>PUFA01000033.1:7852316-9089724 GCA_003508835.1 Eonycteris spelaea | reverse complement strand
GTAGAAAAGTTAAGGATGGTCACAAAATATCTCAAGGATATGTAAAGCTATATACTTATTAGATGACCTATCCCTTTGCTGAAAACAAATGAGAAAAAAATTAAAATTTTTCATACCAGTAAGCTTTACTTAATTTCTGGCCAAGATTCTAGAATTCACTTTATAAAACTTATTGAAGCAAAATTTAGATAACATACAATTAATAATTTTAAAATGAACAATTTAGTGGCATTTAGTACATTCCTGATGTTATATACCCACCATCTCTATCAAGTTCCGGAATATTTCTGTTACTTCAAAACAAAACCCCATATCCCATAAGCAATTTCTATCTTCATTGTCTCCTCTCCCTAGCCTCTGGAACCCACCAATCTGTGTTCTGTCCCTATGTATTTGCATTCTCTGGACATGTCATACAAAAGGAATCACACAATATGTGACCTTTTGTGTCTTGCTTCTTCAACTTAGTGTAATTTTTTTTTGATGTCCATCCACTATTTTGTACATGTATCAATACTTCATTCCCTTCTATCGCTGAATAATATTCCATTGTGTGTAGATGTCACTATTTATGCATTAATCTGTTGATGGACCTTTTGGCTATTGTTCATAAAATTGCTATGTAATGAGCATGTATTTGTTTGAATACCTGTATTCAGCAATTTGGGGTATACACTTATAAGTAGAATTTCTGGATCATGTTTAATTTTTTGAAGAATTTCTATTTCCTTTTGAGGATAAAGATTTTTCATACTCTTTTCTATTACCATTAAGATGTAACAAAAGAACATCTAAGAAACTATCTGATAATTTGGAGTAAATACTCTTCTTCCATTATTCAAAAACTGTGTTTAGTATATTTAAAAGTGAAGTGGGGGAAAAAGAGGTATTTTAAATCTTAATTAAATTTTCATTAAACTCAGCTTCTCAAATGGCTTATGTTTCCCAATTTGAAAAGTTTGAGGTTTAATCTTTTCACTTTGTTGAACATTCTAAAATTTATTTTTATACATTTAATTTGGGGTTTATTTATTCCTTTAGATTGGCTTAAAATTAATTTTAAAACAAGAAAATTGATTAGTCCTTCAATAATTAAAAAATCCGATGGGCAGAAGACCTGAATAGATACTTCTCTAAAGAGGAAATGCAGATGGCTAATAGACATATGAAAAGATGCTCATACTTGTCAGAATGGCTTTCATCAATAAATCAAAGAACACCAAATGTTGGCGATGATGCAGAGAAAAGGAAACTCTTGAGCATTGTTGGTGAGATTGCAAATTGGTACAGCTGCTACGGAAAACAGTATGGAAATTTCTCAAAAAATTAAAAATAGATCTACCCTTCGAACCAGCAATTACACTTCTGGGTATTTATCCAAAGAAAACCAAAACAATAAACCATAAAGATCTATGCACCCTAATATTTATGGCAGCACAATTTACAAAGGCCAAGCAAGATATGGAAGCAACCTAAATGACCATGAACAGATGATTGGATAAAGAAGGTATGGTTCATATATATAATGGAATATTACTCAGCCATTAAAAAAAATGAAATTCTACCATTTGCAATAACATGGATAGACCTAGAGGTTATTATGCTGAGTGAAATAAGTCAGACAGAAGAAGATAAATACCACTTACATGCAGAATCTAAGAAACAAAAAGAAACAAAAAGAACAAATTAATAAAAAACAGACTCATAAATATAGTGGACAATTTGATGATGGACAGAGGAGAGGTGAGTTGGGAGGCAGGGAGAATAGGATAAAGGGTTAAAGAAGTACAAATTAATAGTTGATAGGTGGTCACGGGGATGGGGAGTACGGCATAGGGAATGCAGTCAGCAGTAAGGTAATAGCTAGATGTAGAGCCAGAGGAAAGAAAAAATAATCAGTGGGATAGTTTTTAAACTATATAAACGTCTAACCAATGTACTGTATACTTGAAACTAATTAAAATTTTTAAAAAAGAAAATTGATTAGTCTTAAACAGCAAAACTTTCATGTGTTTTCTTCCAGAATAAACATACAATAAGTTTTATACGATTCTGCCTCTTTTCATTGTAATTTATACAAATGCAAGTGTTAAAAGTAAAACAAAATATTAAACATTAAATAGAAAGTATGTGATTCTTTAAACAGTGAAGACTATCCTTTAAATGAACTTTTTTAGGAGGAATTTGATTCCCTTCATTTCTAGTTTCAGTTGTTCAGAGATTCCCATTCTATATGATGTATCCATGCAAACCCATTCCATTCTCTTTATATGAAATAATTACCTTAAAACAGCAGAGAATAGTAACTATTTATTAAATTAGATTTATGATATAATTGAAATATAATTTATTAACTAATTAAGGTTAAAATTTGAGGTTAAACTTTTATGATAAGACTTTAGATCAGTGAAAATCTACAAATACATTTTGTTGACCTCAAAGATTATAGCTAATTTTATTCCCTAGGGGTTATACTTTAAATATCACATCTGTGTATGGCTCAGGAGTTATACTAACTTCATTCTTCTCTAGTCAGAGTGCTACTTTATGTACTTAGTGCTTTTTTATTAAGGTCCACAAATAGACTGATATCGAAAGTTCTCCAAGATATATTGTTAAGGGCGAAAAACTCAGTGTTTAAAACAATATGCATACTGCATTTTGTTTAAAAGGGGAGAGATAAGAATGCATTTTATGCTTATTTGTATGTGCTTCAAGAAACTCAGAAAGGGTAAAGACTTAAGAATTATACACAAAAAATTCATAAGAGCAGTTATGGGTAGAAGTGGTGTTTATAATATCTAGATGGGGACAAGGATAAATGGAAGGCTTTTTATTGTATATCTCTTTATGGTTTATTATTTTTAAACCCTATGAGTATATTACCTAGTCAATATTGTTTTCCATTTGCTGTAAGCTGCTATTCAAATTGGCCACACTTTCAGAAGCACACATTTTACCAGATAATGAAAAAATAAGAAGATCATCCTTAAAGGAAATATACAATTGTATAGGGAAACTTACCATAAACCTTATATTTTGATCTATTTTTTCACTCCCAAATTCCCTAGAAAAAACTAATTTTATTTACTTTATGATTAGTGCACTTCCTGCAACTTTACTATAAGATGGACTTTCCACATGACATTAATTTATAAACTTTTATGTTAAATAGGGAAACCAAAACACAGATCTAGATTACAAACTCCAATTGTAGTCTAAGCAGGAAAGCCAAAGTATGCCACTTTCTAAAAACAGAAAAGTAGAGTTTACTTTAAACAAAATTACTCATTCTTCCGTTGGTTCTGTCTTTTTGAGTAATTTGGATGGGTCACAAAATGAGACCAAAGTTGGATTTTGGAAGGTTACCACAAAGTATTTCCAATTTAAGATACTGGGACTATGGATACCAAATACACAACCCATACAAAGATGACACTTACCTACACACACATACTTTGGATTGTAAAAGAAGGTACCAATGTTGTTTTTCTTGGAACTAAATAAAATTTTAGCTATTGCTATGATGGAAAACAGACATCTATAACAAGCTACTTTAATATAAAGATACCACTGGAATGAACTTAGGTTATCTGCCCTTGATCACACTATATTGTGACTTAGGAGTAAACTAACAAAACAAAACAAAGAAAATTTAAAAAGAGTTTAGACTTTTCCAGATGTCAGTCATGAAACTCAGAAAATTAAACCAATCAACATCTTTCTTTATTTACTTATAAATAGCTATAGATATTATAAAACATGTTGATGATTTAGGATTAACCTGATTCTGTATTCTAGCTACAAAATTATAAAAAGTTATATAATTAAAAAAATTGTTCACCAAACTTAGAAAATTTATATACCTAAGTATTTAAAATCTAAAATATAGAGAAGAGTTAATAGTAGTTTAGGTATTTGCCCCAACTCTTCAAAGCTAAATCACGCTACCATAAAATTAGTATTTTATTTCCTTAATAAATTTCTCACTGGTGACACCCTTTATAATCTGGACATGAAACTGTAAGATAGAAAAAAATATATTGCTGATGATTGTGGCTTTGCTACTACAAAGAAGGGTTCCCTATCTACTTTCTAGCATGCATTGCAATAACTGTAGAGAATGGATGAAATCAATGAAATTTCAAGTTTAAAACATTGCTTCTAAGTAGAAACGAGTTGATGTATAAAATAACTCTAATGTATATCTGTATACCATACAATTAATAAAAGAAGTAAAGTTTATTCTTTTTTAACAAAAATACCCAATTTAATTATCAACAATAAACCAAGAAAGAGACATTTATTAAAATTTTTTCTTTAATTACAAAAGCAAAGATTGAACTATGCTTAAGCATATGCAAAAATAGATTAAGCTTTAGAAGAGTTACCATTATCTGATGTTGTGCTAACAATTCATTTTAAAGAGGCATCAGCAGGAAGAAGAAACTATTATTTCTACCAAAGCTAACAATTTATTTCACATAGGGAAACACATAACTAGATTTCTAAGCCTTTCTATATATAGAATCTGAAGCATCTGTTAGTTATCCTTGGAAAAATCAGATTTTTTCTGGAAAAACAAAAAAGGAAAATTATTCCTAAAAAATTAAAAAAAAAGGTTACTTAAGAGTATTTGAATATAATGATATAAAGACTTTCTTGGCTATCATTCCCCAATCCTTTTTTAGCTTTTCCCTATTCATACTGCAGTACTTAAAAACTAAATAATCTATAAGGCCCTCTTGTTGTTGTTGTTGTTGTTGTTGTTGTTGTTGTTGTTTGCTTTAATCTAACAGAAACTCAGTTTTATTTGTGGCAACAGTGGGCTCAGGTAAAAATGACCAATTTCCCAAACTCTCTTGTACTAGCAGTCAACATAGGACACAGTTCTGGCCAATGAGATTTATGAAGTCTACTGAATGGACTTCTGTAAAGAGTATCTTGTGTAAGTTTGTGATAAAAAAAGGTTTAAAAGCTATTTGTTTTTTTCTCCCTTTCTCTTTGAATGAAATGGTTAGAGTCCAACAGTTTTTTTAAACCAAACTCTAAGATGATAGAACAATGAGCTTGAAAGAAATAGGGAATCATCCTATCAGCCCTATACTGCCTAACTTTATTTCTTTTATGTAACATATATACTTTATCTTATGTAATACTGTATTGTTTTCTGTTAAATATGGCTAAATTTATAGTAATATAGTGTTTCCGTGTTTTTCCACAATGCCTATACCTTTATCACTATGTGTTTCAGAATGATAATTGTCAATTTATTCAACTAAATTAGATTTTTAAATTTCATGAAGCAGTATGTTTTCAGTAAATAAAAATCCTAATATCAAATCTACTCTTAACATCACTTTATAAATGAAATGAAAGATATTTTAACACTAAAAATGTAGAGATGGCAATTAAAAAAAATAAAGAAATTAGCTATATTAAACACTTGTAACATTGTCATCCCAAACATGCTTTTTTATAAATAAGCATGGTGCTATCTACAAACAATTTTGGGGGAATCATTGCATTGAGTTATACATTGCACTGAGCTATACAGTTTCTTAGAGAAGGCTCATTATATTGTTCTCCTTAGCATAGCATCTGATAATGTGTTTACCAAATGACTGACTCATACAAACAAATTTCCCTGCCCAAAGAGAAAAAAAGACAAAGAAAAAAATTATCTCTTTTTCTTTACCAGAGCCATGTGAAAATAATTTAAAAGGATCTGTGCTGATTAATGCAAAAATGAAAATAACATATTCCTTGGATTCTTTGTAAAATCTTGTCCCTCCTAGAAGGAAAGCCCATCATCATCTCATAGTTGTTCATCCCAAATCTAGCTACTGTCAGGAGGCAGAGCCCTTTAAGCTAAGTCTGCAGTTTCTAGCCTGCCACCTACAAGATAACCTTACACACTGAGCCTTCCTCTGTGGGTTTCGGTTTTCTCCTCTGAGAAAGAAGGGGTTGCCCCAGATGATTTTATGTCTTTTTCACCTTGGTCTGCTATAATTATATATCCAACATAATCCTCTTACACTGTGGTTTAAGTTTCTTCCTTCATCTTTTTCCAACCTCAGGGGGGTTAGGATCATAGTCTCTGAGTACTTGAAAATCGTCACTCAATTTAACCTTTAATATTCCTGGGCAACATGAATAACACCTTTTTCTATACTCTTCTCATGCTCCCTTAAGTGTAGAGCCTAAAGTGAATGTAATGACTTAAAAGTTGTGAATTGTACAATAGATGATAGAGAGAATGATTCTTATATTTTACATGCCCTAGTGCTCTCTGCTTGTGGGCAATGCGGATAGTAGAGAGAAAATTAGTAGTCATCATTAAAATTGGTCTTGTACATAGAAAAAATATGAAAATATGGTTATTAAAAGGAGTTTTAACTATTTGCTTTTATACTTTCTACTAAACTTTAAAATGCTACATTAATATATAGGTATGTGTCTATTTTCATTATTTATTTTGAAAATTGAGTGAAAAATGCCACACGAGAATGACTGCAATGTCATTATGTAGTTCTGCTTTAGAAAAATAGTTTATTCTAAAAACATGAGAGATAATACCCATGGAAGTTTTGACCAACAGAGAAAGAGAAAGAGACAGAGAGACAGAGAGAGAGAGACAGAGAGACAGAGAGAGAGAAACAGTTCAAAAAGTTTATCTTACTGTTCCCTTAGGGTAACCTCTCATTTCTAGTGCAGCAATTAAAGAAACATTATACGTTTATTTATGTTTTAAGTTTTTGGACAAAGGCCCTCAGAACTTAACAATAAGATCTTAAAGTATGAAGATAATCAATCTAACTAAAAAGCATTTAGAAATAGCAACATAAGAGAACAAGCAAGCTATCTGGGATAAAGAGATGCCTTGCAATGAACAGCTCTGGGCTTTGTCATATTTCAGATCTGTGGAGACAGAACAAACATTCATATTAATGAATCCAAAATACATCAAAAATTTATTAGAATACATAGTTGTTTGGGGCTGTTTTTCTTGGCTGGTGGCATGTATTTCTCTTGTTTGTTTATACAAACACAGACACCGAAGGTGCTGAATTTTCCTGTGATGTCTTTTTCCCCCCTCAGGCTTCTTCTCTACATCAAAGGAAACCACCACAGTTAAAAAGGGAACTAAATTATGTTCAAGGCAGAGAAAAGAGTAGCACTGGTATACACCTGCAAAATTGTTGCTCAATAGTTCAAGTCATTCCTTCACTCCTAACACATTTAACATTCTCCCAACAAACATTCTGACTTTATCTTACCAGAATCTAGCTCAGTGCAGGACCAATATAGTTTTATTATTTATTTACGTTGTTACTGCCAGCATTTATATGTATATGAAATCAGGACAGCTCAGAAGTAGATGGGATTCTAATACCATTAATTTAAACTTCTCTTTCTACATCTGTAAAATGGGAATAATATTAATATTATTATATCTGTATCTTTGCTGCTGAAATAGCAGCCTACATAAAGCAGCATAGTACCTATCTTATGGACTGTTTTAAGGATTTAAATGAGGTCCTATTTGTAAAGTTCCCATAGTTTATGCTATATAAGTTTTTGCTAAATAAAATAAAAGATTAATCAGCATTCAACAACTATTACTTAATAATTTTATGGTGATTGTGCCACTGGTTGTATTCCTAATGTTGATGACAGCTGGTACTTCTAAGCAGTCTTTGTCTAGTACAGAATACAAACGTATACCCAGGTTGTTTTAAAATAATGGCATAATACAAGCAACTGAGATGTGCACAGGGCATTAGGTAAGCCCCACACAGGTGTACTCATACTTTTGACTTGCTCTTGGTTTATTTTTAAAAAGAGAAGTCAGTAAAGAGTCTATTTGTTGGACCATGTAATCCTTGTCATTTTGTACTTTCTGCATCTTTTTGTCCTAAAAAGCCAAAACTGGTAAAGCAGCTCAATTTTTTGAAAGGAGCACAATATTAACTGTGTCCTAAGTAACCCCAAAAAGACTATGGTAATAGTCGAACTGTCAAGAGATTATAAGCATGAAGAACACAAGGCTTTGGTAACAGATTCATGCAGGTGTATTGCCTTAGGCAAAGGAAGGGGGCGTATTTAACCCCCTCCCTTTTTTTTTTTTTTCTAAAGAAGGAAACATAGCTGGAACATAGAGAAGCAAGACTATTTTTTATGAAGACAGGTAGTGTTATCCCTGGTGTTACATATTTTCAAGCCTGACTTGCTTCTCAGAAGTTTTTCTTGTTCTGAAATGATCAGGCGTTATTGGGGCCCAGAATCAGCAAAAGAGAGTTTTACATGGCCTCAGCATTTGGAAAATAGTAAGTCAGGGCCTCCTTGAAAATGCTGGATATGTTCCTGAAGGTCGTCTATATTTCCTAAAGTTCATCTGTAGGCAGATCAATTCCAAGTGTATCCAGGCAACATTAGATTAAAAGTCACACTTTGGGCTTTTCCTTAAACATAGTGAATTAGAACTGATAGGAAATAAAGATGTGATTTGGAGATCTGTATTTTTAATAAGTTTCCCCAGGTAATTTTGATGCTTTGCCAAATGTAGGCTTGGTGCTAAATTCATACTGTGTAGTCACTGCTTCTTTGTTATGTTTAAAAAAGACAAATGTGAAAGACAGCTAGAAAGTAACAGTAATTTATTATCCTAAAGTATCAGAGAAATGTTTATCAAATAAAGATTTAGTTTAAATATTACCTTGAAATCCTAATTAAAACTCTTCAAATTAAAAAGGAATGGACAGATATATAAATTTCATTCTACTTCATTATGAAAAGTTTTAGATACGAAAATAATATTTAAAAAAGGAAAATCCACATAAGTGACTTTTTTGTAACAAATTGATCTTTATTGCAGAGTATCCATTCAATACTATAAGCACATTAAGCAATGTCAGTTGTAAGAGAATCTCTCTGGGTTACATTTTCCTTAATGGATTTTGATGGAAAGCCATAGAGTAATTCTAATTCATATTTGTGTCCCAAAGGACACAGCCCAGAGAGTTATCAAGTTAAATGCAAGTATTGCTAAAATCCTTTTAGTATTTAGTGTTGATATGATATTAAATTTGGATGTCAATTTAAAGGACTTTTTTAAAATTGAATATCAAATATTCATTTGCTGTTAGTTTCCTAAATCTCAAAGGCTACTTTAATTTTGAAGGCCAATATATATTTCTAAATATATGTGTTTATGTGTATGTATAAATAAATGCATACATGTGTAGATACATATATGCTACCTGTATTTCAGAATGCATTTTGCACAAATTATCATGATGACATTAAATTCATAAAATCCAGTTTGGTGATATATTATATCAAGGTTTAAGCAACTAGTATAATTTGTCAGTATCAGTATTGTTCAATGCAATAGGTAAATTCTGATTCTAATATTCAAAACATACAATATTTAAGGCAATGATCACATGTTTTCTAACATCATTTAAGTTAGTTTTTGCCAGTGGTACTATAATAAAATGTGTTCATTAATTCAGAAAGCAATGTTTTATATTTCTCTCTTCAACTTACTCTTGAAAAAGCTCTTATCAATATCACCTATAATCTACACCAGTTATTCTCAAAGTGTGGTGCCCAGGGTAACAGTATCAAGATCATCAAGAAACTTGTTTAAAATGTATGTCCTTGAGCTCCTCCTATGCTTATTTCATCAGAAACTCTGGGTTCCAGTGACATGTGCTTTAGTATGCCCTACAGATGTTTTCGATGCACACTGAAGTTGGAAAACCAGGCTCTGTCAAAAGCTTGACTTTCTGCAAAAAAGTTAAATGGAACGCTTTCAACTTTAAAATTTCTTATTTAATTATGAAATATTTCAAAGAATAATATGAAGTTTTCATATCCTCACCATTGTAACTTAACACACCTTAAAAGTTTTGCTATACTTGATTCAAATAATTGTTCAAAAAGAAATGCATTAGATTCAGTTGAAAACCAATACCTTACCCAGTATCTCTCTCTTTTTAAGGTGATTAGTGTGCTAAATGTATGTATATCCCTTCTATTCATGTTTGTGTAGCTTTAATGCCTGTATATATGTCCACAAATATATAACACTTCACTGTTTTAAAGTATTATATAAATAATTTTTTACATAAAAATACGTGGTTTGAGGTACATGCAGGGTTGCTGCAAACAACTTCAGGGAACATGGTGTACATTTTAATCTATGTAAACACCACCACCTCGACCTCTGGATTCCTCATCCTGGACATCTACAGCAATTCCACTAGACACTGTTAAATGATAATAATGCTTATTACTCTTAAAAATAGTTTTGTGCCTTTTTATTTTTCACTATTCTCACTAATAATTGATAGTTATCAACTCTAATTTTTTGCTCCAATATAAAATAATCAATGTAAAATAAATAGTTTTACTATTTTGTATTATCCTAATTATTAGGAAAGAGGTTATCTTTTTATAGCTTATTGGCTCTTCAGTAATTTTCCAGGGGTAATTTCTGTTTTTTATTATTATTATTTTTATAGTTCTTTGATGTGGTTTTTAATCTTACCTTCAGGTTTTTAATTACATGTATTGAGTATAGCTTCTTAAGGGGTATGGCTTTCTTTTGAAATTTTTAAAATATTGCCTTTTGTTACATGGATTTTTTAAACTTTTCAACCAACTATATGTACAGAAAGAAAAGATTTTAAGTGTAATAATTATCTTAAAGTGAACTCACCCAAGTATCAACCATCAAGTTCAAAAAATCAAAAATCACATTAACTAGAAGTTTGTTTGTACATTCAGTGCATTTTTAGTGATTTGTGTTTTTGAATCTTAAGAAATTATTCCCTAATGTGCTCATAAAAATATTTCTGTAGTTTTTCTTAAAGTTATAAAGCTTTGATTTTTACATGTAATTTTACTTTTCACATTTTTTAATCTATCTGTAATTTATGTAAGATATGAGGCAATGATCTAATTACTTTTTCCTATGAGCAGCCAATTGTTTAAACACTGATCTTTGCTTTCTTATTGATTTGGAATGCTCTCTTTGCCATATTCAATGTCCTTATATTCATGGTTCTATTTCTGAGTTCTCTATTTTCTTTCAATGATCTATGACATTTTTAATTATTATAACACTATAATAAACTTGTTATCTGGAATGGTGTCCTTCATCATCATTCTTTTTATTAAAACTATCTTAGTTAATTTTGTACCTTTAACATTCCATATGGGCTTAAGAATGGCATCAATTCCTGTAAAAGAATAACAGTCTTTTGAATAGAATTCTATTATATTTTCATAGATTAATACAGAGAAAATATGACTTACACGTCATCGATTTAGGTGTTGGTATTTATATGTGTTTTTCAATAAAGGTTTTCTCCATCAGCCTGCATATTATTAATTGGATATTGCAGTAGGATACCTGAGTTGGCTTTCCTATGTGTGTATGTAGGTCTGCAGATAGCTAAGTTCTACAGGCAGTTTTTGCAAAATTGAGATGCAAGCCAAGGAAGCCAGGCAAATTTACAGTCCTTTCAGCACATGTATATATGTCTGTCTGTATGTATGTTTTTATGCCTCTAGTCTCTTTCAATATTGCACCTCTCTGACATGATCAGGGATATTATAAAGAAATTTTATCAGGGCACATCTAAACATGAATAGTCTTTGCTATAGATATTTCTACCACAGATCATCTCTTCGTCTAACCATCACAGGTAAACTTTCTCCATGATCTCCTTTTGTAAGAAAAGTTAAATTGAAAATTTGTAAATCTTTTCCTTCTGAAGATGAAAAGCAAGATAAAGAAACAAATGAACCTTCTTAACCTCTAGCCATATCCACTACTTACAAGACACAGGTAGATAATTAAGAGGAAGTCCTCTACAAAACACAGTGAGGTGGAGCGATTTCTGCACATGGAATGGTTTAGTTTTAGTTTACTATTTTCATCCAGCAGCTACTGTCATGGAAGCTAGATCAATAATATTCTCTAAGGAAGCTCAAGGCAGAGTTAAGTTCCTAAGATTTTACTGTTTGTAGGGCTTCACACATATGTGTGGAATGACTGCATGTTCCTGGGAACCCTAAAATACTTCATTTGCACAGAGTACTTTTCTCAACTAAATCCCTTAAATTTACAAGGCTTTTTTTCTCATTAAAAATACCTTACTCACATAGTTCTAGACTGAGTGGAGAAAGAGTAAAAATTTCCTTTACTCTTTTCTTTTTTCTCTCATTCTTCTTATTAATACAAGTGCAGTCCTTATAAAAAAGAAAGCTGAGATCACTATTTGTCAATTAAATAATGAAAAATGCTCACTTCCAAAAATATATACTTGGAATCTCCAAAATTTTAATTACATTAGCGACTGCATGAACACAACAGAACAGAAGAAAGATTTATTACTATTCCCCTAATATAGTCTCCTAGAGTTTGACCATCTCAAATATAAGCTTAAGATAAAATGAAAACCAATTCTATACTTAAGAAACATCTTATTCTACTATCAGTTCTTTATTAAATGAATTACAGATTATTTACTGAACATTAAATAAAGAAAGATGCCAGTAGATGTTAGAACTGCAATGTATCAAAGCAATACATCAAAAAGCTTTGAAATTATTGGTCTAATAGGTCATTATAATCACATACTTAAGAAAATAGTTGCATTTTTATTTTCACACTGGACAACCTCTATTCAACCCTAAAGTAAGGATTTTGTTTTGTAAATTAAACATATTATGTCTCTGTTCTTTGCACTAAGATGAGTGCATTTTGCTTTTCAGTTATCACCACATTTATAAAATATTCCAACATTTTCCAAGTAGATTTCCTTAAATTTTGCACATTTGCAAAGTAAGAGGAATTATTTTTTACAAACATTGTTGAAAACAGATATACATACCCCCACGTGGCTATTCCACAAAGGTATGTTAAGTAATTCTTTTAAATAGTCACAGAAGAACAAAACCAAAAATATTGATACATGATTAAAGCAATACATTTAAATGAACTTGTGACCTTTGATCTATCCAACTAGATGGTCTGCTCCTAGGGTATATCTGTGGTGTGCACGTTGGAGGGAAAAGGTAGAAAGGAAAGGTATACAAATTCAAAGATAGAAACAAAAAATATAAACATCTAGTGGTTTTAAAACATCCCCAAATTCTTTGACAGTCCTTCCATTAAGAGGTGGAGCTCATATTCCCTCACTTTAAAACTTGTGGGGCTTTATAATTGCCCTGGCAAATAGAATGTAACACAAATGATATGGTAATGCCTTGACTTCTGAAACCAAGCTAGAAAAGACGAGGTAGCTTCTGCTGGCATCTCTCTTGTACTGAGAGCTTTCAACCACCATGTGGAAAGATCACGTAGACAGAGCTCATCAGTGGAGAAAGAGAGAGGCTCACAGAGCTCCAGCTCTTTGCATCTTCCAGCTCAGATACCAGATACATGAATGAAAATCCCTTGAGATAATCCCTATCACCATTTTACTGCAACCCAGTGAGAAACTCTGAGCAAGAACTGCTGACCCGAGCACAATCAAATCCCAGATTTTTAAACAAAATTAGTGGTTGTTATTTTTTTTAAGCCACTGTATAGGATGCCTTGTTGCACAATTACAGAAAGAATAGTATATGATAAAAATAGCACACGCATTGTATGTGAACATATAATAATAAGATTTTTTTCACTGCTTAACAGAATTGCCTTATAACCTTATATAAATTATATAATAATGAAAACATACTAGAGGTAGATGCTGACATACTTTATTTTTCCAATAATGGAAAATTATAGTTTTCTTTGTTATTATTATAGATAATTACTATAATTTCAGGGTTACCATTTATTTTTTTGTGACAAGTTACTAGACTAGTACTATTATGTGAGATAAGAATACAAGAATATGCTTTATTCTATACTTTTGTTACTATAAACAAGTTGCTCTTTATTAATTTGTCAAACTTCTTTCCTAAGAAAACCATGTATCTTCCATCATTATAATTTCCATTCACTTATTGTATGTAATGTTCTTTCTTCATTGGATAATTGCTTTTAAATATCTCCATTTCCTTTTAATAATTGCTGGTTTCCGTGGTCAGAGTTCTACTTCTCTAAATTAAGTGTAATGAAAAAAATATAGAATTCGACTTTGTTACATTTCTTTACAGATTCACTATCATCTTCTTTTTGTTTTATATATAGTCAACCTTTATTTCTAACTCTAATAATATGCATACTGGAAATCCAGTCATTGTATCATTTATTCTTTTATTATGCTTTTTCTCTCATTTGATTCTTATTTGTACAATTTAAGATATTGTAAGGGTTTTACTTGCTTCTAGGCATTGAGCTCGTCAGTTGTTTATTTGACTCTCAGGGTCTGAAATCAACAGGTAAATTTAAGTCGTATATGCAGTCAACTTTTACGGAGTAACAAAGCTCTCCATGAATTAGTGACATAAAACAACCATTTATCTAAGCTCATGATTCTGCAGTTGGCTAATTTGGAATGCCTGAGTTAGGCTGGTTTCTCAGACATGCATGCCAGTAGAATTATATGCTTGATGAAAAATTGATACTTTACCAAATACCTAATTCTTTTTCATTTAGTAGCTTTTAATTTCCACTTAGTTAGCAGGTAGAAAGCAAAGAAGTGTTCACAGTTAATATAAATTGATGAAATTATTATCTGGAAAAACAGGATAATCCATTCAGAAACACTATGTTGTAAATGAAGGATAAATGTTCATTGATGATTCATCCCTAGTAGGAAACCCCTCTTTTCGGTGCTGATTAAAACCAACCAACCAACCAACCAACAAACAAACACAAAAAAACACTAAACAAAAACAAGAAAAAATAAATTGTTGCCTTAAGAATCATTAAATAAATGAATTTTGAAAGTTGCTTTTCTTAGAATGCTTTTCCATCCTCTAAAACTTTTTCACCAAATGCCTTCTTCTGAGATACTTCCCACGAATTTATGTTTTACAGAGAGAGTCTGCTGTGATTTTGGCCATAGAGAGAAAATTCCTCATTAATCTAGGTATTTTTTACACCAAACACTGCTTTCATACAGTGTCGTGATTTCCTGAGGCAGCACAACTTATTGGAAGAAGATCTGTGTAAAAAGTTTAATAAATCTTAAACGATGTGCCTCTTTAGAAAATTAAAAATTCTTCTGCTCCAAACTTTTACTGCTTTGAATAAAAAGATAACATATTTCTATCTCACATGTGGATTGCAATCAAAAGCAGAGAACCATCATGCCAAATTTCACTTATTCACATACTATCGTATATGAGAATCAACTGTACTAACACAATATATTTCTATAAATTGACTTGCTTTTTAAAATCAAGTCCTACTTTAATCCTTTCCTAAAGAATAATGTTTATGAAATCACAAATAAGCTGTGTTAGTTATTGTTTCCTAATACATGACCGTTGCACATAATTATTAGCAGAAAACAATTATTCTATAAATCATCTAGATCACATTACATAGTACCCATAGTGTGCATATTGTTTCTCCAAAAATACAAAAATTTTCATGACTGTTTGAGAATTAAGAGTAAGAGTAAATATTTTTCTTTTCCTGGTGCTACATTCAGGAAGAAATGTGATGATGATGATAGTGGTAATTGCTGACAAATTTATAGTAATTAAAATGATATGTCTTAACTAGTTTACTTCTCAACATCATATTTTGAAAGCATCATGGATAAACTAGAGAAGTTTTAATGAAAGAACAACTCAGTTTCTATTTTCCTCCAAAATTGTACCCTATACTTTACCTCTCAAAAAAAAAAAAAAAAAAAAAAAAAGGGAAGGGGCTAAGATTTATGCCTTTGATATAACCTAGGTATAATTTTTCAAATTTGTATTGAACTACAGAAGTAAATTATATCTACAGTGGGCTTATACCACTTACTTTTTACATTAGATCGAGAGCATAGTGGTGATCCAAAATAATTTTAAAATTGAGCGTGTATATGTGTGTGTATACAGCAAAATTTAAAGTTATATTTACTTAAATGTAAAAACATTTCAATTAAACCAGTATATTATACAAAAGAAACTCTAAATAGTTATGTTGTGCTACTATATTTTAATTAATTAATAAATATCTGATCATTAAGTAAGGCATGCTCTTAGTTCTGAAGTGAATTCAGTATTATTTTGCACATCCCATAATAAATAATCTCTTCTAAAACCAAGCTTACAAAATGTAGGCCTGTAAGAAGTTTATTGTATTTTAATTATTTTCCATTTTAGCAGATGTACTATTAAATGTTACAGCAGTTCCCCTATATCAGAAGTTTCACTTACCACAGTAAATCAGAGTCCAAAAATATTAAATTAAAAATTCCATGAATAAACAATTAATGAATTTTAAATTATGCAGTATTCTGAATAGTGTGATGAAATGTCACACAGTCCTATTCCATCCCACCCAGGACATGAATCATACCTTTGTCCAGTGTATCCAGGCTATATACACTACTCACCTATTAGTCACTCAGTAGCCATATTTGTTATCAGGTAAACTATCTTGGTATCACAGTGCTTATGTTCAAGCAACCCTTATAGTAGCCATAGTAGCCTAATGCCTATGTCATTCATTTACTTTTTCTTATCATGTAGGCATTGTATCATTTCGCATCATCATGAGAAGGGTGAGTACAATACGAAAAGATATTTTGAGAGAGAGAGAGACCACATTAATATAACTATCATTAAAGTATACAATTATACTTATCCTATTTTATAATTACTATTGTTAATCTCTTACTGTGCTTAGTTTATAAATTAAACTTTATCATAGGTATATATGTATAGAAAATAAACATAGCATATTTGGGTTCAGTACTGGGGTCTTAGAACACATCCTCTGCAGATAGGGGGGTCTACTGTACATTCAAAGCCATGCTAGCTTACTGTTGGTTTCTATCATAAGAAACCCTCCATGACCATATTGTTAATTTCTCTACATCTCCACCCAAAGCTTCGCAGAATTGTTGGACAGGTAGTAACATATCCCTGAATGTCCAAATCAGAGAAACAAAATCAGCGAAGCTATAAAACAAAATAATTGGGATAATGTTTTGTTAACAGGGTAATAGTTGAATAAAATTTTCCTTTTTATTTATGTGACATATTACATACCATATAGACTATGAGATATTTGATATGCAGCTAAAAAGTTATTATGTTCATGATAATATGTTTCTCTAAAATGTACTGATATAATTAAACTCTTTTGAAAGAAAGTGCATTTAATTTTTAATTTAGTTCTTTTTTAAAAAAATTACTATTTTAGACTATTATAATTTCAGGACTTTCCAAAATTTGTTGAATCCATCTGGTAAATTTATATGTCTCTTTTTTAAAAATCACCTAAATGTCACTCTTTTACAGTTGAAAGCCAGCCATCTCTTAAACAAGGAATGGAAACTACAACTCAGTGAACATGGCTGTAAAACAGTGGAACTCAGTTTTACAAACCCATAATTAAGCAGATTTTATTATTCCAAAATTCAAAATATTGTACAAAACATAGTTATAAGCACTAAAATCTGCTCTTACATAATTATAATTTATGATATACTATTGCATAAAATTAATATTCTATTACTATAGGCTTATACATATTGTCTACTACATTACGACATGATGAACTCAAGCCTCCCAAAAATGTCTTAACCCAAGTGAAAGAAAAATTTATTTTGTTAGAAATCATCTGTAAAATTTTAGACACAGGTAAAAGAAAGTCTGCTTTGCAAACTGTCACTTGGAATGCTAATTGCTTTACAGTGATATATTAGTTACACTTTAACACACTGCTGCATTTTTACTGATATCAACATAGAAAATCAATGCATTCATAATAATTTTGTGTAAAAAAGTCTTTTGTACCTAAAATATCTACTAGCATTTTCACTTATCAATATTTTTTTAATTAATGAAAAAAACTTAGAGAAATTCATTTTTTAACCAATTGTAAGTGTTTCCAGCTAACATTGGATCATTTACAAAAACACACACACACACAATATAAAATTTATATAACCTTTTTCATTTTATCAGCAAAAAAAATTCTCGGCAAACATTTTGCTTGGCAGGGGTCTTCTGACTCTAAATCACTGACAGGTGCTGATTGGCAAAGAGAAGGTGGTTTGCAGTAAACACCTTTCTCCATAGAGAAAGTGTTGGGCTGCAAAAACCAAGTTCTTTGAACTTTATTGGCTGTTCAACAAATAAGCTTTTCAAAAAAAAATGCTTAGCTTTACATCAACATTACTTTGAATATGTGGTAAATTTCACTGGCTTAGTTTTACAATTACTTTTATTACTCATGCAAAAAGTAATCTGAAAGAGAATTCAATACTTTGAGCAATTAAAGTTTTGTTTGGATAATTATTCCTCTCACTGAACTGCCAAAGGACCCAAGGTACAGGTACAGTTTTATATTTATTATGTATTGAAAAAGTGCTCCCTGTGTAGAATTACAAGGCTCTAATTTCATTGAAAGTTTCTGTGATATCATAAACCAAAAGGCTGAAAAATAGAATCTTTAAAATGCTGATATGAAAAGTTAGACTTATATTACCTCAATGTGTTCTATAACCTAATCTGTATATTATTGTTTCTTAAATGATCCATTTCCTACTTCCATATCAAAATTTGTAAATCTAAAAATATTCAAAATCTTTAGTATTTATTTAACAATCAGTAATAACCAATTTTAGAACTCATTTCAGTGAGACATTAAGAATTAGAAATAAGGCAAAATTATATTAAAATTTATGACATCAGTGAAAACATCTATTAAAATGCACATATAAGGTAGAAGAATTTAATCAGGATCTACCTCTCGCAAAATATTAGGCAATAATGATGGCAATAAACCCCAAAGTTACTCCAAGGTAGTGAGAATGTCTGTCAGAACTATAAACTCTCCTGCATAGCTTGGGTATTTTACAGGCAACGGCCTCTTTATAAAGAAACAATGCTACAATTTCCTATTTGCTGGGCCCAGCTTGAGTTTAACAATGCAAGTTGGCTCAGTGAATTTAATTTTTACCAGAGACAGAGAACCTTTGGGTGAGGGAGACTTCATCAATGGATAATAGTATCCCAGCAATGAAAACTCTGACTATACCACACTAATATTCACAGTAGTGTACATCCTATTGCATAGGCATTTAAGGGCAGAGATGCTATAAAATCTGCAAGTAATTTTAGAGACTGTGGAAAGGCAAATAGAGTAAGAGAAGACAGAAGTATTCCTAGTCATTCATAGAATTATACTTGATAATCTTACCTTAAAATGTAAAATCTGCCAAGCAAAATCAGTCACTTATTATGAGACACATGAACTATAAGGTAGATATAATCTAATTATATTAACTAATGAAAAATAATGCAAATGTCTAGGTAGCATTTCTTCATTGGAATCATGCAGTAATACTTCTGCTCTAACTTTACAAGTTTTCTAAGTATAAATTAAATAACTTTCTCATGTGCTTGAATTCCCATTAAAAAAAGAGAGATTTTTCAACTCTGAATCTCTACACTGAAATACTAAAGGTGAAAATCAGGCTGCAAACTATAAATGTCAGATTGAACAACTTGGTATAAACAGAGACTTTAATTCAACATAAATTAATTAGAAATGTCTTTAACATAGAGAGAAACAAAGATTACATGAAATTTAAACAGAATACGGTGAAGTAATCTTCATTTGGTTTAATGTGAGAAAGGTCGAGGTACGCCCTCCTGCCAACGGAGCCTGCTGCGGGGCCCGAATTCTGACATTAACGCTCCTTTAAGAGTGTGCAGTTGCTATATTAAAGTATTATCTGGTGTATCATTAACCAGTAGTTTAAATTTCTTGAAAACATTAATTATCCAGTCACCCAGCAGTGCACTGAAGTAACGAAACTCAAGATGGGTTGATTTTACATTACTAAGATACGAAAATTGTGGAGAAACATGCATGACCTGAAGAATTAAGCATGTGAGAGGCAATGTGTCATATACTCTAAGTGAAAAGGCAGTGATTTCCAGTGACCTGAGACTGGGCCAGGGTGGAGTTGTTTAAAACTCTCTTCTCTCGGCTTCCTATACTTTTCAATCTCTTATACTTCTCCCCTTAAACACAATAATTCAATGTCATTTTCCCGTAGGATTCCACCTACCATCTTTTCCTGTTCTTCTTCTTAAGTAATCTCTTTGTGTAATATCAATTGTGTTCTGCTCCTGATAAATGACCAATAGTTCTTGTGTGTCAAATTGATGGAAGAATATAAAAACAAGCAAAATGTAGGTAGGTATATCTTAACCTTTGAAAAATCCAAGCCTCTATACTATGCATGTGAACTTATTATTTTTAAAAACTTTGTCAAAATTGTATATGCATATAAAATTCTTGCTTATATTTTATAATTTTTGAAAATCAAAGAAAACCATTTTCCCTCTACTATTGTAAAGAATGCACCCTCTGTTCTCATTGAACCAAACATAGAAAATCAGACTATTAGTAGCTTCACAAGAAAAAAATGTAAGACAAAAATACAAAGGGAATAGATAGCAATAGGTCTGAATAGAAGATGAATATATACAAGTCATTGAAAAATATTTGTAGACCATCTGAACCAACTAAATGAGTCATAAATTGGCATTAAAAATTCCAGTGAACTATTTTATGCCAAACCCTTAAAAGAGGTTATCATACAGCCATTACAAAGAATAAAACAGAAATAATAATAATTCTCAAGATAAATTATTAAATTAAAAAAGCAAAATATATTTGCCACAAATGTTTGTTGATTTCTTTTCCCGTCATATAAATGTTAATGTATTCAAAGTTGCTATCTTTTTTGCAATTACTTTTACAATTTGTAAGTATAGCAAATCTTGTGTTCTTCATATTTGAAAATAAATATTTGTGTGTGTAAAATTAAAAAAAAAAAACATAGTTCAGCATAGACTGAACCATGCTACCAATTTTATAAACTTTTTAAAAGGAATTCATGTGTATATATGTGTGTGATATATATACACACACATACTTTGAGCCTTGTGAGACTGAAATGTTTTGGGAAAGACAAAGTGTGCAGTGAATAAGAGAAACAAGATGAGTGTTAGATTAGCGGCACTAAATTCCATGAATTTAATCACAGATATGGAGATAGTGATGGGGGTAGAAAGATTTAACTGGAAAAGATGACACCCAAAGTAGGCCTTTATGGTTTTATAAGAAGTTAGCCAAGTAGAAGGTTGTTGTACCTTTCTGAGAATTACCCTTCTCTTCTCCAAGCCTTCCACCAGGATTTGCCTTTGACAGGCATATTATTATTAGATCGTCTCTACTTACCGCATTGACTAGACCATAAATAAACCCCTGACCCCAACTGTTCCAGATGTTCTCTCTTAGGAATAAGGAATTTGGATTTAATCAGTCTAGATAGGTGTAACTTGAACTGAGGGTTGTAAATTCAGGAGTTACGGGTCTGTCATCATCAGTTATCTATATGTGAGGCCAAGAAAGCCAGGTTGCATAAGTGGATAAAAGAAAAGGATACGCAGAGAGAAGTAGAGATAAGAAATAAAAAGCAAGTACTACTAGGTTACTGATAGCTCTCTCCTTCCTGCTTCCAGGCCAAGCAGCCCTGCCTTTTGTAAGATATAACATTATCCTTCAATAAAAGTATACTTTGGCTTCAGTGGAAGTAAACTGAAAATAAAAAGGTGAAGTAAAATGTGAGGAAGGCAGGAATTCATTGTCCATTCAGAAGAATTGACATGTATAAGGTCACAGAGCTGTGAGATTTGAGTAATACGCTAATTATTTAAATATAAATTATTGCTTTTTATGTTATTTATTTACTACACTATTGGAATATATATTTTCATTAGAGAAAATCTAACAAAATAATTCAATTCATAATGAATTATTTATCATGCAGTAACCTCTAAACATCAGTGAGTATGATAAACAATCAAAGGGAAAAAATACAAGTCCCACTGGTAATTCTTATTTCTATCACTTCCCTAAAAAAATCTAAGCTATTTTATGGGATGGTAGATAATTTAGTTTTTTTCTGGAGTAATTATGTCACAGAATATATATCTGCAGTTAGAAAGAAGTAAAAGACAATCAATAGCAGAACTTAATTCTCTGGATTAGATATCTAAGATAAAACACACCTAAATTTGAGATTTAGGATATTTTTTCTAGTCTAGAGCAAAGAATAAAAGTAACAGTTAACTCATATACATATACTAGAAATTTAAATTTAAAAGTTTTCAGAAGTGAAAACTGGTAAAAAAAAAAAAAATTCAATTAAAATACTGAAGTAAAACAAGGATTAAAAATATTTTTTTCCAGGAAAATATAGAAAGTTACAAATATTTTCAGATCCTGAATTACATAATAAGAATGAAAGAAACAAAATCACTAATAACTCTCTTACAACTTATTTACCATTTTCTGTAGACGTTTGGCCAAGAACGAATATCTTCTAGTTTATTTTGCTCATCTGACACTTTCTCTAACATCTCTGTGCCTGGATTGATCCATATGCATTTCAATATTCAGCAATCTCTTCTTATTATCATACAGAATAATTTAGTAAAGAACACGACTGTTTTCAGTATCACATTCAAATACAGTTTCCTCAAAATGTTTTTTTTAAGGCACCCTCAGTTCGGTACATACAATGCCATTATAGCTAGTGTAGTTCTTACAGTTAGCATATTGCAGTAAAAAAATGAAATGGCATTTTAAATTCTTAAGCCAAGTCATGTGTGCTTTACATATATAATTCACACATAATTCTGAGTAATGTGTTAGAAGAATTAAATGTGTCAACCAACTTATATTTCCAAATAGGAATATTTCATTGATTTTGGCTAGGCTAGCAGATGTTAAGGTTTAGATCTTAATTTTTGTCCCCAATAGCTGCTTTCTTTGATTGCAGTTCTAAATGAAATAATGCTAATGTCAGTTCACTCTTTTATAAGTAACTCTATTGAAAATCATGTATATTATGTATATTAATATAATCCACATATCAGACATGATTATAAATGTTCTTGGGAATATAGTTATGGAGCTCTTTATTGTAAAAACATTATGTTAAACTGGATGTCATTTAGAAAAACATTATACATTTCAAGTGCTAATGGGAAACACTGAATAAGAAATAAAGTCACAAAGAGTAAACCATTTTTATCTAATTCTCTATCCTCTACACACCCTATATCCTCTAACTCTTTCCCCACTGTACTTGAGCTCTTTAGTTAGATTCTATGTCTCATTAATCATAGATTTCTAGAGTATGACATTGTGTCTATATATCATAGATGCTCATGGATATTTATTCAGTTCATCCAGGTAATACAAAATTATTGCATTATTGCCAGGTCCTGTTCTAGGTAATAAGTTATAGCAGTGTACAAAATAATAAAAAATTCCTACTCTTATGGAGCTTGCTTTCCAGAATAGTGAAACATAATAAAAATTTTAAATAAATGATGTAATACACTAGATATAAGTAAATGCTATGGAAAAAAAAACTGTGTGAATGAGGATAGTAAATGATAGGATACAGTTACAATTTCAAAAGGGTTAACCATAGACTTTCTCACTGAGATTCTGTTTGAGTAAAGACCTGAAGGAGTGAGATAACCATGTAGAGTCAAATCTTCTGTGTATGACATCTAGGTCATGCTAAAGACTTGAGTTTCAGAACAAATGAACTGGGAAAAAGAGGAGGGTTGAAGCAGAAGCATGTCCTAATCTGATTTGTGTATTTACATGATCACTCTGGTCCCTGCAATAAGACTGAGAGGAGAAGGCCTGAAACAAGTTGACCATGGCCATATTAGGAATCAGAGAACCATGCCCAATCATGTGCAAACATTAAAAAAAAAAAAAAAAAAGTGCAAACATAAAATAGATTGGGGAGGAAAGGAGAACTACCTGCAAAAAACTGATGGCATAAAAGATATTATTCTTTGATACTATACCATAGCTCAATAAACTATAGTCTTTTAAAGGCTAATTGCAATAAGAAATCTGAAACCATTTCAATAAATATTTTATACTCTTTAACTCTAAAATCCATGGATCTAATTTGTACTTTCATTGAATTTTGTATTCATGCATGATTTTATTACATCATGTTTTGGTTTAGAAAATATCAGCTCACCGAGTTATGCAAATATTCAAAATGCTGATATGTTATGCAATATTTTAAAATATCACTTTCATTTACATCATCCCCATGTCATCAGAAAAACCTCAAGTATTAGGGAGCACAAGGTGGCAAATATAAATTATCTATAATCATAATTTTTATTTGAAAGTCCAAAATTTATTACTGGCAACAAATTGTATCAATTGTTTTTCTTGAAACGAAAGACTCATTTTCTTCATTTGTGAGAAAATGTCTGCCAAATACCTGTTTATGAATAGCAATAATTTGTCTATTGTTCTTTTCAAATAAAAATAATATTACATTAAAAAGCACAAGTGATTTTTCTAGTGAATACTATCATATTTTAGTATGCAGCAGAAATGCTTGTGACACACACAAATATTAAAAAAAAATACATTCAAGTGTTGAGACTTATTATTAATATTTTTACTGTTTCTTTCTAGGGAGAAATTCAAGAGAATTGAGTATGCATGCCAAAGAGTGAAATTTAAGCTGTAAAAGGAGGAAAGTAAAAACATTATGGAGTAGGGAATAATAAAAAAAGATGGTAAAATTATGAATGCTATACCTGAGCAGGGTC
Source organism: Eonycteris spelaea (assembly GCA_003508835.1). Taxonomy (NCBI): domain Eukaryota; kingdom Metazoa; phylum Chordata; class Mammalia; order Chiroptera; family Pteropodidae; genus Eonycteris; species Eonycteris spelaea. The sequence continues at coordinate 9,064,899 of PUFA01000033.1, read as the reverse complement.
AAAGGATTGTTTTATTTGGTTCTAATTTGGAGCTAGAAAGTTGGGAGGTAAGAGTTGGAGTGTAGAATATTCAAAAATTAAATTAAGAATATTTGAAATTATAAAGAAGGTCTAAAATATGACCACAGGAGTGAGCAGCTATAGTAGGGTCAAAAGTAGAATTGTTGGAGAGAGGAAATCAGGAACTGAAAAAACATCTACCTGCCAATGTGTCAAAGTAAATAAGAGCATTAACTTTGGAGCTTTAATGCCTGCACTCAAATCAAGTATACTTCTAACCATATAACTTACTTACTCTTGCTTCAGTTCCCCACCTGTAAAATAGAGATAATGATTAACTCTTCTGTAAGAGTTAAACAAGTTAATATATGTAAAGTACTTAGAACAGTTCCCTACACATAGTGATAAACACTATATAAATGTTAACAGTCATTAAATTTATTGAAACCACCTAGAATTGTGGCAAATGGAATAATGTTAAAGAGAGCCTCAGTAAACCAAGAGTTAACATTTTCATAAATGAAGAGGTATGATCCAGTGGCTATATGTAATGTCATGAAATTTAAAGCTGGAAGTTGTAGAAAGGAGGGAGGCAATGTAGTCTGAAAGTGACAATAAAGACCAGTTAGGATCAGTAAAAGAGCCCAGCAGCATGAGGGTACTTATGAGCACTCCAGCACAGGCTAGTTTTGATTCTCCAGATTTTCCTCTATGTATTAGTAGCACCTTTTAAAGTGTTATGCACTGACACTTAAAACTTTAAAACTAAAGTTGATCCTTTTTCCAGGTTTCCTCCTGGTGTATGCAAGGCACATCTTCTCTTGAGTTTATTGCTGCATAAGCTTTTATTAATTTAGAAATTCTTCCTTTGTTTTAATTGTCACTGATAGCAGCTGGGTTCAAGCTTTATTACTTTGTGTCTGGCTGTAGATTATCGCATAGCTATTGGCTTTAACTTCAATCTATTGCACATTTTGTTTCATTGTGAAAGTTGACATAAGTGGAGCCATTTTAAAATGGAGCTAGACTAGTCATTTCAGAAGAACAACCTTGCACATCTTATTTTCTGAAACTTTGAAATGGGCCAAATCACCAATGTTCGAAAAAGTCAACACAAAACAAGACTATCCTGTTTAAAAGGATTGATAAAAGTGAACTTTGACTAGTAACCATTTTACCTGACAATCAGTGGAGTACAAATCTAGCCATTGCTTATCAGCACCAATGAACTTTCCTTATAAATAATTCATTTAATCTTCATATTTTTTCCATAAAAATGCTTTGCTCCTCTGTAGTCAGGAACACTATTTGGGTTTTTACCTAAATCTATGTACCCTGAATTACAATTCTTTGATCCCAAGTAAATTCTTTTCCCAAGTAAAGGCTTTTGCCTATTGAACTGGTTCTTGCTTTTCTTTTTTTTTCTTTTTTTTTTTTTTTTAAGGTTGACATTTTCTGGCACCAAAAGTGGGACCTGAAGTGATCTGACCTTCATGAACTGGTATTGGGTGCAGTACCCACAAAGTCCCTTGTGCTCACTGGACCACTGTTTCTTCTGAACCTGTGTCCTCCCAGTCTTCCTCTTTTTGATCAAGGTCATCAGCTTTTTTTGAGATTGGGTAATGACAGCACTGAAGGTGACTGTCCTGCTGTGTTGGCTTGCAGCCACTGCACTTGAGGGGTTACCTGCCTGGTGAGTATGTGTCCTTTTAATAAAATTGACCAACAGCCACAATAATTAAGAAGTCTAATGGCCATTATGAAGCATGTTCCAAATTGATAACCTCATTTTAAAAGTACACTTAAAAGTAAGGGCTCCCAAATCAAATAAACAGAATGGAATATTTATTCTCATTAGAATGCAGAAGCTTCCAAAAGACTTCAACATTCTAAATAGTTTTATTAAAAGATTAATTGCAAAAGGCTAATAAAAATTAAAGATATAAAAAGCAAGAAATTAGAACAGAGTTTTTGTAAGGAGTGGGATTTGGGTACGGATGGTCAAGAACAGAAAGAGACATATTTGGATACTACATTATATGCCATTTATTTTTTTAAGCAAGTACAGGTATTATTACTTCAAAAATAATTTTATTTTTTTTAAATTATGATACTATATTTCCTTACCATTTTATCTTTCTATTCATGTCATTAATGAGTGTTATTCCTTTGAATATATCAAAAGTTTAAAAATCATTACACAATAAGATTTAATTGTCTTATAGCATTGGAGAGCTTATCATTGGGTCAGTTCATAAATATCATCATCGAAAAAATGATTGATTAGAAAGCAGTGCAATATCTTAGTGGCTGAATCTCATGTCTTCTGACTCTTGATAATTTATTTCTACAGAGAATTTCAAATAACGTCAAACTATTTGATGAATATATTATAAAACTAATGATGGAATTAAATTGACTTTTTAAATAATCAGGATAATATAATTTTTAAATATAATTTTACAAGAAAAAATTAGATCTAATGTAACATTTATATTACTTTGAGATTGACATTAAGTAATTAAGAGATAATTTCTGTTCACATTTATTTGCTAAGTGAAAAATTTGGCTTTAAGAATTTCCCATACATTTCTAACTAAATGAGGTTAGAAGTGTGACAATAAATATTCAATTCATTATATTCACTTGAAAAAAAACTATGTCTACAGAACATGTGACCGTGTGAAATTTTGCAGCTGCATGAAAATTGGTAGTTTTACACAATTGTTAGAAATGTGCTAGTATTGTGAGCTATGTAAATTTTTTTGCCATATGTAATTTTAGCTTATAGTCAATGAATTTATGAATTTTTATAAAGCAAAAATTTTATAAAAATTTTATAAAAATTTTATAAAAATTTTATACTATTTTATAAAAATTTATAAAAATTTTATACTATTTACTATTAATTTTAAATAGTAACCATATATTTGTCTTTCTTTCTTTAGAAACAGTTATATTGAAGATTATTACTTCAGTAAATAAGGATATAAAGCAAAACTGACTTTTACCTGATTTTATAAAGCTGAAACTGACTTTAAATGTTATGATAAATTATATATTTATAATTTTGGTTTTTTTGTATTTCAATCCCATATACCTCTCTATATAACATGAATTTTTTTATAGAAAAATACACCTTAAAATTACTTATTACAATTATGAATTCTGGAAGTGTTCATATATAAACTGAATGTACAACTGAATTCTCTCTAGAACACACACATTCAGACACGCACACAAGTACATGTTATATAAATTTGGATATCTCTAGAGTCATGGAACTACCAGTTTTGGTTTTTTTTTGAGAGATCCCATTTATTAACACCGACTTTTTAAAAAAACAAATTATTATTTTTAAATTAGTTTAAGTATACAGTACATTGGTTAGACATCTATAATGTTCATAAAATGATCCCCTCAATTGCCCCTCCCTCCCCTGCCCTCCACTTAGCCATCATATTGATGCTCCCCATTCCTATGCCCAACTATCAACTACTAATTTGTACTTCTTTAACCCTTTACCCCATTCTCCCAGCCTCTCAACCCCTCTCCCCTCTGTCTGTTTTAACATTGACTTTAATAAGTATATTTTTTTATGTTACAGGATTCTATAGTGAACACTGCTATGGAATGAGAGTCAAGAAAGTTTGTGTTGAAGTTTTTAGATATATTGCTCTAAAATTAATTAGTGATTATTTAGCACTATTTCAACTGTACAAAAAATTATGATAGACAGGTAGATGATAGAAGATAGATAGATGATAGATGATATGATAGATGATAGATGATAGATGATAGATGATAGATGATAGATGATGATATAAAAATAGATGATAGATAGATATAGATAGGTAGGTAGATAGATAGATAGATAATAAAGATAGAGAGTTAGTTAGATGATAGATCTTTTTAAGAAAGCATTACTTAGGTTATTTTTTTTTCTTAATCGCAAATATTTTAATGTATATGATATTTCCATTTTTTTTCTTTTTCCTACTCAAAGACTTCAAATATTAAGGCATCACATTAAGGGATCAGGTTTTTTATGAAATAATCAGTTACATATGTTAGATATTCAGAGTAAGATTAATTTATCTTTTGCACTAAATTAATGTCATAAAAATGTCAGTAAGAATTTGTTAATATGATATCAACTAGTAAATATTTCAACTTATGACCTGATTTTATTTTAAGCTTTGTATTTGTTGTACTTCATGATATACCTGCCAGTTATCACTCTACCACAAAAAGACGTAGGAATTCAAATAACAAATGCCACACATATCTCAGACCCTGGTTTTCTGTTTGGATGATATGGGTATCTTAGACTTTCAGGCAACCAAATTATTCGCTTTAATGAAGAGGAATTAAAACTATTTTTACAACATAGCAAAGATTTCACTCTTTGAGCCACAGTTATGCTTAACATAAAACACACCACTCATCATTTCTCTTATTCTTTAATGGACCTTCAAAATGTTTATTTTAGGTAGAGAAAACTTCTTAAATATTTCTGGAATTAACCATTCAAACAAAGACTCCACAATACACTTTGGAATGAATACTACAGACACAGAATCTTCATTACAACCAGTAGCCGAGGACAAAGTAAAGGCTGATCAACTTTTTTTTTTTTTAATCCAACACTAAAGTTGAGAAGTAAACTATCAGGAGATAAAGAGCAATCAAGATAAGAAGATCAAAATGACTTACTCAAGTAGATTTCTAAAAGCCTTTTTCTATTATATGTTCCATAACCTTGAGCAGGACTGAATAGATTTAATCTCTTGTTGAAATTGATTTATCTGGATATTTTATAATTGAAAACTCAGTATCTTTCAAGAACGGCTACATGTTTTAGAATATCTGCCTTTTGTTAAGAATAAAACAATCTCTTTGGTTAGTATATATTAAATATTTTAATCTACTCTGCTGATTATTTTAAAGTTTCTACAGATTTTTTTTTAAAGTATGCTTTTGTTTTAATTTTAGCTGGTTTGAACTAAACTCTGCAATTCTGAGTAGTTTGCTAAATAACCTTGGGAAGTCACATAAGATGCCTCTTTGACTCCATTTCTCTTAATTATTTCAAAAGAAAAATAACCCATCTGTCTCAAAGAAAATATACATGCTCTATAAAATATTATCAAGATTTAATAAAAGATATTTAATATGTATGCATCTTTTATAAAACAAAAGTATAGTTTTGTTTTATGAAAGTATAGCTTTGTTCTATCGAACACAATACTGCTGTTGAATTGTACACTTGAAACTTAATTGAATTTTGTTGATCTATGTCATCCCAATAATTTTTAATTAAAAAATAAAATTAAGTTTTAAAAAAGTATAGTTTTATTTTGTAGTTCCTCAAATTCTCCATCCACTTTAAGAAAAAAAAAAAAAAACCTTACTGATCACAATAATGTTAAAATACGCTTGGATTCTTAGGGAAAAGGGCTCAGCTGTTAAATAATTACTGATAAAAAAACACATAAATAAATAAATGAGTAGTCATTTTATTTGAAAAACCAGGGAGCTGGGCTGGGGAGAAAGTAACAAATTAGAGCAACTTGTCCATCCCCAGATTGGTAGAGAAAGGGTAAGGAACAGAATTCACCCCAAAGCAAATCTGTTTGGGACTGAACAAGTATGAGACTAAGACCATCATTATGAGAACTGTAAGAATGTAATCTTCACTCACATGGTATAAGTAGTGAGCTTTAGTAATCCTTGTATTGAGATGAATTTATGATAATGTTGTGGTTCACACAAATCTAAGACCCACGGAGCCAATTGAGATGAATTGTGAGCCTTTGTTAGCCGGCCGGCGACTGACTCTCTAGCACACAGGGTCAGAGGAGATCAACTCCGAGCTTCCATTAGAGACAGTTGATAAAGCCTAGAACTACAGCCTGGTTAACAAGTAAGTAGAATACCATGCCCTGGTTAACAGAATCAGAAGTTGGCAATTAGCATATCTTTGAGCAGATTACCACACCCTGGTTAACAGAATCAGAGTAAATCCTTAATGCAGGTTTACTGGAAAATTTTCCACCCTTAACAATGCTCAGTAAACCTACTATAAATAAAACAGGATCATTTAAGAAAAATAATGGGATAATGAGTGCCTCAGACTTAGTTTCAATCCTCCATTTACTACCTTTCTGAATTTGGGCATATTATTTAACAATTCTATGCTTCAATTTCCTTATCTTTCCATAGGCATCCCAAAACCTAAATTGTAACATTCTTTTCTTCCTTCCTTTCTTCTTGTGGATTAATGAAAATTTATTTAAGGCACAAAGCATGGTATCTGATAAAAGGTCATTTTTAAAACAATCAAGAACTTGAGATAATAGGATTTTAAATATCAAGTCCAACTTCTTTATTTTTCAGATAAAGACACTGAAGCCCAGAGAGAGAAAATTAAGTCTCAAGTTGTACAGTTCATACTGGTACCTGTGCCAACCCTATAATTCTATAATGCTTTTTAAGTTTCCTATCTTCAATCCCAATAATTAAGCAGATGCTGTACATGCTTAATTTATTTATGGCCTTAAAGATTACACCACGATTTTGTGCAACACCATAATCTGAGCGAAAGGTCTGGCCATGCCAAACCTATAGATGGGCTTTTAGATAATGAATTCTTTTACCTTTTCCCTATTTCTCAATTTGTTATTTGTTTGGTTTCATTTTTAAAATATATGTTGAAATAATGCCAAGATAATATGATCACTAAGGTTGTATATTTCAGTCTCCACTTTGATTTAGAGGGAAACCCTGGACCTTCTTCTTGTGAGCCCTAATACTTTCAGCTGGCTGAGGCATTCAAAATGATAAAGAGCTCCCTGTATTTTCACAGCCCAAGGTAAAGTGGAGAATCCACATTCCATTCATTCCTTCAGAGGGAGCTTGTCAGGGCTTCCAGACAGAGCACACTTCTGAAACCTCAGAGATTCCCATGGATCTTGACCTTACAGTCAGAAACTCTCTCCCAGGATTCTACCCCTAGATTTTACTTCCTCACCTGCTCCTTTTCCAACCACATTCCCTTCTCTGAATCAGATGGACCTTGTGCTTTGTAACCACATTTCTCATAGTTACTTAAGCAAACAAGTATTTCCCACCCAGTTTCTTATTATTTCAGTTGTGTCAAATTTCCAGAAATTTGAAATCTAGCAAATATCATTAGAGCCAGAATTGAGGCAAAAAAATGTGAATCCTATAACTCTGAAAGAAGTCCTTGATGTTTTATAATGATAACCACTAATTCATATTATGGTAGTGTAATGCCCTGGTTTGGAACTCCATGAGCCAAGAAAGAAACTGACACCGATGCGAGCGCAAAAGGGAGTTTATTGACAAACTCGAGTTTGGACTCCACTCGTTCACTGACACAGCAGTGGTTGAGAGGAGCCCTGACCGAGGGTTGGGACCTAATTTAAAGGGTAAAATGCAAGCCTTGGGAGATGACTTGGCGTTACCTGATTGGGGGGTTAGGTTGACCTTTAAAGGGATTGGGTGGTAGGTTGTTGGGTTTGCGTGCAAAAGGGGGTCGTGTGCAGTTGGGCTGCATATAGAGGGGCTGTGCGCAGTGGGGCTGCGTATGGAGGGGGCCGTGCACAGAAAGGGCCGAGTGCAGAAGGTGCCGGGTGCAGTAATCAGAATATGTGCAGGAGGAAATAAGGGTGGGGGTGCCTTAAGGGCCCACCGATTAGCTGGCTTGGCTGGTTTGGCCAAGTGGTAAGGCATTGTTCTTGACCACTGGCCTTTGGGGAACTTTTCGTACAATTCATCTTGGGATCACTCAGAAAAACGGAATCATTCCAGTCTTTCAGTAGAAAATAGACAGAATTTTAGATAATTTGGCAACTAAGATCAATTAATTTTTTTCTTAAGAAAATATATAAACAGGCAATTATTCCCAATCAAAGCTATTTAAAATGCATAGATGAGCATATCAGAACACTATATAAAACTTTTTGGAAAATATGATTTTTTAGTTCAATGACTCATACTGTTGCGATATTAAATAATTTTTCATTAACCAAATAGGATTTTGGTACACAAAAATGTGTAATGTAAGTAGGTACTCCATGTTCTTACTTATATCCCCAAAATATTTGTAAAAGTAAAAGCAGAGAAATAATTATTTATAGTTTTTAAATTGTCACCAAATATGAAATTCTGGCTAAAATAATCACCTTGTTCTTTTATATTTTTCTTTTTTTCCTTGAAAGTGTATATACTTGCATTGGGTTTACTAATTATTAAAAATGATAGTGAAGAGCTGCAAGTTTTTGAGAGCTTTATTTTTAAAAAAAGGAAATTGATGTTATATAATACACAACACTTCCTAAGTAACAAATTCTTAGGCTTATATATCTTTAGACTTTCTCTCAATCTCCATTACTAGTTCAGGACTCAAGAAGACTTAATTTTGAGCTGGAAGTTTTCCTAATAACCATAAAACAAATCATCTTTGAGAGATTTTGTTTCTGACTTTTAGATTTTCACAATGTTTGTCAGTATGTACAAATAATCACATTTTCAGATTATAAAATAAAATTGTAGAATTGAGTAAAGATATGACAATTGCACAGATGTGGTTATTTCTAAGACAATACAAATTGTAGAACCTGACATACCTCCTTTAAATAATTTTAAAGGAGTAAAAACAAAATTACAAGTCTATATTTTTTAAATAAGTAGTGGAAATAATTTTGTAATGTTAGGTAGCTAGTCAAACATGAGAGACAGGGAAAACAAAGGAATAGGGGCCCAGCCTAGAGACCACCCAAAGAACACCCAATGGTAGTAGAATTTTGGGTACTCACGTGTGCACCAGACAAAGTTATATAGCAGCCATGTTTTAATCAAAATGACCTCACTTGCCAACCACGTAAACAAGCTTTCTGCTTCTGTAACCCCGCTTACGCACCTGACCTGTGAGTTGACAGGTAGTGAATAGAAGAAAGATAGCCCTTTGTGTTTAGACAGAATGAAGAATGGGATTTCGGGCTTAAAAACCCTGTACCTCTACATTTCGGGGCTGCTTAATTTGGGGTCTGCATACCCCTGGCAGACCCAGCTGGCTTAATAAAAGTGTTTCCTATAACTCACTCACTAAGTTCTGGTGGTCTGTGTGTCTTTGGAGGGCTGGCGGCTACAACAATCAGAGCCCAAATATAAGGCAGACCTTCCCACATCTGGGCCCTGTTTGCCCTTCTGGGCCTTCTTTTTTATGCCTTTTTGTTGGTTGCAGCACTGGGAGCATGTGCCTTCTTGGGGACATACTTTGTCTTTTTCCATGTGTCTCCTTGAGGTATCCTTTTACTTTATAAAATATATTTTTAATAAAATTCAATTAAATTTCAATGACCTGTGATTCTTCACTGCTGTCATTTGAGGAAGAACTGAGGAAAAATGCTAACTACCCATCATTGTTGTCCTACCGTTGGGGTGACACTGAACTTCAGTTGGTCCCAATGGTGACAATAATATCTTTATATACTGCATATTAATAAAGAGCCCAATGACTAAGTATATAGTCTAATATTTTTCTCTCCCAGTGGTGGAAATTATAGAACATAATTTTATACATAATTTTCTATTAAATGTTGTTTCTAAAAAATTATAGTTTACAACCAATTTATACAAAATTACCACATTACACTTACAACATAAGGTTATTTTGCATATTAAGTTCAAAAGCTTTGATTGTAAAACTGCTGAGAATGGTGATAGGAATCATGAGCCTCCCTTTCAGTACAGAAACTAAGATAGCCACCTACAGATAGGATTAAGGTAAAAATCATTTGGGGAAATGTGAGATTCGGAGGATCCTAAACCTTTACTTCTTGTTCTAACAACAAAGACCTGGCTTTAATGCCAACTAAGGTGGCTGCCCCATGAAGCAAACCAGTGACCTCTCCACCCTGAAGACCAAAGCCAAATGTTCTTGTTTTACATAGCATTTACTTTCTTCTTGAAATTCTCCTCCCTTTGCTCTTCTATGCTTTACTTCCGGTTTATAGTTTCTTTATTCCTCCTAGGCTCTTCTTCCTTTGTCTGCAAGTTAAGTGTTACTGTTCTCCCAGTTTATCTCATTAGCCAACTTCTGTTACTGAATTTTCTCGTGCTGAGTATTCCATCCCTGCAGCTCCAATCTCAGGTTCCAGCGGGAATCCATAGACTAATGACTACCAAACAATATCATAACTTCTTGACTTATTCTTATATATCTTTGTTCTTCCTGGCATTTCCATTGTGTGTTTTATAGTAACCTCAAATTCAACTTGTCCAGAATTGAATACATCCTTCTGTCGTTTGTGTTATGTTCCCTATCTTATTTTTGATGCCAACAAGCACCCCACCGTCCAGGCAAGAAAACCAAGAGATAAAGACTCTGCTTACTAATCTCCAAATAATGACCAAGACCTGCTGATTTTACCTTTTATATGAGTGTGCATGTGTTACCTTTACCCAATCACTATTACCATGTCCCTTAAAATTATGTTTTTTTTTTCTTTTTCTTGGATCATTCTAATACCAAATTTCCCCTTTTCAAATACATCTTTTTCAATGCTGCCAAAGTGCTTTATGTAAAACCCAAATCCAAACATATTGTGCCTCTGCTTCAAATTATCAAAAGCCTTCTATGACGTAGAGGATAAAATTAAAGATTTTTGGCAAACCATCCAAGGCCTCTCTAATCTTACCTCTTCCTAGATCTCCAGCTTCATTCTTTCCCACTTCCCTTTCCACTCAACCCCTGTCTGTATGCTTTGCTCATTCCATTCCCTCAGCCCATATTTGCTCCTGCCTTCAGACCATCTTTAGGAAAATTCTTAGTTGCCTTTCAAGTTCAAAAAAAGTCTTATTTCCTCTTGGAAGCTTTCTCTGATCCATCCCTTACTTCCTTCCCTGCCTGAAATTGATACTCTTAAAGATCAATAAAATTTAATATTATCCGTAGTTTATTAGAACAAATGTCTTTACTTTCTGACTTCCAATTCATGCCCGACCCTACCAAAAGCTGTCTTTTATTACTCCACTCCACTGAAGCTAGTTAGAAAAGCCAATCGACAACTTTCCGACTTTTTAAAAATGAACTATCTGAGGTACCTGGACATGTTGACACCTTTACAGGATATTTTTTATTACATGTGAACACAGCTTAGTTTCTTGTACATTATGCAGTCTTTGGCAAGTTATTTCATGTGTCCCTATCTTGGATTCCACATCCATAAAATTAGTATAATAATGTAATCTATCTCAAAGTTTGTATAGAATGTTAATACATGGAAACTGCTTAATGAAACTGATAATTGATAATTATCATTGTCATTATAATTAAGAGTTTATGTACATGGTATATGTGTCTATATAAGTATGCAAGTTTATCTATAAGGAATAAATAAGTCTTATACTGTTATAAAATTTGACCCTAACAGAAATATAATAGACTTGCTCAAAAACCAGACATAAATTTTTTTATCTAAGTCAGGGTGTCTTCTAAAGAATGAGAATATGTACCAATTTTGTAATATAATAATACAGATAAACATATTATATATTTTTATTAAGGCAAAAGGAAATTCTCCCATTTAAAATATGTATTTTCTTGCCCAACTTAAATTACTTCGCTTTTGTTGATAATGTAATACTAATAACTCTGAGTTAACATTTTTATACCCACTATCAAGTGTTCTTAGCCTTTATACTGCACTCCTGGTTCATAAAATTAAATCCACATATTGTTCTCTTCCCTAATAAAAGTATTTTTCCTTTATAAAAAACAAAAAACAAACAAAAAACTTGCACTGTCCCAATAATACAAATCACTGAATCTCTACTTGTACTCTTAGTGTTGTAGGTATTACATAGTTAGTCAGTTTTTCTCAAAATATACAAAAACAAACAAACAAACAAACAAACCAAGGTTTTAATCATACAATGAAAAGGATTGAAAAGGATGACTGCCATATTTTAAATGAAAACATTACTACCAGTGTCACTGTGTGATTGTTGAAGTGGAAAAATTGTCTTTCTTCTAAATGAATATTTCAACTGACAGATGCAAAGTGCCAGCAAATTATCCTTTTGTGACCTCACGTGAACTTATCTCCCTTGGCTGACCCACTTCCTCAAGATCTTTTTCTTTCTATATTGTCCAGTGAAGCATATGTGATAATAGGCTTTCCATGACTTTTCTGCTTTATGATTAGATAACGATAATGTAAAAACTTCAGAGACAGTATCTTAAACCTCAAAAATAATGCACAGATTTTAGAGGAAGGATATCTGGATACACAATAGAAACAGGCATAATGGTCAGTGTTTCAGTGTGTTGGGAAGATGGTGAGCTATCTCGCATCTCAAATTTGAACATATGTGGAGGTGACAATCCAACTCCCCTGTCCCCACAATATAACATTAGTTCTTTTAATACAAAATGTTGTGTTATCTTTATAATAACAGGGAAAAAATGAAAATTCTTTCATATCCTGCTGAAAAATCATAAGTACTATAACTAATGTATGTGAGTAAGCTCCACTTTTGTAACTTTATCTAGGAACTATAAGTTAGATGGCTATAACATAGAGAATACGTACTATTGTTCAAATATGATTCCATCTTTGATAAAGCCGCAGGGTGGTGAGAAATGAAATCATTTTGAAAGAGAATAAAGAAGTAAACTGTTAGCCAATAATAAATTGAATTTATAGTCTTAAACACATACTGTTTCATGACTAATTAGCATTGCAAAAAAAATCTTTTTGGGGGGACCACCCACACTTTTTTGTAATGAAAACCTAATTATGTATCCTCAGAAGCTTGTGAATGGAGCATGCAGATATTTGTGGAAAATAAAATCAACTCCTTGGAGAATGGCACTATCAAGTGTTTTCTAAATTCTACAAGGAATCATGGCAAATCTCAAAACATGGGGATCTATATGTAGAAGTTTTATGTAAACTTCAAGGCCCCACTTGATTTTGAGACATCTAGGCATAAAATAATTATTTTTATAACTTAAATCATAACTAGTCACATTCTTCTATTTAAAAAAGATACATTGAGCCAATATAATCTTTTATAATCTTCTTAAGAATTAAGTAGTATCTGTAAAATGATTTTATAAAAGACTGCAAATCATCAGATTAATATTAAGATTTTAAATTTTGAAGATGTGTTCCATCCACTCTAAAAAGCAATAAATTAATGAAACTTTAAATCTCTATAATACAATGGCCTAGAATATGTGTTTTGATGGCTAATATGGAACAATCTATTTTAGTTCAGGCATTCTAAAATATATCCCAAATAGCCAAATCATACCTCATAAATACTCATATATTAAGTATTAGAAACTTTAATTTTTAGATAATTAGAAAGCTACTCAGCCATTAATCATTTCAAAGGATCTCAGTTAACTAAACCTAATATGGAAATAGAATATATGAGAGTCTCAGGAGCTGGCCTCCATCAGAGATACAAGTTAGGGCATGGTCCAATAATTATTTGACTTGAGAAAATTGTAATTTACATTGATTAAATTAATTGCCTGTTCAGTACTGAGTCCAACAACCCAACCCTACAGCCTCATTAGGGCCTATGGTCCTTGATCCTACCACCTGTACACTGTCCCTCCCACCTCACCTTTATTGTATCAGTTTTCTTTAGCCTAAATACATTCTGTGGTCAATCTTTATGATCATTCTATATATTCTTTCAACTTCCTTGTCTCTTTTTTTCTTCATCATATTTTCTTAGCAAGACACCTAAAACTGCGACATCCACCACTTTCTACATCTTGACTAATAAATCTCCATTCCTCCAGGTGGTCAGGCCTGAATCAGCTTTTTATTTCATAGCCCATATCCAGTTGATTAGCAAACTCTGTCAGTTCCACCTGCGAAATATGTCCAGAGTCCAAATCGTTGCCTTCTATCGTCAATACTGACTCTTGTCTGAGGAACTTTTATCTTGTTTCTGAATTATAGTGAGTAATCTTCTAACAGATCTCTCAGGTTGATCATTCACCACGTGGGGTGGACTGTGGAGCAGGCTGTGGGGTGAGCTGTTGTCCAGGACATGGTCTCATGCAGCTTCAGAGCTCCCTTCTCTATTAGCTGTGACCTTGACTCTGCCAGAAGCCTACTTGAGCCTCAATGTCTCAGACTCTAAAATGGGTCCAAGAATTTTCTCTCCCTTATTTGCCTCTCAGGATCAAAAATGATGATGATGATGGCTACAAATTATTCAAATAAACAAAACCTTAAAAACAAACAAAACAAAACAAACAAAAAAACCCCAAATCATTTTAAAAGAAAAATATAAATCCTTAAAAGAGAAATCCTTTTAAAAACATAGTACAAATTATGTTCCTTTTCTGCTTGAAACACAATAGTTTCTATACTCATCAGAGTAGAAGCCTTTCCTTCTCTACTTCATTATCTCTCAGGTCTCATCTCCCATTCTTTGCTCCACTACAGCCCACGGATCTCTTTGCTATTTCTGGATCATTCTAGCAAGGCTCCCAGGTGCCTCAAGGCCTTCGAACTTATCCTTTTGGCCTGGAATGCTATTTCCCCTGGAAATTAGTTTGAACTGAGGATGGAGAAGGCCCTGTTTCCTCTCTTTTTTCAGATCTTTATCTGTTCTCAGGAAATCATTACTAGTCAAGTTTTACTTAAAATAAACTTAATTTAACTTAATATTTTAACATCTCTATACTCTACTCTCCTTTCTTGACTTTTTTCCTCTGTTGCATTTATTATTCACCACAATACTATTTATTTACTCCTTCACTTTGTTTATTGTTTTTTTCCTCTTAGAGAATGTAAGCTCCATGTGGTTGTTTTTCTATTTTATTCACTGATGAATTCTTTAGTAACTAGAACAGTGCTTGAATGTAGTTTTTGCTTAATGTATGCTTATTATGTTGATTTCTCCATAGTGATTATGCTTCTTTTTTTTCTTAAAATTTAAATTATTTATTCAGGAAAACAAGTACAATTAGCTTTTAACTATCATAATTGGTAATAGCTTGAGCTCTGGGGTCAAAGATCTTGTGTTCACTTTTTGACTCTACCTGTTACATAACCATAGGGCTAACAACATCCACTTCACAGAGTGTTTGTAATACATTATGGATATCAAGCATGCAAAAGTTGCAGAGTTCTTGGCCAGAGTAAAAACTGGTCATTATTAGGTATGTTTTATTAAATTTAGTGACATGGGCAGGAAAGTAATACTGAATATCCTATATTTCATTAAGTCTGCTTGCCAGTGTGTTAGACCTGAAGTGCTGTTGCCTTTGGAGACTCCAGAAATATCTGGACTTCTTCAGACTTCCGGACTAAAGGAAGGTATAGGAAGGTTGATGTTTTCTCTAGGATTGTGTCATTCGAGTATGTGTTGAGCATATCTTAATTTATTCTGCAATTACTCATACTCACAAGGACTTATTGGAAATGAAAATAAAGAATACTATAAATTAAGATGAAAAGGATGGGGAACCACAAGAATAATAAAAAGGAGCTAGAAATACTCTCTGACACCAGGGCAGTCCAGACACAATAATAGGTCCCAGAGGGGATTCCAGGTCTTAAGGATCCCCTAAAGTCCCCAGGGTTTGCATTTTCCATTTGGGTGTGGGACTGTGACTCAGGCTGACTCACCACCACTTAAGTAGTCCAGCTGTTTCCACTTCGCAGCTGTGAGAAACTCCTGGTCTCCAGGTTGTCAAAGGTAGTCATTTATAGTGCTTTTTAAATTTGTTGAAGTGACTTCTACTTTAGAAAAACTAAAAATAAAGTCTGCCTTGTTTTTAGACTTATGAATCAACCTAGAAGCAAGCTCCTAAATTACAGAAAAGGAAAGAAGTTACTCCAACTCTACATTTAGAAACCACTCTTGCACTGGGACTCTTGATTTAAATGGCACATTTAACATTGGAAAAAGAAAAGAGGAAAAACATTAACATAATAGGAATGGTAACTTCACAAATAAATCTTTGGTCACAATTTGGGACTTGAAAAAAAGGAATTAAAGTTCTAACTAAGATAGTTCTATAGAATTGTCAGTAAATACACTTAAATGGATACCAACTTATTTAGGAAGAATATATTTTATTACTATTTGCAGAGTGAAAGTGCTAACAGTACTAGAGATGAGTTAAATAAGACTCTGGCTTATTTCCCAGAAAATATATCTATAAGAGAAAACATAATAATTGGTTTCTTATGCTATCCATTCAGGTGTCTCATGGTTAGTAAAAGTTTAAACTAGATCTGCAAAAAGAAACCAAGTTAAAATGTAAAAGAATAAGACCAGATACCAACAGTAGGTGAGTGTTTCTTCTGTATATAAAAATTTCAGATGCATGAAATTTATAATTTTCATAGAATTAGTAGAAGCAAACCATAAAATAATATTGCTAGATTTACAGAATTAGAACATACTCAGTAAGGAAAAAGGGGCTCAATTTCACTCCCATAAATAACATAATTAGATAATGCTGTCTGATTTAAAGGCTAGACCAGATTAAAAAATTAATCACTATTCTAGGTACAGACATGTGCTTGGTAGATGATGTTGAATGAAATAATAAAGAAAATTAGCTCAGAATGAGACAGGAAAAGAAGACTGTGAAACTAACAAAAATGCATGAAACTAGTTGAACAGGCAGGTAAGGCCCCTATTAACAATATTAAATGATGTCTAAGGATATATATTTTACACATGCAGATCTAGTTTTTTCCTTCCTTCCTTCCTTCCTTCCTTCCTTCCTTCCTTCCTTCCTTCCTTTCCTTCCTTCCTTCCTTCCTTCCTTCCTTCTTTCCTTCCTTCTTTCCTTCCTTTTAGTTTTTTCTCCTTGGGCAGTCCAATGTGGGAAAACGGCAAAATACTAGAAGGCTTCCAGTCACGCAATAACGCTGAGGCACCAAGTGGGCAGTTATTCTTTGTGGGTTTTGTTGCTGGCGCAGGGGTATCTGACTTTGGATTTGACTTCAGAGCTGGTCTATCACATCTGGATTCTGCAGTTGCATCTGCTGAGCGAATTGCTGGCCCGCCTGGATGAGACTGGTCAGGTTCTTCTGCAAGGGGCTGGTGCCCGGAGTCCCCAAGGAGTTGAACTGCCCGAAATCATCTGGACATGAGTTGCTGAACTTAGGCATCGTTCATTAGGTTCGATGTCATACTCATGAAACGAGCTGTTCAGCACACAGGTGATGTCAAAGTTGCCAACACCTCCCGTGGGACTCAGTGCCTCTCTCAGCTTGCTGGCTGGTTTGAGATGTGATTTGTGTCATTGGGATCCAGCTGTAAGGCCTTCTTGTAGTAGGCCGCTGCTGTGGTATTGTTCAAAACTGGAACGCTCTCAGCTCATCCTGCTCTGAGTTGCACTGTGGGACCGGTCTATGCAGAAGATACTCACAGCCCTCACCGCCCACTCGCCTAGGCGGAGTTTGCTGTAGGCTGCAGCTCCCTTACAGAAATAGGCGCGTGGGCCCTGTAGAGCTCTATGGCTTTTCCGTAGAAATGCACAGCTGCTTCAACATATTCTTTCCTTTCCTTTCCTTCAGTTATGGGATGTCTGCCTTGGCTCAATCCTCGCCTGAAGGCGAGGTTCGCTTGGGTTTCTCTGGTCCTGTGGTCTCTCCTTGCCCGATGCAGCTGCTTCAAACATTTCCAGAAGAGTTTCAGGAAGCGCGCGAGATCGCTGTTCTCACCATCGCCCCAAAAGTGGCCTCCAGGACTGGATTTGAGAACATTGAATGTACAAAAATGTACATTCTTGTGCTTTCAAAGTGCAATTTGAAAAGAATATATTATTTTAGTAGCTGAGATAAAATAATTGCTAAAATAATTAAGGTAATGTGTCCCGAAAACCTAACATGTTTTATTATTATTGCTGTTGTTGTTGTTGCTGCTGCTGCTGCTGCTACTATTACTGTTATTCTGATTCTTTGCTCTCTGGTATAAGTTCTTAATTGATTTTGTACCACCAGGAGACATTTGGGGTTTGTAAGGCATTTTGGTTTTCACAATGATTGAGGGACACTACCAAGCATCTAGTGGCTGACAGCCAAGGATGCTAGTCACACTGCAATACAGGAAGAGTTTTAAATGTTTTGCTTAACATTCATATAATTGAAATATTTATTTATCTTATCTGAACGTAGAGTCTCATTCTATTTTACTTGTAAACCAAAAAAGTATTTCGGGCATGTTTTAAAATATACGGGATTTTCCAGGAACGCAGCTGCAGTGTAAAATGGAAGTATATTTTTATGTGTTTATTTGTTTTTATTACCAGGACTTTAATCCCCAAAACACGGAATTCCACCATCCCTCTAGTTTTAAAGTTTAGACTGGTATTAGGCTTAGTGGTCTTTTTCCTGATTTTGTTCCTAGAGCATACTTCCCTGCTAACAAGAGACAAGGAATCTTAACCCAAGTAAAAGGGTGTTTCCTCCTCAGGTTTAGAGAAGAGCTGCTGTAAACTGGACACCCCAGGTGTCCTTTCCTTGGTTTTGCTAAATCTCATAAGCACAAAGAGACCTCCCAAGAGAAGGTAATCACAAGCTCATCCTCACCATACCAGCCTAAGGGGAGAGGAAGCAATTTAGAAAGAGGGGAGAATTCAAACAGAGAACACGCCACATAGCACAGATGGGAACCCCTTAGTTTCTCCCTGGGAAAGCTCTTCCAGCACAATGGCCTACTTTGTCATTCTATCAGTGCTGAGAAAGAGAGGCTTAGGGTTACCCCTCTGCCTCATAGCCAATACTTAAATAATTTACTGGAACTATTTTCTTTGTAATTTTAAAAATATTTTGAGATAATTTTCTTCAAAAAAGGAAAGAACCAAGCAATTATAACCTAACAATTATTATAGATTTTATATGCATATTGCATATGTATTACTAGTATGTTAGAATTAAACATTTTTAATGTAGGAATGCAGCATGCTTAAATTTTCTATTATTACATGAATAACTATATTTTAAAATACAATCTGTAGGTATATGTAAATGTATTAAATACTTTACATAGGCTAGAACGTTTAGAAATCTGCTTCTAAAAATTTAGTATACATCAATGCTTTGTAACTTTTTTTTTTTTTTTTTTTTTTTTTTTTTTAAGGAGAGGCAACCCTTGGTTGACCTCACAGATTGCAAGGACCTTGCCAGTTTACAATCCCTTATTTTTTATTTTATTTACTTTTTAAACTTACAGCACCTGGTCTTCCTAGGTGGTCTCCCATCCAAGTACTAACCAGGCCCAACTCTGCTTAGCTTCCAAGATCAGACAGGATCCAGCTTGTTCAGGGTAGCACTGCCATAGACTATTTCTTTTCTTATGTGTTTTTTCTATTTGTACTTACAAACTGTCCAGATACACTATTATTGATTTTCCCTCTCTCTCTCTTTCTTGTTCTCTCTCTCTCTCTCTCTCACTCTCTCACACACACACACACATACACACACACAATTGAAATGCCCTGAAAATGACTTTTGAAAAAAATTTTATGGCTAGCAAATTTTGCACATTATGTTAAAGTTGTAATCCAGAGCTTTACTACTTAGAGGGTAGTTCATGGATCAGCAGCATTAACATCACCAAGAACTTGTTTAAAATGCAGTTTCAGACCACAGAATCAAAATCTATATTTAAGAAGATCCTTTTTGCGATTTCTATGCATAGAAAATTTGAGAAGTCAAGATCTTGATCCAGGATTAGCAAACTTTCTGTGAATGGCCTAATAGTAAATATTTGAGGCTTTGTGGGCTATTTAGTTTCTTTTGCAACTGCTTAATACTGCAGTTGTACTGTGAAAGCAGTCCTAGATAATATGGGAACAAATGTGTGTGGTAGTGTTCCAATAATACTTTATTTATTAACATTGAAATTTGAATTTAATGAAGTTTTTACATGTTACAAAATATTATTCTTTTGATTTTTTCCCCACCATTTAAAAATGTAAAATGCTTCTTAGCTCACTCTGGGCTGCCTTAGCCTGTGGGCTACAATTTGATGACTTCTATTCTACAATATAATAATCTGTCATAAGGTGACTTTTTATGTAGAAGTAATAGAATATTTGAGAAGCAAAATGCAGAATTACAAGTAGAATGGATCAAGTTTCAAACACCTACAAATAATATTAAAGACAATAAGAAAAGACAATGATATGAGACAACCATGAAAAGAAAAGGCCCTTTATTATACATGTAATTTATGCTTACAGAATTTATTGAAAATTATAAAGGAGAAATTAAAAATTATGGAAACCATTTCCTTAAAAGACAGACACTGTTAAACTCTCAGTTTAGCAAGATATTTTTGTATACATACAAACATTAAATACAATTTTATTTTATAATTTTCCCACCTAATACTATTTCATAAGTTTTTTGCATGTTGTTATTAAATGGGTTTTCAAAAAAGATGATTTTAAATTCTAACAAGGGTGTGTCACATTTTATTAGGCTTTGGTATCTTAAGAGAGTAATGAAAAACAGTAATGAGAACTGAGAGTTAGAAGAATGACTAATAATTACTCAGTTTAACATGCTAAACCTAAGAAAAGAATGGCTACAGGCATGCTTTAATTATAGTTTTCAAAAGACAAATAAGGCATCAATTGAAGGATCACCTCAAGGAAGGGTGGGCTCTTGGATATATAAAGGAAGACCCTGGGTATTTTTTTTTTTTTATTATAAAGTTAATGGATATTTAGAAAAAAGCATTTTTTACAATATGCAAAAGATATTTGACAATCTGAATTTTCCTGGATTCATTCCTGAAATACGAAATAGAAGTTCTACACACCTAGACAAAGGGAACGACTACAAACCTTGGTAATCATAATTCATAACAAAAAAATTATTGAAATCATACCGAAGTACTACTAAGATGTTCATTGCACATTGACTGCATCAAGAAAAACAAAAATAAATAGTGTGAACTGTAAGGTTCTGTCACCTGTGGGGTGAGGTGAAATCCGGTGTCACCCCAGTGGCATGGGGAGGAGGAGGAGGTAAATAGTGGAGGATGGTATTGTGTGTGTTCTTTGGTTCTTCCCCGTTGATGCAGCAAAGCATTACAGGTCGACGAGATTTAGAAAAAGTAAGGTTTATCGAAAGTACATTTTAGGAGACAGGCCATGCTAAGGAAGGCTACAGCCCTGTGGAATTTAAGAGGTAAAGAGATAAAATAGTACACCCCAAAGGCAGGCAGGTTTCCAGCCAGTAGTGCTCTAACAAAGGGGAAACTGGAAAATCTGTTTATTTAGGCTGTGATAGGAGGTCCTATATGATCCCTATGTGAAGTCACCTTGACTGACAGTTGGCTGCTATATGACGCTTATGACGCTTTGCCTACTACACATGTGCTTACCAAGAATTTGGCCTGTTATCATTAGATTCAGGAACTTTTGATATTATGATATTATAATGATGATATAATGAGGCTGAAGTTAAGGGCAGTAGTTTCTGCCCATGTTTGTAGCTGGTTTAGCGAGCAGCTTTTATGGCCTTTGTGCTCTGGATTTGGGGTAATTTATAACCCTAAAAAGGAGGTATTTCTGGGAGGTCCTTAAGGAAGGTCTTCAAGGGAAGTTTCTATGGCTACAGAGCTGGGCCTTGGCTCCTGTCACTCTTGACTAACTACCTAACAGCTCGTCCTGCTTGAAAATACAAAAATCTTTATAGCAATGTGATGACAAAAGATAACACATTAAATACAAAAACACTGAAATGAATTCTGTACTTGTGTTGGCTTCTTAATGAAAATGGCATCATTTGCAATTCTGACTTACCCTCATTTATTGTTATGAGTGAAAAATATTGCAACAATGTTTCTTATTATTAGAAAAGTAATTTATTGTCTTCCAATTTAGAGATGAAAATAACCTAAAAGAAAATTCAATTTTGATCATTTTTAAATACTCTAAAATCTAAAAACTCCAATGATTTTACAGAATTTAAAAATTATAAGCACTTATTTTAATCTAACATTAAAATAATTTCTTCAAAACTTTCTTCAGATTCCCTGAATATGTTGAGAGACAGAGACTGAATTTCTGTGCATGCAAATGTGTGTATCATTTGTTCTTTAAAGTAATTCTTGGATTTATTCTGTGACTATTGCCTTATAGATGAATAACTGGGTAAGCTAACACTCTACAGTGGTGTCCTAGGTACAATTATGAATACTTTTATAAAAGAACGTCATTGTAAATTATTAGGTCATTGTAACTTTAATAACAACTGATTAGAGTCTACCTAAAAAGAGAACAGAAAACTGCTTAGGCTACAGAAGTAGTTATTAATAGAGATGATCTCAACAAAATTATAAAAATAGCCAAAGTGAATATAACCAATCTATTTTTTAAGCATACATAGATCTTATTATTACTTTTAAAAATCACATTACCCTTTTTTCAAAAGATTACTGATAACTACTTGGAAGCCCTTTAAAATGGATGGTGTCTCTTAAGTGATAAGTTATTGCAAAACTTAAGCAAAATAACTGTTTAAAGAATGTGAAATAGGAGGTGACCTTATAAGTGCATTTCCATATTATAGGTGATATAACTATAAATATAACCATATATAACATGTAGAATATGGCAATATAATATGGCAAAGGTGATGGGATATACATGTTTATGAGTACTGATTGCATGACTACATTATTTGAGATTGCACTGCCCATTGTGTTGGAGTGTCTTTCTCTTTTGCTCACTTTGAAGAAGCTAGTAGCTATGTTGGTGAATTCCACATGATAAGAATCTGTTGGGGCTCAGGGCTCTAAGACTTAGGGCAGCCTTCACAGACAACCTATTAGAAACCGAAGCCTTCATTCATTTCTACAGTCACAATAAGCTGAATCTACCAAGAAACTGAATGAATTTAGAAGAGGATCTTTCCTTAATAGAGTCTTAGATGAGACCTCAGCTCTGTCAGTACAGAGAGCACAACTGAGTTAGTGTTTGTACCATTAGTGTAACATCCTTCCTCCCTGCTATGACTTTCTGTAGCAGCGCCAAGCTACCTCAGGTTTAGTCATGGAGAAAACATGCAATCAGATTAATACAAGGCTGGTTCTGCCAGATGGTAGAAGAATAAATGAGAGGGACTAAGGAGTTTAGGTTATTGTGATAGCATTATTAAAATAGGGCAATCTTAGAATCAAAACAGGATAAAGAGGGAAATAGAGACAGAAGAGGGGTGATGTACTGGAAGAAAGTCAAATGATGAGTAATCTAAAGGTCCTGATGAGATAGAACAGGGTTTGCAAATGACAGTGAACAGGCCTGATCTGGCCCTATTTTTGTATAGCCTGTAGCTAAAACAAGTTTTTCACATTGCTAAATAGTTGAAAAAATGTCAAAGGTGTATAATACTTTGAGGCATGTAAAAACTGTAAGAAATTCAAGCTTCAGTGTCCATTAAAAAGTCATGTATTCTAACTCAGACATGCCCATTTATTTACATATTGACTACAGCTGTTTTTGGACTACAATGGCAGAGCTGTGTAGTTAAGGCAGAGAGACACAATGGGTCCAAAACCTGAAATACTTGCTCTCTGGTGTCTGAGGTTTAGAAATCAAAAGATTGAGAGATTAAACTTGAGGTAGAGTTTTTGTTCTGAAGATGGTTACAGAATTAATGCTTTTGGAAAGGGAGCAGTTCTGTAGTAAAACTATCTAGATCATAAGCATGAAATTGACACTTAGGTAGAAGCTAATCTTTGGTGATTAGAAGGTCAAGGAATTTAAAATGTTGGATAAGTAGGGCATTTGATACTGAAGTCATTTAGAATAGCATGAGATAAGTGCCATAGTCTCTGACGAAAGATTGGGACTAATAAAGAAGTAATATGTAGGCAGTATCAATGAGAAAAGAGTGGTTAGTTCAAAAGGTATAAGCTCCAAAATAACAGAACTTTTTAAAGAAGAATGAGCTTTAGAGAAAGATGGGTAATTGACCATGATGCCTTCTGGTGGCTGTGGTCTCTGCCCCTCTAGACCAGGGTGGTGGGAAACCTGCTGGTGGGAAGAAGAGATGAACTTTGAAGTTTTAGTCTCAACAAAACAAGATTTTGGTCACAGATAAAAGGAACAAATGATTACTTGTTAGACAAATTTTTTGTTTCATCAGGAGTGTATGTTATTGCCAAATGTATTTTTAAATGATCATCTTATGTTGATGATGATTTAAAGTTTTGTTTTACTTTTCATAATTTCTCTGCACTGGGCTCATCTTGAATGATTCTAAAAAATGTTTTATAAGTTTAAAAACTTTATATTTAATATTGTGATTATGAGTTTTAAAAATGCTTTATTGAGAAATAATTGACATAAAATATACATACTTCAGATGTTCAGTTTGATAATTTTGATGCATGTATACACTAGTGAAACAATCACTACAATCACTATAAAGAATATATTCATCACTCCCCCAATTTTTTTGTTTAATTATTAATTTCTCATAATAATAAACATTAAAATATTTTATATATTTTCTTTCATTTATTTGCTCTTCTATTCTTCTGTAATGAGTAAATGAATGCTTGAGATGATTATATGCCCAGGCTTTTAATGGTAATGTTATCAAATCAAGGAGTATAAATTTGGTCAGCATAAATATTATTTTCCCAACATGTAAGTAATGAGTATTTTTAAAAATCTCTTAGTGAGTCGATTTTTACAAAGAAACAAATCCATAAAATAAATGAAACTATTCTAAGTCAGATTTTATAAAATATTTTGCTCTACAAATTGAATTCTTCAGCAGAATTTTCAAAAGTGTTTTATACTACTTTAAATTCTGACCATGTTGAAATGTGTTAAAGATTGTTCCTATATTGATTGTAAGATATTAGCTCTCTTTTATTTTGAAGGCAAGCTTGTCTTTCTGTAAAGGTCTTTCTGCAAAGGTCATTCATTTCTTTAATGGGACTGGAGAGGTAATAGGTTGCTCAGTACCTACATCTTTTCAAAAGTATACAGAGACATTCCATGTCTCTGCATGTATAGAACATTAGGAATGACACAAAGAGCCAAGTTATTTAAATTCTGAAAAATCAATTATCCTTTTTGTAATGTTATTTGCAGAAGTATGTGATAAGAGAGAGTTTTTATAAGGCAATATATATATGTGTGTGTTAAATCTCTCTCTCTCTCTCTCTCTCTCTCTCTCTCTCTATTTAACCCATTGTTTAAATAGTAGGGAAGAAAAGCTAACATATTTAGAGACCTTTGTACAGACCTTTTCATATTCCGCAAAATGGAAATAGAATTTATATAAACATTTTAATGTGTTAATGTTAATATAAAATACTATAAAAATTATAGAAATGTTTATATATTAAAGCTTTGAATATAATCACCAGTTTCAAAATACTTATTCTATACAAGCTTACTTATTATAACTATCTCTGTTATAGATGCTAGAAAATAATGCTAAGAAAAAGTTAATATTTTGATTAAAGTCAACCAGAAAAATAGTATTAAAGCAGGATTTAAAACATGCCTTTTTACTTTATATGTTGGTTTGAAAAAAATTATTTCATGTAAAACATCATGATAAATATTTGTAGATGATTGAAATATAAGAATTAGTGTTTAGCATTACAAATTATAATGTAATTATGTTCAGCACTAATTTTCTTAGTAATTATGTCTTCTTAACTTTTTGACTTGTAATAAAAATTTAGAATTATTATGAGGCAAGAGATGGCTTTCTGAGAGTAAATCTTTATAGGCAGAAGAAAGAGTAAGTGCAAAGGCTCTGAAGGGGGAGTGTGCTTAGCCAGGCTGAGAACTAACGAGGGACCTGAAGTTTCCAATGCAGCGAGGGAAAAGAAGAATGATACACAAGGTGGGAAACATGGCAGGAACCAGATCAAGAAGGAACTCATAGACCATTATACAAATTTGACTTTTATTCTAATGGATATGGAGTAGAAAAGTATTGGTGGGAAGGGACCTAGATATTTCCATTTACAGTGATGGGGGAAGTATATTTACAGATTGAGGGGGAAAGGCAAATAAGAAACTAACAGTTCTGCTTTGAACATATATAGATTAAAATGTTTGTTAAAGTCCAAGCAGAAATATTAGGAAGGCAATTGGACATACAAATCTGTCTAAGTTATGTGGAGGGATTGACGGGTCGAATTTATTGATGTAAATTTGGGATCCTCAGCACACAGATGTTATGAAAAGCTATGGATTTGGTTAAGATTACTAGAGAGTGTAATTATTCAAGGTTCAATTGAAGAAGTAGAACCTCTAGAAGATACGTATGAATTTGTTACATGGAGGCTGGTTTAATAAGTCTCTGTAAAGCTGTTGTTTTCATGTTTGATGTTAGGCATTTAAGCACACAGAACAGACAGAAAGAAGGATGATATAAAGTGGGAGAGGAAAAACAAGCTGGAACCCACAAATATGAACCTGAACCCAATGAGGACAGACTGAAACCCATGTCAGCAGGTGTTGTCTCTGACCTTGTCAATGTGGGTGTCCAGCAGAAGCCACGGCCCTTAGTCATGGGATTAAACACAAACACCCCGGAAACAGAGAAGCTGAAGAAGGTTCCTGGGAAGGTGGAGCAGTTTAAGATGCAAATAAAAGAAAATATGCGTATTACAAAATGACTGCTGTTTCCCTTCCACTCTCCAAATCTCCCAAGTGTTCTGGTTCAACCTAATTAGAGATAAGCAAGTAAGGGAATTCTGGGAAAGGTATTTCAGCTTAGCCAAGCTGACACCTTGCAAATCCATTATGGATAGCTGGAGGAAGTATAGACAGAAAAGAGATGAGGTTGTAGGTCTGAATCTGTGGCACTCAAAAATTTAGAGGTCAGGTTTATAAGGGTTTCTAGGAAGTGCCCTAAAATGCAGAGGGCATGTCCTTCTTCATTAATTCCTAAGTATTTTGGGCTGCAAAGAGGGTATGATGGCTAAAGCTTAGACTGTGAGAAAAAGACCACCTATTAAGGATGGATAAGGAACAGAATAGAAGGTGCTCATGTTGATTAACTCATTATTCTGTCACACCAGCCCTGGACCCACCCCTGGACTAAGTTTACAAGAGGAAGAAGTTCAATTTGTCATGTTTAAAGATTGTTGCTTTTGTTTTTTGTTTTTTTTGCCACCTGCAACCAAACCTAATTCAAACTGATAGAGTGGATTCAAGAGAAAATGAGAGGTGAACAAATGAAGACAGAGTATAGACAATATTTTGGAGGAATTTAATTATAAATTGGAACTTAGAAATGAGTTTCTAGATGAAGGATAAGTGAAGATAGGAAGAGATTTATCTCTAAGATAGGTAATGGTATTACTACATTTTTCTGAGGTTGGGGATTATGCAATTGAGATGAATTATTTAATACTATAGAAAAAGCTTAAATTGAGACAAGTCAAGAACTAAATAATAAAAATAAAAGAAAATTCTAGGAGAGATGTTTACTTGACTGCTTATTCAGAATGGGTAAAATTATGTTGGAATTATTCTCGTATCATATAGTTGTTAATATTGTTATAGTTAAAAACTAGAGGAAATAGCTTTCTGCACATTTAAGCAAATTAGCATAATTTTTAATTAGGTAGAAATTATATGCTATGTTTTTAATACTGTAAAACTTACTTCATTAAAAATAATTGGTCAAGTACACTTTGTGTTTTAAAACTTACACCACTCAGAAAATCTTTAATTTATTTTTTGCCTTTGTTTGCAACACACATCGTTGTTTCTTGTATTTAGTCCTGGATAAAGCTTATCAAGCTCATTATAAGAATACAATACACTAATTAACTTTTCATGCTCAGCTATTAAAATTTCATTTGAAGTGTACAGTTTTTATTGAAATTACACTTTTATATCTTCCTTACAATGATAGTGATCAACCTTCAAACCATTAAGGAATTTATTGAAGTTCTCAAATTAATTTTAGACATAGCTCTTGTATACAAAAACTAATTTGTCTTTGGAAACATGCTAATTTCTTAGTCCCGTATAATGGAAAGTGCAAGTCTAGCTTGAAATATTCTTTCTGTTTAAGTTTCTAGAGAAAGACATTGTTTTATTTTGTTTTTAATGTTTTGGCAAGCAAGTGGAGTGAGTTTTAGGTTGAGAACTGTTGCTATTTTCTGATCATATTTTTTGCATTATTTATTACTTATTAAAAATATGAGCTTATGTAACTAGGACATATTTATATGCAACTATATTATTGTACCATAGCAATAATAATAGGAAAGTTTTAGATATGAAATGCAGTAGTCATAAAATTAGCAATGATTAAATTTAGAGTGCTTCAAACTATCAAATTTTGAACCATTTGCTAAATTTTAATCAACACATTTCACAAGACATATTTTCCTATTTATTACCTTTGTTTCTGACACATGCTTGGTTATCTCTTCAAAATTCTAAGCCTTTTATTCAGAAAGTATTTCTTGAACAGAAATATTTACGTTCTTAAATCTTAAATGTTTCTCAAGGAACGTATAAATCCTTTTCCCCATAATTGGCAAGACCCATTCTGTTAGCCATGAAAAGTGGCTATGCTCAGAATATAAAGTGTCACATCATTATTGGATTAGCACTTTTTTTTTTTTTAATTTTGTAATAAGAAACAAATTGTGAGTTTGAACAAGTTTATAGGGTGGTTTCATTTGCAACTGAAAACGTGTAGTACCAGTCTTGGCCTCCACATGGTGCTAGTGTTATGTACTGGGACACAACAAGCTAGAACTACCTCGTAATGAAAAAGAATCACTCATCCTGCCCATCAAAAATAATCCCCAAAATAAAACAACAGATTCAAATAAAAAGGCATTATACCTGAAATCCTGCCTTATGAAAAATCTGGCTCATACACAATAATAGCTTTGCCAAATCACGTGTGGAAATTACAGTAAAGCTAAATAAATGGTGACATGAAATAATGAGTTTAGATTCCTTGTTTCATCTTTGGGATCTCACCATTGGGCTCAACATCACATTCTTTGCTTCTATGTATCATTTTCTCTCTTCCATGGATGGGTATTTGGAACGGTGTGAAGGAAAGGGAGTCCTTGGGGGGGGGAAAGAGGCTTCACAGGACTTCTGCCAGGTTTTTACTTTGGTCATTGTGATTCCTTTGAACTCTAAAATTCACTTTCAAAGCCAAAGTATGATTTATTTTGAATATTCTTATTTTCTGTCAGATTCTTCACAACTTTAAAGTTAGTGCTTGTTTCTATTTATTTTAATGTGAAACAGGTATAGTCATCGAGTTGATGGCAGCTTTATGTGATATATAAAATTTATATTCATCTGCCAACTGTATGACAATTGAAAGATACAATAATATATTGCAAAATATGGCTTTTTTTGTTTAGTTTCTTGCCAACACTAATGGATAATTGCATGGCGTTATCTAAGTCTTTTCTTCTTTCATAGTGGGGCACAATGTTTTCTTCACTTATGCTTGCACATTGCCATGCATCTATCAAGACAAAGTGAACAACCAGAGAAATGATCCAAATAATAAACAGAAAAAAACCTAATTTTTAGTGTCTATATCTCAAACTATGTAGAGTACCTTGCAAACATCACACACTCAATAATATATTATTAAATAAATTACCCATAACAACTGGTTTGGGTCTGGCTTTAACAGTTGTAACTAAAAACCAATGGAGACTATAGAGAAAATTAAAGAGGGTTTACGACTTGAAATAAAGGAAAAACATAAAAATTATATTGAATTTCCGCTTACCCTCCTCTCTCGTTCCTCTTCCTTTCTTCTTTCTTTCTCTCTCTCCTCCTATCTCTTATTTTCTTTCTTTGTAAATAATCCAGAAACTGACCTTGAAACAATTAGATTGCTTCTTTCCAGGAAACAACTACAGGTGGTCTTAAATTCTAGATTGAGATTAAAGAAGCCAAGTGATAGGCAACTTTTTACTGAAGTTTATGGCACTTATTACTGGTCTCCTTCTGAGGTGGTTTCTTAAGTGGACTGAGTATAAAATGTTGTCTTTATTTTAGTGTTAACGTTGTTTAAAAATCTTGAAATCTTTTGGACAAAATAATATAAACATCAGTAACTATTTGTAAGTGATTTATTACTCTTAAATCCTTTCTTGGAAACTTCTTTTCTTGTAACCATAACAAAAAATGTGTGTATGTCTGTGTGTACGCATGTACACACACACACACACACACACACACACACATACACATTTATATATATTTCTACAAATATGAATAACTATTATTACCAGACAATTTTTCTTAAAATTCCTATTTTCTTAATTTTTTTAAAGAAATTTCTTCTTTAATAATTTTGCCTGATATATTTAGCTTTAGTGCTTGCCTGATTACCAAGCTAAGAAGGCTCTTGTAAACCTAATAGCTTCAAGGGTGATTATCTGGTCAACTAAACACTGTAATTTGCCAGCTGATACTCTGTAACCTGAAATGGAATGAACAGAGTATGCTCCACCATCTGATACAACCTTGGATGGAGGCCTTTATCTAGTGAGTTTAATCAGAGGGTGATTGTGACTGAATCACCTGCTGCCTTGAAAGTTTTTTTATTTTAAAACCATATATAGTTCATTGTTACAATGTATCAAAGATAAGTCCCTATTAGCACAGTAATTTGGAGGAGTCCTTATAAATATTTATCTAAACAATATTCTCCAAGAAGACAATTGTTATGGTTGGAATACAGGCCCTGAAGTTCGGGTTTAAAGTGGTGGTGGTTCTGTTGCTTAGTGATGTTTCACCTCAGGCAAGTTACTTAACATCTGTATCCCAGATTCTTCTTATGTGTAAGTGGCAATAAAAATAATATCTATTGTATAGATTGTCTGGGTTAAATTAAATTATGCATGAGTGTGCCTTGTATGATGCCTAGCATAGAGAAAAGAACAAATTAACAGTAATCATAATTTTTATTCCTTTAAAATGAAATTGGTTTGATATATGGTATTGGTATTAGGTTTTGAAGATATGTCATTATAAACAATTATAAACAATTCATCATTGGTGCCACCAATAACTCAGAAAAAATAGGTTCAACAGACATAAAATAAAAACAATAAATTACAATATAGGCTGGAAGTTTATGTTACATTTTTTTTTCAAGCAACCGATTGGAGCTGTCTTTTTAGGAACTCTCTATAACCCATAAGGAAGAATATAGGGAAATCTCTCAGGATCTACAAATTAAAAGATTTTCAGTGTTAATGACACACATAATAATTTTATTTTGCCATAGAAAGGGCATGAGAAACATTACTGCTCTTTTATTAAAATCAGTTAAAGCCTATACTTGGCACAAAATGTTCAAACTATTTCTGTTTTTCTTATTGTCAAGGAATAAAAAGAAAATGGGAATAAACCTAGTGTAAGTCATAAACAATTTTAAATTCTATAATTTGAAACTCAAATTTTATAAGTTCTTTTCTTTTTTTTTAACAATGGATGGTCAAAATAGGAAAAGTAAAAGGCCAATTTATTGAATTGTTAGCTGTCTAAATGATGACATAAGACTTACATCAGCCAAGTGACTGGATTGGATCTTGGATGGTACTGATTGAAGGGTTGCCCTACTTCATACAAATCGGGAGTGATTTAGTTGTGTTTTTCCTCATCTCCTTGAATCAGCAAATGAGGAAATAGTCAATCCAGACTTCCGGAACCCTCACAAATTCTTTGATATAAGGCACCTGAACTGACTGACCAATAAACACATCAGCAGTCTTGCCCTGTAAAACACAGCAGTAGTGATGGCAGCAGCGGCAGCAGCAATGGCAAACCATATTGGGACATTTGAGATGCTCCAGAAAGCAGAGTGAGCAGAAGTAGAAGGATTAGTGAACCTGAAAGCCATGGCCACTGCAGATAAAGTTTAGTTCTAAAAAGGATCTTCATATTGCTGTTGTGATATATTGGTTTATTAACTGTTTTAATCATAATGTTCTTGAAATGAAGTTATGTTCACCAATAAATACTATTTATGGTGTCCTTTGTGTGTATAATATTTGATTGGAAAATCCAAGGGTGTATCCCATTCTATTCTAAAAGTGACATAGGGAACCACTTTATCTCTCACTTAGCCTTCAAGTATCTATATCTCTTGCTGGATGTATTAGTCACTTATGCTGAAGTAGTTTTAATGATAGGAAGGAATACAGTATCAGTGACTCATTTATGCTATATATAAGTTTCCAAAAGCATATTTCCCAAAGCACAGTAGGTAAAGTGTATGCACTTAGGAGAGGCTATGCTATGCTTTGGTAACAAATCAACTGAGCAGCTTAAAACAACACGCATTCAGTTTCTGCTCATATAAAATCTGCTGTGGGTCTGGAAAACTTTCCATGGCAACTGTTCCTAATGTAGTGATTCAATAATCCAAGATGCTTCAATCCACCATTCAACACAAGGCTTCCTCCATTGCTATAGAAAACTCTTGAAAGAGACAGAATTACTTAGAAGTATTTCACTGCCTCAGCCCAGATGTGACGTACATCACTTTCAATTGCATTTATTAGGTCAACATTAGTCAAATGGCTTCCATAACTATCAAGGGGTGGGAAGTACACTTTCCCATATATATTTCCCATCTTTCTGTGTAGGAAGAAAAGCATGGATATTCTTGAGGTCCTTAGTTGGTATTTTCTCTCACAGTATGTAAGATAATCTGAAGTGGTATACAGATCAACTTTTACAATTTTTGCTGTTTTCACATGTATTTGAAAAATATATGTAGCACATCAAGCCTATAAAGTAATGGTTTGATTTTACATAAATGTAAGTTAAATTTTAATTACAGATACTATGCTATTATGATAAAAATGACGAAAGTGGTAAAAAGATGTTCACTGAGTAATACTGACGTAAAGGAATCACTGTAAAACTCAAATTTTGGTGCATGTAACTTCAGGCAAACAGGGAATATGGGGTGGGGCACAGAAATTTGCTGTTTTAACAAGTACCCCACAGGATTCAGCAGCATATAGTCTGGGACGACATACTTGGAAGGATTGTTTTAGAGGCCAGTTGTTAAAATTAGGGAACCAGTGACAAAAGTCACCATGGGAGAGCCTGAAACTCCTTGATGAGTACCCAATTTCTCTTTTTTTTTCTCTCTCACTACCAGACAGTGCTTGCTCTTTATGCAATGTTGTGACACCAGCAATAAAGGCTTGCGATTTGGAATGAGATGTTTGACCTGGCAGACAATACCTTCAGAATTGCCATTTGTCTTCTCACCTAGTTTTTCATGTTGGCTAATATATTCAAACTGATATTCTAGCTCCTCTCAAATTAAATGTAATAATATCAACAGATATTGTTGCTAGTCCCAAAGCGCTTTTGTTCACTAAAGACTTTCCTTTACTCTTGGTGGCAAGTCAGTTTTGTTGTGTTTTAATTTTTTTCTATTTTCATGTTTCCCAATAATATCTACAAATCTCTACCAAGTAGGGTGACTTTGATGTCCCGATTTGTCTAGAATATTCTTGGTTTGTATGTAATTATTAATAGAAGGCTCTTTTACTCTCAAAAAATGTTATATTTTAATAAGAAATTATATGGTTATTCTGCTCCTGAGGGTTCTCATTTTATTTTATGATGTAAATAACTGATTTGGTGTCAAAGACTCTTTATTCCATTACCAGTGGCTAAAGCCAAAAGGATAGTTCTGGATGTTTAGAATTTTTTTTTTAAGGTTTTTTTTTTTTTTTTTTGGCACTATCTATATGTTTTCTATAGGATATAGAGAAAGGAAGAAGGATATACAGAGGAGTTAAAGGGAATAAACTATGATGTTTATGGCTGAGGATAAAACATATTTTGAGAAACCCAAAGGAACTCATTATTCTGGCATGTAACAAATTGCCTTAACCTAATTTGAAGGATAACATATAAAACTGAAAATGAATCTTAGTATGTAGCTTGTATATATGTAACTGGCATTTGTAACATTTATTCCCCCATAGGCATTTAATGGCGTGAATTTTGTATCTTATTGACATTAGATACATCTTACATCACCTCAATTCCATATAGATTTAAGACAGGTACTGTGTAATCTTAAATAGAATTTCAGCTGGATGAAATTTAGTCATAATAATAAAAGTTATATGCACCATATTTACTTTTGTTGACTCCTACCATTAGATAGCACATAAAAGCTATTTATTTTCTAGTTATTCCAATTCTAGGAGAATGTTAAAGAGGATTCCAAAGCTACAGTAGATCACATTTAGGTCTGTAGCTCATCAGACTGGCTTTTAAAATATGCAAGTGCCTACAGAGACCACCCCAGGTTAAAAGTCTCTAAATACTTCATGTTGCTTTACTGTTGAAAAAATGTTTAGAGTGTGTTATCTTTTTAGTGCTTGGAAATCTAATTATTTATAATATCCAGTGACATTTACATTTTGCTAAATATACTCTGCTTGTAATAGAACACATCATGCCTAGGAAAATGGGTAAAGAATGCCTGGCTCTACGTTTGCTTATATATAATTGAAATAACAGGGTAACCTGTGTTATCTTTTTGTTACAATAATATGATTTTAAAACACAATTCTTAAGAAATGTCCTTAATCATTATTATTTAAAATACAGCATAAGAGAAATTTATCATAGTTGAAATAATGTGTTTACCATTTAACTCTCAACTATCAAATCAAATATCTATTCAACTTTATTGGTATCTTAAAGCAATACCATCCATTTCCATGCCAACAGCTACAGAGTGTTTGGTTTAGTTTTTGAGATTGATTGAAAGTAGATTGTAAAGTTGACCTACTGTGTTAAGCTTATTTACACAAACGTAGTGTCTAGGAAAACAAACTCTGAAAGTACATAGCAGTTGAATCCTAAGGTATTTCACATCCCGAGTTTTCTAATACCTGCTTTACTGGGGTCTGTTGGATAGAGAACCCCAACTTTATATAATTACCTTACATAGGAAAAAATCATTTGAAATTTAATTATTCTTAAATTTGAGGTGACATTTATGACTTGCTTAAAAAAAGCTTGCTTTTAATTGATTTGAAAAAGTTGCCTAAGCAAAAAATTTGTTAGCTCTAACATATCTATGAAACAACCACAGATAAAATTTTTTCAGGCTCTTGAAACATACTTCCTTACAAAAGTTGAAAATAATATTCGTAAGATGTAATCAATATAAAAAACTATGAACGTGGGGAAAAATCAGTGGAAACTCTCTTAAAAATTAATTTGGCTAAAGATGATGACAAATAGATTATTTAAAATAAATTTGCATTTATTTAAGGGTTAATCTTGGTGAATGGGTATTTAAAAGCCCTTCCTGACGCTGCATCCTCTTCTGTTACATATTCTTAATAATCAGCCTGTTATATACTGGTCTCCCTCCTGATTTCCCCTTGCCATCAAAACTCGGACTTTTCTCCTGCTGCTGAGTGACGCCGGGGCCAATAATACTGAGAGGGCGGGTGGAAGCAGGGCACGTGCACCAGAAACACTTCCTAGAAACAGCAAGTACGCCGCTCAACCCTGCCTGAACTTTCCCTGTAAACAGAGCTCCCTGACAGAACGGCAACCCTGCTGGGTGGATCTTGCAACTCCTAGAGGGAATGGCACTTCTTGTTTTTAATTAGCAAGGTGAAAGGTGAATTAAAACTAGCTGTTTGGCAAGTCAGTGCAAGAGGCTGACTTCTGAGAAGCTTCAAGGAGCCAGAAGAGAGGAGCTCCGCTGGGGGAAGGCACTGCTTATGCTCGGGGGGCTTTTTTTTTTTTTTTTTTTTTTTCCTGAATGAACCGCTTGCAGAAGTGACTAAAAAAATACAGTTTCTTCTTGAATCTACCCGCGTAGTTACTGAAGAGAGCGCTAGACAGGACATGACTCCGAAGATTCACTCCTTGGAATGTCCTCTTGCTCCTGGCTTATAAACAACTGTCCTGAGGAAAGAAAGGTTTTACATATCCAAATATCGCCTGACAAATGGCACTTTGGAACTGTGCTTTCTGATGACAACGCGTTTGATTTCTGACAAAGCCTCTCCCACGCTGCCCCTGGAGGGGACTCCTAAGTAAAACTCAAACCCGCCTTAAATTGAGGCTCGGAGGGCTTGCACGGTGAGCACGACAGCATGGCATCGGCTGGGTACGTTCTCACCTGGCTCCTGTGGGGTTACTTACTGGAGCTTTGGACAGGAGGTCACACAGCTGATACCACTCATCCCCGGTTACGCCTGACACATAAAGGTAGGTCACCTTTTCAAATCCTTTTGTTAAAAATAAAATAAAGTCATTTAACATAGGTCTTTGGTCTTCACAGACCCTTTAAATGCACCTGAAAAAAATTATTGCCAAACTGACTTAAAATTCAAAGTACCTCTAATTAATGTCATACTTACCACAGCTGAAGGTAGTGCAAAATCATGTGCCAACTTGGAGATGTTATTTTCGTCTTGTAAATATTAGGTTTTATTAATGAGAAGTTAACTCACTAGCAGACACAACGGAAGGTAGAAAGCAGGTTGTAAATATCGAGGGGTGAATCCACCAGGTTATCAATTGTTATTTAAATACCAGCTTATGCATTATGGGAAACAAGGATGTCTGAAATGGACTTTAGAAAGGGATGCAATTGTTTTGTTTGTTTGTTTGTTTTGTGTTGTCCATAATGAGGATGAGAGGAGAAAATAAGATTTTTGAAAAGCAAAATAATTTCTTATTCATAATAACAAAGTGCCCATCATGTAATTAAATGATTAACAATATAAATTAATTTTGTTGTTGAATTGATTATTAGAATTTATTTTGTGTATGGCAAAAAATTCAATTTATTAGCAATCCTTGTAAGCTGATACATATTGATTAAAATATTAGATACCATTCACTACCATCTATCTTTTTAATGTAAACCCATATTGCTCAACTGCTGATCTGTCTATCAGAGTGCTTAAATATTTATTATGCAAGTATGTCTTTTAAAGCAGCATCAAGTCATAAATAAATGATCAAAAGACAGCTTTTGCATCAGGATCAGTAAAAGCCAGTCATGAATAGGTTTGGTGATTCTTCCTGTAAACAAACAAACAAACAAGCAACAAACAAAACCCACCCTCTGAGAAAGTGACTTTGCTAACTTAAAAGAAATTTGGAATGAAATTTCAGGAAAGAAGTATTTCATTTAGACAGATAACAGATGCAACAACAAGAATTATATAAGAATCATTTTTCAATTGTGTAAGCTTTCAAATCATTCCCTACTGTAGAAAGAACAAAACCCTGTATTTTTAAAACATAGGTGTAATGTTTACCAAAAGAAACAAAAAGGCCTGCCTCAGTTGTATACATGATTAATCTTTTTGTCTTTTTATTGAAAAATTATCAGTTCATCTTGACTGTAGAAATTTCTCATTTTTAGAAGAGCTAAAATCTGTGGATATTTTCTTAGTTTAAATAGATTTCTTATAACATTCTCCAGTAAGTAACATGAATTTAAGAGATAATTGACATTAAATCTGTAAAGTATTTAAAATATAGTACCTAGCATTAGCACATGTCATTTGATTTGGGAAGACCTATTATAATATGTATTAAAATACCCATTTAAAAAATTATGATCAAATACATCAAAATGTGAAAATTTGATGTAATGGAATATGAACAAATAAGAATGTCAGAAAAAGGTAATAAATGGATTGTTTTTCTTATGAAGACAAATAGACAAGCTGTCAGTTTGAGAAGGTACCATTCTACTATGCCTGGTATTAGCCTCTTATACCTTATTAGTAGGGTACTTGTTTTTCAATAGCTCAATATCAATATGTTTTCAAAGATATCTTATTTTAATATTTTATTAGAGGACTTATAATTTAATCAGTGTATACCAAATTCTCTAATGCAACTAAATACTATGCAAAATATTGTTATTAGGCTCTTCACTACATCTCTTAACCAAAGGAATAGCTGTAACTGATACATGACTTGTATTAAATGGTATGAGAGTAGAACTGCTAGTATCTATGCATACACTAGACTAAAAACTCCTACAAGATTTCCCTTTGGCTTTAATGGCACTAGCTAAAGATGTGCAATATTGTGCTTTTATACAAAGACAGTATAGAGTTAACCAAAAATAGAATGTTCTCACTTGTGCAGTTAGCAAAGTCAGCTAGGAGATCACACTTAGATGCAACCCGAAGCAGCAATGTCTACTGCACCACAGGTGCCTTCAGTGAGAAGGAAAGCACTGGGCTGTCAGAGCAGGACTATTTAATCCTATCAATACAAAATGAAGAGCCCATTTACTGATCTTCACTTTGAAATTCAATAGAAATTTAGAGGCGTCCAAAAATTAAGGATAGGATATTTCAGAGTATAATCTTTTGCTATCTTAAATGATATTAGATGGTAAAATTTCAATAGTGGGTGAATTAGGTGGTTAATGTTGTGAACAAGTGCATGATCCTTTAAAATAAGAGACACTAATGTAACTCCTCTGCCCTGCTGCCTGACCTCAGCAGGGAAATCCTGAAGACTCCCTGGAGGTGGCCTACTGGATTAATCCAGGGATTCATTCCATAGCAGTGGTCTGTTCTATATGGGAGAAAGATAAGCACTTTTCTAATATCATCCATTACCAAAATGACTCTGAGACCACAAGCCTAGTGTCTCTTCCCAAAGAGGAGAAAATTTCGGAGTCATATAGAAACTTTGAGTTAAATTATGTAAAATATGTTAGAAAAAAGCCCCCAAATTTCTCTTTTATTCTCTCCTCCATCCTTCTCTACCTCTGGAAGTGGTGTGTTCTTAAATAAAGCTTGAGAAGAAGAGATCATTAGGACTAAAAAAGAGAAAAGGCAGAGAAGGAAGGAGACAAGGTAGAAAGTTGGTATAAGATATGGAGCATCTTCTACCATACTTTTCACAGCCCTCCATCCACAGCGGGATGATGTTGAATTCCTCCCTCTGACTGAGTGCTCACTCCACCTTAATATTAAAAATATGCTAACTTAGGGCAAGCCTAGTGGATAAAAAATATGAGATATTTGCTATGTTGGGGCAATGCATATGTCTTTTAATGTAGGTATAAGATAAATTTGGTTAACAAATAAAGATGTAGCAAAGATTAAAATGCAAGATTTTTGTCCTGCTCTGTAAGAATTTGCAGTAATGATTTGAGTTGAGCTTAACTGTATCAGGCAAGTATTTGAAAGTTTGGCTCTTTAAGAATTATAGTCAGTTTATAGTCAATACCCTAAAGAGGGTAATATTGGTATGATTAATACTAATTTATAATTTTCTATCCCATGAATTTCCTTGTGAAATAGTTATGACCCACATCACAGAAATGAAGGAAGGAGGAGTCCTGGTGGATTCAGCCACTTCCCTCTGTTGATGTCTGTTCTCTCCTTATCTTTCACCATCCTGCATTAATGAGGTTACAGGGAAGGGAAAAATAACCTTCTTGATAATGGTGCTCAAAGAAGAAAACAACAAATGGGCAAAGCCCCATGTCAGAGGAGAAACACCAATGCACGTGGAAATCCCCAGAAATTCAATCAGCAGAGCTTGGAAGATGGGGTAGGTGTTTCAATGTCCCAGTGAAGAATGGCACAGTCATGGAAGCCAAGGGAGAATGGCTGCTTAAGCAGAGGGCGTTCTCCCAGGATGTTCGGCAAAAAGATAGCTAAATAAGGCATGGATATGGCAGACTATCATTCCTAAAATATGTTGACATTATACATGTAGATTTGAGCATTGAAATTGTTTCCATATATACAGAAAGTAGGATAGGAAATGTTAATTGGTCTCTCTGTATTTAGATATTATAGCCAATTAATACAGATTTATCTCAGTTTAGAGAACTGATTTTAAGTCAGAGGTCTTACTTCAGTTCTAGTCAATCCTTCCACTTATATCAATGGTAATTATGCCTCAGCTTCCTGAATCTGAAATTAGGGATAGTAATGGTGCTTTCCCCATATATCTTACTGGATTTTGAGAGGACCAAATGGAACAACATCTGTGAAAGCACTTTATAACCTAAAAATTATAATATTAATGTTTTCTGAAGACTTCTATGAACTGAGAAGGTTGGAAAGAAATGTGTCCTCAAGAGAAAAACCCTTGGAAATGGCATGAGTTTGGATATCTGTAAGTGCTAGGCTAATGCTAATGTAGAAGGCAGAAGAAGTTGGTCTTAATTAGCAGAAAATGATAGATTGCATTCACGTCAAATCCCACTTTCCATACCTTTAATCTTGAGTTATAATAACTTAGAAGAGTATATCATCTGTACATATACCCACTTATTAAACATATTCATTTTTACAACACATCTTAGATTTTTTTTCCATTTATATGGAAAAAATTGAGATAGAATTCTAGAAGAGCACAATTATATATATATATATATATATATTACATATATATATATATAATTACATATATAATCTTTTGAATAATCATCTTGAAAGCTGTGGTATTTGTTTTGTATCTAGAGCAAATGAAAAAGAGGCAGTGCCTGATCCAGTTTTTCCTGATCCAGCTTTGATTCCTGAACCAGCAATTAAGTATTATCAATAGTGACATTAGTCACACATTCCTGTTGGTTAATAAATAAAAACTGGTCATAAGTCATGATTCATAAAGAAAGTAGCTAAATAGGACCCAGGAGTAAACACGATCTTCATGCCCAGATCTCCAACAAGGAGAATCAGTGAGAATGAAGTAGTGGATTTATTATGAAGTAGTTTATATTTTTTAAAAAGCCCTGGGTAGAAGAAATGTAAGAAATTGCAATATGTTTTTCTTTGTGTTTAGTTTGCACAGAATATACTTTCTATAGAGGAAGCCTATATAAGAATTTTAAATAGTGCTACTCTTTATATTTTTATATTTGTTAGAGAGTTATTGCCTATGCATCTCAGAAGTGTATCTGGATATAAAAAAGCCATTGAATGACTTCATAAGTTATTCAGTTCTTATCTGGATATTGGGCATTATAGTTGGAAAACAGTCTCATTTAGTATAGAAATAGGGTAAGAGAAGGTCAGAGTTAAGAAAAGCAGTAAATGAAATTTATAAATGAACTGGCCCCATTTTTGACTGAAAGATAATTTCGTTGTATAAAATCATTTCTTAAAAGTTGTGTGTAGATAGTATTCTATACAGAATAAATAAAGAAACAATAATTTTCTTGGCTAATAAATATATGCAGTAGTCATATTGTCATAATGAAATATTCTTTCAAAAATTCATCTCGCCATATTATTATTTTGGTATTTATATCAGATCTGTTATTTAGGCTGAGAGCATTTCATAGAGAGGGCCTCTCTGTCTGGAATGAGATCACTTGGTGGCCTCGGTTCTATGACCACATAATAGAGCAACAAACATCAGATTGGTCATTGCTGGTGGAAAGTGTTAACAATCTGCTGAGGCAGTTTTATTTCATCAAAGATGTCTATCGCCATCATCACTGGGAGTTGTTAGTAGGAGAGTGTGTAAAGACTCCTTTATCTTTTGTGTAAAACTCTACTGTGATTTACTAGAGGAATTTACTTTGCAGAAATCTAGAAATGGCGCTTTGCATGCATGCATGGCCCTTCATACATAGCCACTGTAGTGTTAAAGTGGTCTTTAAGTTCATTCTCAAAGAATTTAAAACAAAAAATAACTGAAATTATACCACTTAAACATTTTCCAAAAGGTTCAGAGTGAAGATTTAGATTATTTTCTTGGTTTCAATAGACAGGGCCAAGTAGTTAGTTGTCTTTAGCATGACATCTGGCACTTTGGAATATTATATAAATTATACAAAGGATGATGATTATTTTAATAATGAATTTTTTTGCAGTATGATGTTAAGTAACATTTGAAGCATTAAAGATAACTATCAATGTCATTAGTTATTTCTTGCACTTAAGCAAGTTATTTTTTGTACTTACAATAAGGATGATAATGACAAGACTGGATACTTTATAGGCTGAATTTTCTGGACTTTGAATGAAAAGGATATGTTAATTCCACATTTGAAACAAGTGTTACAGTCTCTCTCTGATATTGAGAGAACATTTCCTGTCAAAGAATGTGCTGATCAAGAACAGAAATGTCTGTGGAATTGATAACTTGACTTCATATGGCCCTGGTGGCGGCCAATGCAATTAATGGCTCAAAACATTTTCAGCCTGCCTTAGTTCTAATGGCTGGTATAGGATATTCCTACCCTAAGGCCTCATTTTCCTGGTAATTTTGTCTCCACATCTAGTATGGAAAGGGAAAATAAAAATCCATGACTTGACTGATTTCTGTGGTTTGGAAATGTATTTCCATTTCCATCTCTGGTAACTAAACTCTCAGCTACCACTGTTCTCACGAATTTAGCTCATAGCCTATCACAGTACACATAAAAAAGTAGTTTAGGCCCAGGTACTATAAAACCCTAGACTTTGGATGAGACATATTTAATGTGAATCTTGTTTCTGACTATATGACCTGAGCAAGTGATTTATCTTTTCTAAGTATAATTTTCTTCTCTTTCAAATGGGGTAAAATATAATTTACAGTACTCTGAAAGGATTACATGAGATACTGTAAATTAATGTCACAAATACTTTACCTTTATTAAGGTTTTCATAAGTTACTCAATGAATCAGAAGAGGTTCAGAGAGAATTAGCTTACCCTGGTTCCCTTTTTTATTCTAAAAGTAATCATGAGTTAATTATTAATTTATAACAAAATGAGGGAAGATCCTTAATCTTGAAAGCAAAGATTTTTCTTTTATGAAATCCAGCTCTTATTGGCATAGACAAATAGAAGGAACAAGGGATATTGGTGTCTCTAATGTTTGTAAGTTACTATAGAATTATTTTGTTGATAATTTAAGGAAAGTTGAAACTCTATCTGATGGTACCTGGGAGACAGCAGACCAAAGCCACAAAATAAACAAAAGTTACTAACAAAAGTAATTGTAGACAGCTGTGAAGCACAAAAGAGCTAATATCACTAAAGCCTGACCACACTGTCAAATTTAAGCTAAATAGTGTCCTATACGCTTTGAAAGTAAAAGAACACTTTCTACTCTAATCTTCCCCTGGACAAACAGGTAATATGTCTGGTGTGGGGCATCATTCCAGACACTTAATAGGTGTTCAATAAATGCTATAAAGTGGGTATATGAATACAAAAAAAGTGATTTAGAGCAGTGCTTTTAAAGGGAAGTCTGATGCGGGGTAGGGTGAAGAGTACCAAGGAAACTAAGGAATCCTGAACAACTATTTATGGCTCTTTTGGTAAAACATACATTAGGAGAAAGGCTAGGACTTTCTCTGCCTATTCATCTTTATGCTCCATTGTAGTGAAGCAGCTGGGGCCTCCAGACATCTTCCCAATGCAGCAACCATTTCTCTCATCTATAATTAGTGTTCTTTTTTGTTGCTTTGCTTTAAAATCTACTTTTTGATACTCTTGTCATTCCTGAGTGATCACCACAACCTCTTCCTTTGTTTCTTATTGCTTCCTTCTTTGATTATCCCTCTGTGTGTCACCACGCCTCTTCTCTTTTACTCCTCCCCTTGGCTTTTCCAGATAGATATTTTCATTTTCCCTATCTTAGGCCAAAAGGGCGGGGGGGGGGGAGGACATATTTTAGTGAATGATATGTATTTATTAGTTCTCAGTTTATCTTTGATATTTATTTCATTTTTGTTGTCTACTTCAATGAATAGAAAACGTGATGTTTTAATTTTTAAAAGTTTAATTACACCCATTAGGCATTCAAAATTTGTTGATATGCATGACTTAAGAAATGAAATATTAGAATAAATAGCTTATAAGCTACCTGGGCAACTTGTTCTCTTTGTAGAGTCTATTTTTCCAGTGGGAAGCTGATACTTTCAGTCACTATGAGACTATAGGGAATCAGAGAGGAAAGGATTTGTGGGGAATAGGAGGAAACAGTATGTGCCATCGCTCTATGGCTAAACTTGAGTTGCATGTAAGTTAGAATAGTATGTATGTAACCTGTCTATTTCTATGCAGTTTTGGCTTGTTTTCTCTGAAGTTTGAGTTTTAATTCATTGAAAATAGAATAAGAGGGATTTTTGTTCACAGGACAGTGCAGAGGATCAGCAACTCTATAAATAAGTCATAGTGGTGACTTTAGGTGTTTGGACTAACTCCAGAACTGGAAGAGAATAGCAACAAAGAAAATAGGAAAAGAAAGAGAAAATAAAGGTCAGCTGACTCCTTTCTGACCAATTCCCTCTTAGGAAATGATGGGAATTGAGGAGGCTTTAAATTCAGAGCTCAAGATACTTTGGAACTAAAGCCGAAGAGGCCAACAGCATTGCATATAACTATTTATGTCTCCTGATTGCTTTTTTCCTAACCCTGAGTCAAAAAGTTGTGAGTTATGTGACTTCTGAGATCATTTTTGATTCTAGAAAAG
The DNA here is from genome assembly GCA_003508835.1 of Eonycteris spelaea. NCBI lineage: Eukaryota > Metazoa > Chordata > Mammalia > Chiroptera > Pteropodidae > Eonycteris > Eonycteris spelaea. Next base: position 9,020,391 of record PUFA01000033.1, on the reverse strand, counting down.
TAGGACTCTTTTCCTTTCCAGACCTCCCAGTGTGTCTAATTTCTTCAAAACACTTTTGGAAATTTTATTAGCATGTTCAAGTGGAAAGAATATGCACACACAATTTTAAAATCCTAGGTTTGAATCCAAAGTGTATCCTATTTGATGCTGTATTATTCTTGCTAAATCATTGAATTTCTGAGGCTTTCTTTCCTCATAAGTATAAATGGGCTAATGAACACTGTCCTTCCATCTCATGTGCTTATTGTAGAAAATTTAACTATACCATTAGAGATGTATGACATTATGTTGTGAAGGCTTATAATAGTCTCTAATTTATGTAATTGTCTTTAAAGATATTTTAAGATACTTGAGGGCAAGGGGTATTTGGGGGGTAAGACCTATGTACAGAATAAAGTGACTTATTCAGAATAATTCCTAAAGCCTGTAATTAAAGGCTAGGTGTTTAGTATCCACTGAATAAAAACAGAACAAAATTTTGTTGTCATGATGCTCAAAATAACAAAATCATAAAGGCTTATTTTTTTTTTTTTAAGAGGTAGAGCTGACCTGAGGAAAGGCTTCGTTCAATTTCATTGCAGGGGAGATGATGATGTTTATGGTTTCCTTCTACTCCTCTTCTGAACTGGGGACAGAAAGGAGATAGAAGCTGGAGTTAAACTGTGCTGTACAAAGCATCCCGGAATGACAGCAGCAGCCTGTCCAGAAGCTACTGAATCAGGCCTACTGGATCTATAATTCTGAGGCTCAGGAATTTGTGTTTTCACAAACCCTGCAGGCAATTAATGCATACTCGCACATGAGAAACACTGAGCTAAGTGTTTGGGAAGATGCTTCAAAGGAGCCTCACTTTCACATTACCTTTTTCATTTTTGTTCCCTTCAGTTCCATCACCCAGGTTAAGAGTGTCACTTATTCAATTTTTCAAATGACAGCCTTGGTTTTGATAAACATACTCAAATTCATAAATATCTAACTAGTATATCATCCTCTACCTAGCATTGTTATATTAGATAAAATATTTATATAGTTATTGATAATAATATACAAATTAAATCTCTTTTAATGATTATTGCTGATATAAATTGTGACACATTATGCTATCACTGAGTGCAGAGAGGAAAACATAATATTGTTTGATTGTGGAAGATCATTTTGAAACATTCTAGAATTCTTTTATCTCTCAATGGAAAGTTTTCTTGGTTTGAAGAAATTAGGTCTACTTCATTTCTGTTATATACCCTGATCTTTTTCTTCAGGAATTAAGAAGTGTCTGTATCTTTTAAAGAAATATTCATTCAATCATTCCCTTATTCTATGATTATTTGTTGAGCTTCTTCAAAGCTTTAGATACTGAACATCATGCTGGGGATTTAAGAATAAAAAAGGATAGTTTCCTACATATAATGTGTATCCTGGATGAGATCCTAGAACAGTAAAATGATTCAGGTAAAAACTAAGAATACTTGAATAAGATATGGGTTTTAGTTCATAATAATGTTAATATTGTTTCATTAACTGTGTCAAACGTACCATAATAATGTAAGCTATTAATAATGTAAGCTGTTAATAATGTGCCATGTTAATGTAAGTTGATTGTGAGTATATGAGAACTCTGCACTGTCTTACAACTTTCTGTGAATCTAAAACAATACTAAAATAAGTTTATTCACAAACATACACTACCTTTACTCAAACTCTTTTCCTGAGAAGCTTAAGATCTAGTTGTAAAAAGAGACAAGTCATGATAGAGCAAGATATTTTTTTTTTCTATAATAAAAGTTAACATGAGGTGCTATGGAAGCGCAGAATTGGGAATGAAAGGAGAATGAGAGCTCAGTGTTGGAGATGAGTAGGAAGAGCCTGAGCAAGAAGCGATGAGCAAATTGTGTTGTATCTTAACTTGTCTTGCCACAATTCCTACCACCCTTTCACCACCATTCTCCTATATATAATGCACTGTATCCTTCTTGAAATATAATTACCCTTGGATATTTAATTGACCTGATTCCACTGCGTTTATTGTTCTACTACACACAATAGTATCACAAATGCTTTTTTTCATGCTAAACTAAATTGTCCCCAATTATGTATGACTTTAAGGATGTCTCATTTTCTTTGTTTGAGTATAATTAATAAATTCACAAGTAGGTTTTGAAATTTTCAAAGACACATATATTATATTTTATTGTTTTAATCCTTAGAATCTAACAAACTTTAGGTACTTAATAAATTCATTTTATCTATTGCATTAATGCATAGAATTTAGTTATCTCTATTCACATTAGTATTACCAATCTTCATTCTTTTGTTGAAAGCCACATACAAAAGGTTTCTAATAAAGATCTCAGAAAATGAGATGATAGGGCTTGGGGAGCACTCAGAAGTCAGGAAAAATGCCCGAGAATACTTTTCTTCTGCCACTGCTCCAAAATGTTAAGCCCTTTTTTGGCTTCAGGTCTTCTATTACAAAAGTTCTGAAGAGAAATCCAGAACTGCTTTACAATTATTTAGAAAATATCTATATTTTATTGAAAGATACAGTTAGAGCCTTTAGTAGAGGGTCATTTCAATTTACCTCGGCCATTTCAATGTCATATTTCAATCATCTTTTCTTCCTTTTTGGTCCAGTCATGATCTCCCAATGTCCAATGAAGCATCTTCTTTATTTTTAGAGTGATATGAAGAGAGACAAAGAATGCATGAAATTAATGACAAAACAGAAAGCAAAGGCAAGACTATGAAAGTGTAATAACTTACCTGACACCTTTGATTTTGAGGAATGCCTGCAATGATCAAAAGCAAGAATGTTTTCTGTTTTTATCAATTTATCCTTGTGCAAAGGTTACTTTAGGAGTAATGATGATGCCTCTGTTTTGTGGATTTATTGTTTTAAAAGGATAGGGAATAATATAATGAGAAAAAACAATGGTTACAAGTTTTATGATTATAGTTAGTTTATGCAAGATATTATCAGTTTATTTCCTAACCCAAGTTAATTGAGAAAGAACCAATGAAAATTTTATCTTAAGATTTTATTCTCTATAAGCCTTATAAAAATTGACACTATATTTTGAAATGTTGTATCCTTGATGTTTTATTTTTCTTTTTGGTACCATACTAATTAATCAACTATAATACACCTAACATGAAAGATAAAATTAATGGACATAAACAGAAATGTCAAGGGTATATTCAGGAGAATGCACACATTTGCCATCATCTCTAATTACTATAAGAAGTAAATAAATATGGAAATGAAAAACACTTGATTGTTTTATTTTTTTGAATCTAAGGTAAGGTTATCAAAATAAATATAGAAAATAGGATCACTTTGATCATTCTGAGTAAGACAGAAATAATATAGTTTTAAAAGAAAATGGAAAAGTTGTAAAATAAAAATGGTTTCTTTGGAAAAAGTGCTATTATTATTGATGAAACTGAGATAGCTTATATTTCCTTACAAAAACAAAAAAGTGAAAAATAAAAAGAAAGAAAAAATATTTCAAATTTGCTGTTATCACAATGCGTAAACGTTGCACATATTTCTGGTCTGATGAATGGTATCTGACAGATACTTTATAATTGCTTAAAATGGGTACTAGAATATTGAGCTTGCTGACAGTTTAAGGGTCTGCATAAATTTGAGTTAACCATATGTTGTGTTCTTAAAATAGCCATACTACCCATGTTTGAAATTTAAATGAAAAAGATAAAAAATGTTTTTTTCAAATTCAAATGATATAACTTTAGTTAATGATGTACTCAACTATCCAGAAACTTGCCCCTTCTCATTAATAAGAAAACACAAGAACTTCCTTTTTATTTGTCTAGGATGAAGAAAGAAAAAAGGTAGGATTAAGAAATACTGGAATGGATATTATGAGCCACTAAAAAATATAACTTTTTTTTCTATGTTATTACAGTTATGAGAAGTTAACAGGTTTAAACTTAACATGTTAGGATGCTTTGATTTCCTAGTAATTCCTCAAAGCAAAATTCACTGTAATATAGAAAGAAGGAAAATATTATGGTTATGTCAATTATGCTTACAATTAAAAGAATAATTATATCTTTGTCATTATATTTTTTAGAAATAAGACAAAAGTTATGTACTGGGCACTGCTTTTGACAGATTTTTTTGCCAAATGTTTTTTGCTTGCTACAAAATGTGTATGCGCAAACTGAAGTCTGATTTATTTTAAGATCGTAGTAGAATTTTTTGTATATGGAGAATAAAAAGATAAGTGCCTTAAGACTTAAAATCAATAAAGTTGGACAAAAATAAAAATTTAAAATTTAATTTAATTGATGCCAATGAGAAAGTCTACATACAAATAAAGCAGTAATCTCTTAGAAACACATTAGATGCCTTTTGTAATACTGGTCTTGGGATGGAAAATAAATTGAATATTGGATTTATTACACACAGTTATGTGTTGGAATAGATAGTTATGTTTACAAGAATTTACGTTTTTATATTAATGAACATATTATAACAGCAATATATATATTTTAGGCTAGAAATGCCATTGCTCTTTTAGTCAGCTAATTTATACCCATTGCACAGTTAGAACAGATTTGATACTGCTTTATTCTTGAGTACCCAGAATACTGGTAAGTGAGAAAATTTATACACAATTTGTCATTGGTAAGAAAAAACTCTTGCCAGCAAAGGCATTACTGTAAAGTACTGTGTCCCTGTGAATGGTTTCTAGAATACTTCAAATTCACTGCTGCCTTTTACTTCTGAGGCTCCCCCAGCCAAGCTCCAAATTCCCATTTACACTGCTAGCCACTGAAATTTCCCTTTGTCTTCACTATTTTTTTTTCTCTTAACAAATAAGCCCAGCTGCTACTGCAGCCGGTTGCCCACACTCTCCCATACTGCTCTTGCTGAGGATGGCAGTCAGAGCAAAGAATAACAGCTGGGATTGGCTTACTTTGGCATCTGAATAATTTGGGGTGGGTCCATTCCTAACTTTATTATTTCATTTAATTTTATAATCTTTCCTTCTGCTGAACTTTTTTAAAAAATATATAAACGATGTTTTTCCAAGATGTTTTCCTCATCTGGCTGTGACTGTCTTTTACCTGGCTGCTCAAGGCAAACACACTGGTTCATTTTGCACGTTAGTTTTCCACTTTTAAATGCCTTTTGGAAAACAAAAGTATCAAAAACAAATTTATTAGTGTGATCTTGGACACGTTACTCAACCCTTCTCTGACTCAAAGAGGTGGAAAATAAATAGCACTTACGTTATTGATTATGATGAAGATTAAATGAAAGAACATTCAAATAAATTTAGAATAGTGCTTGGCACATAATAAATGCTAAGTAATTGTTTGATAGAATAAAAGACAAAGAGAGGGGGGAAGAAAGAATAAGGGAGCACACCAAAGTAAGGGTGAAGCAAGAGGAGGAAAGAGAAGAGGGAAGAAAGGGAAGGAAGAGGGAGGAAGAGAGGAAAGGAAGAAGAGAGAAGAGAGGGAGGGAGTAAGGGAGAGGAATAATTGCTGGAATGTGGAGAAAACATTAATTTCGCTCATGCAATTAAGACCAACATTATATACACTTGGTATTTATATATCTTATTCCAACCAAGCAATCAAACAAAATCATTAATTAGAAAAAAAGACTGGAGTTTAGGAAAACTTGTGAAATTTCACCCAAATAAAGAATTTATTGATGGTGAGAATTTTAGTGATTTAAATTCTGTCTATGACATCCAGACAGGTGGTCAGACACATTTATCATTTTTAACTTGTACATTCTCATGGAAAGGGAAATCACTGCTTGATGAGGAAGTCCATTCCATTTTGAATGTTTTAATGAGGATGTATTTACTTACCTATTCCCAAATCTGACTTAATGCATATCTTCCACCCTTTAGTCTCAGTTCTTTCCTCTAATGCCCTCAAGGGCATAAGTCTTGAGGCCCTCCAAATGTTTAGAGACAGTTATCATGCCTTTTTGTGGAGGATGAATATTCTTCCTGCCATGATTATCTTTATTGTGCTGTCAGTGTTCTGTTCATGTTCCTCTCTTAAAACGGAGCATCATAGCCAATACTCAAGAGATTCCTGCCTTGTTCACAGAATGGTGCTGCTAACTGGTGACTTTTGTTTATTAAGGGCACCTGAGTTGACAGCAGTTTATTTGGCAAATATGCCAACCTACTTGTTTATGTAGATTGCTGTCAGCCCTTCTAAGGGTTTTTCACTTAGATGCTAAGCCAGCTCTTTCCTTTATTCACATGCCGGGTTTATTTGTTGAAGTTATGAAAATCTCCTACTCTCTCCAATCTAAAATGTGGATCATAAGCATAGTAAAAGTATATGGTGCCTTGAAAAAGTACAGCTCTAGAGTGAAACATACCTATATTCAAATGCAATTTTGTGTTCTTGCTTAATTTTCTTAATATCAATTTCCATATTTATTGCATTATGGGAACTAGTTAATTGGAAATGATAAAACTTACATTTGTTGTAGACATTCTTTTAAAGGAATTTTAAATTTAAAATATACATTTTTGGGCTCTCTAAAATGTCAGTTTTTGGAAGAAGTTAAACACAGATTTAAGACAATTTTTAAATTAGAATGTACAAAATATAGGCTTTTGGCTTTCAGGAAGGATTTAGACCAATAAATGTCATTGCTGATTTTTTCCTAAATATTATAAGATACTTTATATAATTATAGTACAAAGATTAATTCAAAATTCTTTCATATGAAGGAGTAAAATACAATCTTTCTTCAGATTTAAAGTAAACAGGAGATTTTAAACATCTTAATAATTTTTTATTTTAAAAGAACCTGGAATGGTCACCACAACAGAATGGCAGAATTAAAATATCATCATAGCTGTGATTGCTTAATTTTGTAATTTTAATTTGCTGTCATTTTGCAGATTTGCCAGTCTCTCTGGATATTTGTAGAAAATTCTGTGTTTTAAAAAAAGAATCACATAATTTTTTGAATATTTTATTAACTCCTTGTAAATCAAATAGTAAGTTCTATAAAATTAATTCCACAGAAGATTTTATATGCCTCATTAAAATTAAATTTAAAAAACTGTACTTTTACCAAACTTAATGTATTTTTACCAAACCTATTTATGGCCTCTGTTCTGTTTTTATTATAGGATTAACTTAATCCAGGCTCCTTTTCTATATTACTAGTTTATGAGTTGTTTACACTTTTTTGGAATTTTGAATGTAGAAGAAGAATGATTCTAAGAATGGTAAACATTGTCGGCTTTATAAGGAGTATCACTATTGTGTATCTCTGCATACAACAGTTTTTATAGCACTAATCAACAATGTTTCAAATCTTATACTGTAATAAACAGGATATCTGTACTATTTCAGAATATAACACATGACAAACAGACTCACTGCTCTACCATAAATCAAATTTGCTTTGTAGGGTATGTTCAGAGTGTTTTTGCAGTTATTATTAGTAAATTATTTTTAAGTGCTTTCAAGCATATTCAAATGTAATATTTTTCCTCTAAGTTATATGTATTGATTAAAGAGATAGGGTTAACCTTTTGCTATCCTATTTTATTTATTATAATAATTTCATCAATATGAGGAAATAGAGAAATGAAAAACACTTTCCCTTACATTGTTACAGAGACTGTCAAAGTTAATTATCCTTTAAGTTAGACAATTCTTTTTAAATAAATTAATCTATCTCAGGTAAACAAAAAATATTCTATAATGCTATAGAATATTTTATATTCTAAAGAATATGATAACAAATATAATTTCTAAACCTAAATTCATGTTAAATATGAAGAGGCATGTTTTTCAAGTAGAGGTTTATAAAGCAAAATTATTTTATTGCTCTTCTTGATAGTAAAGAAAAGAAAAAAAAGTATAAGTTAGGAGAAAGTACAAAAACTATCTGAAATTGTAATACATGCTTACGAGTTCCACTAACAGTTGTTAATATTTTAGTACATATGCATCCTTCCAGATACACAGTTATATATTTAAACACACATAATTTTTATAAAAATGGGTTCATATTGTACATACTGCTTATTAATCTGCTTTTATCTATGCTATGAAATGTCTCCATGCCACGGATGAGTATAAAGATATTACTGCATCCCTTTAATTATCCTATAGTATCACTTTGTTTGAATGTACCATAATTTATGTATTCAATTATATATTATATTATAGGACATTTAAATTGTTTCTAGTTTTATTTTCTTGTTATAAATAATATTGTTGTGATAATTAATATATGTATCCTTTTGTGCACTTTTCTGATTGTCTCCAAGGTATCAATTTATAAAAATAAATTTGGTTAGCCAGGTGAGAAAGTATTTTGGAAATCTACTAGGATAAATTGAAAATAATATTATTTTTAATATTAAATATTCCACTTTAATCCATCATATTCTTATCCAAGTATCACCTTGACATCAGGGCACTTTAAAATGCCTACTTTTTAAAGCAAAATTCATTTACATAATTGTGAACACTAAGTATACTATAAATTCTGATTTGTTTTTGGTTAGTAAATATAATCCACAAATACCATCCAAGTCAGGAACAAAATTACCTCACAAAATATTTTGCATTCATTTGGATTCTTTTTAGTATAAAAGTCTATAGATAATTTCACAGAATATGGAAAAAGAACCCTCATTCTTATGACTTTATTCTGTCCATTCTAAACTATGTAGGACATGTATGATAAAAACTGCCTTTGTATCTTCTAGGATTTATTGAATAAAGCATAAAACATTTAACTATTTATGGCATACCTACTTATATATTGAGTACCTATTGAATGCCAAGGTACCATTTCTAGGGGCTTGGATAAAATGACAAACACAGTTTCTGCTCTATCTATGTATCTATGTATGTATGTATCTACTGCCTATAATTCTATAATCCACAGTTAATAATGCCATATTCTCTAACAACAGCACTTTTTTTTCTCTTTCTTATACTTTTGATTTGTCTTCCCTTCCAAAATAATGTTCAAAGAGGAAAGGAAATAGCATTTTCTCACATGTGACAAATTCAAGGCAAGTATGGTTACTTCCTCTCGGATATAGTATATTAGTAACAGACGTGGAATGTGGCACTGGCATTCTGTACTTCTGAGCCCAGGCGTAGCCTCAGAATCTTTCTCAATACAGTGCTTAAAGTGAACTATTATTTTTTTGTTTCTCATTTTTTATTAAAAACAAATACATAATTTGAACTATTTGAAATGACAGAAATGGGTTAATAATGGGTCTTACTTAGTAGTAAGCTGAGGGTTCAAATTTATGGTTTCCAAATAAAATCCAGAACACTCATTTAAGCATATTCCAGGAAAGCAATAAATAATTTTTAGTTTGGGTATGTCCCAAATATTGCAAAGAGACATACTTATACTAAAAATTATTCATGTTTATATGGAAATTTAATTAATTAATTAATTAATTATTATTATTTTTTGCTAAATGGCAAATCTAAGTATTCATCTATATTTTAGGAAAAATAACTGCAAGAATATGAAACTAAATGGCTACTTAGGGTTACATCACGAATTTAACACATAATGGTTAGTATCTACTTTATAGTTAAAATTGTGGTTCATAGTACATACTCACAAATGTTCATTCCACCAATTCCCCATTACTTTTCTTACTCTGTCTTTCCACCACTCCTTTGTTGGCATCATCTTTTCTGTCATCTGCCATCCCACTTTGACTACATAAGGTAGTGATGAGTAAAGCAAAAAGCAAGAGGATGGTGGAGAACTATCATTCCTCCCTTATCCCCACCCCAACTCTAGACATCAGTTAAAGAAGGGAGGAAAAAGGAATGTGAATGGTAAACTCTGGGAAACAGGTCTCTCTCATGAATTCCAGACTTGTTTATCTAGTTGTTTGCTAAGAATACGAGTGATCCTTCTTGTAGCCTTCACAAACTCAGCATATCCAAAATTTGATTCAGTAACTTCCACGTCATTTATGCTCTTCCTCTGGTGTTTCCTATCATAGTAAATAGTGCATGCTTTAACCCACCTGGCCCAGTCACAAATAGGTAAGTGACCCTTAATATTGCTCTCTCTCTTAGTAAACCCTACCTTCACTGACTCAACTACCTGCATTGAGTCAGGTGGTCATTGAGTTTATTAACACTGGATATTGTTTCCTAAATCAATTTATATCTCTCTTATCTCACTAATGTTTTCATGGTCCACCTGCTTGATTTTAATTGACTGATATCTTACTGTCAATCCAATGTACTTTTCATTCTATAAGCAGGGCGATCGTTAAAAATGAAAATCTTACTCGTTTCACTCCCCAAAATAACTTTTTAATGGAAGAAAACACATGGCTTTTTAGAGATAATTCATACTTCTTGGCATAGTACACTAGGCTTTTTATGAACTGAACCCCATTTATTTTTCTCCTCCTTATTATGCATCTTTTTTTTTTAAGTTCCAGTCTCCAGCACTGCTAAATTCCATGACATTCTGAAGACTGTTAAGATTTTTCTTGCCTCCAGGCCTTTGTACATTGCTTCTGCTTCCTAGAATGTCTCCTCCTTTTGCCTGCATTCTCCCCTTCTATTCTTCTTACTGTTAATGTCTGCTCATTCTCAGGACTCAATTTAGACATGTTATGCCTTTGCCAGTCTTTCCTTAACCTCTGCAGCATTCCATGCATACTTTATTACAATTATTATACTGTTTGCACTTATCTATCTATTAAGTTCACTAGGATAAACTCATGGAGAGTAGGGGCAATATTTTATTCACTATCTCACAAGCACATAGCACAATACCTAGCCAAGAGTAAAACCTCAATAAACATATGGATAAATGTGTTGTGCTGTGATTAACTGGTCTTTTCTGGATGCTCATTTTATACAAGAAACATGTGGGAAAACAATATTTCAATGGCACAAAAGCATCTTTCTCTAGTGTAGAAAAGCCAGAAAGAGCTTCTTCACAGATAACTCAGGAATTATTCACAAATATGTTTTCCTAAACTTAATTATTTTAGGTTGATAATATTTTTTGTTGTTGTGAAAGAATACTTTTAAAGCACTAGTCTACTTTGTATGAATTCCAGATCCACATCTTTGTTTGGTAAGATCTAGCATATGAAGCAACCTTTTAAAAAGCCTATCAAACAATGATTTGTAATTTCTTCCTTTATAAAATCACTTATGTATCCTAATTATAAATTCTAGTAAAGGAAGTGGAAGCTCTTTGTACTCTGTGGCATGGTTATTTGGTGGCCTAATTTCATTCCTTTATAGTCAACCTCCTTAGGACATTTATTAGCACTCATACATGAAATGGAAGTTGATTATTCCCAAAGTAGGATTATATACAAATACCATTGCAAAATGAAGATTATATAGAAATAGAAAACATTAAAAGATATTAATAATGAGAAGGAAAGTGTTGCCTACAAAATATTTAAAATTATGCTAAATATATTCATACTTTGTATTTTCTATTTAAAGTAATAATTTTAACATCTGTTTTGGATTTTAACCAAATTAGTTATTAAAATGAAGACAGTAAAAGATATGAATTGGAATATTTGAAGATTGCTTCTTGGCAGAGGTGGAAATCTCATGTGGGCCTTGAAGGGTAGGTAGGATCTCAGTAAGAAGAAAAGAAAAAATACGGCATTGCAGGCTGATGCAAACAAGAAAGAATGAGTTGGAAGTTGTGGATTTTAGAAGAAATTCGATCATTTGTAAAAGAGCAAGGAACAAGTAGATTGAGACCAAATTGCCAAATACTTTCTATTCATTAGAAGATATTGAAGTGTGACAATTGTGATTTTGGTACAAATAAAAATTCAATATAATTTCTTTTTTCTGTTCTGTCAACTGTCTCATTTCAGAATGAGTTATCTCTAACATGAGATGTATGGTAATTCTATTTGATCTAGAATATACCTGTACTAAAAATAGGAAATGCAAAAAATAGATTTTTTTCTATGTGAAAGAGGTCATAATATAAATGACAATTGCCCTGGCTAAGTCGTTTTGTAGTAATCCAAATGTTTCTCTATTATGCATCATAATTACTGCCTTAGTTCAAAATGTTTTTGCAGTATAAAAACTTCATTTACCAAAAGCTTAAGAAAATAGACTCACACACAATTAACAGCATCTATTTACCCCCAACTGAACATAATTATTACAATCACAAAAACATAAATTTGGAAGAGACCCAAATAGATTACCTGGTTCATGGTCTAATCTCCTCAAGGGCATACATTTCACCTACCACAATCCAGGTACTAGCAAAGACTTTTTTTTCTTAATTTAATTTATTTCACTAACTTTAGGCAGAATTGTTTAAAACCATTCCTGATGAAAAAATTCCATTTAATAAATAAAGCTCTCTGGAGAGAATGAGATTCCACAACAGCTTTAGGTATTTAGCAGAGCTTAGTGATTAGAAAGCTTAGTAAAAACAAATTCTTTACTATACCTAAGGTAACTTTCCCATGTTTCTTCCATTTGAGACCGCTCTAGTGTTTCATGGTTCACTTACAACAGTAGAATTACTTTATAGTTGCTATAATCTGCCTTCAGATGGGAAGGTGTGGGTCTATGTGTGCAAATCTCTCTCCTCCGGTGGTAAAGTCATGATGGAGGTATATAAAATGTGGCTTATGAATGTTATTCTTTATATGACCTTAGAATTTTTATGTAGTTTTGACCTATGAATCACTTTTCCTTAAAAATATAAATATCATTCTTCTCCTGCTAGCTTCTAGGAGCCCCCCAAACCCACTCATGGCTGCCTACATTAAGGCAGAGCCCATGTGAATCTATTGTTTTCCTTTGGGCCATCATTCAAACTCTTACACTCTTCCTAAATTTTCCTAATCATAAGTATTTTATTCAGTCTCCAGGTTCCTCAGTGCCACACTATCTGGAAAATATGGGATTAAAAAATAACCTTATGTGATTTGAATACTATTTATAATATAAACTGTAAAAACAGTATATTCACATTTTAGCACTGTTTAGAGAGATTAAATTCCAAGTTAAGAAGAACAATGGTGGTAATTTCAGGTTACTTGTAGATCTATAAGTTATGTAGGTGCCATGGGAGCCCTTAGATTAGTGCTGGGAACAAAGTAAATGCTCAATTAATAATAGCTACTGTTATTAAGTATGGTGAAGATGGTAGTTGTGATGGTATTGTCTAAATATGTTAGAGCAAAAGCAATATCTTATTCATTTTCATCTGCATGGAATATAATGTTTTGTTATATTCATAGATTTATTTAATATACATATTCATACATTCAATAAGTATGCATTTTCAACCAAACAAATTCCTCTATTTAAGAACAATGAGTAAGAAGTTACTTAGGCATTGAAGTTTTTGTGAGCTGTTACTTGAACTGTTTATTAATGTTTTAATTTATTGTTGGGCACATGATAGGATTGCACATCCCTACCTCCCCTTGGAAGTTACCATGGCTTTGTGACTTGTTTTGACCAATTAAAAGAGGTCAGAATTAACAACTGCCACTTCTATGCAGAAACTGAGCTATGAGACCAAGTGTGATTTGTCACATTTCCTTTTCCTGACTCAGCAGTCAAAAATGCACTTGCCAAGATGCAGATTCTGTTTCCTGGGTCCTAGAGTTACTTGCTCGGCAGCATCCCACATGAAGGCCTGCCTTGGTTATGTAAACTGAGATAGAAATTAAATGTATGTTGTTTTAAACCACTGTGATTTCCTGGGTTGTTTTTTATTACAGCATAATCTGTCCTCTCTTGACTGACAATTGGCAACACATTTATTTGTGGAAAAAAAAAACATTTTTGCCACTAGACATGACTAAGCAAACTATTTTTTCCACATACAAATAAATTATATTCAGGTGTCACACTTTGCGTAACTGATTGTGTCATGCCAACTTTCTCTATACTAAATTTGGTGAAATTCTTTTCTTACAAGAAACACAGCATCCCATATTTGAACAGGAAAACAGCTTTTGGCTGGCTGTTCACAGTGCTGAATTGGGAATAAAACTTAGCTGGCTATCTCCTGAATGTTAGCACTTTGGAGGAATGTGAGGAGCTAGACTTATCTATATCATTGTATCTCACACTTCTTTTTCTCTCATCTTATGCATTAAAAAGTACAGAGTGAAGTGGCAGCTTGTGACAGGTATAATTGTTAAATAATCACTTCAGACTTTCAGAGGCAACCAGAGCAACTCTTTTCTCTTTTTGTAACAGCAAGAAAGACTGAAGAGAGAAGATAATTCTTATTTCGTCTTCCATCTCACATACTTGGTACTTCACTGAAAGTTTCAACAATATTCCTGGAATTCTTGTCCCTTTGCTTTTGTATATGAATATTGTTGTATACTTTAAAAGATGCTACATACCTAAAAGTCATTTATGTTGCATTTTTAAGTAAATTATTATAAAGAAAATTACATTTCTTACTCTCTAATGGGGATGAATAAGAAACTATTATGAGATATATAGTTTTAGTGGCAACTAAGAGAGAAATGTGAAAAAAAGTTATTTTGAAATAATTGTCTTTCTGTTTACACCATCCATAAGAGCACAGTTTTGAGTTTAAGATTTACATTAGTTTTATTATCTTGGTGTTAAGAATGAAGAATTATGATAAATTGAAATATGGATTATAGAATACAAAGTAATATTAAATTCAGAAAAAAATAGTAAATTAATTCAAAAGCTTGTTAACCATATTAATATGGGTTATTTTTAGTTCTGAATTGCTATTCTCATATATTTGAGTAATCCTTTCTCCATGTAGCTAGTAAATAGAGCTCTTTGTTTGTTCAATTTTAGACAAAATGAGTAAAGAAAGAATACTTTCTGAAAACAGTAGCCATTTCATATTGTTTTGTAGTTTACAGTGCTCTATTAAAGAGAGCATAGCATTGTTAGGCCTATTTCAAGCAGTCATACAGTCTGATTCACAAAGGAAAATTGATATTTTTTCCCTGTGTTTACTTTCTGTATACCTTAGCTTTACTTCTGTATGTTATTTCTTTATTTTTTAATTAATGGGAGTACGGTGAAGGAGCAGTACGAGTTAAGCAGATTCATTGGGCGATATTAAAAGGCAAACAGTGTTTATTGCTTTCACATTTTAGAATAGTTATGAAGTTAGGGTGTGTATTCCAAATGAATAAAAATTGCTATTTTTAAAAATCTACTATGTGCCCAGTGATTTTGATGTATCATCTCAAATCCTCCAAATAGCTTTATTTTTTATTTATATTTTATGCACAAGATAGAGGAGACTCAATTTTTTATGCATTGCCCAAGTAAAGCCATATAGTTAGCAAATGACACAACTGGACTCAAACCAGTGTCTGTCTGTACTTTTTTGAATACAGCAGGCTGAACTATGGGTATTGGTTTGGAAAGATTATCTTCACTTAATATATTAGACTGTCTTTCCCACTGGTATATAAATTAGTATTCATTATATTTTTCTATATAAACTATTAGCTTTATAATAATTATGATTTAAGGATGGAGAGATCTTGCAGGGGAGTTAATATATGAACTCTGAAACATTATTTCCAAAGAGCTTGTTCATCAGGTAAGAGTACACCTATCCTGGGAGTAAGCAGTTATGTGTTTTACCTCATTCCTGGTAACACTGGAGCCCTCTGTTCTTTAAAATTTGGGGTTAACATGAGGCAAGGGAGGCTTAAACTGACAACATACAGTTACCAAAATCTACTCTTAGCCTGAGGAAGGCAGTGGGGACTGAGAAGGTTTGTTTTTTTGTTTTTTTGTTTTTGGGGGAGGGGCGTGCGGAGTGGCGCTTATTTTTCTCATCAATTGGAAATAGTCTAATTCTGGCTGTGTGATCTCGGGTACTACAGTAGGAAAGCAGATGAACAGCAGAGTATAGAAGTATTGATGTAGGTGATCAGGTAGAATTGATGATGGTGGAAGAATTTGGGATTTCTTTTCAATAACTTCTAGTTTCTCTATTAAATACAAATATAAAGCAAGGTCCTTAACTGTGGAAGAGGAGGAAGGAAGGATACGTTTATTAGTCTGCTAGGGCTATCATAACAAACTACCCTGGACGAGGAGGCTTAACAACTCAAATTTATTTTCTCACAATTCTGGAGACTAGAATTCCAAGATCAAATTGTTGGTAAGGCTGATTTCTTCTAAGGCCTCTCTTTTTGGCTTGTGTCTTCACGTGGTTTTCCTTCTGTGTCTGTCCATGTCCTAACCTCCTCATAAGGATACTATTTAGATTAGGGCCCACCCTAGTGACTTTAATTTAATTACCTCCTTAAAGGCCCTACCCCCAGATACAGTTACATTCTGAGGTACTGAGGGTTAGAATTTCAAATTACAGCTTTGGGGACATATTTCAACCTATAACTCATAAGATTAAAAAAATTAGGCATTAAGAGAGATAAGAGCTCTCATCACACGAAATACACTTTTTCCTGCTCTTTTTTTTTTTTTTTTGAGGAGGGTATATAGGATAATGGATGTTAACTAAACTTGTGGTAATCATTTGACAGCATATGTAAGTCATGTCTTTATGCTGTACACTTAAAACTTATACAATGCTGTATGTCAATTATATAAGTTAAATTAAGGGGAAAAAAGAAAAAAAAGCATGGGGATAGCTGAAGTTTAAAAGTTTTTTGTAATTTTAATTAATTTTTGCAATTGAGGTATAATTGACATATAGCATATTAGTTTAAAGTGTACAGTATGTTTCTATAGTTGGATATATTGAACAGCTATCAAAATAAATCTAGTTAACCTGTCACCATACATAGTTACAATTTTTTTTGTGATAACTTTTAAAATTTACTTTCTTAGCAACTTTCAAATATTCAATACAATTAACTATAGTCACCATGCTATGTATTATATCCCCATGACTTATTTATTCTATAACTGAATTAAGTGTAAAGTATTAATAAATCTATTCATGTCAATTAAATTCGATAAATATTTTCTGTCCATATATTCTGTAGTAGTACAGAAGATAAAATAGTAAATAATAATCGTAGCTCTAGATTGATTCACTATGCATACACATGTTCCAAATACTTTTTTTCATTTGCTTTACATTTGTTATTTTATGAATTATACTCACAATGGATTAAGATCAGAAAACTAGACAAGAAGGAAAGATTGGTAAAATGAGTTCTCTTTGTCGTTCATCCTATGTCTTTCAGACTAAAGTCCAAGTTTCAACTAACCTCCAATACAATCTAACATTCTCTATGAAAAGTCTTTCGCCATTCTTTGTTTCAGGTATTTAATACATAACATAATTTTTTCCAAAATTTATTTGTAATTTGCCTTTAAATGAAGATTCAATATTTTCCAGAAATATCTTGATTTTATTTTACAGTTCATGTTAGTGTATTTAAAGTTTTTCTGACCTTTTTTAACTTATTGTCCATAATTATTTACTTTTGTTATGGCAATGTTTGAAATTTAATTTTGTTATGGCAATGTTTGAAATACATTATAAAATCAAGGAAACTTACAGCATGTCATTTAACTATTATTTTGAAGAAAATTTGTTGTCTGGTCAACTTAGGATATTTATTTGATTTAAGATATTAAAGTAGTAAGCAGTTAAATTCTGCCAAGATTGTTTTTTATGAGACTTAAATAAACCAAGCTTTAATTCATATGAGAAAAGTTTATTTTATAAATAAAATCTATAATTTCATTACTGAATTTATCACCAATGACCACAATATACAAAATATGGCTACTTAAATGTCAAAATTAATAGGCTAGCATAATTTTATTAGCTACAAAAAAAGTAAAATTGACAATTTTTAAAGGATAAAATAATTATATTTGGATTGATGTATATTAAAATAAGGTAAGTAGAGGTCTTAATTCTCTAAAAATATTCACATGATTTAGATGTTATACAACTCAATTTATCTGAAAATAATTCTAATGAAAAGGTTGAGAAAAAAATATATTGATTTAAACTATACAGTATGCCTTGAGCCATATCACAGCTTTTTTTTTCCTTTCAGTAAACTGAACCTTTATTGTTGTTAAGTAGGATTTCTCTATTTAAACATTACCATTATCCAATATAAATCTCATTTTTTAAAGTAGGAGACTAACATACATGGTTTCAACATTTTTTATATTATTGATGGAGAATTTTTTGAACTTCATGGTTATGCTATATGATCAAATATAGAGCAATGGTTAAAATATTATTCAAAATATTCTTTTAAGAAAAGTAAAATGTATGTACAGGGATAAATTATACATAGCATAATTTTTAAATTACCTTTCTCAATGTATAGTAATATGTCAGACATTTCTCTATACTTTCTCAATACTTAGAAATTTGTCAGATGGCTTTACTTTAACTTCTTGGCAATCCCTTGAATCCTTAAAATGAATGAAATTTTATGCTGCAAGTTATATTACAGTGTACATTTCTTTCATTTAGCTCTCTTAAACAATGAGACTTGAGATTTTACCAACTTTAAATGCTTAAATGTGCTTCTAACCACTTGAGTTACATGCCTTTTGAAAACTTGATAAATACTATGAATTCTCTAGAAAAATTAAAAACTTTGCCTTATACACTCAAAATGTTGCATTCGCATTCAGGCAATTCATGGATTCCCATAAGACTACCTATTAATGTTCTTGGGCTTCAAATTAGTGCTTCTAGATCCACAAAGAAATCCTGGTTATGCCAATAATAACATTATTGCTATGAAATACTATATTTATACACACATATACATATATGTAAGGAGCAGGGATGTTATTTATGATAATGTATGAAAAAAGAAACAAAATTATATATGTACTGTGATTACAATGATATTCATTCTCTGACTAAAATTTTTAAAAACTCATATAAAACAAAAGTAGTCTTGTAATGGTAGAGGAATTATGAATAACTCTCTTCTTCTTTTTGAAAATTTCTTTTAATATTGTAGGTGAAAACAGGGCTACATACTAAACCAGACATGCTCAGTGGAGGCCAGCATGGCGGGCCCTACAAACTCAGGGACTGAAAGTAACCACATAGGATGGTCTGAATATAGAAATTCCTAAGTAAAGGGAGTCATGGTGGGTACGCATGTTGTAGCCTGTAGCTTCCTTGACAAAGGTCAGTCTTTACCAAGTAAGACTGTCTATTGTCTTTGTGCATCTAAAATAACATACCTTTGAACTGTCAGAGTAATTTTCTTTTCCAGACCCCTCAGAGCACATCTACAGGACCAGAGCAGGGGACCACAGAATCCCTCATTTTTATCTTGTTCCCTGAATACCATCTCTATTGCTGTATATTCTGCCCAGAGAAGTAAGAAGTGTATATCTCTTTGTTTTATTTTTTATCCAATCCCAGAGATATCCCTGCTTTGCTTTCTCCCATTCCTTCAATCTACTGTTAATGGATTTCATGTAACCCTTCTTATGGCTTCTTCTTTTGTTCTAATGTATAAGTGAACTGCAAGACTGTTATTTTCTGGAGCATCTTCTCAAATCTCTGGAGTTTTTGCTTGCCAGGAATTGTAATCAGTTTGACTCAAATAAGCTCATAAAAAGTTGTCTACAGGTTTGCACGTTTCTTATGTCTGTAATCAGTTTGACTCAAATAAGCTCATAAAAAGTTGTCTACAGGTTTGCACATTTCTTATGTCAACAATGCTATATTGTTTTATATTAAAAATAATATAGTAATATGAGAAAACTGGAAAAGAGATAATCTGGACAAATGCAATCATTTCTTAATTGTTCATTGAACATCCATTCTTGCTTCCTTCCATTTTATTCTCTTGAATGAAGCTAAAGTAATCTTTTAAAAATTCCAATCTGACTATACCACTCTTCTAATTAAAACTGTTCAATGGCTTCTAATTGCTCTTAGAATAAAAATCATGAATGTGGTCTCCAAGATTCCTCTTCATGAGATAGCCTGTGGCCATCTTCTCACTATTTTCTCCATGTCTCAGCCTGTGCCTCTTTGTATTCCTGTCTCTACGCATGACTTTGCACATCCATTCCCTTGTTATCCTGCTGTCTCTTCTAAATTTTAGTCATCCTTAGGTTTCAGCTCCAGCTTTACTTCTTAGGAAAATGTCCTATTTATCCTCCAACTTGAGAAAAGTACTGTATCATTTACATTTGTAGCTATCTGATTTTTATTTCATAGCTTTTTAAATAAATGAATGAATAATAAACTCACCAAGTTCATATTTTTATAAAATCTGAAAAATATTAAAAACACGGATTTTTTATGGTTCTTATATATAATGGAATATTACTTGTTCATAAAAAATGAAACACTACCATTTGCAACAGCATAGATGTACCTAGAGGTTATTATGCTGAGAGAAATAAGTCAGACAAAGATAGATACCATATGATTTTATTTCTATGCAGAATCTAAGGAAGAAAAAGAACAAACTAATCAAAAACAGACTCACAAATATAGAGGACCATCTGGTGACAGCCAGGGGGGAAGGGGTTGGAGGGCTTGGAGAAAGAGGTGAAGTACTAAAGAAGTACAAATTAGTAGTTGATAGATGGCCATAGGGTTGGGGAGTATGGCATAGGGAATATAGTTAGCATTAATATAATGGCTAGGTGGGGATCCAGAGCAGAGAGAGAGTAATCAGGGGGATTGTTTCATTAGTTATATGTCTAACCAATGCACTATCTACTTTAAACTAATAATAAAATAAAATTTTAAAAAGATTTTTTTCTATATAGATAAAGTAAAGGTGAAGTACTGCAATTATCTAATTTAATTATTACAGACAATCCATTTCCTTTAAGATTAACATGTGTAAGGTAAAGCCTCTTCAGTATAATACAATAATGAATTTACCAAGATAAAGAAATTGCTCAATTTCTTCAGAAATTGCTCAGAAGATATTTATAACACTTACCACTTATGTCTTGAGATTTAGGCTGATAAGATGACCCCCAAATATTTAGTGATTTTTATACATTCATAGAAAGAGCAAGTCAATTAAGTTTAAAAAAATTGATCTAAACATGTTATTTGTTGTCATGTGTATAGATAAGTGAATGATTTAATCTGTACTTTTTAAAAGTTATGTAAATATTTTCTTAAGTCATTTCACACTAAGGAGTTCAAAAGGAAAGACAAATTAGCTCAGTGGGAGCCAATTTCAGCATTATCTCAAAGGCTGGAATAGCACTCCTGAGCTCATTCAAAAGTTCAGCTTCCTGAACTATTTCTGTTTGCACCAACCAGAAATTGTTGGTATAATCTGACATAGCATTATTCCCGGGGACTTAGCATTTAAGGAATGGAAGTATATTTCACATCCTGCATTATGCTTCAAATAGCCTAAATGCAACAGAGATACATAAAATTACACTAATTTTAGCTATAACTTCAAATATTTCTTAGAAGCTTCACTTCAGTAGATCCTATTCTGTAACCTACTATTGGTCAGAATGTAATATAAAAATAGAAAAATACATTTATTTGCTTAAAACAATCATTTCTAATCTGACTTTTTTTTTAATATCATGAGATTGCCCAGGAAGGAAATTAATGAGCAACTAAAATATTAAGACTAAAAATATCAATTCAGTGGCTTTTTGTAGATCCCACCAAGAATAACCATTAACCACTTTGTTTTCATCAGTCTGAAACTCAAGAGCTTTCAAAGATTTGCAGCTTGAGATGAATCCAAGGCAGCAATTTATGTTTTCAACTTTCTTATCAAGTACAATTACCAGAAGCTGCTGAATGCCAACTAGATATGTGATGATTACTGTTCACCAAAGAGTAATTGGGGAGTTGGGTTTCAAAATGGTTGCTAGAATATTTTGGATATCAACACTTTATTATTTGTTTTGATTAGTCTTAATTTTAAAATAGCATCTTCTTAAATATTTAGGAGTTCATATAATAAAAGTTTCTATGAATGTCTAAATAGTAAGTGAAAGCCACTGAGGTTTAAACACACACATGAACAAATTGCATCATTTCTACTTGAGATCAGGAAGAGCCTTAACAGCCATGTAGCTACCTTTCCACAAATTGTAGACAGCTTGATTCAGGGTATACACATAGGACTGAAATGGAACAAAATATCTGAAGAGAGCAGTATTATATATATAGTTATTATTTTCTCTATATAGTTATTATTAAGCTAATTTTGCTTCACTTTCAGGAGTAAGGAAAAAAAATTCTCTGTCCTCCTCTAACTCATACGCTTTGCAAATTCACGAATGCACTTTATTCTAATGGTTAAATAAAGGAGCATCTTTTATTCATTATTAGAACAGTTTTCACTTTTCAAAAATGTAGTTATAGTCAGGTTCATTACCAGAACCATACAATTAGTGGGAATCTTAGCTTTCTGTACCTGAATTTCTGACAATAGATGATTTGGCAGAATAAGCTCTACACAAATTTAACTCCCTCTGTAGTTCCTTAGCACCTTAATTTTCTTTTCATAGCCTTTAAAAAACTCATATGTGCAAGAAGAGTAGCCAAATCCAAAGAAAAGGGTGCAAGTGTTTGTATAAATACTAATTATAAGTGCTGTTGTGTTCCAATAGACAGCCCCAAAGATTGAATGGGAAGGTTTTTATACAATACTTTAGAAGAACACAAAGATTTACAGCAAACAAAATAAAAATGTTGTCTCAAAGGATTAAAAGATATTTGCTTTTGTGAGAAAATCATTAAGCTTTTGGATTTTTCCATTATACTTTAGATAGAACTGTACCCATCTTACTGCTGATATTAGAATTAATTTGTTAAACTACTAAACTTAAACTAAGATTACGAACAGAGTACCTTCTGATATTTTCAATAAAATGTCTACAGCAGCATCCAGTTTTGTTCTAAAGAGATATGCCATTTTTCTCTATGAGTAGTTATGAATTATTTAAATAGCTTAGCACTTAAGTCATAAGAATACAAAACCTCCTCATTCCTTCTACTGAGTAGTAACAGATATTCCTATTCATGGTACAAAACAAAAAAAGGTCTGGCACAAGTTTTCATGCCTTTTTACTCCCCGCCTTTATTTAACGTTTCACCTCTCTAACATGCCCACCATGAACTGAACATAATGCAACACTCATATTAATGTATGAACTTCAGGGATTTTTTTTTTTCATGTGGGATATAATGATGTATAGATTCATGTTATATTTTTAAATGCTTTATTATTCCCCAAAGTAGGGGACTTTGACCAGAAGGTTAATGATATGTCATAGAGAAATATAATTTGGATCGGAAGCTTACTGAAGAAATATTAGGCAATAAAACTACTTTGTC
This sequence comes from Eonycteris spelaea, assembly GCA_003508835.1. Classification (NCBI taxonomy): domain Eukaryota; kingdom Metazoa; phylum Chordata; class Mammalia; order Chiroptera; family Pteropodidae; genus Eonycteris; species Eonycteris spelaea. The sequence goes on along the minus strand of PUFA01000033.1, from coordinate 8,997,062 downwards.
CTAGAAAAGTATCTATGCATAAAACAATATAGAACTGAACATTTTTAGTGGGCTAAATTTCAATTTTAATTTCATTTAACAAATATTTGTTGAGGACCTACTCTATGCAAATTATGATACTCAAATGGCTCAAGTACACTTTTAGCCATTAAGTGACTTATAAGGGGAATAATAATATATAAATAAATATGAATGACATGGGCAAATGTGGTACCACAGAGACATTAGAAATAAAAAGTGGGGAGAGTCATAAGGAAAAATTAAACTAATGTCTATCAGTGCTTAAGTTTAAATTAAACTGGAACAACTAATTTTAATAGTTTTAGTTTTTGAGATTAAAGTTGATAGAATGCTTTGATTTTAGTGTGTTAGTTGGCTCTTGGATTAACACTGCAAAAATATGATTAATGCTGGCACATTTTGAATTATGTCATGAAATTAGAGTCTATTAAAATTAAGCACATATCTAGAAAAAAATAAAGTGCTTCTAATTGCCCGGTGCTGTAGACTCTTGAAGATGAGATGAGGACACATATTTTCTGAAAGGGGAAGGGGCTGTGGAGAGGGGCATGCTCATCTGAAATTTATTGAACACTTACTAGATGAAAAAATGTGTATATAACATTGAGAAAGGTTTTAAGAAGGCGGTGGTAGTTCACATGGCAATTGTGACTTGTGATTTATGACTACCTCAAAACTACAGAGAATATGGCTTGTTTTATCACAAATTTCTACTTTATTACATTAGTGTTATTGACTTTATTGTGTCTCTCATGATTAGGCAAGGCTGGAAACAAAACTACATTGCTCCTATCCTAAAACAGAATTAGAAAGACAAAATTCTCATCCATCCTACCTGCAATGTAACCTGGAGCATATAGGAATCCTCTTTACTGTTCTTTAGAGTTAATTAAAATATTCCCCTCCTCCTCCTTCCTCTATCTCCTTTTGCTTTTCCTCCTTCTCTTCCTCCTACTAGTGCCAATAATAAGGGTAGTATATAAATAAGCATAATTGCCATTTATCAAACTCTTACTATATATCAAAAATTATTCTAACAGTATCAATTACATTATCTTTTATCCTTACACTTCTGTTTCGAGTGCATTTTTATGTCAGATTTTTTTCAAGTAAAAAAAAGTTTGTACTAGATTAAACTAACATGGCAGATTTATTATAAGATAACAGATGGCCCATAAATCAGAGAACCACAATATAACCAGGCCTGAAGAACTGAGAAGAATCAGGACCTGAGAATATATGAGGAACTCAGGAAGAAGGCTCTTATCTTTGCTTTTTTCTGTATATCTGTAGCTTGGTTTTCTCCAGTTTTAGGCACTCATGACTAGAAAAAGGTGGTCACTCTATGGCTTCAGGAGACTAGCTGACATTAATGGCTGTCTCTCAAGCCCAAGTCTAAATTTTTAGAAAAGAAAATTTGACTATAAGAGCTTAGGTCAGGTATCCAAAACTGATCCAAAGAACTTTAGCTAGAGAGTCAGGATCACTTAGAATGCACATGGGAGAAGAGTACTCAGAGAAAGCGATCTTGTGCACATCCTCTAATGTAAAGATGGATCAAAGAGGGTAAGTAATTTACCCAAGTTCATACATTAAATAAATGACAAAATGGGATCTCAAAACATAGATTTGTCTGAATTTAAAGCCCAAGTATTTTCATTAAACTGTGTTGACTCTCGTATTAGTTCCTTATTGCTACTGTAATAAATTATTATAAGCAATGTCTTTAAACAACACAAATTTGTTATCTTACAATTTTGGATGTCAGAAGCCTTAAATGAGTTTGAAGGGCTATATTCCTCCTAGAGGCCCTATGACTTTTAGACGTTTAGACTTTCTCAAGGCCTTTGTAATTCTTTGACCTGTGGCTCTTCTCTTAAATCATTCCAACCTCTACTTTCATCATCAGATCTTTCTCTTATTCTGATCTTCCTGCCTCCCTTTTATACAGACCTTTGTGATTGCATTAGACTACCAAGATAATCCAAGATTATCTTCCCATAACAAAATTCTTATGTTCTTTACATTCCTAAATTCCCTTTTTGCCTTGTAAAGTAACCTATTCACAAATGTCAGGGATTAGGGTGTATATATCTTTGGGGAGGCCATTGTTTAGCCTATAATAGCTCTCTAGAGTCTAGTTCATTTCTATTTAATAATGCCATTGGAATTTTTATAACATTTTGCAACTTCACTTTTTACCTCTTTTTAGTTATTCTCTTTCTCTATAATTATGACCCTATTTGGTAAAAAACAAAAAGCCAAAAAAAAAGCTATTTTGATTTTATTTTTATATTGCTTGAGATTCTATAATGCTTTCAATAATGTGTTGTTGTTGTTATCTTGATAATTCCTAGATCCTAATTTCTACTGTATTCTATTTATTTGTTGACATGTACTTTGAAGCAAAGTTTTAATTTCAATAGACACAGTTGAGAATGAAAAGAGGATATTGCATGTTGAAGGATTTTTATAAACAAAAGCCCAAAGCAAGATATATATGGTATAGCCATAGAAAATATAGCTTTAGGGAGTATTTGATGGAAGAACCAGAGAGGGAAAGGGGCTTGGAGTCATATTTTGGAAGCTTTCGAATCACTCAGTAGTATATTTATATAATATGATTGATGGAAAAATTATCGCAAAATTAAGTTTTCTATAAATCTATTAATTTTAAAACATGTTTATAATGTGGAAAAATGGCCATTAAAAAAAAAAAAAAACCTGGCTATTCTTTACGTATAGATAGGTCCTATTTTAAAATTCCAAAAAGGTGTTTCAAAAACAATTGTATTATTTATTACTTATTTAGATATAAATGAAACAGACACATACACATTGACACATACACACACACACACACACACACACACACACGCACACACACACACACACAGCCAAAATAAGATTGGAGCACTAGAGGCATACACCTTTGAACAATGGTTGTTTATTCTGCTTATCTCATTCTGCAGTTCTAATGATTTTTAGTGATCATTCTAGTGATCATTTAATGATTCTAATGATTATTGAATGGTATTCTGAATATGGAAATTAGTTTATATGTAAATTGTTAGGTTGTAAGTTTTCAATGGACCATAGATATTCTCATTTCTAGATTCATATTAATGTTAGGAAAAAATCAACTTAATTTTACTCATTAAAGACCAACTGTGAAAGTATTCAATAGCTGTAAATCAACCTTGGAGCAAAAGTGGGTTATTGAATTTAGGCTCACATTATAAATGAAGTATTTTGTCACCCAGTAGATTAAAACAATTAAATTACGTCTCTCCTATGTCTCATATTCACATAGGAAGTTCTGTACTTTTGCTTAACCACAAAACTTTATCCTCTAGAAGAGGAAATAAGTAATCTCACAGCTTTTTATGAAAGGAACATTGTATTATGTGTAACTTAATGTTTCCTCTAGATTTACTATTTTAGAAAGGGCTAGAAGTGGAAAATATTAGACACTAGTGACTTACAATGACATCATTCTATGTTTAATTAAAATGTGCCCTTAATACTTCCTTAAGGCTTTCAAAACCATAGAGTTTTTCTAATTTTTTTACTTTTAAAAACTGGAGTTCTTATAATTTTTATATTTGAAATTAATTTTCTGAAGTATGGTAAATGATAAATTCAAATATTTAATAAAATTTAACTCAGAACTGTTTTTCCTACTACAATTTTCCTAGTGAGTGTTTATAAAGAAAAGTTTTCATAGTGCTTACTGCCTATTCACTTAGCTGATGTTTATTAAGTGTCACGTATTTAGAGATAATACGTGATTATCTCATATCTCTATATATCTTATAGAGATATGAAGTCTTGGTATAAAAATACATAACACATAGACTTTGTTCTGAGAATAAAATTTATATACAGTTAAGTATATAACATATAATTGGGTAACTGCTGATAAAAAAGTGCAGAGATGCTCTGGGAGCACCGAGGGATGTCACAGCAGGTTTTCTGGAGATAAATTAGGTTGTAGTTAAGCCTTAGGAGCTTTGTTGACTTTGAGCATTTGGTCCCTTTAAGAGAAGATTGGAATTCTCCCAACTTAAGCTCTGCAAATGCTCAGAGCAGAAAACTGCAAGCATTATTAATGCAGTGTATTTCCAAAGGGAGGACGCTAGCCTGTATAATAGCATTGACTCACCATTGATTTTTATATGTAAACACTAACTCAATTATCTACATGGGCAAGGAAAGAATGGATGAATAAAACTCAACATCACTTTATAAAAGCCTCTAGAATTCAATGCTTTATGTTATTTAATGTTTCAATGCTTTCCTTCATTAACTCATTTACTGAAGTTGACCAATAGAATAAAATGGCATCATTTATCATGGTATCATTCTTATAATCTTTTAAAGGATTTCTAAAACAATTTTATTTTGATATTATCAAAACTTGAAGTATACAGAAAAGTACTAGAGAAATGCTAGATCCAGGATCTCACTGCATTTCAGTTTTGGCACAATCCTTGTGCCATCTGGACGATCCACCCTAACACCTGCCACTGCAGGTGGGTTTAGCTCACCTATGCTCTAGTGTTCCAAGCTTCAGTGGAGCCAACTTCCACAAATCTCTATATTCATGAGACAATATAGGACATGTGAGAACATTTTATGAACCACAATTGATATATTGTAATGAAGCTTTATAATAACAGTGCAAAGTTAATTGTAATGCCTTCCAAATATTTATCTTCTGCTTAATTTCCAGAAAGAATCACCAAATGCACCTGATTTTTAATTATTTTAAATTTTTGTCTCTCATGTATATTTTCATATTATATATATATATATATATAAATATAGATATATAAATAAAATTTTCCATTAGAATAATTAAGTTTTTTCCTTTATACCAAAGTATGGAATAATAGTTCAGTAGAAACAGTAGATAGTGGTGGGGCATTATAATTGGGTTTGTTGTTAGGTTACCGCAGCTTGACCCTACACTATCTATAGAGTAAATTTTTCATGAATTCGTATTGTTTAACCACAATAATAACCAAGAAAAGTATAGTTGTGATACATTGTCTTATATGTATTTAACTGAAGTTTGGACAAAGTTGAATATAGTCCAATAAAATGTAGCATCAATTACTGGATGGAAATGAGCAAGAAAATTAGGAAGCTTACTAAACTACAACAGTGTGTATGAACAGGTTCATAGGACACTTTCTAATAGGTAGGTCAGCTCATGAAAGCCACAACTAATGAGTGAAAGCTGGTGAAATTATAACTAGTTCTGAGCAAAATACAGTCAAGACAGTAAAATGGTTGGACATAAATAACTCAGCCCTAAGACAGTGCATAGTTCTGATGCATATTTATCACAGAGTTCATAGAGATGGAAGATTACATAGTAAATATCATTTAAGGCTCTTCTTGGCAGTGATACATTTCAGCAAAAATAACTATCATGAACTATTAAGCTTTGTTTTATTTTTTTTGTTGTTTGTTTGTTTGTTTGTTTTATATAAGACCTGAGTTTTACAATGACCAGAGACCTCCATGACCAAGATTATGTAGTTTAGATCATGCTTTCAAGTGCCCTGCCACCCCCATCTAGTCTTGCACACTGTGGCCATAACACTTTGTGAATCACAGTGCTAGTGTCAGAAGAGATACTTAAGGAAATGTGTCTCTTGCCAGGAATAAAGGTAAGCAGGCATTATCCATAAAATAGATAATTGTGCTGACGGTTCTATAAGCTGAGCAATACTGTTCTTTTTTAAAGTGTCAGGCAATCACCTATCCAATTGGTCTAGCCATTACTCTATGGATTTGTTGAGAACAGCATGATCATGACATTGAGGGTTAAGCGGAAAAGCTGTAATTGGGATAAATCGAAGGACCATTAATAGAACTGTCAGGTAAGAGATCTCTCTAAAGACTTCCCTTAGGAATTTATTATTTTCAATTAGAGTATTTGACCCCACTGGTATTGTTTCTCTCTGCATAGGAAAATTTTAGGGAGGAGCTAAAAGATTCACACAAGTTCCTATAAATATAAGAAAGTCCAAGATGCCATCATGAGATCAGAGGGCACAGGGTGAACACAGGAAAGGCTGGGACATTAATCAAAAGAGATTCCATGATGGGTAGATTGGTGAAAGAAAATAGGAAACTGGGCACTTCTGGGCTGGTGAGCAACATCTCCTGCCCAGGGATTCAAAAATCAGGTGAAGGAAGCAGGCTGGAAAGTAAAGATTAACAATATTTTCATGGATTTAGAACCTGAAATAATGACACTCAAGCAGCAACAAATATTTCCAGCACACAATATTCTCCATGGACAGGAATCAGGGTTTCTTGGAGAAGTGGTTGGAGTGGAGCAGGGAAAATACAAGATGAACCTGATCATGAATGCACTACAAAAAAAGTAAAGAAAAGAAAAAAAAGGAGAAGAGAGAGAAAGAAAAAAGATAGAAGGATTAGGGAGGGAAAGGGGAGAAGGTAAGAGAAGAAAGGAAGGTGGAGTGTTGAAAGGACACAGGAGCCAAGATGAAAGAGATCATGATGGCCAATGCCCAAACAATTTAAGCAACAAATAAATTATGGCAGTACTGAATTATAACCAAAAGAATGATATAAATATCTGTGAGTCCATACTACTATAAATAGCTAAGTAAATAAGTAAATGAGAGAAGGAACAACATTGTCTTATAGAAGAATTCCAATTAAAATATAAAAAATGAGGAAAATGGAAAATCAGCATTAGAACACTACAGTAATAATTGCTGCAGGCAAAACCCAGTGATGAATTCTAAAATTAGAGGAAAGAAATTTAAGGATAAACCATATTTGCATAGTCACCAAATATCCCTTTCCAGAATATATCAGTTACAAAGAAAAATTGCAATGACTTTACAGTGGAGAAATCTCACAGGCACCACCTTAACCAAGTGATCAGGGCAAACATCGCCAGACTTATCAAATTATGAACTTTCTATTACGAGACACTGTGATGTGATGCGTCTCTGTGGTAACCTTCCTAATGACACATAACCTTAAACTAATTTTGAGAAAACATCAGACAAACTCAAATTGAGCAACATTGTATAAAATAACTGATTAGTATTCGTTTAAAAGTTTCAAGGTCATAAAAGACAAGGAATGAATGAAATAGAAGAGACTAAGGAGATATGATGAGTAAAAGCAATCTGAGATCTTGAGTTGGATCCTGAAACAGAGACAAGATAATAGTGGAAAAATTGATGAAATATGAATAAAGCCTTAGTTTAGTTAATATCATTGTACCAATGTTAATTTCTCAGTTTTGATAATGTACCAAAGATTTTCACCTTAGCGAAAACCGTGTGAAAGGTGTATGGGAATTTTCTGTGTTGTTTTTTAACTCTTCTGTAAATTCAAAATCATCTCAAAATAAAATTAAAAAAAAAAACAATACTCGTAAGGAAAATAGAAATCATTTATATATCATGGAATTGTGGGAAAATGCTGTTTAAACACTCTAAGATGCTTTGGTTGCAAGTAATAGAGAAACCAACTAAACTGTCTTAAAAATTGCTGATTTAACTGAAGAATCTTAAAAGTAAGGGAGCACTGAATTAAGATGTTGTTAAATAAAGACGCTACTCTCCTAACATAGGTTCTCTTTAGATTATCTTTTCTTCACCAGCCACTTTATCCTCACCCTAGTAATGAGAAAGCTATAGGAGTCCTAGGCAGATTACGAATGTCCAGAATGAGGGGACTGCCAATTGCAATGGCTGTCTTTAAAAAAGTAAGGGACTGACTTTCCCAGAAGATCCCAGGAAACTTCAACCCTCAAAGATCTAATTGGAGTAAACTGGGTTGGATACTCATCACTAAGTCAATTACACGAACAAAGCAAATCATACTCACAGACCATCGTCATAGGCCTGGTTTCTAAAAGCAATCACTGGCCAGGGCGTTTCAACTACTATGCCCCCACCCCCTACTGGAGCTGAGGATGGGGTGCTGAGCTGTGGAGCTGGTTTAAGTAGATGAATTAAAATCAAGTTCTTAGGAATAGGAAATGATTATTAGGAAAGAATGAAATAGTCCAATGCAATATATTTTTAAAAATAAAATTGTACACATGATCTGGTGCTAATAAATAGACATCTTAATATGGAAGCAAGGAATATCTGAAATTTACACCTTTCTGGAAAAATTGGGAAGGTTGGCACTTATCCTCTTTACAACAGTGCTATAATTATTTCAGCAATCTGGTAAAACCCAGTAGGTTAACTCATTAGTTCTTTAAATTCCATCACTGATTACTCTTATCCGTTTCCACTTGTTTCAATCAGCATCCTTGAAAATAATTCTTTTGTTTACATACATTTGGTACATTTCCCATCCCTAATTTGATCACCTGCCTGGAACGCTGGTGATTTCATTTAAGATTCAGGTGCCCTCATTAAGGTACAAAGCATTACATAGCTTCCTGCTGACTGAACAAATTGAAATTGTTCTCACATAAGCTTCTCACTTTCTAACACACAAAAAGTCATATGAAAAGGGAAACAAAAGAGTGTCTTTTAACAGAGAAGGTAAGAATATTCCATGCTCTCTAAAGAAAAACAACTTTAATTGGGATAAGCTGGCAAAGTTCTCTATATTGGCACCATTCACTATGTGGAAAAACCTGTTACTAATACTAGTAAATGCTAATTCATATAATAATAGTATTAATAAATACTGATACTACTGACACTAGTGAATGTATTGCAAAGAAAGGACATGACTGGTTTGTGTACCTCCAAACGCAACCATAACTTTTAACAAATGTGAAATAAAACCTGTTCACTTTTTAATATTCAAAATAGTTTTTAAATTATCTACAAGTAATTATAGTTTTGTAAATGCCATCTTTAGAAACGAACTTTCATTTACTCACTATGTATTTTATTATATATTTCTATAGTGTATTTAAAAATATTTTTAAAGATACATGGATAAATTGCTCTTGCACTGAGTATCAATTGGATCACATTCGTAGATCTGAATTCTTTATCTCTAGACCCCGGTATCTTACTGCTTGCTAGTTTTCTCAGTGTGTCTACATCTTGATTGCTCAAACTCAGCTTGTTTAAGATGCAATTCATTAAAATACAACCAAACCTGTTCTTCTTCTTGGTTCTCTAGTTTCTCTTGGGAACACACACCATCACATTGTCATCACTATTACTCCTAGCTTCTTTTTAGCTTCTACATGAAGTTACTAAGTGCTCTTGATTTTATGCTTGTATGCTTTCGATCTGGGCTTTCCTTTCCATTTCACAATAACAACCTTGTTACAACAGACTACATATTTTCCATTTTTCTAGCTGGTCCAAAATTTTCTCCTTGTCCCAGCAACCCCCTTCCCTCCCCCCCCCCACGCAGCTTTCAGAGATAATTGCTACTACATTGATATTGATCTTGACACTCTCTGCTTCAAAATATTTGATGGCTACCTAGAAACTAAAGTTTAATAAACAAAGTTTTTCATCATTTGGTCACTAACTACTTTAGCAGACTACTCAATGAATACTTTTTAAGTCTCAGCTTAATTGATTTTACTCACGTTCTCATTGTTAAACACTTGTTTCTGTCATCCTCCAAGATGCTTTTTCTCATTTCACTTCCTTCACTGTGTTCATCAGTTTGGGCTGCTATATCAAAGTACCATAAATTGGGTGGCTTATAAACATAAATTTATTTCCCACAATTTTGGTAGCTGAAAGTCCAAGATCAGGGTGCTAGCATGGTTGGATTCTGGTGAGAGCCCTCCTGAGTGTTGCATACTGCCAAATGCTTGTTGTATGCTCACATGGTTTAAAGAGGGCAAGAGAGTTCTCTGGGGTCCCTACTCTAAGGGCACTGATCCCATTCATGAGGTCCATAGCCTCATGACCTAATTACCTCCCGAACACTTCCCCTCCTAATACCATCACGTTTCATGTTAGGATTTCAACATGTGAATTTGGAAGGGACGCAAATATTCAGTCCATTGCACTCCCCTACCAGGTTTTCTTCAGCTGTTTCATCTATCCCCTTTATTATCACTAATGCCTCTATCATAATTGCTCTCAAGTACCTTCAGCTGAGATACTTTCCTGACTCCCAAACCTACCTATCAACTGCCTACTACTTAATATATCCTCCTGGACACCAATAAAACATATTTCCTCTTCTCACTAAGTCCCTCTATATTTAATCATCAAGTAATGATAATTCTACCTTCTAAATATTGCTGTGATGGTAGAAAAGTTCCAAGCCTTTTGGTTTAATCTGGACAATGACCATCGGTGGGGGTGAGACAGAAAAAAAGTGTAAATATAGGTTTGTTGTTTAAAAGTTATATGAACGTCAGAAAATGTTAAAAATACAGGATGAACTCCATACTACTTTAAAACCTAGAAATTACGAATGTTTTATAAATATAGTAAGCAAAGTATTATCCCTAACAAACCCATTAGCCTAACCCTAAGTATATATTTATTAATTTTATCTAGCTTCTATCCACGCCTAGCATAAAGCATAAGTTTGATATCAAACAATAAATAATCTTCATTTAGAGTAGCAGAATAATTTATAAGTCCCAGTTTCATCCTTTTACATATTAATGATTTTTTAAAAATAAAAGCATTATCATACACAGTATTTCTAACAACGATGGCAAAATTTCTTTCATTCTGCTCTCTGCAATCTCTGTCGAAAATATCTGTTAACATATTAACACCATACTGTTAACATACCTATACTTATAAATATTTTTATTTCCACAATTAGAACTGAACATTATACTTACAAAGCAGTGTTGTGTTTATATCTTTTGTATGACACCCACAAGACAGATTTAATCTTATAACTGGATCAAAAATATTTGATTTAGAATTACATATAATAAATTGGTGTACATTAACAAATAAAATCCTCACCCAATCATTGCCCCATTTGCTATATTACAGTTATCAAATAGAGCTGTAGTTCTGGTCTCTTAAGTGACATAAGCATTCTGTACTTATTTGATCATTATAAAAAGAAAAAAAACTTTGAAATAACAAGTAATACTTGTTTTTATATTTTTGAAAAAGTTTTAAATGTTTATTTTAGGTTAAACCATGTAAATTGATAATATTTGATTATTTCACTTACAAAAATAGTGGTTTAACATGATTCTTATGGTTTGATCCCATCCCAAACTCTACTCAAACTATTTGCTTAATTTTCATGTTTAAAACCATATTATATAAAAATGTTGAAAGAATATTTAAATTCAGCTTCACCAAATGGTAGCTAAAGCTATTTTTGTTAATATTGTATTATATATAGTAATACATGTAAATCATAAATATAATGTAGATTTTTATATTTTACTCCTCCTTCAGACTTGGTATTCAAACACTAGCCACATTCCTTAAGCAAAATGAAGATTATAGTAATTTAACAACAACAAAAAATCTCACCACACTATAAAAACAATTATAATTTGCTGCCGATAGCAGGTCCCATGATATCCTATAATCCAATAAATATTTGCATACATATAAATAAGTTTTTAAACAATTCTGATGGTGTTTTTATATTTTGCTTACTTAAATTGTGGCAATTTTATTTGTACTGGCAGTAAAACTAAACATTTATCATCTGTCTTTTGGAGAAATAACCTTTCTTTGTAAATAACTTTAAGATAAAGTTATAATGTATGGATGATGTATGGAAATAAATTGACAGATAATTAATAATTCTTCATCAAGAACTGGTGGGATAAAAGTAATTTATATACTTGATATCAATAAATAAAATATCTCATTGATTAGATATTGATTAGATATTGAAATAATATTTTGGATATATTGAGCTAATAAAACTATATTATTAAAATTATTTTCACCTGATTCCTATTCAATTATTTTTTAATGTAGCTCATAAAAGATATAATGTCATGTTGTCATGTATGTGACTAATGTTTGCAACTTGCATTCTATTTCTAATGTGTCATGAGGAGGGCTGGTGAGATTTCATTTGTATGAGAGCTAAGAAGCCTCATGTAAAGAGTGAAATTTACCAAACTCAAATTGTTAAGTCTCTCAGAAATAAGAGCAATTTTAACCTCAGGTATTATAATACATATAAATAAGCTTATAGTTGTATAAAAAATCTCATAATTATAATATATAAATAAATATATAGATATAGATAATAATCTTGGGTAGGAAGGAAACTCACTCTGAAGAGTAAGAGAGGAATGCAAACCAAATAAGGAATGATTATTTGTTAAAAGTCTGAGGTAATTTCTTAGTGTTGAGAGTAACAGAAAATCCTGCCAATCAGATTACCTTCTGGGACTAGTTATAATAAAGAAAGAGTAAAATTACCATTAATTTAAGAAAATGATAATTGGCTGAGTGGAAGAAGTACCCTGAGAGCTGAAGGTGTTCCTGACTGGTTATTATGGAATTGAATATGAGAGTGAAGATTTCTACCCTTCTTTCTAGCTCATGCCCCTAAGTTCAGTGAGGAAGGCAGGCATCATCTTTGGAAGGGTTTGTCACCTCAAAGACCTAGGTTTATCGGTTTCCTTTGGAAGCATCTGAGGAACAGGACCCTGTAGTTGAAAGATTCCCTCAGGAGGTTCAGAAAGCAGCCACGGGGATTTGGGGATGAGATTTCCAGAGACGACACTAATGGGGCTGGGGCTAAGATTTCATGTTTTTGTTTTTTTTATTAATGACCTTTGTTTATTTTTCAACTTAATGTGATCTAAAGGCAAATGTAAACTATAATTTAGAACATAATAGTTATCTAAAGTCCATTAAGCTAGGGAAAAAGGGTCTAACATCTTCCATCTTTAAGCTATTAGCAAATACCTCTATAATAATGTGTGACTTTTTGTCATCTGCTTAACTAGTGTGGAATATTAATGAGTGACATTGATTTAATATTGATATTAATTCTAGAGACTCCACATTAGCTAGATATTTTCTCAATGTCTCTACTCAGAGAGGTAAATACTCGGCTGCTTTAAATGACAGTTTCTTAATGTCCATTTGCCTAAGCATTTGACTGCAGAGTTTTTCGAGTTTTTCACAATTCTTTTTTTTAAATTGCTTTTTGGCTTCTTAAAGATGTGAGAATCAATTGTTATCTTCAACATCAAAAGAGAGACATTTAACATTAAAAATAAACCAGTGAAGGGCTATTAGTACAGATATAATCAGTCTTACACCAATAAAAAATAATTAACTTACATATATATGAAAATCAAATTAATGTAGTGATAACTAAAGCATAAAAGATTATGAAAAATATAGAAGTTCCTGCTTAAAGCAGCAACTATTAATGATTTTAATTACATAAGTAATTCTCCAATACCTGTTTGGGTTAAAAAATCATACAATACACATGCATATTTTGAAACTTATGCATCTTTATTCCTATTATATAATCATTATCTCTAAAATTTTTGTGGCATACTTTCAAATTCTTTTCTACATAATCTCATGTATTTACAAATAGGCTATTAATGATTATGCATATGTGTATGTATATTTACATGATCATATATGCATAAGTTTTTATATTGTATGTAAGGTTTTTAGCTGATTTCCATATAAATGGGCTCATTCCAAATAACAGTAAAAGATTGGGGAACTTGATTTTCAATCAACATATCTGAGATTTTTCTCATATCATTACATCTAGATCTACTTTATTCTTTTAAAGGATTTCTTAGATTTTCATAGTATGGGTAAAACATAGTAAATAGTGTAAAATAACTTTTAATAAAGTTGAAAAAAAGCAGTTGCTTTACTTAAGAGAGAATAAACTTTATTCTTTTAGTCCAAGGCGTGTGAGCTTCTGAGGGTTTCAGATTTGATAGGTTGACCTGTATTATTGTGCCAATTTACATGTAAGAAAACCATGTCTAGAGAGCATAAGAATCTTACTCCAGGCCAAGCAATTAGTAATCTGAGTGGTGATGTCTGTTGGCAGCCTTCCATTTAAGGTACAAAAGAAATGATTCTTAAACTTAAATATATAGTTGTGATAAAGGAGTATTTCTGACTGAGAAAAAAGAAAACAAATACCCAAGAGATTTTATGTAATTTAGGTTGTGACTGGTATTAAAATGAAATTGAATCATGAATCCCTAAGTGACTAAGACAGGATGGCAGCAACTACCCAACATATGTACAGATACATTGCTTGGATGAATTGGCATTTAGTGTGTGTGTGTGTGTTGTGTGTGTGTTGTGTGTGTGTGTGTGTGTGTGTAATCTATTTAAGTATTCTGCATTTCTTTTGAAAAGGATCAAACTCAACAAATTCTACTGAAAATTATAATGAATTCTTTTTAATTCCCTATGATTAATAACTGAAGACACATGTTAGAGTTAAGCAGTCCAAAAACAGAAACAGCATATGCATACCACAGTCCTTTCCCTTCTTGCCTGCTTAAAAAAAAAAAAAAAAAAAGAGTCTGCCAGCTTGGCTCCTGGTCTTTACTAAACTTAATCAGGGTAATGGGTAGAAAAAAGTAGATGCCAGGAGTGCTAGATTGGATTGGAAAAAAACACTTTATTTTTGGAGAGAAAAGTAATAAATACATAAAGGAAGGAAAGGGAAGTTTTGAGCATTTGGAGAAAAGACAGATTTTTTTCAGGCAGCTTCTGTATAAATGAGGTCAGAAGACAAGGAGTTTTGCTGTAGGTTATAAATGAGATCTCTTTCTGTCATTTAAAAAAGACTTTAGTAAAGATTGGTAAACTTGTGATTTTTCAAATATGAAATTAAAGTGGTTAAAATAATTTTAAAAAATAGATTAATTTGACAAAAAAGTATTTATCATACTGAACAAATGCTATATTACATATATAAAATTGAACAAAAAAAATTGGGGAAAGCAAAGAATAGATATAGGAAGTATTGAAAAGAGAAACACGAATGCATTACATGGTTACTCAAGAAGCCTTAAGATAAATACTAGGTTGAAGAGTGTCAGTTGGGAGTAATTATTTCTTAAAATATTTCAACATGAAAGAAAGAGAGTACATGATAAAAACTAAAATGTAAGAAAATGAATCTTTTAGCAAGGTTCAGCATAGATGTAATTGAAGAGAAATAGAAACCACATCAGAATTTATTAACATGGAACAGATGTTATTAGTTAATAAAGGGTTAACTGTGTCTTACAGACACTACAGTTAGCCCATGAACAAAGTGGGGGTTAGAGGTGCCAGCCTCCAAGCAGTTGAAAATCCACATGTAATCGTTGACTCTCCAGAAACTTCAGTCGTCCCTGGGTATCCGTGATTGCAGGACTCCTGTGTACAGATGTTCAAGTCCCTTATGTAAAATGGCATGGATCAGTGCATACAGTTGGCCTTCCACAACCAAAGAGTCCCAACAGTGGGTCAAAAATAGTGTTTTCAATTTTGCAGTTGAATCTGCTGATATGAAGAAATGACTGTATGTTGAAAAAAAAAATTGGATATAATTGAACCTGCACAGGTTTAGACCCATGTTGTATAAGGGTCAATGTTTTAAGGCAGTAAATAACAGGTACATAATTGATTTCTGACCTAACCTAGATTTATTTCTGTGAAAAATATTAAAGGTAAAATGAAATTTAAAATATTACATGCAAAGTGGTAGTGGTAGTATAACCTATGCATTTTTGAATTAGGCACCCCAAAATATTTAAGTTAAATATGAGAATGAGTAATCAACATGATTCATAATATTTAGAAATATATTTCCTATAAACCTTAATGCAGGATATTATTATATAGAACACACTTTGAGCCATAGATTCAGGAATTATACATTAATAAAAAACTTTTTTCACAGCATTTTAAGTAAAGTTATAGGTAACACTATTGGACACTTACTATATTCCATTAATTTGCTAAATTCAAAGTAAGATACCATGTTAACTCATTAAATTCTCTAATAACTTTAAGAGTTAGTTACTATTATTACCCCAAATGTTAGAGAAAAGAAAACTGAGATATCTATAGGTTAAGTAACTTGCTATAGTCACTCAACTTCTAAGTGGTGGGACCACATTTGAATCCTAGAAATCTGGTGTAAGAGCTTACGCTCTTAACTACTACTCACCATCGCTTCACTTAGCAGTTAATGCAACCTATTTTTAAAAAACCACAGCAAAGTTCATTTTTAGGGGAAAGCAATTACTCTTCAAAGGCAACATTTTAAAACTGATTTGATGACTTCTAAGTGGAAGACTTTCATCTACATAATTCATCTACATATTTCTGTGCTTTTCTAATAATAAAGGGGTACTTGTCCATGTGCCACCTAAAAATAGCTGTTATGCCAGATCTTAAAGACCATAATGTAATCTAAGTGTTTGTATTTCCTATATTCTTAATATACGTCCATGGTGAATATATTGAAAACTAAACTTGCTTTAACTTTCAAGGGACACTTCCTGATAATCCATAATATATTTGATATAAGCCTCAAATAACTTAAAATTCTGTTAAGTTGAAAGAGGTAGGAAGTTATAAATATTCTTTACAAGAAATTGCTCAGTGTATGATTTATTCTATGTTTGTGCAGTTAAAATTTGCTTCGTGCAATGATATTATACAGAATGGTCTTCAGTTTCTATTAGGTAAACTTTAGAAATAAATAAAAGAGAACCAGCGAATTTTAAGAACTCCATAGCAGCTTATTTTTCTCAGATGCATATGCATTCCAACCTTATTTAACAACCTTCAATGTAAAAAACACAGAAATATGGCCATTCCAGTAAGAATGACCTTGATTTTCCTATGCTGAAAGAAATAACTTGAAGATAGCAATTTCAGAGCTCAAAGAAGCCTAGAGTCTGTATTTATATTGTTGAGTATAGAGATTATTTTCTTTGCTGGTGGATGGTGGGTAATGACAGACTGCACATAAGGAAACGGAAACTTGTAGATTTTTATTATAATGTTTGGAGGAAGATAAGTTTACTTAAAACAACCTCTATTATAGTCTCTTCTTTGGCTTACTCTTGGTCTTTAAAGATAGGATCTTACTGATTAAAATAGCATGCCAAATCTCTTTGGCTGCTTTAAAGTGATATAAACTCAAAACACTGTATCAATGTAACAACTAGATAGGACCTTCAAGATTCTCCAAAGTTTACATTATTACTCTTTTGGTGGTCTCAAACACATTCATGATTTAATGAAGCTGTGTATGTTCTCCTTTGAAAAGATATATTTGACTATAACTGCAATATCTGTTTCTTTTATAAATAATAAATGTGATTGAATAAGACAGAGATGATGACATGGGCATGTGTGTTCAAGCAATTGCATTTATCTATTTGTATATACCTGTGCAGTGATCTATTTGCTTTTTGTACCATGTGTAAATTGAGTTTAAGTAATTACATCTCTGCCTCCATTCTCACATCTCCCTTCTCTTTTTCTCTTCATGTATCACTTATAAGAGGACACTTGTCGTTGGACTTAAGGTCCATCAGAATGCTTTCATTTTGAGATCCTTAATTATGTCTGCAAGGACCCTTTTCTAAATCAGGAAAACTTATTTCCTAGGAAGATTACATTCCCATGTTCTGAGATGTGAATATAGACAGGTTTTGGGGGGTATCACTCAACCCAGTCTTGTTACCATTATTGATCATTTGTTAGTCATGTGGTATGGCATATGTTTTTTTCTTTTTATCCTACCAATATTCTGTGAAGTAGGAAGCAGGGACCCCATTGCAGATGAAGAATTTGAGACCCACAGAAGTAACAACCAGACTTCATGCAGTTTAGTCAGTGGTGGAGCTCTTGCTTGGCCTGTGCGCTTACTGTTCAAGGCTTAATAAGAAGAGCTCAATTAGTTACCCAAAGTAAAAACAAACAACCAAAAAAAGAAAGAAAAAGAAAAAGGTTCTTGAAGTCTTTTTGGACTTTGTGATTTAATAAAATAGAAAATACAAACACAAACAGCTGAGATACCAAATAGAAGGTACATACAGTAAAGAGAAATATATAGAGATATACAGTTAAGGGTGTTAGAGGAAGTTGATTTACCCAGCCATTTTTCTATTTATGGTGCTTTAATACCCTAAGATGATGAGGCTGATTATAAATGTCTAATGTGACATTCTATTTCATTATTTTAGTACTCATGTACAAATATACATTGTTTTACTTAATGGGCCATGCAATCATTTACTTATTCAACATTTATGGAATACCAGACAATTATATTATACACTCAAGATGTATGGCGAAAAAAAAGACAAATGCAGTTTCTGTTCCAATGTACTTGCTAGTGGGAGAGTTAAACAGCAAAGAAATAAGAAGGCAAATATATAAAATGACTGCTAGTTTTAGTGAGTGCTATGAAAGCAATGGAAGGCTCTGTTAGAGAACAGTGGAAGGGATCCTAATCTTAGTGGAATGCTTGGGAAGGCCTCTCTGTGAATGGGGCATTGTTGCTGAGGTGTGATCGTAGAGGACTTACCCATGAGAGGAGCAAAGAAAGAGCATTGTAGACTGAGGGAACAACATATGCAAATCGCCTAAAACCAGACAATATTAACCATATTCAAAAAACTGAAAACTGACTAGTATAGAAGTGTTTCATACTATGAAATAGGCAGGGGCCAAAGAATGCTGACTCTTCCTCAAGGAAAGGAGTGAGAATTTTTCCTGGTGTATTAGGAAAACACTGCAGGGTGTAAGGAGGAAAATGAAGTAACTGAGTTCCTTTGGGGAAGATTGTTTTTTCCGTTCCTTAGAGCATGGATTGGAGGGTGGCAAGAGTAGAGAAGGAGGGAGAAGTGAAAATTTTAAAAGTATTTGTCAATAGTCAAAGTTCACTTAAATTATTGCCTATCTCTGATATATATATAAAGGGTACATTTTGCTTCTTAAAATAGTTTATATATATAATCAACAATAACATACATATATATATAACATAGGATAGACATAGATTGTTTCATTGTTGTGTTAAAGAGAAAATTTATCTAAAAATAATTTCTCTCAAGGAAGAGATTAGATGGCCATACAAATCTGCCTAGCACCTGGCTATCCAAAGAGAAATTAATTTATCATTGATAAAAAGTGGTCATTATTTACCTAGTCTGAGCTGCTGTGCAGCTTTGCACTCACTGGTCATTTGTCCAGAGATTTTAGTTTCCCAACCTGCACACTTGATAGAGGTGTGACAGTCTACAGGGCAGAATTACTGCTGGTTGTCAGAACTTCATCCACCCAATAGGAAAGGAGGGGTATATGATCTTACTGTCTAGATTTTCATGTATTTAGATCTGAAAACTCTAAAAATAGGATTGTAATTTGTAACTCAGGAAAACCTTAATGCAGTTAGTTTTCAATTCCATTTTTTATTATGAGTTCAGACTCCTATGATTTTATTTTTTAAAAGTAAATTATATTCTTCCTTCCTTGTATTGCATTTGTAACTGCAATAAAAAGCAATGTTCTCTCCATGATTCAGAAGTTAATAGTAACTGTACAGTTATGACTCCCTATTAGACCTACCTTAAACACTTAGTATTCTTAAGATGTATAGTTTTATTTCTCCTCACAGAAAATGACAAGGAATGTTGTTGTATTTTGTATTTAACTCAATTACTTTTCACTAGTGAAAATAGTGGCAAGATTTCTTATTGCTAAGAAAAATCCCCCAAATTAAATTTACCCTTGATTGTGGAATAAGACAACTTCTTGTTGAATGAAAAATAAAAAAATATTCCCAATTCATTTCTACCTGTAGCTGTGACAGACTGTTTCACATTGATGTTTTAGTTCATTTTCCAAGCAGTCTAATGATCAATTGGTCATCTATTAGCTTTCATTTAATTCCAAGTTTTAACGATCACTTGCAATGATTTAGGTTTTATCATTTTATACCATATTTGTTTTTATATTTAATCTACAGATGTTTGCAAAAGTTTTTTTCATGGTACAAAATTCAATTTATTAAATCGAAAACATTAAAAATAGTAGTTTGAAAATTTCAGTTTTAAAAAATGCTATATAGGTTAAACAAATGATATACACAAAACAAACAAACAAGCAAACAACCAGTTTTTAGCTTAAAACCCAGTGGTGTTATTTATTAGAACAACTACTTCAGACAGAAAAAATTGATAGATTTTACTCCGCCCTTCTTGCAATGTAGAAGTTTAAGTTATAAGAAAAATCTTTCAAAGTTCATGCTGTAAATGTTACTCTGAGTGATGCAGCAATCCGCTGCAATATACTGTGTGTGGAACATTTTTAAAAACAATTTGTCATCTTTAATGATGAAATAATACACAATGATAGGGACTTAGAAAATATATATTGAATCTATTTTTAAAGCTATTCGAGGAGCTGAGGACCTCAGATATGATATGAATCCTTTAATGATGCTGAATCCTGTGAAGTTGTAAGTCTCAATTCCAGTTACCCTACAGAATAACGTTAGCATTCTGATATTACTTTGCAAGTCTAGGATAATAAATCAATTTCAGAGTAGACACGTACAAGGCTTAATTTATGAAACTTTACAGTACTTGCAAATAATTTGATGTCATTCTTAAAATCCAAATTCATCATCTAAGGGATATAATAAACTGTAATAATAAAAATTTGACAATTTTTGACATGGAATTTAGCATATTAATAGGTACAAGGATCAAGGATTTAAAAATAAACTTCTTGGCAACTGTATTCATTGAACAAACATTCACAGCATTTAGTGTCTCATATTTGCTTGGAACAGGTGTTAAAATTGAAGTAACATAGGCCTTTTCTTTAAGACAAAGAGGGGTTATGTAAATTAACAGTGATAGTTCAATGAAATAAATACTAAGAGTAGATTAAGAAAGCATAGAAAAGACACTGATCACACTGAAAAGTTAAAGAAGGCCTCCCAGAGGTGATTCATGACTGTATTTGATGAAAAAGTTGTAACTAGCTATATGAGGGAGTGTTGGGGAAATGCATTCCAGACAAGTGGCAAATCATTCAGTTATTGAAATACAACAAAGAAATGATCATAGTCTAAATGGAAGAAGGACCAGTGAAGGCAAAGGGGAAGGGTACATATGATAGTAAATGGCTAGAACATACAGGGTTTGATAAGAAAATGGAAACAAGGGAGCTGATTGAAAGAAAGGCATCTAGAATGATTTGACTTGAGTTTATAATTTTATCTATAATGAAGGTTGTGATAAGGCTAAATTCACTTTTGAGCGCATTATTTAGGTTGAAGAAGTAACAGATAGAAGAAGGGCGAACTCAAGAACAATTGAGAAATGATAATATTTCTTGTGCAAACAGAAAATAGAGAGATTGGAATAGTCTACCTGTTTCTAATTATTCCTGTTGAGTTCTAGGAAGAATTTTGGATAAAGGGACATACAATATTAACAAATTTATCCTCTTGCCAAAGTCAAACTTTTTTGTTATTGTACCTGACTTTTTAAAAATGTAATTTACTCACAGAACTAAATTGGTTGTTTAGGCACAGAGTTGAGTGTACTTTGGTAAACTAAACTGGGCAAAAACAAGAATCTATCATGTTGCTAAGAATGACTCACTTTTTCAGTGAGTTAATTCATTGCTAGTTTTTTAAAAATAAATTTAACAAGCCAAAATTTTAGACTAGAGTTAGCAACTTTTCCAGTTAGATGATCTTAAATTGGCTATGGTAAATGTGAATTAAGAAAGAAAAAATAATAATTGTGGAAGTTGAAACTTGGTTCTGGAGTTTTTATTAAAATTTCCATTGTATTTATAAACTAATAAATTATACAAAACATTTTGCAGTGACCTAGGATTTTTATTAACCACATTGTCTTTTTCCATATTATTTAGTATACACTGATTGTTGTATTTCTACAAGTGATATATATAAATCTGCAATGTGATAATCCAGTTTTAATCGTAATTTGATTTATACTAATAATGTCAAAATATGTTAGACAGTTCTATAACTCTAATTTCTATTTATTTGTCTATATTAAAAATGGTAGGCTGATTTCTTTAAGAAAGTTTTCTCTAAGATTTTTTTAAATTTCAAATTTTAAATTTGAATTTGAAAATTTGTTGCAATTTTTAAAAAGAATACTCAAAATTCTTTGCTAATCCTAACTAAAGTATACAAATATTTAATTAAATAATAGATTAAAACATATAAGTAGATTGAATTTGCATAGCTTATTATATAATGTACAGTTATACATAATAAATAACTAAAGTTTTTGTATTTTTAAATCCCTGTTCTAATAGATTTAAGTATAATTAGATGATGTGTCATTCAACTAGGAAAGTAAAATCTAAGGAAACTTCTATACAATCCAACATATATCTAAAAATAGTTAAATTTTATAATAGGATAAATTGTATTATGTCTTTTAGAATCTGTCTTAACAAAGGTTGGCCAAACTTCACTCTTTGTATATTGAATACTACAATATAAATAGTTATTAATTAAATTTCTGTACATTCTGATTAATTCAAGTAATGGTAATGATTCCATAACTTCTGTTACTTTTATTATTCAAGGACTTAACAAAGCTCCACAAGTTTAAAGGCCTGATATTTGAATAAGCTGTCTTTTGTTAAGTCTACATTTAATTAAATTTAGTCATAATACATTTTTATTCTAAAGTCTTCTGCTTTTTATTATAGTGAGTTCTTTATTTCTAGGTTTTCTCTTCTTAGTTACAACTGATTCCACTATGAGGAGTTTGTTTTGAGATAGTTGTGGAGTAAAATAAATATTCTCTACCTTAATTTTGATATTAGCTTTTCATTTATTTTATAAATTGTAATGAGTGTTAAAAACCAATGTTCTGTATTGAACAATGCCTTTTATTAGTCTAATTATAGATTCTAGTTTTCAATAATTACAACAGTAAGAAAGATAATTGGCATAGCAATGTTACACAATATAGCCTAAGAAAATTCTTGGGGGGGGGGGTATGTAAAACATTTTTATTATTTCATTGTAATATTTTTTTGAGAAAGCTGTCATGGTCATACCTAGATGCAATGTTCTTTCATAAAAACTTTAAAAAGTAGAACCTATAAGTCATATTCTTTTTCTTACAGGTGCCAACATTCTGAGTTAAAATTTAGATATTTTTCAAATTCTGGAAGCTATGTAGATTACACACATTACTCAGAATCAATGTATTTTAGGTTTCTTTATTTAAAACTAAAAAAGGATAATGTTAAAATTTAGATAAAATTTTATATGAAGATAATTTTGTTATTCCCTTATGGTTTGTTAAAATATGAATACTCTAAGGTTATTTATACATGTGAAAAATATAAAAGAATAACACAATATTATATTAGTTCCAACCCTCTGAATTGAGATTTTTTTGACTTTTATTATTTTTTATTAAATTTATTGAATTGACATTGGTTAATAAAATTATATAAGTTTCAAGTGTACAATTCAATAATAATCTGCACATTGCATTGTGTGTTTACCACTCAAAGTCAAATCTTCTTTTGTCACCAAATATTTGAACCCCTTTACTGTTATCTACCTTCCTGCAACCTTTCCTTCTGGTAACCATTAAACCGTTGTCTGTGTCTATGAGTTTTTGTTTGTCTTGTTCATTTGTTGCTTTTAGTTTTATATCCCACAAATGAGTGAAATCATATGGTTCTTAATTTTTTCTGTCTGACTTATTTTGCTTAGCACACTTATAAGATTCATCTATGTTGCACAAATGGCAGCATTTCATCTTTCCTTATGAATGAGTAATATTCCATTGTATTTATGTAACACATTTTTATCCAGTCATCTATTAAAGGACGCTTAGACATATGCACGCAGATGTGCATTGCGGCATTATTAATGATGGCCAAAACATAGAAACAACTTTTTCATCATTTAAAAAAAATCACTCTACATTCTCTCTCTTAGAACTGATTTTCCTCCATTTTTTCTTTAAACCTATTATCATCTATCAGAGGCTTCATCTGAATTAAAATGAGTAGCTAATCTGCCAACACTTTATTCTTTGTTTCAATTTTATCTAGTTTGGGTATATTAGATAATTACTAGGATATAACTCATTTAGACATATCATATTATGTCTAACATATCATATTACAGTAATTTTCTCTACCTGTAACATAAATGCAGACTGATCAGATGGCTACTTGCAAGACATATGTGATTCTATAACTGCTAGAATATGTCTTGGACATTGCATGATTCCCCAGTATTTTTAGATTAACATCTTTAGTCTTAGCAAGTTACTGAAATCCTATTGTTCAAATTCTAATTTAAGCTAAAATAGTAATGAGTATATAAACTATACAAGAAAGAGCTACTATATAACATATCATTTTTAAAACTTTCTTTAAAGTTTTGGTCCCATTGGACAAAAGAGCTATATATTTTCTAATGTCTATTAATTTGTCCTATATCATTCCATTTTTCTGAGTTTTAACATAAAATATGTCCCAACTCTCTTGTGAGAAACTAAGGACAGTGTAGTACCATTCTATCTATCTATCTATCATTTATCTATCTATCTATCTATCTATCTATCTATCTATCTATCTATCTATCATCTATCATCTAATCATCTATCTAATCTACCATCTTTATATACATATCTATCATTATGTATGATACACATATTTATATATAAATTTTAATATAATTATTTTAAAATTAGATCTAACTCTTTGGTGTTTTGAATTAGATGATTATGTGCATATAATATATGTGTGGTGAATATAAAACATATTGTGTAAGAAAATGTTAAATCCAATTTATAGATCTTCAAATGATATAAAACAAACATAACTATCATAGAAATTATCTGGAATTTATCTAATGATAATGATTATAAATGTAGATTAATCATGTTCTTTCAGCGTAACACATTTTACACATTTATCTGGGAAGTTAAAAAATACACATTTGTATGACAAATTTACTTATAGAAAAAGACCACTAGAAACTCTTTGATAAGTTTTAGCCATCTCATACTTATCTATCCTGTGACAATTTCCTCTTTTTTTTAAGAAACAGAACCCCATGTTTTAGCTGAGCCTAATGCTACCTATTTAAAAATCTACATTCTCTATTTATATGCTATTTACTCAACATTTGCATATATTTGAAATTTTTCAATAAAAGGTTGAAAATATTAACTGTTATAGCCCAATAGATAAGTTTCTAAAGGATACTGAGGTAAATTGAAGAATGAAAGAATAATATAGTACATGAAAATGAAAATTTTAAATTATTTTAAGATGACTAAATTTATTAATAAGATTTAATAAATCCTGGCTTTGGGAGACAAACCTTTTGTTGATTATCATTTGTATAATTCTTACAATGAAATTTACTTACATATGTACTTTTCTAATAGATTTAAGAATATTATATATTCTTTAATAGTAATATAACATTATCCACTTAAATTTTCTCTTTGTAAACTAATATAACAATACATTATTTGAAGGCTTGAAGCAATGCAGTTGAATATAGTTAACCACTCAGAGCTTAACTATATTAATAAAATTTTCTTCACAGTGTTCTAAATAGCTGAATTTATCTAGCTGTTTATGGGTTTGATAAAATTATACACTGAGGGTGATAGCTTGTATCCTTGACCTTTGATCAAGAATTTATAAACTTTATTTTCTCCACAAATGCAAGAAAAAATGTTAAAATGTCCCTCCATTTTTATTTATTCAAAGGGTAGAAAAATTCTTTAAAAGGAGATAGTATATGTCTTTGGTATTTAGAAAGAAAGTGACCCACAGTTTACCATAACATTTATTACTGACAGTAGACTTGAAGGATGTGTTCCAGATAATTATGAGTCCAATAGCTGACATAAAAATAAAAGAAACCAAATAGTACATGAGAGTTTTGTATGTTAAAGCTCAAAAAGAGTAGAAAATATGAATATGATTAAAATTTCAGGCACATGGAAAATGACATTTGATAAATAATTGTTGAATTTATAGCCAAACCAAATAAAACTTGTATCCAATAATGATAAGTAAGTAAAATTAATAAATTAATATTTTTATTAAGTTAATTAAAATTACTGCTTTTTACTTCCTATCTAAGTAATACAGTCTGGTTAAGATATCATAGTCTATAGAACATAATGCCATATTGGTTTGATTCTATCTTGTAGGAAGGTAATAATACTGTGATTTGCTTCTATGCAAAGAACAATTTTAAGATTTTAAGTCCATCCCTTCTGCCACTCTCCTTCAACTAGGGAAAGAGGGTAGAGGTGTACTGTTATTTTTAACTTCTTTAGCAAGGCTATCTTTCAGGGTAAGAACAAACATGATGAATCAGATTTATTAGACAAATTCATATTTCAAAGGGAAATAAATAGTAACCTGTTCTGAAGCCAACAACTAAAACGAACCACCAAGTGGAGAATTAATAAAGAGTTTATTTTATATTATTTCTTAGCAAAAGCTACTGTCCTCCATTTCTATGTATTGTTCTCTATCAGTTAGCTTTTGCTGTGCTTCAGATTACCTCAAAATTTAGTGACCTAAAACACTTCAGTTTCTTAGTTCATTGTTCTATAGTTGGAATGGGAAGTACTGGTTTGTAATAGATTTGCTGATCTCTGTTGGGCTTTCTCAGGTTGGCTGGCTGCTGGATGGTCTAGAATGACCTCACACATATACGGCTGTTGACATATGGTTGTCTATTAGACTATCAGCAGAGGCTCCTCACTTTTCCATATGGCCCATCATTCTCCAACAGATTAGTATACCCTTGTTCTAAGGATATACTTGCTATGGTCTAAGGATTACACACCAAGAGAGAGGAAGTCTCAGTAGGCAAACACTGTTAAAGTCTCCATTTGTATACTATTTGCTCTTATCCCATTGGCCAAAGAAAATCACAGGGCTTAATGTATGTTTATGTGGGTGAGGATTACTCAAAAGTACAAATACAAGTAAGGGAGCTATTGTGTCCATTTTGCTAGCAATCTACCTAACTGTTTTACTTTTTGACCTTTATTTTGTTTTTCTTTTTCTTTCTTTCCTCAGAGTAAGGCCTCTCTTTCTCACTGTATATATTATGGTCTTCAAAGTCTCTTTTCCATGATAGTAATTTGTCTTTTGTGGCCCTATGCCTTCCCATTTTCTTTTACTCTTTCTCTCTTTTCCTAAGGGAAAAAATTGAATTCAATTTTATTTTTCTACTTTTAATAAAGTAAAAGTTTTTGACTAGAAAAATAGAATTATTTCCCATTCTATTGCTTTGTCTTAACATTCTAAATAGTGTTGGAAACAAACTTGAAATGTCCTTCAAATGCAACAAGGCCTGAATGATGAATATTCTGCACTAAGATTTTTTAATTCAAGTCCCCAAGGATTTGGGTTACATTTCTATTTAGTAAAGAACTGAGATGAGTCATGAAGGTTAATATTTAGAGATCAAGTGCAGTCTTGATATTCACATATAAAACATTGAGCATTGATTAGAGAATGGAGGGCTTATACCTGTAAAATTTACAATCTCAATCCATTTTTAAAAATTTAATGAAAACTTTAAAATTTCTTTTTTTATTGGCTTACAAAATCCAGTAATAAAACTAATTAGAGCTATTTTAAAAATTATTTTGTTCTATAAAATGCTAAAAGAAACAATAATATACATGATTAAAATAGTTTTCTAGTAAAAGTAAGAACCCAAGAAGTTTGGAGTATCTGATGTATAATAAAGCAGCTATTTTTATTATTTCCTCCAAAACTGAAAACAATGCCATAAATGTATACATTTCCTTATATAAGATGAACCGATTACCTTAAAGAAGTAAGGTAAGAAAGCTAAAACAATAAATATTAAATAAGATATTAAATAATTTTAAAGGTTACATGTAATTGCAAAGGTCAAAGAAAATTACAAGCATGTGCTCACGTCAAAATATCTTTATTCTCCTTTTATTTTTATAACTGTCTAGAAAATTTTAGAATAGAGACAACAGCAAACTGGATTTTCCTCTCCATTCCCAGAATGTCAATATTTGCCAGAAAATACTGGTTTTTCCTATAATACTTATCTTAAGACAAGTTAAACATTTGTGTGTATGTCCATACACTGATGCATGTGGTATGGATTTTAATTTTATTAAATACAGTAGTCTATTAAAGTATAAATTTGATTAATTTTAGGTTAGTTAAATAAAGATGCTTGATGACAATAATAATTGACAGTGGCATTCTTCCTCAACATAAATGGCTTATAGAAACCAATTCTGAGAAGTCCCTACAATTTTGAAAACAATTCCAAAAAATAAAATAATGAGCATTTAATGAGTATTTACTATGTGTTTATGGTGTATCATGCAAAGTTCTCACAAACTGCCAGTGTCCCTTTACAAATGAGCTGGTCAAGAATAAAAAGTTAACTTGCCTAATATCAAATAGCTGTAAAGTGTTGGAACCAAAATTAGGATTACTGTGCCAAAATTTTTCTCTCGTAATTTATTTCTTGGATGCAGAATTAAGATTGTCATCAATAAATTTTTAAGCAAGGAATTATATGTATGTAGCTGTCAATATACTGGAAAACCAAGATAAATATAAAATGATGTTGACAGAATTGGGGGAAGAAGTTCTTCAAAACACACTAGAATTTAGAAAACATAAATAAATTGGAACAAATTATCGACACTACCAACATAGACTGGCAGACAGCCATTAAGGTATAATAAAATGAGATTGTCTTGGCCTTGCATGCTAAAAACAAACCAGTATTTCACTGCTTTTGTAGGGAAAAAACACAATACCACATTAGATCATATTAGAACTTATATAAGATGACAAACCAAGAGTTAATATGTGAAGTGCAATAAAATAGTAAGCCAATATATAATATAGATTTTGGGGAAAAAAATCACAAGAAAGTCTAAAGAAGAATCAGTCATTGGCTATAAAGCTATAAATACAGCATATGAAAAAAGGTTGAATGAGTTAGGTGTTTTTAGCACAAAAGAGTGAAAACATTGGGTAAGGAGGCCAATGTGTAAATCATAGACAACTTTTAAGAGGCGTTCACAAAACTGAATGATGGTAAGGTTTTAAATTCTCTGAAAAAAACTTTGTAAAATAAATAATGTGAAGATGCTATTTTGTAGGGGCAAAAGGAGGACCTTCTTTACTGTCCATAAGATAAAATGCAAGAATTCCAAAGAAGTTCATAAAATTTCCACCCCTGAAAAGTGAGAAAAACATTGACAGCTGTTTTTAATGTTTAGATAACCTGTAGCCTGTAGGCAAGGAAGCTGGAGCAGACACGCTATCAGAGTCTGTGCCACCAAAACAATATTAAAGTTTGTACATCAAATATATATTTTGGATACCAATATACAAATGATAATGATTCACAAAAACATTAATTCATCATGCATTTGCTATATATTCCCAAGAAATATTTTTGAGTTCATAATAATTTCTAATCCTGTCATTATTTTCTTTTTTATAAAGTATTTTGATTTCTTTTTTACCAACCGCATAACTGTAATCTATTATGTCATTTCTGAAAACATTTATTGAATGACAAATGTGAGCCAGGTACTGAGTCAGGTGCTAAAGTTATTAAGACAGACAATTTTCTATCCTCGTAGAGCTGACAGTTAATTGGGAGAAAGATGATTACATGAATGATTAGCTAGGCAATTGTTAACAACAGTGACTAAAGAACAAAAATATTTACTAAAAGTATTTTAATAATGATGAGAGTTGTTATATTGATGGAAGACTTTTTTTAACTAATGAAAGTACAATGTGAAGAACACTGACCCAGAAAGACCTGGACATGGCATTCCAGGAATGCAGTTTTATGAATGTATTTTTTTTCTGTAATGCTTGAAGCTTTTTTTTTTTTAACTCCTTGCAATAATTTTTCCCCAGATGATTATGATTCATTTTTAAATTGTCTTTATTTGCAGAATATATTTTGGGAGACTATCTAAAGCAATGGCCTTTTAGGGAAAGAGTTCACTGTCCACCAAAAGAGAATATTTAATACTGTATTTTATTATATTTCCAAAACTGGCTTCTACATAGAACTCTAGGAAATTTCTATATCTCTTATTTGTTTTCATACATGATAGGTAAGACTGGTTGAAAAATAAAGGTGAAAATGTTGAATCTAGTTAAATTGTTGTCATCTTAAATTTAAAATTGATTGATTATATTTCTTTTTTGGTGAGTTGAATTTTAAGCACTATTCTAGACAGATACCACATAGGAGTTGATTAACAGCTTTAACTCCTGTGGGCAAGAAGAAGAAGAATGTGAAAGAGTTGTGTTTACGTCAAAGATAGGAAGGCCAAATAGGGATGGGAGAATCATTTTAAACAGATATGTCGTTATATTTTATATGGCTCAAGTATTGAGGATAGATTAATTAGAGACCTTGTAGAAGTTATTAGGAAGCAGGTAGAACAAAGATAGATGAATGTATTTGGACTGATGGCACAGAGCAGTGATTCTCAACTTTAGCATGCTTCAGGACTTCATGAAATCCCAGAGTCTCCCCACTCCCGAGTTTCTGATTATGTAGGTCTGGGCTAAGACCCTAAAGTTTACATTTCTAATAAATTCTCAGATGCTGCTACTGCTGCTGGTCTGGACACAACACTGTGAGTCCCACTGACATAGAGTGTTTCTATAGTAGCCTTTGAGTGAAAAAGTCACCAAAATAATAAAAGTACAAATAATAATAGTAGTGGTTGAGGCAAAACAAAAACAAAGGAAAAAACTGCAAGTGTACTAGGGATTTATTTCATTGTTTGCTTTGTCTACAGCCCATTCATAGAAAAGTTGTCCTTCCTGCAGTCCTGCTGCCTTTAAATGACTATGTCCCATCACAAGTGATAATCGTGACCCTGTAAGCTCCATGAGGCCAGTGACCTGTCTGTTCATCCCTGTATCTGTAACACTGTCCTTGATTGCACAGTTTACTCAATCCAAAGGCTAAGGACTAGATCCTGACTCTCAGGAATCTGAACTGAGACATACAGAAATGCCTGTGCATAGTGGATACTGGAGCTAAGAAGTAAACTGGTTCCACCAACATTATAAGAAAAATGAAAACCACTAGTGAAAAACAAATTTAGTAGGTAGAAAAGGGAATAGAGCTCAGAAGGTGTAACACCATCCTTGAGGGCAACTTCTCTGTTTCAGATGACTTTTCTAGGTGTTGAAATTTGCTCTATTTTATTTACTCTCCTTGGATTCTTATAGGATTTTCCAGTATCTATAGAATAACTTTCCCCTCTCTCCCCTTTTTTGGAGATAGATTGGATGTGTCTTTGCTTCATACCACCAAAAACCTCACACTAGGACTTACAGGCTTATTTCCCTGAAATAGATTACAAATAGCCACTTGTAAAGGTTGCAGAAGGCAATTTTGTTAGCTGAAACCAAATTTCCTTTGCTACAGATAAACTGGCTTCTCTAAGGAAGATCCTCTGGATGAGATATTTTAATCGTCAATGTCTGCCATTCTCAAGGAATAGTTTGGGTGGAAGATGTTTTGTTTTTAAGATAGTGATCCTTCTGTAGTCAATTTTTTTTTAAATATGGTCAGTATTTTATATTTTAAAAGGAGTTTCTGAAAACAAAAAATTGTAGGGTAAAGATCTGAATAGGATAATTTGCACACATACACACAAAAAATACAAATGGCTTTTCAACTTGTTCATAGCATAGTAAGAGAAACAAAAATTAAAAGTGCATTAAGATTAGCAAAATTTCCAAAGTTTGAAAACATTATCTTGATAAGATTTTGAAGAAAGAGGCACTCTCATACATCCCTAGAATGAGATGTAGAATGACACAAATACTATAGAGGGGAACTCGGAAATATCTAGCAAAGCTGAATATGAACTTATCTTTTTTTTTAATTTAAATTAGTTTCAAGTATACAGTTCAGCGGTTATATATATATATAATATATATAACATATACATATGTATATATATATAGATAGATAGATAGATAGATAGACAGATAGATACATACATACATACATACATACATACATACATACATACATATGTATATGTACACACACACACACACACACACACATATATATAGTTTATAAAATGATCCCCTTAATTGCTCCTTCTTTCTTCTGGCTCTACCTAGCCAATCTATTAATGCTAACTGCATTCCCTATGCCCTGCTCCCATCCCTGTGACCATCTATCAACTACTAATTTGTACTTCTTTAACCCTTCACCCCTTTCTCCAAGCCCCCTACACCTCTCCCCTCTGCTGTCACCAGATTGTCCACTATATCTGTGAGTCTGTTTTTGATTAGTTTGTTCTTTTTGTTCTTTAGATTTCACATATAAGTGAAATCATATGGTATTTATCTTTCTCTGTCTGACTTATTTCACTCAGCATAATAACCTCTAGGTCCATCCATGTTATTGTAAATGTAGGATTTCATTTTTTTTAATGGCTGAGTGATATTTCATTGTATATATGCACCATAACTTCTTTATCCCATCATCTGTTGATGGGCATTTAAGTTGCTTCCATATCTTAGCTATTATAATTTGTGCTGCCATGAAAATTGGAGTGCATAGATCTTTATGAGTTATTATTTTGGTTTTCTTTGGATAAATACCCAGAAGTGCAATTGCTGGGTCAAAAGGTATATCCTTCTTTAATTTTTTGAGAAACCTCCATGCTATTTTCCATAGGGGCTATACTAATTTACAATCCCACAAACAATGTATGAGAGCTCCCCTTTCTCCATGTCTTTGCTAACATTTGTTGTTCTTTGATTTATTGATGATGATAGCCATTCTGACAGGTGTGAGGCAACATCTCATTATGGGTTTAATTTGCATTTCTCTGATGATTAGTGACCTTCGGCACCTTTTCATATGTCTATTAGCCATTGTATTTCCTCTTTGGAGAAGTATCTGTTCAGATCTTATGCCTGGATTCTTTTTTTTTTTTTGTTGTTGTTGTTGAGTTGTATGAGTTCTTTATATATTTTTTAATATTAACCTCTTATCAGATGTATCATTAGCGAATATCTTCCAATCAGTCGGTTGTCTTTTTGTTTTGTTGATGGCTTCCTTTGCTGTATAAAGCCTTTTTAGTCTCCTCGAACTATTCCAAAAAATGCAAGAAGGAAGGCTCCCTAACTCCTTTTATGAGGTCACCATTATCTTGATTTCAAAAACAAATAAAGATATTACAAAAAAAAGAAAACTATAGGCTGATATCTCTTGTGAACATTGATGCAAAAATCCTCAACAAAATATTAGCAAACCAAATTCAGCAATACTTGAAAAATACATACACTATGATTAAATTGGATTTATTCTTGGGATGCAAGGTTGGTACAACATCTGCAAATCAATTAATGTGATAAACCACATTAACAAATCAAAAGATAAACACCGTATGATCATATCAATAGATACAGAAAAAAGCGTTCGACAAAATTTAGCATCCATTTATGATAAAAACTCTCAGTGAAGTGGGAATAGAGGGAACATACCTCAATATAATAAAATCCATATATGACAAACCTACAGCTAACATCATACACAATGGGGAAAGGCTAAAACATTTTCTTTAAGATCAGAATCAAGATAATGATGCCCACTTTTACCACTCCTCTTCAACATTGTATTGGAAGTCTTAGCCACAGCAATAAGACAAGAAAGAGAAATAAAAGGCAGCCAAATTGAATAGGA
The DNA here is from genome assembly GCA_003508835.1 of Eonycteris spelaea. Taxonomy (NCBI): domain Eukaryota; kingdom Metazoa; phylum Chordata; class Mammalia; order Chiroptera; family Pteropodidae; genus Eonycteris; species Eonycteris spelaea. The sequence goes on along the minus strand of PUFA01000033.1, from coordinate 8,963,291 downwards.
AGAATAAAACTTGTTATTTGCCAAAGACATGATACTATACATAAAGAACCCTAAAGATTTCACCAAAAACTGTTAGAACTGATCAATGAAATGAGTAAAGTAGCAGGTTACAAAATAAATATTCAGAAATCAGTGGCATTTTTATACACCAATGATGAACTTTCAGAAAGAGAAATTAAGAAAACAATCCCATTTACAATTGCATACCAAACTATAAAATACCTAGAAATCAAATTAATCATGGAGGTGAAAGACCTGTTCTCAGAAAATTATAAGTCATTGAAAAAGGAAATTGAAGAAGATACAAATAAATAAGAGCATGTACTGTGCTTATGGGCAGGAAGAATCAACATCATTAAAATGGCCATACTAACCAAAGCAATCTATAGATTCAATGCAATCCCTATCAAAATACCAATGGCATTTTTCAGAGAGGTAGAACAAATAATCCTAAAATTTATATGGAACCATAAAAGACCCCAAATAGCCATGGCAATCTTGAGAAAGAAGAACAAATTTGGAAGTATCACACTACCTAATATCCAACTATACTACAAGGCTACAGTAATCAAAACAGCAAGGTACTGGCATAAAAACATATACATTGATCAATGGAACAGAATAGAGAGCCCAGAAATAATTCCATGCCTATATGTTCACTTAATATATGACAAAGGAGGTAAGAATATACAATGGAGTAAAGACAGTCTCTTCAATAAATGGTGCTGGGAAAATTGGACAGATACATGCAAAAAAAAATTAGAAAAGAAACTGGACTACCTTCTTACATCATATACAAGAATATACTCAAAATGGATTAAAGACTTAAATGTAAGACCCCAAACCATAAAAATTCTGGAAGGAAACACAGGCAGTAAACTCTCTGATATTACTAACAGTAATTTGCTTTTAGATATATCTCCTCAGGCAAGGGAAACAAAATTAAAAATAAATGAATGGCACTACATCAAACATAAAAGTTTTTGTATAGTGGTCATTTTACACACTTAACTGAAAGATGAGATTCTAGAAAGCTCACTCTGGTTGCCACTACCTGAAGCCCTGGATGTGTTCTAGGGATTCTGAATGCTTCTCAACAGGAATCAGAGCTGGATGGGAAAATGTGCTGACGACCTCACTCTCGACTGTGTTATAAAAATTCATTTGCTAGTATTTGGAAAATTAGGCCATTTTCAATTTAAAACTCTCAATAACAACAACAATAACAACTCACACAAAAAAATGAAAACAAATGCAACCTAAAATCACCCTTCAAGATAAAGTTTTCAACTTCAAGGTTAAGAAAACTCCATGGTTTTAGATTGTTCTTTTAAAAACATATTTCTTTCAAATATTTCCGTTGAAACATTTTTTTTCAAACATGCATATTAAATTCTAACTAAAATGTTGAATGTCAGACTGATGAATTATGAGTAGTATGCTCAGTTATTCTTTGGTGTTGTATCTTTCATATGGTGACCGAGGAGCCTGATAAAAACCATGGATTGCATGTTCCCTCCCCAGGGGCTCCAAGTCAATAATAAGCGTAGTGAGAATTTTTTGTATGGCTTTTTTTCAAGAGGAGTTCTATGGCTAAAAATTTAGAAATTCAATTCTCACATTATTATTATACTTCCCCACATATCTCAGCTAAAATGTCTATATTTTCTATTTTACTTACTATAAAATCGGCGATGCTATATACACAAGCTATAGGGTATCAGGAAATATCATTTTTGTTAATGTAGTGATAGAATACTCATCCCAAATGAATAGGTTAACATTTATAATCAGTCTGTCATTATGCTGCTGCAGGTAAGATTGACACAATTTCCAGAGTGAAATGAAAATGCTATCAGCTAGTTACTGTGAGAGGTCATGAGACTATGTAGTAGGGCTTTCTGGCAAAGGGCAAATCCTTTTAAAAAGCAGCTTAATTCAAAGCATCAATTGAGTTATTGAGGGACAGAGTATTGAAAAGGAAGTTGCCTCCTGGAGGAAAGAATATAATCAGGGATTTAAGAGGCAGACAAGATTTGAAAAAAAGAGAGAGAGAGAGAAAATTGAAAATTTACAAAAACCTGAAAATTCTACCATGAAATTATTTTACAAGCTCAACAGGGAGGTAGGCAGTCAAAATTCTAAGGGTATTAGAGGAGAGCCCATGGGAAATATTTATCAGAAATGAAAAACAGAGCAATAAATACTTAAAGAACCCTAAAGTTCCTAATTTATTTTGCGGAAGCTAAATCTCACTTAAAATAGATTGTTATTTTGGAGATCAAGGTGAGTTCTCACATCTGTCATGTTAAAACAAATATATGGCTACCTCTATATTTATCCTGTATTTTCACACTGACAACCTTGTATATGGTTTAGTAAATACAGATTCCTTATTGGTTTTGTTAGTTCTATGAGAGTAGCTATGCTCCCTTAGCACAGTTGATATATGCAATAAAAAGACACTAAAATTCTTTTATCATACATAATAATCCCTTTAGGATTTCTAGATAAGAAAATTCCAGTAAATTAAATTATACCTAGTTTATCATAAACCTTTATTTCATTTTTTAAAAACTATGTTTTGGAAAACAGTATTATAAAATTGACAAGATTAGTTTACCCCAATCCATATGTTTGAACTCTGTAACACACTTTAAAAAAGATTAGTTAGTGTGAAAGTTAAAAAAGATGTAATTAGGAACAAAAAATTATACTCAAAGTAGTCTTCTAAAAAATATTTCCTAGTGCGCAAATTCCATTGTATATAGGAAATACAATTTATTAAAAATGGAGAATAGTTTTGAACAATATTTTTTAAAAGTCTTAGTTCTCATAAAAATTAAATAAACATGTTAAAGATTAATTTAACTCCCTAAAGAGAGAACTAGTAAGACATTATAAGCAGTTAAAAGGAATGCTAAGAACCACACATGTATAGAAAATAAAAAATTTTGAAATGAATTTACAAATAAATGCAAAACCTCTCTGTCCACAAGGCAGTAATCAATTATATACCATCACACACATTTATATTTCTATAGGCAGAAATCATTTACATTATTATTAATTTTCTACATATGTAGCAGGTAAGCTAGACAGGACACCACAACTTCCCTGTTTTTAAAGTATTATTTCCCGATAGTAATAATAGAGTATTAAAATAAATATAAATAAAATGAAACCATTAAGACTGTTTCATTTGATAATTGCTTTCATTGTGCCAAAATGAAAGCAATTATTAAATGTGTATATATACATTTATACGTACATATAATATATAAAAATATATACATAAATATATATTTATATATACATATAAGATTATATAACTATATATAAATATATAAATAAATATATTCTATATCATATTATTATAATTATGTAATAATTATAAATAGATATATCTATATTCTGTCAAATACCCTTAGGGAAAAGTATCACTTTGCAGAAGAGAGAACTAGCACTCAAGAAGATAACCTATCTGAAGTGCCACAGCTAACAACCATCTCAGATAGGGTTTAGACTTTTTCTCTAGCTCCAAGTCCAATACTATTTTTGCTACATCAAAATTAATGATCAAAAAATGACAGAAGTATTAATACTTTATTTGTGTTTACTAAACACTAAAATGGGCTTCAATCATCAACTACCATGTTGCTGGTTAAATTTTTATTTCGTTCAAAACCTATGAGCAGAAATAACGTCGAAACAATATCACTTTTGACTGATGAGCTAACTGGAATTCACAATTCAAGGAAAGCAAAAAGGAGACTCAAATTTGGAAGCTTATATTTAATTTATGTTGTATTTCTTTTTTATTAAAGAAAATATATTTTGAAATTTGATTTGAAATACATGACATTATTAGTCATTTCTAATTACACTAAAGATAAGAGTTCTATTCTTCCATATTTAGGATGCTAAAGTAGAAGAGATATTTTCACATTTTTTTGTGGTTTGTCATTGTAGCAATGATTTTCAACCATATTTTTATTAAAATGTATTAAAATATTTAGTTCGGTAACCATAATTTAAGAAACCCATCTGGATTACATATCTACTAATATTAGTGGCTCTATTATTTTTTTCCTGCTTTATAATTTGACAAACGTGTTTTTTGAAAACTGGATAAAAGTATATTTTTATAACTTTGTTTCCTTCCCAAAATGCCACATTTTATATTTTAAAGGGAAATTACTAAAGAAATGTTCTTTAAACAATCCTATAGTTGTCTTTTGAAACCAAATACCAGTAGCAAAGAAGACCACAAAAAATCATTCAGTAAAATCTTGGAATCAGTCTCTAGAAATTAAAACAACATGAATAATGCCTTGTTTTGAAAAATCAAGGCTGGTATTTTTTAGATAATTTATTTTCCGAAATATTACTCATGGTGTCCTGAGGCACCTATGGTGATGCATTAGTCAGGAATCTCCAGAAAAATAGAACCCATAGGATGTATATATAGAAAGAGAAAGAGACTTATTACAAGGAATTGGCTCATTCAATTATGTTGGCTCAGAAGTCTCAAAATCTGCACTTGTTAAGCTGGAGACTTAGGAGAGCTGAAGGTGTATTTTCGGTCTGAAAATCAGCAGGCTGGAGCCCTAAGAAGAGTCATTTTTTCAGTTCCAGTCTGAAGGCAGGAAAAAACCAATGATCATTCAGTCAGGCAGGTGGAGTTCCCTTTTTCTCAACCTTTTTTGTTCTATTCAGTTCTTCAATTGATTGAAAGAATCCCTTCTACTTTGGGAGGACAATTTGCTTTACGCAGTCCACAGGTTGAGATGTTAATTTCATGGAGAATATCTGCATCAGACACACCAAGAATAAGGTTTGATCAAAAGTCTGGGCATTCCGTGGCCCAGTCAAGTTGCAAGGTGACATATAAAAATTAACTGTCACTGGTGATACTTCAAGTTTAAGGTGTACAACATAATGATTTGATATAATGTGTGTGTGTATATTACAAAATAATTACTACAATGCTGTACATTACATCCCAGAATTTATTTGTCTTATAACTGGAAACTTGTACCTTTTACAACCTTCACCTATTTCTCCAACCCCAGCTTCTGAAAACCACCAATCTCTTCTCTCTTTTTTTTTTTTTACATTCCACATATAAGTGTGATTATTTTGAATGATTTTCTTAAATTACTGTATTGATCTCAAGACTTTCTCCCCACCATGTATTGAAAGTGCTTATTATATATTACATCTACTTTTTCAGATTATTAAATTACAAATATTATGAAAGCTATTATTAGAAACTATTTTAGATAACAAGTTAAAAGTAGTGCTTAACTAAACAAGGACTTCAATTTTCCTCCTATAACTTGGGTACACAAAGAAAAAATATTTATCCTTCTAAACAATTTTAATATAGAAAAACCATGTGATTGACCTGACAACCTTGGGTATATGTGCAAATAAGAAGTAACTATTTCAGAAACACATGATGTACAGTTTAAGTGAAGTTATAATACCTTCATCTTGAGACTAAAACTTTGGGTTTTTCTCATATGCCCATCCCAGAATAATTCTTAGTTGGGAACAATGGGGACTTGAGGAACATGTATCTAACCATCTAACCATTATGATAAAGAGAAACAAACTACTGCAATAGTAATTTCATTCTTCAGAAAAATAGATAGAAAATAAGAATATTTTTCTTTGTGCAACTGTTAGTATCATTACTGACACAAAATATAAAATTTGTGGTTTTAATTTACAGAAACTTGTGAAAGGATTTTCTTAAATACTTTGTCAAATATTAACTAATCTTTGTTTAAAATAAGTGTTTTTTGAATTCCTTAATAACTGGCACTCATGTTATTAATGAACATTGTTTAATATTTTTAAATTGGAAATAATAATGAGCACTGAAATATTTATAATGTGAATTAGGTAGAATAAATTTAAAATTATTTCTCCATATTAAGTACATTAGTTTAAGTAAAATCCTATTTTAATGTGCTTTGTTAATTTGTTAAAATATATTACTATATACTATTAGTACTTATATTTAAAAATGCATAATAGTGATTATTTTGATTTTATGTCCTAGTTATAGATAAACGTAAATTACTTATCTTTTACCTGCCCAGTGAAAAATTAGGCAACATTCATTTTAACTCAATGCATCTAATTGAAAAAAAACATAAATATAACATAGACATATTTGAAAAAACATAACAGACATAATTGAAAAAACAAATATATGAAAAAACATAAATTACATAGATTTAGAGATAAAAGGCAAATTCACTTTTAATAAAATGTATTGATGTACAACTTTATTGATCTTTATGTATTGTGTTCCATACATTTTCCAGCAATCTTTAAACTTTGTAAACTAATTCATAAATCTATACTGAGATCCCAAGGTGGTGATCTGTGTCATTACTATGTGCCTATACTTGTACCTACAAATGCCTCCACTGCACATACCTTATAAAATAAAACACAGAGTCATTAAAATTTAGAATTTATTTCCTATCTCCTCGATGTCTAGGTCTTTTCTTAAACATGGTTTTCTCATAAAATATAAAATTCATGAGAGTAGAAATCATTGCCTGCTTTATTAACTGATGTATCGTGGCTCTAAAAACTATGCCTGGAATCTAGTAACGTTCTCAACTAAATAGCTTAAATGAGTGAATAATAATAATAATAGCCACTTGACAGTAATATGGATTGAATGAGAACATCCTGCAAAGTCTTTGGCAATCTGAAAAGCTTATTTCTCCACATATATATACCAAATTATTACCAATAGTTATTTCAGGAAGAAAAGGAAATATGCAGGGAGAATAAGCAGAGGGGAAACAATTTTTCCCTCCTTTTACTTTCTGTGCCTTTTTTTTTTTTTTTGAACAAGTTCATGTGGCCTATATGGATTTTTTGTCCTGCCAGGAAAAGAACAAAGTACAGTTGAAACTGCCTTGTTCATTTATTATAAGTTATATTGAGGACACTCACAGGGAGCAGAACAAAAATTGTAAAGTCTGCATTTTAAAAAAGAGGACGTTAGAGAAAATGCTGGAAAATGGCATAGACCATGTCGGGGTGAAATTTCCTTGGCAAGGTCCCCACACTCTTGTCATCGTATCTCTAAGGAAAATAGCCAGTTTATAGATGAAGTGATCTATGCTATCAAACATGGATGTGAAATAAGGAAAATTGAATAAGATTTGCTACAGTATGGTAGTTACTATATTTGGGGGAAAAAAATGAGAAGGCATCAAGAGAATGCAAAAAGATGATCCAATTTTCTCATGTGTAAAATAGGTAAGCCAGAGTACCTCTAGCAGCCTTTACATCTGTAATAATTATGAGTTGATTCTTTCACTGATTTGCACTGATACATGGGCAAATCACAATTCACTGTACCTCAGCTTCTTCGGTTCTATTTTATGCATGGGAAACATATTTGCTTTTAGTGGAAAAAGTAGGTAATTAACAAAGAGTGGAAATTGTCTAGAATATAGATTATTTTAGATAATAAGACACATACTTTCATCTCTACAGTAAGAAAAAAATGCTATGACTTCCACCATATATTTTATTCTTTCAACTCCACTTAAGTGGGAGGGAAAAAAAAAGAAAATTAACATAGTAATCCACAAACTTTTGGATGCAGAACATAGACTAGCATTAGATAGATTTACTCCTGTACCTTATGTCAAGGCCAAATATTTTCGTTGTTGAATTTCAGTTCTACAATAAATTAAATAGGAAAAGCAGTGTTTGCTTAACAGAATTCAAGGCTGCAACTATTCTATTTGAAGAATGTTTCTTCCGCTTACATTTAAATTGTTTTTAGTGAATTGGATTGTTTCTGTGAGAAACCTGTTTTTAAAGTGTTATTATACTTGTTATGGGGTGATGTTCTAGAACTGTGCATTAAGAATAATGCATGAAGGACTTTTCCTTTTTTTACCTTAAGTGGCAAGATAATTGCTCTTATGTTACTGGACTAGGAAACTGTTGATATACTCCATTTCGTAAATCAAATTTTATTAAATAGCCCAATATTTTTATCAACTCAGACGTATCTATATTTCTAGAATAATCAGCAAATTGGCCCCCCTCTATATAGATCTTGAAAGTTTATTGGGTGCACATATTTATACTCAAGGCCTAAAGAAGTGTGGCTGCTGCCTCATATCAAGCAATTTGATTTCAACTTTTCGATATGGAATCATATTTTCATTTTTTGTTAATTTGACAACCTTAATTTAAGGTTACTCTTGAAATTATAAAAGAAAATACAAATGTTTACACCTATTTTACATAGAAAGTCAATCATTATTTGGTCATAAAAATGTGAAAAATCATTTTATACATGCAATATACATGTCTAGGGTAAAGTCACTATACAAAACCCTTCATTATATTGATTTATTTATGTTCAAATCTGATTATGAGAACAAATTCTTGATGTATTCAGTGTCAAGAGTGGCATACTTAAGTATGCTAGGTGAAATATTACTGATATATTAAATTTTGAAGTAATAATCAGCAAAGATAATAAAATCAACAGGGGTAGAGAGAAAACAATTAGGTCACAATCTTGATGATCATTAGCTTAAATGACACATGTGTGGAGATTCATAGTACCATTCTTTCAACGCATGTATCTTTGAAATTTTGCATGAGACAAATATAAAATCTTGACCTAAAAGAGATATTGCATAGTTTTTCAAAGTGAGTAACCAGGAGATGTTCTATTTAATGTATGGATTATAATGATGTAGAGGTGGGAAAAAAACTTTTTCTTTTACCCTTCTAGATTCTTGTCTGGGGCTCTGAACAAAAGACAGATTATTAATACAAGAAAATTATATGCATTTATTTAACATAAGTTTTATGTGACACAGGAGCTTTTGTAAGAAAATGAAGACCTGAAGGAGTTGCTTAAATCTGAGCATTTTAATGCTAGGTTTAATTAAAAGTGGAAAGTCATGGGAAAATATAGTACAAAAAAGGAGTAGGAGCTAAATGTAGTAAACTGGAGGAACCTTAGCAAGGCCTGTTCATTTGGATTCCTTGCAGCAGCCCTGTCTTTGGAGAAAAAGATGCTCCTTTCCTCCAGCATGGGAAGGGCACATGAGGGTCTTAAAACCTGCTTCAGAAGAGAAAGAAGTGAGGCTCAGAGAATCCTTTCAAGACCTGCCATTTCCCAAATTCCTTCAACTTAAAATATTCAATGTGCCAAGTTGCCATAATTTGGAGTAGCAAGTTCTGAACCTTGTCAATTGATAACTTTGTCTGTATAACTATAAACTTATAAAGGTATAAGGAGAAATTGGTATAACCTTTGTAAAGTGTGGAACTATCTAAATATTCACATATGCTATGATCTGGCAATTTAACTTCTAAGTATATATCCTAATGAAACTTGTATATATCCATCAGGAGGCATACAATAATGTTTATAACATTTTGTTATAACACCAAAAAATACTGAAAATAGCCCAAATGTCCATCAAAGAAGGATGACTATATAAATTTAGCATATACTTACCATGTAACATGCAGCAGGGAAAATTAATAAAATATGATTATGTTAAAGACTCTTAAAAATATAACACTGAGTGAAATAAAAACACATAACAGAATGCAGAGGTTATGATATTGCTTTTATAAAGTGCAAAAAAAAAAAAGGAAAAGTAATCTAGTATCAGGATAATTTTTTTAAAAAGAATGAAACATAAGATTCAGGATAATGATTACCTCTTAGAAAAATTTAAGAGGATGAATTAGGAAACACACACACACACACACACACACAGGTAAATGACATAGAACAGGAAAGATTCTAGATATTAAATTGATTAATAGGTTTACAGGTATACGTTTTATAATTTATAATATAACTACTCATACTAAAATATTCACACATGTGAATAAATACCAGAGAGCTCAGAGCTCCATTTTTCTTGGGCTTTTTATTAAAATGGACCCATAGTATTCTCATAAAAGAGTTTCTGTAGCTTGGCACTATTAACATTTTGCATTGGATATATTTTTTTGTGATGTGAGAACATTTTGGAATTGTGTTATGTTTAGCAACATTCCTGGTCCCTACTCACTAGATGCTAGTAGCAAGCTTCCAGTTTTAATAACCAAAAAGGTCTCCAGACATTGCCAAATATCCCCTGGGCAAAAATCACCCCCAGTTTTACAGGAATAATTTATGTGAGATTTACATAAAATAAAATTGTGTTTACTTGCAGCCAAATTTGAACACTAAAAACCAGTGCTACAACTATTACGCATAATACATTGTATTTATATTAGTCATACTATTTTTAATTTGTATTGTTATCTGAAGGATGTCTCAAAGAATCTGCAAAGAACACACACTTGGATACCTTACCATAGTTCTGACTCTGACAAACATGTAAATTCTTCTACTTTTTAATGAGCTTGCCCACATTATTCTGTCTGCCATGACTTCTATCTCTAATCAAGTACTTGTAATCTTTACCCCAGAACGCAAAACAAATCTCTCTCCTCCTTCATGTTTCCACATAACTTCACTGCAGTCTTTGAAGCACTTATCCGCACTATTACAATTCTGTGTGTGTATGTGTGTGTATCTCTAGCTTCCTCAGTTAGTTCCTTTAAAGTTGGTGGCATGCCTTCCTCATTTTTATATACCAAAATTTAGCTTAATATCTGGCCTCAATAAGTAATTAATACATGTGTGTTGAATACATATGAATAAATAAATTGATTAATTAATTTGGGAGCTTTGCTTACTCCAAAATAGTAGACAAAATCAATCAGTTCTGTCACTTATTCAATATTGAAAATAAATCAAACAGAATTTGACTTTTTTGGTAAAACCTAAACATTTTATTTATTTAAATAAAATTTCCCTGCTGCATGTTACTACATGGTAAGTATATGTTAAATTTATATAGCCATCCTTCTTTTAAAGAAAATCTGGGCTATTTTCAGTATTTTGGGGGGCATTGTAAAAAATGTTATAAACATTATTGCATATCTCCTGATGGATATATACAAGTTTCATTAGGATATATACTTAGAACTTGAATTGCCAGATCACAGAGTATGTGAATGTTTAGATAGTTCTACACTTTTACAAAGGTTATACCAATTTATAGTCCTACCAAATGAGCATATGGGTGTTTCTTTTAATTCACATATTCATCAAAATTTAGTATTATCTGATTTCTTTACTTTTTCAATCTGATGAGTATAAAATTATATCTCATCAATTTTCAGACTTAAGCTGTGGAATCAGGATTCTAACTCGGGTTCATCTGATAGGCTATTCCATTAATAATTCTTTGTACATCTCATTGAGGGCTTAATTCTGTTATGATTTGATTACTAATGAGGTCGAAAATTTTTCATATATGTATTAACATTTATATTTTCTCTTTTGTGAAAGCCTAAGCATTTTTCATAACTATTTTTCTATTGGGATGCTTGCTTTTATCTTGTTAATTTTTAGATATTTGTATAAATTTTCTAGTTCTGTGCAATGTCAAGGATTGATGATCCCAGGAAATGGTTGGAGTTTCTACTTGTCAATTCTTCAAAATTACTTCATTAACAAAAAATAATTCATTGATGGATAGGCGATAGGATATTTTATCTTTAATATGTCACAGTGTAATAATAGGGAGTAATACTAAAACTAGTGGCTATTATGTACATAAAAAAACATGCAAAAAAATTCCTTAAAAGGTCATATATTTCCTTGATAAATGAATGGAATGTTGGATGATAACTGCTCATTCGCTTAGAATGTAGTACTGTGTTTACCTTTTGAAAAAGATATATCACTACTTTTAAAGAATCCACAAAAGGAGAAGAAGAAAGAGCAACAACTCCATTTTGCCTTATTTTGAAAGGATAAATATAAAAGCTGAAATGAAATATTGCTTGCTTCTGTGTGCACATGCATTCCACTCATATTACTGCATACCACACATACATACAGGAATTCAGAAGTGAGCCTCTGGGAATTTAATAGAATAACCATTTCGAGATAATAACAATTTGATCAGTCTTTCAAAGCAGGAATTTCAGATCAACACAAAGTATCATCTGTCCTATGCAGTTATATAGGTGTTACCACTTCAAATGATAGGTGACCTTCATATTCAATAACCACATGTGTTTAATATTGAAAGGGGATTAGATAAATGAAGACAGTTGATTTTCTTGGCTCTTGATGTTTCTTTAACATACTTTCTGTGGATTGACTTGTGTAACCTCAAGCAATGTAAATAAAACTAGAGTCTTTACTTTGCAAAAATAATGGACTAGAGTAAATTTAGTTCAGAATAGGGGAAGGTGTTCCAACGTGCCACTGATAATAGTGTGGATGATCAAGCTTGTTTGCATTAAATTAGAAAAATTCCTTGATTTTGAAAATGAAAACTCCTAAATATGATTATCTGCCATTCATTGCCGAAGTGAAATTGGTAAGGCAAGGAATGCAAAAAAAAAAGGGGGGTGGAGTTGAATTTGACCTCACAGACGTCATATTCTAGGAAAATGACAAGACACTAAAAGGAAAACTTAGAATAGCTAAAGCATTTGTCTGGGACCTAGCGGAAGATGGAAAAAAGTGAATAAGCTCATTTTAAAATGTTGTTTTATCTTTAAAAATCATCCATATTGGTGAGAATGTTGTATAGATATAAGATCGAATAATGGTGAGTTAAACATTAGATGTACATACAGAGACAATAATGATTCAATGAAAATTGATAAAGCAGTTAAAACTTCCGTCAATTTTTAATAATAGGGATGAGATCAAAATAAAACATCAAAATGGTTTAAATAAATTATTAAAGTAGTTGTTAGACTGTGTTAAGGTAAATATTGACAAGTGTCTAAAATAGATGAAGAGTCACTGGAGTTAATAAATGGTGGAATCAGGATTCTAACTCAGGTCCATCTGATAAGCTATTCCATTTATACTTACCTGTATCCTTTAGAGTATGTAATCATAATGCTTGAATATTTAGAAATGAGAATAGTACTGGTTTATTGGGGAATTAAATGAGATAACATGTTAAAATGTTTTATAAATTAAAGAGATTGACAAGGATAAGTTAGTATAGGATATTGATAAAATGTTTCCATATGACTCAAAAATTAAGTCTATTATATGGTAGAATGTAAATTTTAATATCAAAAATTTCTATTCTGGTCTACGACCATGCCACTCTGAACAAGCCCGAACCCGTTTGATCTCAGAAGCTGAGCAGGGTCGGGCCTGGTTAGTACTTGGATGGGAGACCACTTAGGAAGACAAGGTACTATAGGCATAAAAATAAAAAATAAGGGATTGTAAGCTGACAAGGTCCTTGCAATCTGTGAGGGCAACCAAGGGTTGCCTCACCTAAAAAAATTAAAAAAAAAAGAAAAAAAAGAAAAAAATTTCTATTTCATGGGAAAGGAATATAGATATAAATGTGATATTAGTTTCTGATTTGTTCTATTTTCATACTTAAAAATTCCCAGAAAGCAATGTGGCCTTTTCTTTTCTTTGTCTTGGGGGCATATATGGTGCTAAGCTGAAAGAATAAGTTACCAGAAAAACATAAACTCTCTCCCTGCCTTTTGTTTTTCAAAACCTAAATGTTGAGGGTTTATGCTTAGAGGTAGAGAGGTAGGAGTTGAATTTGTAGATGAGAAGAGTCCTTAGCACAGAAGAGGCCAGGGAGTTGGGGCATTTTTGGAGAAGGGATTCTTACTCTCCTTATTTTCCTCACTGTAGGGAGGTAGTCAGTCTTAAGGAAGTGCTGTGTGATATACTTGGGGAGAATGTATTTAGGCCTCTAGGCACTAGGATGTTCAGCCTCAGTAAGAATCTTGATGCCCAAGTTTGGGAAACACCAGAGGGATGACAACCTGTTAAGGGACTATGCAGCCTAGAACTTCAGTCACCTTACAGGTGATGAGTGTGGATCAAAGAACAGAGAATCTGCCCACCAGATATACTGTCTGGATGGGAAAGACCCTAAGAGGTTTTTCTTAAGACTCTATAGAAAGGGAAGAAGTCCTAATTGTCCATTAAATTGAAATTCCTCCTTCCTGTTTAGTGGTGTCTTAGAGTCGTATATAATTTTATTTAGATAAATGAGATATTTTATACCTATCTAGAGTACTATAATACTCATAATTGCTATAAAAAAGATAAATTCTAGGGGAAGGAGCAAATCACAGACCTTTATATGTCAACTTGCTTTTAGAAAGCAATGAAAAACTTGAATAAGGGTTCTCAGGTTAAGGAATGTTAAGTAATTAAATATTTTTAATTACCTGCAGAATTACAGCATCAGTGTAGGTGTGAGAAGTGATCAAGTTCATCTCACTTCTCTGTTTCTTTGAAAACGCTTAAACATAGGCATGAAGCTGGAGAAAGGAAAGCCTTGGCGATAGACATTGTGCATTAAAAGAGAATAGAGAAAGATTAATCCAGGAACAAAGTCAGGAAATAAAGGAACCCAAAAATTTAGAAAAAAAGCTCTAGTTCCTGAACTTACCTTGGACTCACTGGAGCCAGATATAGAAGAAGATATTTTACTGAGGATAGCAGAGTTCACCCAGCATGATCTGGCAGCCTCATCCAGACTGGGGAATGCTACCCATTCCTCATTCTTGTACATTTTATTTTCTGTTGAAAGATTGATGATTACTCTAGCATCAGAGTGGGTGAATTTTTTCTTATGTCTGCCTTAGTAAGCCTACTGGAGTCTGGCGGCTTGCCTTACCTGGCAGCTAAAAGGCAGGATGTACCCCTCTGAAATTCTGTGGGTGGAAGAAAATTTGCCTTGGCCTGTGTTTGTATTAAACAAATCTACTAACCACCACCTCTAGCAGCAACCAAGTGCTCTAGGCAAGCAGCCAATTTTCTAAGGGTAAACATAAATCTTTAAATATGATTTGATAAAAATATAATATCATACATTCTTTGTTTTGGGGGTGTTTATAGCAAAGTATGTTTGACCACAGTAGAACCACACTACTATGAGTTATCTTCCTTATTTAGGCTGTGAAAATGGCAGAATGAGTAATTTCATGGTGAAGAGAAAGCATAACCATACAGTAAATTGAAGTTGATGGCATTTTTGTATGAAGTCTGGACTTTCTACTAAAATTTTAACAATAGTTGTGCAAACTAGAGAAAAATTAGGGAACATTATAGACCAATGATTCTGCTGCTATCACCATGATGAACTGTTCTCAGAATGTTTGACCTTATGTGGTGCCTACGGATGAATAATGTACAGTTCCATAAACTGTGATTTCTGACTCTGCCTAAATGTTAATAATAACCTAGAATATGACTTATTAAAGTTTATAAGAAATAAACTTTATAAGTTATTGAATAAAATGATAAAATGTATACATATGAATGTATCATTAATAATAAAAAATTATATTATACATGGTTTACTAATAAATAAAATATAATTTTTATTTGAATATACTTAGGACTCTAATTCAGTATTCCAGAAGAAATTTTGGCTCTCGTTAAAATTTGGTAGCTTTTAAGAACCCTTAAGGTATCCTCACATTGGCCAGTGGTTGAAATTTTAGTAAGGACAGTTTATTACTTTATTCTCCATCTTGTTTTGAGTTGCTCATATTTTTCAATTTAAGCCATTCTTGTTTCTCAACCAGTCGTTATGTTTGCTTAATTATATTTTCCATTTATTTTGTTTAATTAAATTTGTTTAAACAACTTTTTGCTTAAATAATTTCGAGTAAGATAAATATCTCTCCATCAATAGAATTTTGACCTAAGATTTGGTAACATTTAACTAATTTGCTTTGCATTTTAAACACAAATCTGCCATATCTTTATTGCTCAGGAGATAGATATACATATAACTTGGATGTGTACTGTATTATTTATCATCGATTTATTCTTCATTGGAACATAAGACTTGGTTGGATAACAAACATGAGATCTTTTCCTGGCCTTTCAAAGAAAAGTTTGAAAGACACCGATAAAACGTGATTTCAAAGTGCATAATTGGATATTGATACTACTCTAATCTTGACCCTAAAGTGAATTGTAATGGAGCTAATGGAGAAAAAAGAAATGCATATAAGACTTGTTGTGAGTAAAACTGTAACATGGGAAATGTTGGCCTTTTTATCTTGGTCTCCCTCCTTGACAGTTGTCACTGCCTTGCTGACAAGAAACGAGCCTGTCCATTTGGAAGCTACCATTCCTTCCCCTACCGCACCCTCTCACTAGCCCTACACTTGTCCTGCATTCACTATATCCTGTCCTCCACCTGCATACAACAAAATGCCTTCAACATATTCTATCAAGTACACAGTGCTTCACCTAGCTAAGTTACCAGATCATCCAGTAAGCCTGTTCAGGTTACAGATCCCTGGAAATCTTGGTGTATTAGTGAAGAATTGTAAAATACTGATATAGTTAATTCAGCTAAAAATGGAACTTTTTTCTCAAATAAAAAAGTGAAACATTATAAAATATAAGCATGAAGTTCTTTCTCATCCATTAACCAGTGCTGATACATTATAACAACTGGTCATATTAGGTATTGCATATATATGATATATATTAAAATCATATATATATATATATATATTATATATATAATATATATATAATCTGTATATCCATTACACTACTGGAAAATGGTGTTACATCTAGTTTTCTCATAGCTTATTCACAGTAAAGGGAAGAGACCCCTGTCACATACCCTTATGAGCTAGAAGCTTACGCTATACAGTACTTGCCTCAGTTTGACGTTTACTGGCCCAAGTATTTATTTTTTCCACTATGATTTCTCATTCTGCCATATTTTTTTTTATTTCTCTTAAACTGTTTTGACACTTAATGGTTAAAAACACAATTTTGCCACAGAATGTGATCAAAATGGATACAAAACCTAAAGTTTAATAAACACTTAAAAAGCTTTCAGGAACTGTCATTGGGGATTGGGAGTACATATTTGTGTACTCATTGTGAAGGGCACAATAAATACCACTGCATCCTGGGATGACTGACCCAAAATGAATAGAACTGGGTATTGGGTGAAGCCATGGCCCCAGGAGTTTATCTTCAGAAGTTTTAAAGAAAAAGGAAGAACATTTGCCATCTTAGCAAATGAACATAGTTCCAAATGGACTATGCCCCCTGTAGAGCTTATTAAGTTATGGCTCCCATTTCTGAACATTCCTAGCACTAAATGGAAAATGCAAAATGTACAATGTACAATGTTCAAATATCCATTTCAGGAGCAATAAGTAATAACTAAGTTGCTGGATTTAGCAAGATCAGCAGATCCAAGGCTTCCTATTAATGTGTTTATATTGCTAGTTCATTAATTTTTTCAACTGGTATCATTATTAGCTGCCACTAAAGGTTTAAGTTTAATAATGCTTTTATCCAATAGCCTAATTTTTCCTGTTTATTAAAAAACACACACGCACACATGATTTTATCAGTAAACACCTTTTGTCCAAGTCAAAGAAACCATTGAAACATGGTTTTATGAACACATAACTAATCCAAGGGGAAATAAAAGAGTGAGACAAAAAGTCCCACAAAGATGAGATATAAATGTCATGAAACTACAGCACAAGTATCCCACTGGTTTAGTTTAAGAAGCCACCTTCAAGGCTTTGAATCAGAAATACTTGGCTTGAAATACCCGCTCTACCTGTAAATACACGATGTGTCCTTGGGGAAATTATTTAAACCCTAACTTTCAGTTTTCCCATGAATAAAATGAAGAAAATAATTAGTATCTACCATACTGAGTTGTTGTGATGATTGAATAGGATAATGCATGTAAAATACTTAGGACAAAGTATATACGTAGGCACTTAGCATTTGGCACTTATGCAAACTGGGATTTCTGAGAAAGCTCTCTCATTAATTAATCTATCAAGCCTCCCTCAGGTGGATCTCTATCCTCTCCTACAAATCATACCCATAAATAGTCACCAACTTAAGGTTTGACATTGGTTAACAAAATCCAATAAGTTTCAGCTAATATCTTTATTCTAAAATAAAAATTCTACAAAAGAGGAAAAAGAAAGCAACAACTTAAAGAGAAATTTTAGGAGGGAAGAATAAATGGCAAAATTCAATGGTTAAAGAAGTATTAATCTAATTCAAGTTTGAAGGTAAAGATAATTGACCAAGTAGTTTGAAACCAGAGTGGTATAAACACCACCCTGATGTTGACGTTTCAGCTTGTATTTCTTCTTTTCTCTACAGCTTATCAGAATGGAAGTGTGGTCACAATTCTGAAGTCAACATTGTTTAGTGCATCATTTTTATAAGCAGGCAGGACAAGTCCAAGGAAGTAATTAGGAAAAGGGCCGTATTTAACCAATTTTCCCCACTTCTATCTTCATCTTTTTCTTCTGCCAAGAGGAATTTATTTTACTGTTTTAGTTATAATACAACAGTCTTAGCTTGTTGATGCCCCACAAGCATTTTTACGTGCATGTATTACTTTAAATTTCTAGAGTCATTAAATCACAGACTATTACAAAGGTGCTTGTTAAGAGGATGATTTGAGTTGGAACTTTACCATATTAAGTAACCAAAAACACAACTTGAGTTTATATAAGTCTAGACACATACGTAGGCTCCCTCGAATCA
Organism: Eonycteris spelaea; assembly: GCA_003508835.1. Lineage (NCBI taxonomy): Eukaryota > Metazoa > Chordata > Mammalia > Chiroptera > Pteropodidae > Eonycteris > Eonycteris spelaea. The sequence goes on along the minus strand of PUFA01000033.1, from coordinate 8,944,624 downwards.
CAGAAGAGGTATTTTAGTACTTGTAATCCTTAACAGATTTTTCTTTTTATCTTGTCTGAGAAACAAAGAGAAATTTATTTAGTTTTATGTTATTGATTTTGGAATAACATGTTCAGTATTTCAGAGGATCCATGAAAATTAACTGCTATATCTAAGACTGATGCTTGTGAGTTTTGTGTGTGTGTGTGTGTGTGTGTGTGTGTGTGTGTGTGTGTGTTTGGCATACTTGTCCAAATCACTTTACATCTATTTGTCTTAATTTCCTCAAACTGAAAGTCAGTCCATTCATGTGTTTTATTCGTACAAGACTGTCAATAATAATAACAACAACTTATTGAAACTATGTACAAGAAATTTATGCATTGTCTCTTACACCAGTCCTACAAGTAGGCACAATTGGGAGAAACTGAGGCCCACAACATAGCAAGTAACCTTCCCAAAGTCTCAAGATTTGTTTTAGTCTATACATATAAAAAGCAGCTCACTTTTTTGGATTTTTAAGCCACAAAAAAGCCTACTGTTCAAAATGCACCATTATTTATTTGATTATAATATGAATTTATAATTTAATAACTTGCTAAAAATTGTTGAATATCTACTGTATACCAGTGATAGTGGCTTAGAGGCAGAAATACACATGAAAACATAAATCACCATCTAAACCCTGCCTTTTAGGAGTTTACAAGTGTAGTGAGACAGGCATTTAAGTTGATTATAAGACCAAGTAACTATAATAAAAGGTAAGGCTACAGTCAGTAACAGGAACAAAAATTCTAATCTTCTGTCTACTTTCTAAGGTGAATATTACATGTTATTTCATGTTATGTTTTTGAAATGGTCCAATTTTTCTCTATGAATTTTATTTTGCTCATTCAATTATTCGAGCACTACAAAGTTCTGTCAGGTATTTTATTACATACATCTATAACTAGTCCTGTTGTATATAAAACAAAATGTATTATACATTTTATATAATCTGTATACATATATTACATGTATACATAGTACATTAAATATGGATATATTTAAATGCATTATATGCATATGTATTAAAACTTGTGTACATAATAAAATTATATAATTATAATATATACATATATAACTAGTTCTATTATAGAAAAACAAAATAAAATTTTCTGTTAAAATATTTTAAATTTACATTTTAAGACTTTTTAAATATGAAATAAGAGTTAACATCAACAAACCATTTGATTTCTATGAATGCTAACTCTCTCAAAATTCTCAGAGTTCTCTGTTGGTTTATCTAATTCTGGTCATTAAGAGTTAGGTCTCAGTCTTAGCTGTCACTGAGTCACTGTGCAGCAGTAATCATCAAAAGTGTCCTGTAGAGATGTGACTAACTATAACAGTTAGATGCCAGGCTCATTTGACCTGCCTTTTACAGGTTTTATGTCCTTTAGTCTAGCCGCTCTAGGGCCTCCTTTAAAGTATGTCTCCCCATGCAGTTCCCTTCTAAGAACATTCCTTGGAAACATGAGAGGTTATACATTCCTCTGACTTACAGAAAGTCACCTTATCGTTCTGTTTATTTTTGACGCCATCACTGTAGGTCTCACTTTGGGGGTTTATATCAGAGTCAGAGTCTTCCAGGTTCTCTCATGAATGCTCTGAGTTTTTCTGCATTTGCTGGCAATACTATACTGCTTGCCCAAAACTCCCCTACCTACTAAAAAAATCAAAGTTAAGCCAAAATCAACTTCTTCAATAATCTCCGTTTACTATAATGTTGATGTTTCATTGGCCTCTGAGAATGGTTCTCAGATGAGCAAACAGTAACTTCTATGTTTACCTCTCTTAGCAGAAGAGAGGGACTAATGGAGAGAATTAGGCTCATGGTGTGAACTCTGGTTTAATCCAGTAGCATTTATGGTATGAAACATCTACATTTTCTTAGTATTATAGTCTCTCATCAGTTAAGTGACAGTATCTGTTCATTCAGTCAACAAATATTTACTCACCCTACTGTGTTAAGGAAGGCACTGTGCAGGATGCTGAAGGTAAAACAAAAAATTTGATAGAAATAATCCCTGCCTTTATGTTGTGCAGAAATTAATTGCAACCTTTACATTAACATTAAAGGACTTTTGAAGAGTTGAAAGGTGAGTCCTGCTCAGTCCTCCTTTCAATGAAGTCAGTGTTGTATATGCAAATTGAAGTTCTTAGACTCTAGAATTCTTTTTCCCTAAACTAATGAGGTAGAGCAAATGCGGCCATCCCTCTCCCCAAGTAAATTGGTTGGAGTTATCATTTAAGCCCTTTCCTAAGAATCTGAAAATACTCAGTATTCCTTTTACTGAGGATCTAGGCAACTCATTTCTTTCCTTTAACTCTTTTCTCAAGACATAACATGAAAATGACTTCTGAGTTATTTGGATGCAAATTTGTCTTTTTTTTTTTTTTTTTTTTTTTTTTTTTTACCACATAACAGTTATATTTAAACAAGCACTCCATGTTTTATGCCATTAGGGTATAGAAATCAAATTTGTTATAACCTACAGATAAATTTAACTTCATAACCTCATTAAACACATTTTTTTTAAAAGCATGATTCTTAAATCTATTGTACTTCAGATTTACCTAGGAAGGTGAAGAAAATGAAGACTGTACCCTCAGAGGTTCACACACAGTAGATCTTGGGTGGAGCTAAGAAATCTACATCTGTATTTAAAAAAATTGCATTTTTACTGAAATGGTCTATGTACCAACCCTTGAGAAATATTACCCAAGGTAATGCATACCATAGTTACAGAAGTAGACTTTTGATAGGACATTAATGTTTATTTACTTATTAAAGTATTATTATACATTTTTAAATAACATTTAAAATGTATATACACATTATAGGGACATAAAGTAAGGCAGAGTCTAAGGAAGAAATATTATTAAATATATTTTGGCCATTCATGTTCTTAGAAAGTATCTTTGTTACATATACTGAGTTATTTCCAGTTCAGAGATAAGCAGTACTGTTTGACATCCTCATTGATATCCTAAATTTTTAAGAATTACTAGATTAATGTTTTAGTAAAAATTATGCCTAGTGAGCAATTTCAGGTCTAAAATTGTATTCATACCTGTTTATGCAAAACAATCTATTAATAAAATAAGTCACTGAATTTGTTTTTCAACATCTTTGAAACCTAAAATTAAGTTTAAATGGAAAGGCTTTTTTAAAAAATATGACAGTTGAACATGCACATTAACCTTCACATTTTGTCCAAAACTCATTAAACATGAATAATGTGAGTATAAAATTTATTACTAATAATATTAGGAAGAAAATAGAGCAGGTAACTGGCAGCAATGACTTTAAGAAGATAAAATAAAAGTGGGCTTAGCACTAATAACATTGGAAGGCTGAAAACCAAAGAGGTAAGTGGTAACATTTAGAAAACCAGGAAAGCTGGATCCTAAACTGGCATAAAGAAGGCTGAGAGTAAATTCAATCTATCAGAGAATACCCCCCAACCATAGAAATTGTCACTATCAAATTCTCTAAAATTTGGATAAGGTAGGGCTTACATAGAAAGATCAGTTTAAATCTTGTTTGAGAAATAGAGAATTAGACTCTCCTTCCCTATTTATAACCAGATAGATGCCTGCCACTTTTTAGATCATCAGAAGAGTTAAAATTTATTATCTCCAGAGTATAAAGCAGAGCTATCTGACTGGGAGATACCAGGCACAGCTGAGAGGAAGAATAGTGCTTCAAAAAATTCTGGAGACAAAGAGAAATTTTACTAAGGCTTGAAATTCCAGTTCTTTCCCCGCTGGGCTCTGAGTCTGGCACTAGGCCTATACCTAACAGAAAAAAAGTTTTTAAAAATCTTTTGTAATGGATGAGACCAGCTCAAAGCTAAGATTCTATGCTTTTTAGTAAGTTGCCAAACAAAACCACCCTGTGGGCCTATTGTTGAAATGTCTCACCTACCCAATTGGAGCTTCTAATCAACTTTTTAGTGTCCCAGTCATATATATGAACAGACAGCCAGGAACGTCACTAAGCATTTGAGGAAAGAATTAATAAAAAACCCAAATTAAAGAATTCATATTACTATACAAATCAAGTTAGAGAAAACAGAAGTATGTAGAAGTACTAAGTAGAAGAAAAAAGAAAAACTCACAAATATCCTCAGAGAGAACAGTAATCATGGCAGTCATGAAACATTAAAATAATACTATTTTTTTAATCAGAAAAAAAAGAGCTCATTACATTAAATATGTGATAGTGAAAAAAAATCAATAGACAAATTGGACATAGGATTAAGGCAATCTCAGTGAAAGGAGAAGAAAAAGACTGAGACAAACAGAAAACAGAAGAGGAAATACTTAATTAAATAATTAAATAATATTTTCTAGAATTGAAAGGCTAGTATAATGGATGAAAAGACTCAAACTAAAACACATTATAACAACATTTCAAAGTAGTGAGACCCAAGAGAATATCTCAAAAGCTTCCAAAGAAAAAGAAGTTTTATACAAAGCACAAGTGTCAGAATGGCATTGGATTTCTCAATAGCAATACTAAGGTAAAAGACAGTAAACCAATTTCTTCCAAGTTCTGAGGCGAAATCATTTCCAACCCTGAATTTGAGGCTTAGTCAAATTATCAAATCAATGGGAAAGTAGAATGACATAGTCTCACAAATTTTACTTCCCATGGGAAACTTTCTCTAGAAGCTACTGAGCATGTGTTCTACCAAGAAAAGAGAGTAAACCAAGAAAGCGAAAGTCATGGGATACAGGAAACCAGTCTTCAACATAAGAGAGAGGAAAGAGAATTTATAGTGATTGAGAAGATAGATCCCCAAATAATATTTGTGTAGCTGGTCTAGAGCCGGTCAGAGGAATTGAGGAGAGATTTTTAAGAAGAGAATATAGATTTTAATGAATGGAGAGAAGATTAACAACTGAGAAAGATCTGAGATATGGGTGTGAGAACTACATAAATGAAAACAAGATGACAATTATTCCAAGGGCTAGGTGGGGGAGGGGGGAAGAATTATGAAATCATAATTGAAGCAAATTAGAAAAAACAGAGTTTATGCAGAAGCTGTCAAATAGTTCAGCAGTCAAAAATAATTACACAGCTCTAATAATATTAGAATGTTATAACCAAATATTGATTTAACAAAAATACAATTTCAAAGAGAAAGAGATGCATGCATGCATCATGTGGGTTGCTGTCATAGGTAGAAACAGAAATCCTAATATGTCTCCAAGGAAGAAATGCTAATTGCCAATAAACATGAAAAAATGTTCAACTTATTTAGTCATCAGGGAAATGTAAATTAAAACCATAATTATGTAATAATTTGCACCCACCGAGATGGCTAGAATCAGTCAGACAAGTTTTGGCAAGGGTATGCAGAATTCATAACTCTCATACACTGCTGGTGGGGATGTAAAATGGGTGCAGCTGCTTTGGAAAACACCCAACAGTTTCTCAAATAATTAAACAAATACCATATGACCCAGCAGTTTAATAGAAAAAAAAAATAAGCCATAAAACAAACTTATTTAGAGATTTGAAGATAAACACTAAAATATTATGGTGTAAAAGCGATTGCCTCTAAGGCAGAGTTTCTCAACCTGGACATTAATGACATTTGGAGTCATATCATTCTTTGTTGCATGGAGCTGTCTTGTGCATTGCAGAATGTTTAAAAGTATCATTGGCCTTACCCACTAGATATCAATAACAACCCTCTTTCCTTCCCTCATTTGCATAACGAAAAATATCTGTAGACATTATCAAATGGCCCCAGGGGGTGGGGGGGTTTGGTTTTCTCTGGTTAAGAACCACTATCTAGGTATTGGGAACAGGAGTGGGATTGGGCTGTAATATAAAGGCATAGCTATTTTTATAACAAATATAGAAAGACTGTTTGACTATTTAAACTGTGAACATGTGTGTATTAGCGTGGGCTGCTATAACAAGATGTCACAGACGGGATAGATTAAGCAACAGAAATTTATCAAGATTTAGTTTCTGGTGAGCACTCTCTTTTAGTTGGGCTGCCTTCTCGCTTTATCCCACATGATGGAGGAAAGAGTGATCACACTTTATATAAGGACACCAATCCTATTGGATTAGGTCCACCTTTATGAGCTCATTTAACCTTAATTACCTCTAAAAGCCCTATCTACAGATGCTGTCATATTGGGGGTTTGGGTTTCAACATATGAATTGGGGGGGAGACAAAATTTAGTTTACAGTCATACATAACTTCAAATAAAATAGATACAAAATACTGGATATTTTCACAGAAAACCTATGATAAAATTAGCCACAAGATTTCTTTCTTTACTGGGTTACCAATGAGGTCACTGTCACTGGGGATGTCTTTAACAATACTAGAAATACTGTTTTTTGTTGTTTTTGTTGTTTTCGATATTTATATTTATTTGACAAAAATCTTCTCAAATTGTTATTGTAAACATTGTGGTGTTTTATGAAATTGTTTCAATATAACTGGAGTCAACAATGGTCTTGGCACCAATTCAACACCATCAGGTGTCCTCAATTTTGGGTGCGGTGAGGGAGGAAGCTACTAGGGCAAACAGCTCAATCGTGATTAAGCACAGCTGAGGGAATAGCATAGCTGTGATACAGGTCAATACTGTTGCCACCATTGGGGCCAATCTCGGTGTCACTCCAATGGCAAGGGAGAGTGAGAGGGATATCAGCAGCACAGATGTGAAGTTAGCATTCTTCCTCAGTTCTTCCTCAGTGACTCAATGAGGAACCACAGGTTAGTGAGATTTAGAAAACATTTATTAAAAGTATATTTTAGAAATACAAAGCATGCCCCCAAGGAGGTATATGGTCTCAGCGCTGTATCGACACAAGAAGGCTACAAAAAAGAGCCCAGAAAGGCAAAAAAGGCCCAGAGGTGGGAATGTCTGCCTTAAATTTGGGCCATAATGGGGTGATTCCAAAGGCATTCCTAGGTGACTGACAAGTGAGGTCATTTTGATAGAAACCTGGCTGCTATGTAACTCCTTGCCTGGTGCACATGCACATACCCAGAATTCTACTACCATTGGGGTGCTTTTTGGGCGGTCTCTAGGCTGGCCTCCTATTCTTTTGCTTCCCCTGTTGCTCATATCTGACTAGCTACCTAACACTGTTATAGCTCAATTAGGAAGCAGCAGGGCTGTAAAACAGCAATGCTGGGAGGTGGCCTTGGGGTGAGGTAGCCCTAGGGAGAGGTCCCTCTCTAGCTAGACAGCTCTGCCCTGCTCTTCTCCACTCTGGTCTGGTGAGATGTCTTTGGTGGTACAGCTCCAGCAGGGAAAGCATGGAAAGGGAAAGTATGCTTCCCAAACTAGAGGGAAGCTGACTTAGAGAGAAATTCCCCACCCTTGGACCCTGACTGGTGCATCATCATGCAAATAAGGACTTTGAATCCTTGCAGTTTGATCAGTCCAAAAGGCACTGTCCTGATTGGTCGGCATGGAGCTGACCATGCTGTTCAGTGCGAAGCTAAAAGAGATATAACTGTGAATCTCTAATTGGACGGAGAGAGCCACAATCCTATTGGTTGAAATACAGTTCCAGAAACTTCTTTATAAAGTCCAGCTCAGACTACAGGAATACAACACAGGCAGGCAGTTGAGTGTGGGAGGTTGGCAGTCCAGTGCAGGCTTCTCCATGGAGTGCAGTTTGCATGAGAGTCCCTAGTTTAGACAGGGCTGCCAGGCTCTTTTTAAAAAAAAAAAAATTGAGCCCAGTTAGCCACCAGGAATCTTCCTTGTTATGTACTTTTTTCTCAGAACCCACATTGGTTATTAAAAAAACCCAAGTGAGTTGTCTTATAGGGAAGTTTTTTCTTTATTATTTGTTTTACTTGTTTGGTTTTGCCTTAGGTAAACTTGTACATAAATCTTTACCATATTTTTCCAAGTGATTCAGGAGAAAAGGTGCCATATAAATGAAAAATTAACTGAATCATCCCACAAGCACTTTCATATCAGACCTGAAATATATGTAGGCAATCAGACTATTTTTATAAAGTGTTATTGATTATTAAAAGTCCTATAGACGATATTAGTAACAGATACTAGTTTTAGTTGGTCTAAGATGTTCTCTAGGCAAACTAAAATCATTGTGTTGTGGTTATTGCCCTGTACGTTTAATCTTTTAAACACAGATTCAGTTGAAAGTTCTATTTGGTCAATTCATTAAAAAAAATCAACTGTTCTTAGTCAAAGTGATCAAAGCTTTATTTAGACTTTTAGCAAATAATTAATCTTAACTTTACTATGTACATTTATCAACATATAAAAAAGCAGAGTAGGTACTTTTGAAAGAAGTACCCCATTTATCAAGCTGACATTTTGGCTGCTTCACAAAAAAAGCAGATTCTATCATTGGTGTATATAGAGGCAAAGTCAAATCAAATCATTTGTTCTGCGTGGGGATGTTTGATTAATGAGGTCCTGCTTTGTTTTATTAATCTTTCCACGTTTTTCACATCTCACTTTTGACATGTAACCATTCTCTTTGGAAACCACCATTATTTTCTTTATGTACAATGAAGATTTAATCATAATTTAGGTTTGGAATTTTTTCCTTGAGTCTTTTCGTAAACCATTTTAGGACCTTATTTCTAAGCTAAATATATTTTCTGCTCTATTGTACATTATGAAAATCTTTCCATTTTCCTAACCTCTTTTAATAAATAAAATAAAATAAAATAAGGACATAAGAATAATTAAGACCTTTTGCTTTAAGCATATTTTTCTTTCCGTACCTTTTAGAATATGATAAGATATAAAAATACAGCTTTAAATTATAACGTCAGAATAATATGGCTTTGGTAATCGTTCTCAAGATCAATGACAGTTTCTTTAAGGCTGTCTTTGAAGCAAGTGTGAATAGAATTAAGTTGCCATTGGGAATGCTATAACGGCTATGATTAAACAAAACATTTGATAGATGAATAGTGTAAATGTTTACCATGTCAGCTTAAAGAATAAATCAAGCATTACTTGCTTTTAAAAAATAGCTACTTTTTTTTTTTTTTTTTACTGGTCTCTTGGCCACCTTTAATTTTATGGGCTTACTGCTTACTTTATGTACTGTCAAAAACCACAGCGGCTTCAGACAAGAAGCATGGTTAATTCTCAACACCACCTATCCTTAGAGAACAAAGGGGAGCCGCCTTTAGATGGAGCCAGAATGCCCACTGAATATAGTCTAGAGTTATGAAACCCTTCGATGAGCCTCAGCAGGAGTCTTTATCTTAAAATAGGAAGGTTATAAATTCCAGGAGTCTCATAGTCAAAGCGAGACAAAGGCTAAGTGTACATTTAGTTGATTCACAAAGAACATCAACTACAGTATTGGAGCCTAGAAATGCACAAGGCACAAGACCTAATTTTATCCCTGCCTAATGTGCTCCATTTTCAGGGTTTCAGAACCCAGCTGGAGACTGTCGATCAGAAAGAGCTTCACTCCTACATATGGGTGGTTCATTATTGCTCCTGGGATAAAATCCAATTCCTAGCTTGGAATTGGACAGTTCAAAATTTGGATCCTAATTCCCATTCTAACCTCTTTGCTTCTTACCCTAATACTACCTCTCTTGAGTCAAAATATTAACTTTAAACAAGAGCATAAGCAAACTTTCTGTGAGTTCCAATTAGAAGTAGCTTAGACTTTTGTGGGCCATACCATCTGTCACACTTCTCAACTCTACTGCTATTGTAGGAAAGTAGCCATAGGTAATATGTTAAAAAGTGGTTGTGGTTGTGCATCCGTACAACTGTATTTACAAAAACAGGTGGCAGAACTGATTTGGCCACTGGGCCATAGTTTGCCTACTCCTGCTCTAGATCAGGAGATGACTGTGAGATGACTATTTAACAGAGTATACAGTCAATTTTATAGGCCACAGCCATTTGTTTGTTTGTTTATTTATTTAACCTGAAACCACACAATCTATTTTAAGGTGAACCCTGATACTCCCAAAGGGCTTATGGGTAGGATTTCTGGTAGTGAGCACCTGCACCTGAGCCTCTGAACTTTTCAGATTAGCCAGATAGGGATCAGCCACCAGCTGGTTTGGCCACACTGGATGAAGATATTTTCATCTCCTTTAGCCTCATCCATGTGTATCTGGCAATAGGCCTCCAGGGCTTTTGGAGGTGGACTGAAGTTTTGAGTAAATCTGCACCACTTGACCATGCAGTGGATTTGCTCCATGTTCAGAAGCAGAACAGGTTCAAGGTGTTGGATTGCAGCGTGCCTGGCTCCAGCCGGGTGGACTATTTACCTTGATGAGGCCTTCACTCCATTTGCAATGCGCCATGGCTGTGGTGGTTTTCTGGTGCTTGAAGACCTGCACAGAACGCAGAGAGCCCTTTGACTGCATGGCTGAGGGCACAAACGAAAGCTCCTCTCAAGCACAGCATTACAGCCAGAAAAAAACAAAACAAAACATTTTTGTTCTTGTTTTTTTCCTAGATGCTTTGTTTTATTACTATTTAAGGTTGTTTAAAAAATTCTGGGTAATACACACACACACACACACACACACACAAAACCAAGAAACAAGAAGTTAAGAAATATAATGGTTGTAAATGAAAAGGTAAAATTGTTATTTACAATTGATAATACCATATTTCTCAAAAATCTGATCAAATCACCTGAAAACCCTTTAGAATGGTGATACTCAGTTACCTACACATGGTATTCACCTGCGGAAAGCTAAGAAAAAAATAATCATGATGCCAGAGCCTCACCGCCCAAGAGGCTGTGATTTAATTGGTCCAGCCAGTATTTTTTTTTAATATGGATAAAATAAATTATAAAATATCAATATATATTGCATGTAATAAGAGAAAATGTTGTTTTATGAAACCTTGTTTTCAGATATATAATTTTTACATGTATGTACGTGTGTACTGGTGAGAAACAAAATCTATTTGTTATCTGGGCATGGTCTAAAAAGTTTGAAAGTTGCCCTACACAACCTAAAATTGACATAGGCTTAAAGTGGGAGCTACATTGTCTTCCTATGGAATACATTACAAAGAATGATACTCGAATTGTCCTTTGAATTGTCCGGACTTAGGTTAAAGAAGCCCCATGATGGATATTAGCAAGGAAAGTGAGCTCCTCTTTGTTTGTTTGTTTGTTTGTTTGTTTGTGTATTTGATAGTTTCAGACTACATTTCATTGTTCCTTCATAGTGAATTTGAGCTCTTCTTTTGAACAATGGCCTAAAGCACAGCTGGGAAGGCAGCATGGGGATTGACCCATCAGCAGTGCCTGGGCCATATGACCAGCCATGGTTCTAGTAACTCATGATTTTCCTCCTCCTTATTTTTTAACTATTCAGATTTCATTTAAGCAGAGTAACAAAAAGGAAGGACATTTTTAAATGGAGGTAACTTCCCCCAGGATGGAATAACCCTGCCTGAGGTATTGTCGGGACCTGAAACCCCTCATCTCCTTGTCTTGTCTCTGATGAAGGATATTCGTGGCATTTAATCATTTTCCTCTCTTCTGACTCATAGCCTTGCTTGTTTTCTTTCCATTTGAGACTTAAACATAAATTAAGATGAGAGAGGGGAGGTTCCCTTTTAGGTTGTAAATCCTGGAACCCCACAAGATGCCCTAAGGAAATTCAGGTAGTGATGGTTAGGTGGAGGGGGATGGAAGAGAAGAAGAGAAAGATAGGAAGGAAGTGTTATTTTACATATTGTCTTAAATTTTTGCATTGAAAAAGCTCATTCAAATTTCCTTCACTTGTGCGTGCTGTTACCCAGAAGAAATAATCAATCAACAACTGTGCTGATTTAAAAAGTCACTTTTATCATATGTTGGTTTCAGAGCCAAAAGCCAAATGTCCCATCTCCTGACAATACCCATATGGAACAGTGGAATGCGAATGTTTATATCATAGGTGCCTATGAAAAAATTATTTTCATAGGTGCCTATCTTATGTCTTAAGGTGGTTCAAATTAATCAAAGAGAAAATATACAACTCTTTCTGTCATACTTTTTACAACAAAAAGTAAAATATTTATTAAGTAAAGTATTGGTATCTTAAAATATGCATTTTCATTCTTAGCATCAGTTCTAAATTGAAAAAAATAATAAATAATTAAATTTCATGTCATAGAACATGAAAGAAAAATATAGATATTTGAAGACATCTATATAATAATATTCCAATTAAGAAGCACACACACAAAATAACTTATTATTTTTAAAAAACTAAGATTTAGGAATTTTCCCAAGTTGCTTCTTGTTTGATTTTCTAACAAAGTAAAAATAAATATTTATAAATATTTATACTGGAAAAAAAATGATAACTTTAGGTGCCTAATAATGAGTTATAATATTAGGCAAATACTAGGGCAAGCTGATTCCATCTTATAAATATATTTTATTGATTGGGTATGCCAAAATAAAACTTTTCATACAATTGCAAATACCAAATTCCCTTTAGGAAAATCCATGCTCATTTTGGGCAAAAAAAAAAAAATGTATGTGTGTATGTATAGACATATGTATGTGTGTGTAATGTATATATACACACACATACGTGAATACAATGTATAATAATATGTATTTCCACAAACACATTGGCTTCATGTTATACTGAATAGAATCTTGAATTCTATATATATATATGTATATATATTGTATATATATATATGTGTATATATATGTATATATATATATATATATATATATGAAATTGTTCCATGTACAACAAATAAAACTTAGTCTTGCTTTTTAATGGTCACAGAGTATTCCATTTAATGATTCTCCCATGATTTACTTAACTAGTTTCTAATAAAAGATATAGTATTAACTGTATAGCTCAGGAAAGAAGTGAAAATTAGAATAGTTAATGCTTAGATGAGTGCAATGAGTCAATGAAATGACAAAATGTGCCAACCTAGAGAAGTTGCGTGATTGCTCTGTTTGATGCCATATAAACAGAATTACTGAAGCATTGAAATTGAGACACAGGAAGCTTAGAAGGAGGCAAATCTGAGCATCAGTAAGCACAGCCCTTGGGGCATTAAAATATAATCTGCGTGTCAAATAACTTTTAGATGCATTTTTAAGTTCACTTAGGCACCTGGACAGTTCAATTTTGTGTAACACAACCACTGTGTGATCTGCCACCCTCTTTTTCAGTAGAATTATTATTAGTGTATTGTGTTTATTCAGCACTCCCTAGCTTTAATGTTTTAAACATGTTATTTGATTCCTTTTAAAAACATAAGTTAGACAAAGCAAATTGCTGATGTTACAGAGGAAAAATTGAAGACAAAATTTAAATTATGTGCTTAAAGCCACATAGATAGAAAGTGTCAAGACTGAGAGTAGACAAGTTTATACAGAAAATTTCACTGTTTGTTATAATATTGCCTCTTAACCAATGAATAATGCCTTTTATAATTTTAAATCATAAATATTTTATATAATGCTAATTTCTTCCACTGTGATATCATGGTCATTTCTATTTAGCGCTTTTTTGAAAATTAGACAAAACACAAAAAAAAATCAAGTTATATGAAAATATTTTAATTAGTTCATTTGAAAACTCAAGAAATGTCCTTTAAATAATGGTCACTTAGTTTCAGCTTAAAGTAATAATATTTTCTTTAGAAGTGGTCATACAAATGACTATCATAAAATTACTTTATTTCTAAATATATGATTTAGTAATATCAAACACATTTATCCAAAATAAATATTTAAAGTGTTTCATAAATCAACATAATCATTTTCACTTATAGTGATTAAAATTGATATGCATAATTGATATGCATCTCTTACTCATCTCTTGAGGATAATTAAGGGAAAAATGCAGGGAGGACAACTCCTTTGCTGAGCACTATACCATAGAATAATTTTAGTGACCAAAATGGTTTAGAGATGTGGAAAATCAGTATCATAAAAATTACGATAACTAAAATAACTAGGACCTGTTTTACCAAAAAAAAAAAAAAAAAAAAAAAAAAGAGCATAAATGTAGTCCTACAATGAAATATAGGAGATATTTCCTGAGTACTTTGCAGAATAATAGAATGAGCACACAGATACCTTTTGCTTCTTTTTATCTTTTGATGGGAATGTATTCTGGTTATGCCATCAAGGCCATAAATAAAGCATTTCTCTTGTGTTTCTCCATGAACCTGATCTAAAATCCTACATATTTTATGTCATCTGTAGGGTTTCTTGTGAAATGAAAATTTGGCGCATTAGAATTAATATTGGGATATATTACAGATCAGGTTCAGTGAGAAGCGACTGTGAGAGAGGTTAGCATGCAGAAACCTTATTAGAGTGCTTTTTAAAGGTCCACATATGAAAGGGAAGGGAAGAAACACATATTAAGCAGTAAGAAAGGTTGAATAGAGATGCAGTCTCAATCATGGCCTCAGCCTAATGTAGGGGGAGCTCTGAAACTGGGATCATTCTTCAGAGTTATCCTGTATTTTACCCCAAATGGATCAGGCATAAGATATGGACCACCTTGGAAGGGGCTTGACCTTGGGCAAGGTGGCTCTCTTCCTTTCTTCAGCTGAGACATTCTCTGAAAGAGTTGACAGCAGAACTCTGTCAGCACTCTGAATGGCTGTGGGAGTATTTCTTTTTTCCTAAAGGAAGATATCTACTGCACCTCACAGAGCCTACTGAAACTTAAGCAAAGAAGGAAAGAAGGAGCTGAGAAGCCAATTTGTTAAAGCAGAAAGCATAATGGGTAAAGAGGGCATTTAGAAGGAGAGTTGGGTGACAACTCAAAAGGGTGACAAATATTTTGAAAGAAATAAGTCCTATTATTTCTTATGAGCAAGATGTAAACTAGTTATCTTCTAGTCTGTAAAGATAACATTAAGAAAAGTCCTTTCTTAATATTTATTTATGGTGAAAGATAGTATTTCAAAGTGGTTCAGAAGACATATTTTGAGTCAGAATACCTGGTGTATGTTTCTCCTCTTCCACTGGTTGTTTAAGACGTTTTATAAGTTAACCTTTCTACCCTTCAGTTTTCGAATCTATAAAATGGAGAAGATAATATTACCTACCCCATAGAGCTATTGTAAAAATAAGCAAGTTAATACTCCTAAAGTCCTTAAAATAGTGACAGAAGCCTTCTAGTGAGCAATTAGCCACATGAAACACTGTGCCTATTGGAATGTACGTTTCATTAGTAATAGAATCTGTGTTGTTCTCAGGGCCTGGAAAAGTTGGCAGCACGTAGTAGGTATGGATGATTAAAACCTGAATTCAATTTGAGAATGTATTTTTATATTGAAAATACATAATATATTTAATAATTTAAATAATAATTTTAGGATATAAATAAGTATATTGATCCTATTTTGAAATATATAAAACTAAATTTCAAGATATTTTAATCTTTTGTACAATCTACTTAAAATTTTTAAATAATTTAACACGATACTCAAAATGTACCAAAATGACAGTTCTTTCAATTATGCTGCCCATTTTGAATTGATTTTTTCTTTCTATATATTCTAATATATAATGAAAAAATTGGAGGAGCTATGTAACATTTTATCTTTAACATCCATGTGTTTAATGTTTTTTTCCATCGAATTTGGTTTACTATTTTGGTTTTCATTCATTTTTAAGACATTTCATTGAGAACCAATTTAAAATCATCTCCCTTCCTCTGCCTCTTGGAGCCTCTGTCTAGAATAGAACAATTGATTGTTATTTTATTTGGCAAACATCAACTGGGTGCCCAGATTCTTTTGACTGTTAGAAATACCCACTATAGATATCAATCCCCAAAATCCCTTTTTTTAATGCTTGATCCAGTTTTAGTGAATTTTCATCACTGAAAGAATACTGATACTTGATTTCTGCTTCAGCATCCAGTCCTCGCATTTCTGTTCATCAATTCCAGACATCTTAGTGGGGGTCTTAGCTCTTTCCTGACCTATTTCCAGGTAACAGTAGATCCTAGAGCTACACTAGCTAGTGTCTAGTATGAATCCTCTTACCACCTGGACTAGCCACCTATCTGTCCACAGCCTATTTTAGGAATAAAAACCCTTTGGATGCATAGACTCCCTAGGTTCATAAGGTGTTTATAAATTTTTGTGAAGTTAGGATATAGTTTCTTCATGAGAAATTGAATCCCTTTATCATATATTCATATATTACTTTCTGAAACATATTTGCTAGTCTTTGACAGAGGTAGCTCAATTTTCCACCAATTACCTAGAATATACAAAGATAGCTATTAACTGCTTCATACCTTGGTTAATTTCTTTTTGAATCGGTCACCTTTAGCAGCAAAGCAAAGTCATGGGCAAACAAAAGCAAATATATTGACACAGTGACTAGAGTACAGTTTAAAGCCATGACATTATCAGTAAAGAATATGCCAGAATTGTAATAGAAGAGAAATTACCTTTTTTCCCTTTTATCAAGAATGTAATTTTTCAGTCATTTGAAGAGCTGCTTCTTATAGCAGTTAAATTTTTTTTAGTTACTATTTAAAACACTTATGTTACATTCCAATGACCATGGTGTGAATGATTTAAATACTTTGCCAGAAATATAACCTTAATAAGGGTAAAATCGGCAACTTGAATGTTCTTCTAATCTCAGACTTTGTCTGGAAGACTTTTGTAGAGACATAACACACACATTATCTAAAAAGTATTTACTTCTCCACTTGAGCATATTTTTCACATATTTAAACACTTTACAGTATGGTTCATTAAGAAAATTTAAGACTGAAGATAAAGACTAATAAATCACTGCAATTTTATTTGAATTTTATTGTGTTTTTTTCATTTTTAAAGACTTTTTCTGAAAATGTACTTGTTTTGAGAACTTGAGAGCTAAATCATGTTAAACGACTTTTATTTTGTGGGTCATATTTTGCAAATGAATTTATTAAATAAAAGTGTTAAAATAAAGGTTTATGTGGGAACAACTTTTATGATGGATCTTGGATTTTACTTATCCAGTCATTTTTTGCCTGTATAGGTCGTTGAATAAGTACTTAAGTTGAATAAGTACTTAATATGAAAACTAATAGTGAATTGGAGCGATTATAAAGGAAGTTTGGCAATATTATTCATCTATGCTAAATTTTATGCTAATATCTTATAGTTTGCAGTTAGCAGTTTGTTACTGCAGCCATTTCCACAGTCCAGTCTGTGGCACATTCTAGCTAGTCTTCCACAAACCATGTCATCAGTTGTAACTAAGCTTTAATTCAGTCCCTGATTTATTGCTATCCTGATTTCAAAGAAAGAGATGAAAATATTATATGTTATACTTGTAATGTCTGATATTTAGGTTTTTTTAATTATTTCATCCTAGTTAGAAATGCTTAATAGTTCTTTTGCTAAAGATTAATTTCTGTAATTAGTATATAAAATTATTTTTACTTAATTCATATTTCATATTTTCATCATTACTTAGGTAACAATTATTTTTGCCTTAATATAGAGAGCATTATGGTAAGAGTTATGACAGAAACTGATATAAGCATGTAATTACATATGTTTATAATGAAATATAATAGTCCTTTTCATCATATGCATAGGCAGGAGTTATCAATTGTTTTTTAATTTTAATTTTTCAATTAGAGTTGACATTTATTATTTTTTATTGGTTTCAGGTATACAGCATAGTAGTTAGACATTTATATAATTTACAATGTGATCCCCCAACTAGTCTACTACCTACCTGACACTGTGCATAGTTATTACAATATTATTGACTATATTCACTATGCTGTGTTTCACATCCTCATGATTATTTTGTAACTACTAATTTATACTTCTTAATCCTTTCATTTTTTTTCAACCAATCCCCCAATCTCTCTCCCATCTGTCAGTCATCAGTTTGTTCTCTGTATCTTCTGTATGTTCTCATTTGTTTGTTTATTTGTTCCTTAGATTCCACATATAAGTGAAATCATATAGTATTTGTCTTTCTCTGTCTGACTTGTTTTACTTTGCATAATACCCTCTAGGTCAAATCATGTTGTTGCAAATGGTAAGATTTATTTTTTTGTGGCTGAGTAATATTCCATTTTATATATGTACCACTTCTTTACTAAGGTAATTTAGTTTCACATAGTTTATGAAGTATTCAATAACAGTATTTTAGTTAATACAGAAAATATAACAATGTCATAATTCACCAGTGATTAAGCAAATATAATATTCCTCTTTTATGGGAGTTTTTAATGAGATTTTAAAGCATTTTCTCAAAATAAGAATATATGAATTACTTTTGATTGTATGTTAGTTATTCAGAAAATAAATTCATTATATTTATAAATAACATATTTAAAAATCTATTATTGGTTACTGTCTAGGTCTCAGGCAATGGAAATATAAGGCCAACTCATGACCTTGCCCTAACAATGGCATATTTAATCTTAAAAAAATACATCGATATTATTTCTTATAATTTGATAAAATACATTTGAAATCATAGATGTAATAGAGGGACACTAAAGGAAAATACATAGATGGGCCTTAATTATATCCTTGTATGTGGGAAATCCGAGAAAGAGAAATCCAGGGAGGAGACAGAGTGATTGGCCAGAGCTGTAGAAGAATACACAAGAAAATATCAGAAAAACCAAGGACAGATAGAGTTCAAAATGGCAGAATGACTAACCAAGAGAAATTCCACTGAGAGAGAAAGAAAGCAATGACAAGAAAATTAGCAGTAAATTTAACGGGACAGAGTTGCTTTATTACTTTCCTGAATGGAACTTTCATGGATTGATGAGATTGAAACAGGTTGTAGTGAACTTGTTTACTCATATGGATTTTCTTACATTATAAAAAAATAATGTAGTGAACTTGTTTATTCATATGGATTTTCTTACATTATAAAAAATAATGTAACCTGACTCTCCCCAACCACTACCCACTGTGATTTCATTCTCTGACCTCTTTCCTAAAGACTCTCTCTGCCTTGACTTACCTAAAAGTCGGTTTTCCCTTGGGATCACTCTAGTCTAAAATCACAAGCAAAAACTGTTCAGTCTCCAGCTCAACAAAATTTGAGATCAAGAGAATGGTAGTTAGACCTCTTTGTCCTCAGTGCCCCTAATGACAAAGAAGAGGCAGAACCACCACTGGGTGCACATGGACCTTTGATGCTCATTTCCTCAGACGCACTTCCCCCAGCTCTTTTTGCCCTTGCCACCCGCCAGCCTCCTGTCTGTTTGCTTGGATTCAGCCCCTCTTTATGCTGATGTTGCAGTTAACCTGTGCTGTTCAAGCCTCTGTACGCAGTTGATCAAACATTACACCCCGATATTTCCCCCACCTCCCCAACACTCTTTCCATCTATCCTGAGAATTGTACTTTGAGGTTCATTAAGGGTTAATAGGACTGTTAGAAAAAAGTGGGGAATCCGGTGAGACTAAGTATCTCAGTCAGGTTGAGCTAAGTATAAGGGAAAGAAAAGCCCTGCCTGAAACAGTGAACCAAAGGATGAGGAATTAAATTTGAATAACAGAAAGGCAGCTAGAAGGATGTCATATAAAAAGATTGTAGCACTTAACCATCCTGTTTTCCCCATTGTATCTGTTAATAATATCATAGATGTTATCACAAGTGTTGTCTTAAGTTGTATTTTCCAGAAGACCCTAAGATGAATGTTGATATGCAAGTGATTTATTAAAGAAGAGGTCCCTCAGGACATTGGTAAGGTTAGGAGGCTCAGGACAAATAAATGGAGAAAACAAGAGTGGCTTCAGCCTAATCTCCCACATGGCACTTTAGGTTGTAAATTAAGCCCTAAGGGATTAACCCCTAATTGACTGAAGCAAGGGTTCTGGGGTTTTATATCCTTGCATATTTCACATACTAGTTAGTGGGAGCTGAAGAAATAAATTCCTACGCACTTCTCCTTCTCTGTTGTGTTAGCAAAACAGCTCCAGCAGTTGAGGGTAGTGATCTTACGTCAGCCATGAATACGGGATGTTAGGGGAAAAAAGCCCACCAAATTAAAGGGACATACCACAGCAAACAAAAAAATGATTTGAGAGGATATAGGTAGAACATTAATGAATATTTGGGGCTAAAATTATTGCTAAAATTAGCATGGAAATGTAAGGGATTGACTACTACTTGACTATCTGGGGGGGGAAGAAATTTAGGGGAAAACTAATTTATGATTCTTCAGAATTAAGCATGATGCATCTGTCTGATACATCTGTGGGACACTTTTGAGTAGCACATCTTTATAATACTTCTGTATAAATATGTTTATAATACTCATAGTCTAATTCTTATCTCTTCCCTTACATTACATTACATAATACGTAGCTTTATTTTTTGTAAAGGTACCAGCTATAAATGGAATTGTGTCCCCCTGAATTCATATATTGAAATCATAACCTGCTATTGAGACTATATTTAGAGTAAGGAAGAACAGTAGTCACCCCTTAGCCTCGGAGGTTATGTTCTAGGACTGTCAGTGGAGGCCTGAATTTGCAGATTGTACCAAACCCTATATATATATAGATGTATGTGTGTGTGTGTGTGCGTGTACACAAACACACACCCACACACACACACTATGTTTTTGCCTATATATACATACCTATTATAAGGTTTAACTTATAAATTCGGCACAGAGATTAACAACAATAATTAAATAGAACAATGATAACAACGTAGTATAATAAAACCTTTGTGAATAGGTCTTTCTCTGTTTTTCTGAACACCGATCTGATAACTGAGGCATCTACTAAGTGAATAATGCGCAGGTTACATATACAGCAAGGACATGATTTACAGGGATGATTTACATCCAGGCAGGATGGAGGAGGATGGCATAAGATTTCATCATGCTATTCAGAATGGCACACATTTTAAAACTTATGAATTGTTTATTTCTGGAATTTTTTATTAATATTTTCGGACCATGCTTGACCACAGATAACTGAATCCACAGAAAGTGAACCTTGGGTAAGGGGGGACTACTGTAATTAAGGTTAGATAAGTTCATAAGGCTGGGGCCCTGATAGAGTTAGTGTTCTTATAAAAAAAACACCAGACAGCTTGCTCTCTCTTTCTGCCTTCTGAGGACAAATTGAGAAGATGACTGTCTGCAAACCAGGAAGAGAACTCTCACCAGGAATTGAATCGGCCAGCATCTTTATCTTGGACTTCCCAGCCTCCAGAAACACATTCCTTTTTTAACTGTAATGAAAATGTTTTCTTTATAGGCATACTGCAGAAGAGGCAGTTAGCATGTGCCTGACATCTCATACACCCGACAACCTAATGCCCTATATTTTTAGAGTCCCAAACAGGGCAAGGCAGATTGCTATTGGGAGCCAGCCAGCCAGACCTGGCAGCCCTCCAGTTTATCCTTTAGGGCAGTTACAAAGGATTTGAACTTGACAATTTGCTGTGATCAACAAACCTGTTTGGCTTAAAATTGTCTTTGAGTGGCTATGCCTTTAAATGGACTAAAAAATAACTTCTATACATCTCCTAAACAGTATTGAATTTGAAATGCTAAATTTGCATCTTTGTCTTAAATAAAATAAAGGGTAGCAATCTAGTGCTGATGAGAGAGATAGATTTTGTTCCCCAGAAAGCTTTTACCTTTTACCACTGCAGAGCTAGCCTTGAGCTCATTCTTATTGATCCTTCCTTGCCAGCCTTTCTCTGAGCCCACGTTTCTCTTTTAGTCTCATTTCCCACTGAAAGGAGGTCGTGGTACAGGTGGAAGGTGTTGGAGACATTGGGTAAACTTTTGTGCTGGTTGATAGAGAGGAGAGTATAAAGTGAGAAAACCAACATCAATTCTGTGTCCAAAAATTTCTCCAAGTTTCTTTCATTGGTGAGGGGGCTTGGTAACTGAGACAGGAACAGCTGTCTGACCAGACCCATTTCTGAGATTTCCCAATCTTTTAATAAATGTAATTAAAAAAAATACTAAGAATAACTTGAGAGAAGAGTTGTGAATGGCATTCAAATATTTAAATGAGTGCAAGCTCTCTGGTGCAGAATAGTTTTGGAGCTTATTCTACACCGAGAGATCAGAAAATTGCCTGCAAGAAGGTAACATACTAGCAGTGCAAATGCCAAAAGGATATCAGGGCTGATTTTATTCTAAGCCTTCTTCAACTATAGATTACATATTCACTCATATTTTATATATATATATATATATATATATATATATATAATTTATTTATTGAACACCTACTATACAGCAATCTATGGGATTGAGAGACTAATGTAGTGCTTAGGAAGATTGGACAGATCAAATAACCTGGTTCATGGCCTAGTTCTAACCCTTAAAATTTTGTGACCTTGGGAAAATTTATTCACCTTTCTGTGCCTTGATATTCCTTTCTATGAAATGGCAATGATGAGCGAGATACATATCCTACAGGGTGGTTGTGCAGCTTAAGTCTGGCACATGGCTGTAGCCCTTCAGTGTAATATCTTTTGTTATTATTGTTTATGCCAGGTTTTATCCATGCAGAAATTAGTAAGGTAAAACTTCCAATATTCTCATAATTTGGTGTGGTCTAACAATAAGGAAAAAAATAATGAAAACTCAGAGCTATAAGTGCTGTAACAGAAGATATGTTCCAGAACTGTGGCACTCATATCAGGGGTTATTCAAGAGGAGAGAGGATGATGTTAGGATTTGGTATGAGTCTCCAAGGACTTTATCAAGGAGACAAGATGATAAGGGCTGCAGAAAAGACACAATCATGAGAAAATGTGATGCTTCAAAAAATGTTACATAATTTAGCATATCTACTACCAGAGGAGACGCTGGGGGCATGCTAGAGAATGAAGTTGGGGTAATTGGAAAGGCCAGGCCATGCTATACAATGTCAATTTCTGTTGTAAGATATTTAAAAAAAGATCCCAGAAAGTTTGCTCTAGGTCTAGTGAGAAAGATTTATTTGATTTGATAAGTCTGAAGGCCAAGACAAGATAGAAATTTATGAGAAAAAAAGAACAGCAGCGAAAGATTTTATTATGCTGTAGAGCTGGGAAATAGACCACACTGGAAAAATAGCTAAATTTGAGGGCCATGGAGTAATAGAAAGAAGTGGGGAGCTAGCCTAAGAGGGAAGGCTGTGCTAGAGTCTGGACTAATAGGATCTCTCTCTGGGCATTACCAAGGAAACGAAGAAGTGGAGAAGGACAGGTTAGCATTACCATTGGCATTTGCTGAGATCTCCTTTTGTACCTTTATCCTATTTCTATTAATAAACATAATATTCTGGTATATGCTATTTTACATAATCATTTAATTTTATCCTTAAATAATTCTATCAGGTAGGTGCTAGTCTCTTCTTGTGTGGATAAGGAAATTGACACAAAACCAAGATATGTGATTTACTTGAGATCAAATAAGTAATAACTTTATTTATACATCCTCTTAACTTTTTACAATGTCCAGTTTCAGCCATTGGTCTTTGTACCTTTAGATTTCTTTGTGCCTTTTCCTTTTCTTACTTGTGACTCGTAATGCTTTCATTGCTGTCTTATTATAATGAACATATTTGGCAGAAACTACACTCATTAATTCATGTTCTTCAACTTCAGCTGAATCTTTATAGTGTTCCCCAATTTTCTACATGTATCTTGTCCATTCTGTGACCTGTTGCCCACATATACCTCTCATATTGAGACTATATGAGTCTTTATGTACTAACTTCAGGTCCATTCCCAACTCACAGATGTCATACTTTTCTTCTTTCATGAAGAAAATCAAGGCCATCACATGAACTTGTTAAATTTCTGTTTCTTCTATAGATTCTCTCTGTCTCCTCCTTACAACCCCCTGCACATTTATGTGCCTCTAATGGAAACAATAGCCTTGGGATTTCAAGCTCTTAGTGGAATTAACTCTAGTAATTACTTTTCTCAGAATTCCCAAACCATTCCTCTCCACCATGATCCTTATTGATTACTACTGTATAAACACATTCTTATTTACCTCAGAGTTCCCTAAAAATTTACCCATGTTTGTCCTCTTGTAAATTATTCTTGCCTCAGATCCCAATAGTGATTAAAAGCTGGGAAATCTTATTTTCCATTGCATAAGAGGTGTATGGGGCACGTTGTTAGCATCCGAAGTTTGATCTATAAATGTATTTTTGCTTATATGTTGATCCTTTTCTCATCCCCTTCTTTCCTTTTTCCTTTCTTCATTTATGGTGACCTTTCTGCCCTAGGTTTCTGCTATCCTTCTCCCTACCTTGCACTTCATTCTTCATGATAAAATAAGGGAATATCTGTCAAGCTAAATATTCTATCTACTTAGAAGAGGATGAGGTGATAATAACAAAGCTGGTATACTGTGCATTACAAATTCTTTACTTAAAAGATAATTAATTTAAAAAAATTTATTCCTGTCACAGGTTAGAGGGAGTATAGTAAAAGCAGCATTTCCTGAAGTATAATTGCAATTAAATTCCAAAATAAGAATAGTTTCTCCCCCCCCCCCAAACTTTTGGGTAAATCAAGCTTGCAAAGTTGTTAATGTACTTAGAATAAGCTTTAGAAGTGACAATGCTTCTTTTGCTCTCTTCTCCTCTACAAAGCCAACTTGTTATTTAGAGAATAGTGTGCATAAATGCCATGGAGCAAAGTCTTTCATGCTCTGTCTAGCATAAGGCAGCTGAAAAAACACATGATTTAGAGCATCAAGGCTATTGCTGAAGTCTTCCCTTGTCAATGCAGATGTTCAACTTAAATGCATGTGCTTGTAGACCCTGAAGGGAATAGGGTCAGCCTACTATAGGAACACTAAAGATGTGTGGTGCTTCTTTCATTTCAGTAGTCACAAGAGTACATTGAGTTAAAAATTGTGTCTAGGAAATAAAACATTCCCTGGAATGGATGCAGTATTCCGATAGTAACAAGTTCCCTTTATATATATTACGTTTATTTAAGACATGTATATATGATGTCTATGATCGTACCTCTTACTGTTACTGCTAAAATTAACTGTGATTTCACTGGAAGGTACTGTCAATAATCCAACTCTCTCAAGCATGTTTGACTTCTGTCATACAGTTAAAAACAATGTAATAGGTGGAGACTATCAATTCCCTACTACCGCTTAAACACTTCGTTTTGTGTTCACTGAAGCTGAATGTGAAAATTTGATGCTGATAATATCAGAACACATTGGCTTTAATGGTTTTAAACATGTATTCCATCCATTTTAAGGATTCATATCATTAAAAATATTGAATCTACTTAATATTGACTTACCCTCTTCAATTTCTTAAGCAAGTATCTCTCAGCAATATCAGAATCAAATGATAGAAAATCCTCTTCATGTTAAGATTTGCTAAGTGTTGTTTACATTCTGAGAGATTTCAAATTTGCATTATTTTTATTTGTAATATATGTACATTTTCCTTAAATTAATCTGCTGTGATTTTTTTCCAAATAAAATTAATATTAAAAAAGTAGCCCAAAATATCTTTATACTGTTGCGTGTCACTGTCAAATAGTATTTAAATATTGCTGTAATTGTCTAAATGCCTGTTTAGAAAGAAAATATTTTCTCTTTAAAGGAGGGAAAATGTTTTATTTAGAGGAGGGAAACTCTTTGAAGCCGGCGTCCATGACTATTTTATACATTAGTACACCTAGAAATTAGTATTGTGCATAAAAATATGCATTGAATTAATGAATAAAACTAAGTTTACATGGAAGAAAATTATTTTATGGTTGGCAGTGATATAGTATACAAAAATGCCAATTTAATGACCTAAGAATCACTGGCAACTAGTTTTATATACAGACTCAGCCTTTGGGAACAATATATTATCCAAGTTTTTAAAAATAGTTTGGTGTCCTTGCTATATCCTAGAGATCTCTTATAATAATAACTTCTGTAGTAAACTCTAAGGATTAAGCAGATGGATTAAGAATCGTGATACTTCCAAACGTATTTTGTGATGGGACAGTGATGCACATTAGGAATATCTCAAACTCTCCCAAGCAATGCAGGAAGGATAGAAGGGGAGGCTGAAGGTTAAGGAAATCAGTATAATTTCTGCTAGTTTTCTTGATAACTTGTACTAATATTTCAGATTGTTTTTAAGACAAAAGAACATCTCATGCTTAAGTCCCTGAGACTTTGTAACATTTACTTGGAATCGAGGACGTCTTCTTTTCATAAGAAAAGCCCTTTATTGACTTTAAAAGTTCTACACAAAGTAAACACCTGCAGGGCAGGAGGTTGCCTGAGAGGCCTCTGCTTCCCTGCAGAGTAGTGGGAAGGAAAGGAGATGAGGCGGGACGAGGGGAGGCCCTGGGTGGCGGTATTTTTTGCAAACTGATTATTTCCCCACTCTTCCATCAGACCAAGGCTGTTGCTTCGTTTAATTTAATCTCTTATTTTCCCTGGAAAGGACAAAGCACATTTCAGTTAGTCAAATTTCTGCTAGCAACAGTAGTTGCTATTTCAAGGGGGAGGAGAGACTAATACATGGGAAAAATAATTATTCTTCATTTTTTTTACTTACCATACGTATATATGCGTCTATGTGTGTGGGAGAGAGGGGGAGGAATGTGTGCCTGTAGGCAGGTGAAGTATCTAAATACGATATTAAATCATTACCCAAAATAAGAATCAATTTTTCTTTTTCTCTTCCTAACTCTTCTGATTCTTTTTAAAAAAAATCTTGACAAATACTCATGAAAACAGCATATTTCCATTTAATCACAACTTGTTATAGAATGTCTAATTAATAATGATTATGTAAATCTAACTTTACTTCATTAATTTTTTTTCTCCTTAGAATAAGAAATGTTTTTTTCCTCTGTTTCCAGTTCAAGAGGAAAACATAACCTAGATTGTGCGTTAACCGTGATATTCATTCAGCCCATAAAATTTATGCATTACATTTAAAATTGAGTTTGGTATGCAGTTACATTGGACAATAAAGTTTTGTTACTTTTTTTTTACTTTTAAGAAAACAAAGTCTTTAAGAAAAAAATTATAGAAATGCATCTATTAGAAACTTGTTAAATACCAATTTTGAACCCTTGCAACATTTATATTAAAAACTTCAAAGAGATTTGATGGCTGGATCAAAATAGTATGGCCTTTATTTCAAACATATATAACTAGTAAATGATATTTGAAAACCTAATTTTATAAGCTCTAAAAACACAACGTAATTAGTTATTGGTTTCCTGAGAGCGCATACTAAAGTCACTCAGTTAAATCATTTCTCTTGTAATGTGCAAGCATATGTATAGGTGTATTTATTAAAGAAGACCTAGTGATAGCTTTGCTTTTAATGATAAAAGATAACCTAAATATGGTCTCATGAACTTTTAATTTTGTGGGAAGTTCACCTTCACCATAAAATATGCAATTAATTTTATAAGATTTTAAAATGTGTTTATGTAGTCAACATTGGACAATTATTGTATTAATTAATCTTTTTTTTTCTTAGAAAAATTACTTCTTTTTGCTTCTAACTCAAAATGTTTATGGCACCTCTGTGCCGATTCCCCTGGAACGCTGCACAGAGTGTTTTGGAAGTGTTGGCGAAGAGGAGGTTAATTAATGTCTGTCCAGGGAATTTGTCAGGGAACGAGCTGTGGTAGATTAAAGGAGATGTGATGGTTGCAGAGGTCACAGCCTTGATTTTGAGCCAAGACTCACTATCATTTTTTTAATTGAGTCTGAAAACTAGAAAGCTGTGATGTGGTAGCCACCTATTACCAAGCAGGACACATCTAACTAATTGGAAATGAGTATGAGGCTTAACGACTCCCAAAACAAAGAATGAGAGCAACCAAATATGAATGGCCATTCATTAAAAAAATACTCAGATAAAGACTTTCATATTATAATTAATGTGTAACCTCCCTTTGATATTTTAAAAATATAAATTCTCACTATTCCTATCTTAAAAATATGAATAGTTTGGCCCCTCTTGTAGCTTTAGTTTTTCTTTCAGAAACAGAAAAATGATTTCCATTAGTAATGAAGCTTTGAATTCAGAACATTTTGTTCTTACATATTAAATGATGTTTTTAAAGTTATACCGATAGTATTAATGTGTTGTATTTTTATTGCTGTACTACACTGAAATTAAAAAGCAGGTATAATTTACGTCGTATCATCATATTCAAAGTACAAAAATAGCTCATGTCATGATATATAAAACATTTAACCCAATTTAGTATAATTGCCTTTGTTATGATTCCAATTCCTTTTAGCACATTCCCTTGTATATTTAAACCTCAGATGATAAATTACTAATTTCGGATACTAAGTGCAAAATAATTTGCAGTTATAAAGAAATTTGATTTATTTTACTCCTTATTAAGTTCAAATTAATATCAAATACAACTATCTCTGAAATATACTTATCTGATTTTTCCCATTTGCCTTCTTTAGAAGTTATAGAATATTAGAACAAAATATAATGCTTTTTTGAAATCAAACACGCATCCCTTTGCTTTGCCTTACAATGCCTATACACACAGTAAAATGAATGCAACCAATCCATAGCCCATATTTTAAGAGTTTGCTATTTTTTGAGTTCCTGTAAATGAAAGCTCAGATCAAAAGTTTCAGCCTTAAGTAGTTTAACAGTGTCCATAAAGGTCATTTAGGGTTGCCCACGTGAGAGATCTGCTAATTACATATCCCTGTCAAAAGATTTTTTTTTTTTTTCTGGAAAGTATGTTCGCTTCTTCCAAGTGCACAATTTCAAGGGTGAAATATATGAATTTTGAAGGGAAAAAAAAATCACCCTCTTGGATGACCATTTCAGTTAAATTAACTATGGGAATCAAATGGGTGAAAATGGCAGCACGAGGAGATTTTTGGACAAATTTACTTTTATGGGCCTAAACGGTTCCTACTATTTACCTTCCAATCGATTACAATCATATTTTTTCCCCATTTCTGTGAGTAGCAAATTGTGGCTTTTTTTTCTTGTATTGAGGTAACACTGACATCATATGCTTCTTTCTCAGAGAATACTTTTAGTATATTGCAACATGTAGTGGTTTCTTGCTGTTTTAATGTTGTTACTAGAGAAGAGAGAGTGACCTTCACCTTGACCCTAACCTCAGTGAGCAAACAGAGATCTCAGAAGTCTAAACCCTTACCCCTTAGAAGCATTCAGCTGCAGATGGGCAGGAACTAGATCTACTCAGACCTTTTCAAAATGTTCATCTCCTGAGTGGAGTAATGTAGTCGTTGGGAGTAACCATAAATGTTGTTCGATACTCTTTTCAGTAGAGGATAAGACATTAGAAGCCTTTGACAGATCTCTATATCTTGGAGTCCTGAAAGATCTGCTTTATTTCTCACTAGAAAATAAAAACATTAGAGCCGGACCAAAAAATTCAACTCTGATTTTGATAAGCACTTGATACAATGTCCCACCACATTTTTTTTTTTTTTTTTGCAGTGAAT
Source organism: Eonycteris spelaea (assembly GCA_003508835.1). Lineage (NCBI taxonomy): Eukaryota > Metazoa > Chordata > Mammalia > Chiroptera > Pteropodidae > Eonycteris > Eonycteris spelaea. The sequence continues at coordinate 8,915,154 of PUFA01000033.1, read as the reverse complement.
GAGCTAGATATGGCCTGAATCTTTTAGACTAGCTAGATTTCTTGCCTCAGTGCCTTAAAACCTCGCAGATGACAGGAGACACATAATTTATCAAGAAATCTAGAGTTCAGAGTTGCTTAAAATCATACTTGTAGCACTCAGTGCAGACATTTATTTTTGACTTTATTCTCCTTTAAATTGTTATAAATTTGAATGATGAAGCACCATCTTTTAAAACTAAATTTTCTTCCAGCTCAAATAATTAGGTTATGCATTATACGAAATACATACTTTCTTAAAATCATCTTCTTGAACAGTGTACAAAATAGATTCAGAACATTAGAGGTGTCTTATGGGACAGATGAAGGACATTTCACTAAACATCAACTAATCATATCATAATATGACATAAACATGTAGGAAGAGCCACATTTGCTTTCATTATTAATATGTTGATATATTCAAGTAAGATTTTTTTTTTCTTACTTCTTCTTAGTCTTATCTATAATGCCAAGCAGTGATCAGCTTTATTTTTCTCCTACTATTGACTCAGGGTCAGATAATGACTAGAACATTTTGGCAAGTTTGGTATCCTGGCAATTCTTTGTAATTGACACATAAGCTTGCAAACCTGTGATTATGTGCATATTGTTCTTAATCTTATCTAATAGCCAAGCTTCAGCAGAATTATTCTATAGCAGAGGTTCTCAGCTTTGTGTTACGTTGGAATTACCTGGAGAGATTTTTTTAAAATGCCCATCCCAGACCAAATACACCATACTTCTATTTATGAGAAACCCAGGCATCATCCTTGTTTAGAGCTTCCAGGGGATTCCAGCATACAACTAAGGTAGAGAATCACTGTTCTAGAAGATACAGAAACAATCTAAATTGGCATAATGTCAGTCTCCCACACTGAGCACTGGATTTGCCATTAAAAAAATCTTGTTTTTCTTTCAGGTCGATGGGTGCCAAAGCAAATTTTTTATTAAATTACTTAGATTTTGTGACACCGTTCAGACACACTCGTATATCATGGGGTATGTCTAATTGCCTCTAGAAAACTAGGGCCAAAGTGAACAATTTAGTTGGCTCTGGCTCCCTTGTTATGACAATGTAGCAAAACTGTGTGCCAGGACCTAGAAACCTGGCTTGTTGGGGCGACATTATGAAAGTTGTGTTGGGGTATCAACATTCACACCTCCCTTCCGCCACTCCCACATGCCCCTAATATAACATATGAAAAACGTTTTTTCCCATATGAAAAACACCCCTCCACTAAGTTCATCTAATATTATATTTATGCTGGAGCCAGTCCAATTGTTCAGAGAAAGATGTTATTAGTTGATAAAGGTTTAAGGTATTATCCCTCCAAGAGGTTCTGAAATTTTAATACAGTCTCTTGAAAGCCAGAAATATCAGAGTTGTAAAACTTTAATGACATGAATGACTGAGAGAGAATTAAATAATTGGACTCAAAGGATCCTCTATAGTATCATTCTGCAAATTATACCACATAGGCAGTCTTGCTCATTAGATTGGCCCCTCTGGAAAACATCAGATTTCTGTTCATAGTAAATTCAAAGTTCATTATTACCTGATCAAAAAAATTTTTGTTCTTTTGGTTCCATCTCTTTAGTGATATAAGTATGATAGTCAATTATATTAGAAATTAATTGTTATTTTACCCATGGTAATTTGCCACTAATGATGCACTAAAAATATTTTATTTATTAAGAGAAGTGTAGTAATAAGTGCCTTCCAAAAATTTAATTTACGCTAGATAATTTATTGTCCTAAGGGACCTTATAAGGTGTCATACATACTATGTTGAATCAATAAATATTAAAATAATGAATGAGGTAACTATAGAACTTTAAATATCACAATTGACTTTTTAGGAGTTATAACCTCTATTAGTAATCTTGCCTTTGCCAAAGAAAGTACTGTTACCAATCAATTATTTGGTTATATTTTTAACGTTCTTGAATGTCCTCATTATAAAGATTTTAACTATTTGAAAGTGTTTAATAATTTAGGTAAGCAATATTTGTTTTTATTCTTTATATGGGAAATTGAAATCAGGAGGCTCGCTGAGGGCTGGAATTGGTAAGTTCTATAAAAGCAAACTGGGACTTGATAGCTTTAAATACCTCAATAACATGTCTATTAATTTATATTATTTTTAGTAATGTGAACTGTAACCAAAATGATCATTCCTTGATATTATTTATATCAGTTTTACTTATTATTCTTTTTTTTCTTTCCCCTGTTGCAAAGTAAAAGATGTTGCAGGGAAAGATTTTATGCCTCCCACTTGCCTCTGCTTGCCATTCCCCCACAACTACCACCACCACATTCACATTCTTTGTTTTCTCTCATAAACACACGTGTGCACATGCGCGCGTGCAGACACACACACACACACACACACACACACACACACACACACACACACACTTCTGTTTTAAGGTGATAAATTCTAGCAGTCACTAACCCAGTCACGAATCATAAGCATTCTAAAAAATGCCTCATCACTTTGAAGGGTGTCTGCTAATCAGGGAGGTTAATGCATTTGCCTCTTTCCAGTGGCAGACGCTATCTCTTCTTAGTCATAGCAGGAAAAGAAAATTGACCTCCTGTTCCCAATTTCATATGAAATTTTTTCCCAGATAGGGGCAGTGACCTTGCCAGAAGGATCCAAGTGCATGTAAAATCATATTTGACTTGATGATGGATGGCCAGTTACCTGGGTATAAGCATCTGTTCTGATAAGGTTGGGGCCTGGGGATAGAGCAGCTACATGTTCTGCATTTCACTCTTGCTTCCAGCTGGCAGGAATGATATTTTCAGAAATTCAGTTGATTCTCAAAGGAGATTATGGGCAGTCCAGCATAAAATATAGAAAAAGGACCTGGTCTTGAATTTCATAACAGAAGTTAGGTTTTGTTCTTTAAACTTGTTCTCCTAATAAGTTGCTTGTCTAGAGCTAATTTTATATTTTGAAGTTTTTCCAATGAGTTCTACAAAAGACATTTTAATTTATATCATAAAAATGTCTTCCAAATTTTCCATGCTTTTTATTATTTATCATCCATTCTCTTGTTCTCAGCATGTGGAAGGGAGTTCACATTTGCCGAGTTACTTGTTTCCTGAGTAATAAAGTTTTGGCTTAGATGATTACATTATAATTTTAAAGGTTTTGATAGACTTTTTTAGTTCTAATTTTAGTATGACATAATTCATATTTTTTTCATTTTCTTAATAACTATATTATACTAGTATGAAGCTAAAATGCATTTGATTTATAGCCCCTCCCTTATATTTGAAGCCTGTCAAAAATTATACAAAAGTAGATCGATCAATAACAGTACATATGTTGTTTTTTTATACTCATAGCAATATATATTTTTTTAACATGAGAACTCAACAAATATAAAATTATATCTTTAGCATTCATTCTTATCTTTTCATACAGCTAGAATTAATTCTGCGGTTCTCATGGTTTGTAAAAATTAACACATTAAAAAATTCTGGAAAGCATATCTTTTGCACACTTCCAGTTTATGTTTTCCCCAATTAGGGATGATATAGCCCATGATGTGATACAGTTCATGAAGCTGGAAGGAACATTAGTGGTGATCTCATCTACTCCTCTCATCCGACAAATGGGGAACTTAATCTCTGGTAAATGGCATATTCAGTAGAAAAGTTGGGACTAAAACACAGACGTCTTTATTTATTTTTTAAGTTTTTAAAAAATATTTTTAAGAACATTATCTTCTCTTGCTTATTTGAAGTTAATAGGTTTAGGCTTTTATTTCATTTTATTTGCTTTTGCTTTCTGTATTATCTGATCCTTTGGTCCCATTTTTTTCTTCTTTGTTTTGACTAGGTTATGAAACATAAACATGGCTTCCTTGAGATAGCCCTTAGGATGCAGGAGGCAAATTATGAAAAAAAAAACTGAAGTATAGATTCAAAAAATACCTGTCTCCAAGGATGTCTATTACCATTTATTATAGGTTAATGTTATTTGATAAATGCATGAAATATGGGACACACCTATGACATACTCCTAAGAGATTTACCTGTGACTAATCTGAGTCCATGAATTCTTCCATTATGGTCGAATAACAAAATAAGCAAAATAATGTCCTAAATCCAGAGGTATCAACTTTCAAATGAGATGTGACCTTAGGAAGTTTTTAACTTTCTCTGTGAACTTCTGTTTCCTAAACTGTAAAATAGGGAGCATTGTGCATCCATTGCTGGAGTGATGTGGAAGGGCAAATGAAATTATGTAAATTAGATATTTCATGCAGTATCTACCATACAAGAGCCTTTCTGTAAAAGTGTTTTTCTCCCTTCATACTTTGCAGAGAAAACATGGGTGGTCTTTTTTGGTACTATTTGCCTTGTGATGGGTTATAAACAACTGACTTTTCTGGGAAGTGAATCAGTGCTTATTGAGGATTGCTGGAAAAGAAAAACAGAAGAATTTGTTCGCAGTTTAGTCACTAAAGCAAATTTTTCTGAAAGTCATCAGTGAATTGTATACACAACATTGGTTTGTCTCCTCTCTTTACGTTTCTCCTAGTTTGACACATCTGAAGAGAACCCACCTTCCCAGGGGGCCTATTACCTATTAAGAGACATCCGGTTCACATGGCAGCAGCTATGGTAATTGAGGCATGTAATTTAAGAGCAAATGAGCTTTTAGTGGTTGTCTAGCGTTTCCAAACCTATCAAATGATTGCAAATAACACACAGCCTCATTTTTGTATTCTGATCCACATCTACTAATAGTATTATTGGCATTATTTTCTTTGTGATCATAATGTCGATGAGTAGATTCAATTTTTGTTTAATTAAATGGATATCAAAAGATTATAAAGTTGCCCTTCATTCTGCCCGAATTTGAAATTCAGTTATTATTCTGTCAGTATTGAAACAATGAGGAAAATATGATGTTAATAGAAAAATTACCCAAATTACACAGTAGTCATTACTTTATGGTAGTATGTCAGTCTGGAGATTACATATTTTTAAAGGTGCAAACATTTGGTGTGTCAGATTGTCAGATTACAAACTCCTGGTACATCTGGAAGTCATTTTTTTTTTTTTCTGAGAAAGAATGTTTTGTAGGGTTATATCATTTGGTTTGAGAGAGGTTTTATTTTTATAAAGATCAGGCTACAGATCTTTATTAGAGGTCATGGAAGAACGCAGAGACTGCTTAGCTGTGATGCTTTAACACCATGTCAAACCATGCACCTGTTTAGAAATTGATATCTTTGTTCCTATAAAAAAAAAAACTACCAAATTAAATATTGGAAAATTCATAAAAATCTAAGGTGTCCTAATAGTAGCAAAATGTTGAAAGAATTTTTGCCTTTATTTTTGGTACTTTAAATTTTTAATTTCAGGGGTGGATTGGACATAGTTTTGTGTACTTAAATTTTTAATTTCAGGGGTGGACTGGACATATTTTAGATTAAGCTTACAAATAAAAAGATGATAAAGAAATGAAGCAAATTTTCTAAGGAAATAAAGACAAATTTTCTCTTCCAAGCTGAGATGGATGCTGTTTGAAAGAAGGAATAGAAAATTATTCCAGTCTATTTTTGGTAAGAAAGCAAGGTTTTAAGTTAAAATACAGACTAGCTGTTTACACTGATCATAGTAAGTATACGTGCAAAACTTCTTATTTTACTTTAAACATATATAATAATCCTAGAGAGCAACTATGTCCATGACAGAATATAATTAAGAAAGGTCCATTTCTATAGGGAAAATTTTTTATTCAATGCCCTAGGTCAATAATTTATCAATGTCAAAGAAAGAAGAAAGAAGCCCTTATATATTGGTCATCAGTTAGATACTATGAATCATTTGATTCTTACAGCAACCCACTAATTAGTAATTATTAACCCCATTTTTATACATGAGGAAGTTGAGATTCAGAATTCATTCATTTTACACATCTTTATTGAGTGTCTACCAAACAGATGGCTAACACTGGTCTAGGTTCTGGGAATACCACAGTGACCAGGATGGAGAAAGTCATTCCTCTTATGGAACTTGTTTCCTGCCAGAGGAGAAAAAAATACATAAGAAAAAAAAAAATTCATATAACGAAGGGTATTAAAAGAGAGTGATATAAAAGAGAGTGCTTAGGTGGAACTTTAGATTCCTGAGACTGGGAAGAATTCATGAAGGGAAGATCCACATGACAGGAGGGGCCTGATCTGTGGAGGTTCAGAAGGAGGCTCACATCAAGCAGAAACAAAGAGCCAGGCAAAGCTAAAGCCTGTGCTGCCTGTTTCATGCTCCCTGCCCCGTGAGCAAGGGAGAAAGTGGAGCAGCATCTGAGTAGGTAGGCCATGGATAGATCGTGACAGACTTTTAGCCAGGATTTTAACCTAAGAACATTAGGAAACAGTTGGAGGGTTTTATGCAGAGGAAGAAACATCATGACCCAAGTGATATTTTTAAAGAAAAAGTCGCTCTGGTTACTGTGAGGTAAAACTATTAAGTATAAGGGGAAATGGTAAAGAGTAGAAGCAGGAAAATAGGAAGCTCTTTTACTGGTCCAGTTCAGCAAAATTGTAGTGAAGATTTTGAATACAAGTAGTATGGCATTCAGAGAAAGAAGAATCAGGACAAATCCTAGGTTTGGAAAAAGATCCACAGAATCATTTACTGAGAGCAATAGACTGGGAGTTTTTTTCATGGGTAGAAATCAAGAGTCTAGTCTTCATTTACTAAATTAAAGGAATCTTTTTATTAGACTCTAGAAGAAGATTGCAAGCAGGCACTTGGCTAAATAAGTATGGATTTGGGGGTCAATTTAAGACATAAAAAAATTGAGATGTATATTTTTTTGGAAAACTTCAGATACCAAATATTCAAACCAGTATATAGTGAAATAAAAATATTACCCAGTGTTAGTTAATTTAGTTGTTTGTTGTTATGTGATGGATTATTTCTTAGAGAAAATATAATTTGTTGTAGACCGAAGATCAATAAAGTTGTTAGAGAAAGATACAGAATTTCAACAAGAACATAAAAATTTAGAGGTGGGGGAAATGGGTGAAGGTGTTCTAAAAGTATGACCTTCCAGTTATAAATGTTATGGGATCATAATATACAGTATAAGGTCTATAGTCAACAGTATTATAATGTATTTTTGAGAGGTGCTAAAAGAATAGATCTTAACAGTTCTCATTACAAAAAAAAATAAAACTGTGTTAAGTGACGGATGTTAATTAAACTTCCTGTGGTACTTATTTTGCAATATATACATTAATCATTATATCATATGCCTTAAATGAATACAATGCTATATGCCGATTATATCTCAATAAAACTATAAAAAATGTATACTAGGTATTAGCAAGTTATATTATGCTAACATTAAAATGATAAAATACAAAATAAAAAAATGATACTAGACCTATTTAACTTTTTAGCATGACTAAAATTCAGTTAAACAGAAATTGTAAGGGATACATTAGTTTTATAGCAAGCACAGAACATTTCTGAGTTAAGATAATAGTGAAATATATTTATAATTAATAACTAATTATACAAATTACAACTATGTATACATTAACAAATGGTGTTCAAAAATCAAAAAACATCTCACAAATGCATTTTATTGGTAGTGGCATATAGATTGACCAACAGAAGTCAGGATTGTTAAATATGTTGTAGGAAATGAAGTATAAAGTACTATCACTCATTTATTTTAAATCAGTTCTAAGATAAAATACAATATACAGTCATAGAATAGCTGCATTTTACTATTCTGTAAGTTTTAAATGTTAAATGATAGCAAATGCATTGTGAAATGGCATAATCCAGAAAAACTGGCTTTTACTGTACAATGGATTCTATTTATAGATGTCTAACATTAAAAAATAAGAAATAAACAAATGGAATTGAAGCTTTGTTGCCACAATTTCACAGATTGTATGAAAATATTTTGAAAGGACGTTGTTCAGACAATGGTCAAACCTATAGCATTCTATTAAAATATTGAGAGTATCTTATAGGACTTTTAGAAATCTGTTTTTTTTTTTTTCCCATTCCCTTCCTCTAGAATAGTACAGAAAGCATTTTACTAATATTCTTGGCTTCATTAACTCTTACTTTGAATGTGTAAACCATCTTGTAAAAATTTGTTACTCAAGTGTTCTGGAATTCTTATAAACAAGTAGCTAGAAATCACCATAAAGTCAAGTTGAGAGTAGGGTTTAAAGGTCACTTTTGAGTGAGTCATTTTACCCTCCATATGAAAGAAGCTCTCTAATTGGCTAATATTCAGTAATAGCTTGACCATAAATAAAAATTCACCTCCACAGCAGTGGCCTTGAAAACTACACATAAAGCACAATATTTTGTAGTAGTGGGTACATTATTAAGAAAATATTATATTACGCCTCTTAATATAACTCCTAGTTAATCCATATACAAGGAAGGGTGGTAGATTTGGGAAATTATGGGTGATTGAAAATAATTGTTAATACAAAACCAAATGAGTAAAAATGAATTCAATAGTGAAGTTCAAAAATGGAGCCATAGGAAAAGTCTAGAGGAAGTCTGAAGGGGATTGGAATCTGAAGAGTCCAAGTGGAAAACCTGGCCCTGAAGGCAGGGAGGATGCATGAGAGAAGGGAAAAGACTGGATCAACAGTAGGATCCTTGGGAAGGAAGCATCTCACCAAGTCCTCTGGTCAAAAAACCAGTCACCACACCAGCTGTGTCACCTCCACTGTGGGCAAGGCTACACATTTTCTGTTCCCATATAACTCTGCAGTGGAACAGTTTGCCAGGGAGTCTGGTGACACTCAAATTCAGCTTGTAGGAGACTGTGTATATTCCCTACCCACTTCTGATTTACAACACTTTGTGTGTGTGTATGAACTATTAATTTTCAAACTGGTTAATTACCCCGGATAATCAAAACTTAATTCTATTTGCTATTGCAAAAGTATAACAGATTAAAAATATCTTTCTAATATGGTTGAAACACAAATTTCTACATTGAAAGGGCTTGCCTCCTCCATCTCTAACCCATGACTTCACATAACATGAAATTTAAAAGTTTGAAAATTTCTTAAATTCAGATATTGTTAAAGCAACTTTAATACTGAGAGAAAATAGGCAACAGATATGAAGAGCTAAGTGACAAAAAGCTAAGACGAAGTACTCTAAAATATGTGGAAAAAATGCTTAACTTTACTCAAAATGAGAAATATAAATTTAATTTGTATTACCCCAGTCAGATCAGAAGAAATCCTAAGCTTTAATTATATACTGTTGTCAAGGCTATGGGGAAACAGTCACTCTCACATGTAGTAGTGGAATTTTAAACTGATATAATTCCTGTGAAGGCAAATTGGCAATACCTATATATATATATATATATATATATATATATATATATATATATATATATATATATATAAAGACGAATTCATGTATTCTCTGACCCAGTGATTCCACTTCTAAAAATGTGTTTTACAAATTTCACATATGTGAATTGACATATACTCATGTATATACATTGTAGTGCTGTTTATAATAACAAACTTTTGAAAAAATGTAAATGCCGGCCAATAGGTGATTTATAAAATGAAATATAATGCAACTATACCCTCTCTAAGTTTTGGTACAGAAAGACTTCCAAGATATATTAAGTGAAGAAAAACAAAGTAAGGAATAACATTTATATTATGATTCTTTTTGTGCACAAGAAAGGTGAAAGATTATGGTGTATATATGTGTGTGTGTGTGTGTGTGTGTGTGTGTGTGTGTGTGTGTGTGTGTGTATGTGTGTGTGTGTATATATATATACATACACACACACATATATATATGTATAATGTATGCATATAGATAGATAGATGAGAGAGAGACAGAGACAGAGAGAGAGAGACAGAGATAGAGAGATGCATAAGAAATTCTAGAAGGATACCCAAGAAACTAACAGGGTTATGCCACTGAAGGCAAAGGAGTGAGAACCGTGCAGGAATAGAGAGTCCAGATGTGAGGAAGTTTATCATTATAAACCTTTATATTCTTTTTAGTTAGAAACTTCAAACGTATTTTCTTAAATTAAAAAGATAAAAGTGAATGGGCCCAATTTATCAAGTACGTAAGTTTGAAAAACCTTTCCTCTAAAATTAATTTACAGAAATAAAATGAGGGATACCAAAATCTAACTTCTGTTATTTTATTTTAATAGAACTATAATAATCCTTAATATCGCTCTGAAACTCAGATACAGTGCCTATTACAGTGGATGTTAATATTATTAAATTGTTCAGCAAATTGAATTACAATCTGTTATCCTAATACTAACTTAAAAAAATAATTTTACCTTCTTATGTAAAATTTGATGTGTAGCTTTCTTCCATTCAATGCTTCAGGTCTCTACCTCTACAGTGCACCTTGCTTTGCTACTAGCACTCTCCGCACCTGCTTATAAAAAAAATAGTCTTCAAACCTCCTTACACTCAGCTTTTGCCCCCTCTGGCCTTTATGCACAACAAAACCAATTGGTATTTTTAAAATAAATCTGAGCATATAATTGTTCTTAAAATCTTTGCAGGCCCTCCCATTATTTTTTAGAATAACATGATATAGTTTACAAGGCCCTAAAGAATGTTGAATGAATGACACACTGTGATTCCAGTTCAGCACAATCCCAGGCAAGCAGGTTCAGTTCAGGAAGATATTCACATAGAACTTACTCCTTTGGCTTCCAATTAAATAGAATATAATCATATTTAAACAATTAGGAGGCAGTCAAAAGTAAATTGTTAAATCATTTACTTTTAGGTAGTAGCATTTTATATTGTATGGTTTTCAGTTCAATAATTTAAATACATGCACACAAACATATATAGTATATGGATAGACAATGACACTCTGTAACCTTGTCCCATGTGTTCATAGAGGAGTTCAGAGACATTTAAGCCAGAATATCATGTATAATACCGACTAATAATTTATATAAGATAGGAACACAAGTAATCTTAAAATTCTGACACCGTTTTGTTTTCCTTGATGGAGGAAATAAAAGGCAATTTATTCATAGGTCCATTTGAACTCTATTTGCTTTTGTTGGACTGGTATGTGATGAAAACTTGGAGCACTGCAATGACAATGCCTGTTGTGGACCTTTGACTTGTAAGAAAAGAAAGAATCTCAGTTTAGAGAATGCATGAAAGGCCAGTTACAGTCCATTGTGAGAAAGACCAATTAGCAAACCATTGCACTATCCCCTGTTTACCCTTTAAAAAGTTAATTGCTATTTCTTTACCACTCTGCTTCAACATTATTACAAATCATTAGCGATCTTTCATCAGATCTGTCAAAATCGTAAAACCATGTTGTAAGAAAACCTCTTCTTTTTGAATAGTCAAGAAATTGAAGAAACATTTTCATGGTTATTTCTATATTTTATTGTCATTAACAATGCTTACTATGTGTGCAATTCAGTAATTTATTGTTGACTTAATTTTAAGAGATGCATTGAATCAAATAATTTATTCAAAAATAATGAAAAATTTAAAGTCCTGGGTCTCGGGAAGTTGCTAATTTGCAAGTGACAGTGGAAGAAGTGTGCATTCAAGAAGAAAACACCCCTCCCCTGGAAAACCTTTTTTTGTTTGTTTGAGAACTGAAAAAGTGCACTTCCTCTACCCCCATCTTACTCATGGATGTGTGAAATTTAAATATTTTTTGACAAAGTGAAGAGAACTGTCTCTGTAATATATTGATCTCAATGAGTTTTAAAACTATTTCCCTTGCAGGTTAAGAAGAAAGGCCATGAGAGGAAATGACTAAATCCTCTGTATATCTTCATTGACAGCTGATAATTAGCATGCAGCTTAGCAATAATAATTAGTTCTCTCTCGAGAAAATTTCCGGATGAACTCTGAGATGGTGCATCTCAGTTTAGTCTCGTTTCTTTGTCCACTACCTCCTCCAAGTAATTCATGTTATTTTTAGAGTAGGAAGAACTGGAGATGAGCTCCCTCCTTTAAACCGAGTCAGCACTGTCCATTATTTGCACTGTGTTTTCTGGAGATTACCTGTGATTAGAGTTTCTTTTGTCCCCCTCTTCCTGTTATGTTTTCTGATTCTTTCATGTAGGCAGTTTGAAACAGTGCAAAAGGATAAAGAAGTTAGCCATTGCTTGGTAAATATGCCAAGTCCATAGACTATAATTTGGAGCTAAGATCACTAATAATATTACTTAAAGTGTTGACTCTAAAACTAAAAAGAGACAAAAATGAGGAAAGTTTCCTGCTTAAGTTTTATTTGCTTTTACTATACATCAAAAAAAAAAACCTTTCCATTTGAAACTCTATGAAAATTAAGTTAAAATTTTTCAATTGTTTCAAAAGATGTATGAAACTGAAAATGTCACAGATTAAGTCAAAGCAAAACGAAAAATTATGTAGTTATTTGAGATAGTTTATAAATATGAATTAAAGGTAATTAAAATTAAAAATTTATATTAACTTGAATTTTTCTGTTGATATTATTGATGTTGAATTACTTTGTTATATCAAGCCCAATATTGACTATTGGGAAAACCTTCTATTTTATCTTGTTACTTATATCAGACTCTGCAAAAATGCATTTAATTTCAGACACATTATCTTTTAATAGACTAGGCTTTTCTTTATTGCTTTTGTAAAGAGTTTTATATGTAACAGGCTATGGAGTTATCATTGCTAAGGAATGAGCTTTTAATAAATCAAGCAATCTTTTTTGCTCTTTGACTCTTGGGATCAGAACTGGGGATGACAAAATGGTGTGAGTTCACAGACACCCCATTTCACATGTATTGTTAATAGCAAAGCTCTTCAGTTAACTTCTCATTAAATTTTGGTATTATTAAATGACATAATAAGCACTAAACCCTTCAACAGTATGTGACACAAAGCTACTCAATAAAAATATTAATTGTTATTACCAGTTTGAGAGTCAGGGCTCTGATGAACAATATCAGGACATAGAAGAAATCTGGTTCATAAAACAAGAGGCATTTCCCCATTCCACCCCTTTTTATTTATTAGACATATTTTTTAATGAAATAATACACATTTGCTGAAAAACATTTTGATAAAATAGAAATGTAACACTGAACCTCTAGAAGAGTCTTAACAGCAATATCCTGAACCTCATTTTCACTGGTTATTATAATTTTTAAAAATATTTTCACATTTATTTTTTTGTGTACTTAACAAAGTGAATTCTTTTTATGTGTATTAGTTTTTGTCTTCTGTAATTACATGTCTATTTACAGAACAGAGGTGATAGCTTTTTTTCTTTAAAATATTTTTTCCAACATACTAAAGGAAATAATTTGTTTTCCAATCTATGTTATAAATAAGTAGTTTTTTCTCAGTTTTACCTAATAATTATATTTCCACTTGTTTTAAACATTGTCATTCCATGGTTTATAAAACTTTACTTTTTTATCTTATTAATTGCTTTTATGTTTACAATGCTCTTTTTACAAATAAAGTGTGCTTTAATTCCTATAAATTTCATAAAGATGATATAAATGAATGTCTCCCCATCCCAAAAGAAAACAAAATTAAAGTATTCTTCTCTATGCAGATGGTTAGGTTTATTCTCCAAAAGTGAGTGACTTTAACAAGTCAGTTATTATCAGGAAGGATGGCTCAAGGTCAACTAATGAAAAACTCAAATTGTCATTTTTGGCAGATGTTCTTCAACAGTTAATACTATTATATGGAACATCTATAAACAGCAAGTCAACTTATCAGCCTACTGGAAATACAGATTGTATTGAATTTGTTATTATGAATTTACTCATGAGTAAAGAGAGACTGTATAGGTTTGCCTGTGTGATAGATGGTAACAGTTCTGACCCCATATAATTATAGGACCACACTATTTACTACATGACTTCCACATTTAACCATGGATGAATAATTGATAGTAAAGCATCCAATTTAGAGGAAACCAGCAGTCGATGAATTGTGAATACTGGCTAACCCAATTATGCTCTTTTCCCTGAAAATTTTGAAATGAAAGATGTAAATGTCATACAGTGGTAGACTGGAAGCTGGAAGGTCATACCGTTGGGGCTAATGTAAGCAAGCTAATCAATAAACCCTCAGAATCAGTATAATGAAGCAGTGGCACTAATAGAAACAACAAATAAAGATGAACCATCTCCCAAGAGTTAAATTACTTTGTGCTTCTGCTGGTTTTACAATTACTATTAGGCTGGGTTTTCTGTTCTTAGATTTACATTACCTTGATTTAATTAATCTCTATTCATTAAAATCATTAATGTTCTAACTCATATGGCCACCCATGGCCATAAAGTCACTTTTGGTAAATTGCTCTTTGATATGAAGTTAGTTGGTTTGTATTGAGGATGTAATTATAAGTAGAGGTATGGCACTAGATACCTTATATTTTAGTGATTATTTTTTAGTGATGTTATATATGTACACACACACACACACACACACACACACACACACACACACACACACTATGAGGAATGACTCATGCAATTAGGGAGCCCGAGAAGTCCTACAATCTATTATCTGCAAGGGAGAAAGCCAGGACATCTAGTATTACAGCTCAGTCTGAGTCTGAATGCCTCAGAACCAGGAAGCTGATGATGTAGATTTCAGTCTGAGGGTAGGAGAAATCTGATGTCTCAGCTCAGCAAGATAAAGAAGTGAATTCTTCCTTTCTCCAACTTGTTCTACCTAGACCCTCAACACACTGGATGATGCTCACTTATATTGTAGAAGGCAATCTTCTTTAGTGAGTCCAGCAATTCAAAGGTTAATCTGTTATCTAGAGATACCCTTCCAGACACACCCCGAAATAATGTATAGTCAAATATCTGAGCAACCTAGATTCAATCAAGTTGACATATAAAATAATTAACTCTCACACCAGACAAGTTCCTTAGCAACTGACATTTTTTCCTCTTGTATTATAGTGACTTTAAGTTTTAGGAAGCCTGGGGTTGGTTTTAATATTCACTCTAACTCTATGGGATATTAGAGAAGAGCTTCAGTTAATAAATTTTATTCCAGCCTTTTCAACCCTAGCAATATGTTTATTTGCTTAGTTGAATATATTTGTATAAGTCATTTCAGATCCTTTGGGGGAAGAGGCAAATTAAATAATCAAATAAATAAAAGTAGAAAGTTGAAGTTAATATTAAAGCATAGATATATACAACTCTTTAAAAAGTGTTCCTTTTATAGAATGCCTGTATTGTGTCCAGTATTTCAGATATATGTCCAAAGCACAGATATTTACCCATAATGGATACTTTTAACCCTTTCAGACTTAAATTCAGGATGTTGGAGAATCAGAGACAGAAAGGACAGTTTGGACCTTAGAGAAAATTAATTATCACAATCAGGTTTTATGCCCGTGGAAATGTAGAAGAAGAATACAAATGATTACACTGATATATTTTGGTTGGTATCTTAATTCTGAAATAATATACTTACTGACAATAATATATATACTGAACTTAGGAATCTGTCATTAGCACTATTGTGTTGTAGGATGATAGTCAAAGTGGAGAGTTGCACAAGAATTCAGTGTACTTCTTTCATATTGTAAAAATGTTTAAAGAAAAGTGCAATCTATTCATTGGGTCTTATAAGTTTAAAACAATGACTAGGAATTATTCTGGGAAGTGTTTTCACAAGTGAAGTAAAATTTCTTGACTTATTGCCTAAGGCATATATTGATATTTAATTTTATGTATCCAAAGTTACCTTGGATAACTTTGTTTCATCCAAGACAATGTGAATAAACCAAAATAAGCAAGGTCCAATATTTTTTATAGCTTAAGAAATACATTATCTGACCTTATATAATTTAAATATAGGAGAAGTCACAAATGAAGATTTTAACTACCACCCGTTAGGCTTGATCATTGATTATTCCTTCCATTTGGTAAGCTTCCAAGAACACAGGTTCAGCACTATACTTTGAAAGACTGTAAAACATCTGTGTGTTGGATTTATTTATTTTTACTGTGTTTTATCATTTACCCATTTCGGAAATGCAATTTAGTCAAAGAATTAAAATTTTGAGTGAGGAAACCAATCTAAAGAGGTTAACTGATTGTTCAAGTTTCCTCGGGTAATTAGTGGCAAAGTCAAGACTAGAATCTGGTTCTCCAGATTCTCAGTCTACAAGACTTTCTTTTATAACACACAAATTTGTTGTGCTTTGATTGCCTTGTTTTGGGGAGGAGTTAGAGTGGGGGTTGAGGTTTGTGCTATGTGTGTTAATGTGTGGTAATTTGAGTGATTTTTTCGTTGTTATAGTATATATCTGTAAGATAGTCATTTAATCTCCAGGCACCTGAGTTTCTCTACCAATAAAATAAAGGATAATGGTTATTTAAACTGTTATACTGTATATATTAACTATTTTGTTAAAAAAAAAGATAAATGTATAGCCATAAGAAGTGAACATTTAAAAAATTGCATTTGTTGAATGCACAAGTCAGTTTTTTCCCTTTGCATTTCCAAACTATGTCTCCATGGGAACATGAGTGCATTTTTGTGATCTCATGGGATAGATTTGGCCATAGAGATGGAAAGATGGGTCAGAATAACAGTTGATATATCAGAATAAGATTGATGAGTCAGTAATTAGTTTCTATTATTACTTACTGATGAAGAAATAGGAACTACCCCATTCAGACTGTAAGAATTATAGTAAGTGTAGCAGAAATCAGCAAGTGATTAAAACAACTAGAAATTGATGTCTTTCTCTCCATGTGTACACAAAGGTAATGAGGTCCTAGTGACCTCACTGGGAAACGAGCAAGTTCATTCCTAAATGGGACTCATCCATGTAGTGCCTCCTTTATTTGTTGGGCTTTCCCTTATTCCTGTTCAGACTTTTTAATGTTGGCATGGACTGCTCCACTGTAGCAATATTCGAGGGCAGGACCCTTGCATTGTATTTCTTTCATGGCTTTCTGTGGTTTCTGGCACTTATTTCCTAAGAGCTGCACCTTAGCATGTTTGGTAAGTCTAGAGTTTAGAGACATGTTAATTCTAGATAATGAGTAGCCTTTCTTTGATTGGTTGCATTGTTTTAGATAATGATTTCACCATACAGAAAACTTGGGAAATTTTAGCAACCTATTGAAATAACAGGAAATTTTTCTGGAAAAGAGTCCACTCAACCATAAGTGATTGTGTGTGTGTGTGTGTGTGTGTGTGTGTGTGTGAGAGAGAGAGGGAGAGAGAGAGAGAGAGAGAGAGAGAGAGAGAGAGAGAGAGAGAGAGAGAGAGAGAGAGAGGAGAAGGTGTAATAGCAGTGGATAGCTTGTATCTATGGGATTAGATCCCTAAAATGAGTATGTCTTACAATTTGTGAATGCTAGTAAGGTAGGAAAACAATATGATTCTACTTTTACAAATTTGTCTCTCAGGAATAAAAAAAACACCTAATTTCTCAAATTTCTATTTTCTTCTTCTCCAAATAATGCACCATATTCTTTCCATATCTTCTTCAAAACCTGTCCCCAGTTTATTTATTTAGATGAATAGTCAAATGACTCATTTTCATGAGTTTTACCAGTTTCAAGTTGAAATATTCTTTGTGTGTTAGTGTCTATCTGAATTAAATGGACAGACTTTGGGAATACTTACTTTGATTTTGGAATTTTTGTTGCACATAGAGAAGTAAATATAAAAGTCATAATACAGTAACTTTTCCACACAGCTTTTTATACTTAAAGATTGTGAAGGATAATTCTTTCTGTATTTAAAAACATAGACTATTTACCTTACATTTTAAGTTGAATTGTTTTTAGATTCATACACATAATAAATTTTAATTTATGCACATTAAAATTTATTCCCAGGTACACTCTATTTTTTTACATGATGCACAAATATTTTTAAAAATTGTTTTCTGTTTTGAGATATAGTTGATAAATAACATTATATTAGTTTAAAATAGACTACATATGATTTAATATATGTGTATATTGCAAAATGACTATCGCAAGAAGTTTAGTTAGCTTCTTTCACCTCACATAGGTAGAATCTCTTTTCTTGTAATGAAAACTTTTAAGATCTTTCCTCTTAGCAACTTGCAAATACACAGTACAATATTGTTAATGCAGTGTCTATTTTTAACCTTTTCAAGTAATAGATTTTAAACACTTTATATTTCTGATAAAATGAATGTGACTACACAGCTCCAATAGGCATAAAAAATAGAGCCATAAGAAAAGTATTATAAAGGTATTTGTATTTTCTTGTGTTTAGCATTCATTTCCTTTTGCATTTCAGAGCTCTTGGAATTAAACAGAACATCAGTCTTTCATAGCCCTTTTGGATTTCTTGATCTCCATACAATGCTGCTGGATGAATATCAAGAGAGACTCTTTGTGGGAGGCAAGGATCTTGTGTATTCACTCAGCTTGGAACAAATCAGCAATGGCTATAGAGAGGTATGGAAATATTGGACTGTATTTCATGTGGGAAAGAAAGGGGCTGAGACATATCTTTTGCATAGGTGTTATTTGGATTATTTTTTTTAAAATATCTGAAGGATACTTTTATTGAAAGAAATAAAATAGTCATTAAAATAAAATCATCTTGAGAAAAGTTTATGAATCATCAAAAATATATAACATTGAACTTTCATCCCACCATTTAACTCTATATTCTCAGAAAACTTCATATTGGTGCATTTGCATTCTTCTTTCATGATGGCCCTTGTCACCACACCCTTAAAACTAGATTTGGATGATGATTTACCAGCAGTCCCTATCAGCAATATTACTCCCCAAATCCCAGCCTGAAAGAATATGGATATGTGATCTCAATATACTATACTCATAGTTCAGTTGGTAATATCACTAATTCAGGTGGATGCTCGTTAAACCTGGTGGATTAAATTATATTAAAATAGGCAAGTGCCCAACATTTTCAAGAAAAGATTAACTATGATAAGAAAGATAGTTCCATAGTCTATGATTACACAGAGTTGAATAGAGCTAAATTTTTTTCAGGCCCCTATCAACCTTACATAAAACATACAGAAATATTTAGACCATAGTATTTTTTGGCATAAATGTATCTATTATGCAATATATTTTTTTATAATTTACTTTTTATTTTTATGTTTATTAAAATGATCAATGTCTATATTTTTAAGTCAATTCGAAAAACTTACGATGAATAGCAGCATACCTTTATTTCTGCCAGTTCCTTACACCTGAAGGAAATCACTTAAAGCTTTTGTTTGTTTCTTCTGGTACTTACCTCCATATTCCTGAGTAAAGTTTGCGTACTCTGCTTTCTTAGTGTCGATGATTTTACACACTATCTGTGTGACCTTCCATTAGAGAACATGAGTTTTGTGGTGCCTACAACTAGGCTTTTATTACTCTGCACCATGTCAACAGTACTCCCCGTTCGTCAGCCCATCTCAATATAGCTATTCCACAAAAATAGTTAAGCAATAATTATTTACATTATTATAATTAATTAGAAAAAATAGTTCATACTTCTTTGAGTTTACTTTTTGCATTTTTGTATTTTTTTCTGAGATTAACTATCCCATGGTTTCATTTCTTTAGATTTTTTATATTACTTCCACTAATTTTTGACCAAACTATCAGAGTTTTTTATACTGCTCTCAATATAATAAAATGAACAGTTTAATCAGTTCCAAGTTTTGGGATTTCAAATTAGAAATAACTTTCTAGGTTCTCTTTTCAACCTGGAGTTTAACTGTACTATCATCCTAGAGATCCCCTCGCTCTCCAGCTTATGTAGAATTCATGTCTTCTTTCTGGGTTTAGTCTGATGTTTACTGAAACACAATTTTACTTGCTTTTTGAAGGAGGATTCAAAGTAAAATATTGAGTTTTGTATGTTTGAAAATAATATTATTTAACTTCACACATAATTGATAGATATAGAATTCTAGAAGAAATATAATTTTCTTCAGAATTTTGAGAATATTGCGTCATTCTTTTTAAACTTTCAGTACAGCTACTGAGAAGTCTGATGTCTTTCTACAGCTTATTTCCTGTTACCCTACCCCCTAATGCTGACCCCATGTGTGCATCTCTATATTTTAAAATTTTTCTCAAATTTCTCTTAGATTTGATCTTTTCTCATTTATTATGCTGAGATGAAAATGGACCTTCTACAGGGACTCAATGTCCTTCAGCTCTAGAAAATTTTTATTGTTTCTCTGATATTCTTTCTTCTCTCCATTTTCTTCTTAACTCTATATTTCTGTAACTCAGGTTTTTTTTTTTCAATTTTCTGCCTCTGTTATTATACAGACTTTGAGCCGTTTCTCCTGATTTCACCCATATCTACCCCTCTCCTCATTCTCAGAGGGAACTTGGGTTTACAACTCCTGAGCGTTTTTGCAGTTTCTTTCATAAGAATCAACTTGCTTATTGGGTTCCTGCTTACCTTGCAGGCACTTAGATTTCAGTTTTTCTAGAGTGCAAAGCCAGTCAACACTTGTCTATATGTTGTAGAACTTCCAAAATGTTGCTGCTATTTCTTTTGCATATCCACTCAAATTTTACTTGTGCTTTTTGGTTTATGTCCTTTTTACTATCATCTTAGTAGTTTCAGGATGAAGTGGAAGCACATATATTATACACACACACAGACACATACAAATCTCTGAGATCATCAACGACCTCTTTCTTCCAGTCAAATTCAATGCTTTTTTCTCTCCTTCCTTGGATGGCCTATTCCCCACTAACCATAGTGTTTACCATGTGGCTCTGCTTTTTCTTTCAGATCATCTACACATTCCACTCTTCTATGAAGGAATATATAAGCTAGGGATCACAAGTATGGGGAACATAGAAACATCTCTGCTATGAATTGAATTGTATCCCTTCAAATTCGTATGTTTAAAAATAGCCTTAACCCCCAGTACCTCAGAATATGACTATATTTAGAGATAGGGCTTTAAAAAAGGTGATTAAGTTAAAATGAGGCCATTAAAGTAGGTGGTAATACAATTTTATGGGCACCCTTATAAAGAGAGGGTGTTTTGACACACAAAGAGACATCAGGGGTGCTCATTCACTGAGAAAATACTGTGTGAGGATGCAGTTAGGAAGCAGCTTTCTGCAAGTCAAGGAGAGACACCTTAGAAAAAGCCAATCCTGCCAACACCTTGATCTTGGACTTTTAGCCTCTGGAACAAAATATATTTCTGTTGCTTAAGTCACCCAGTCTGCTATATTTGTTATGGTAGCTCTAGCAAACTAATATAGCCCCCATGTTAAAATTATGAGTATGTGAATATTAAAAGATCCTTCAAGGGATCTGAAACCTTGAAGATTGAGAATCTGCTTTAAGGAAGTACATTTTAAATAGTTGTCCTTGGATCAGGATCACGTATCTCTCACAGAGTGGGTCTTTGGAATCCACATTTATAACAAGATGACTCTCTGTACACAAAATCTCTTAATTTTTCTCAGCTGTTTGTTTTCTGTGTGGAACTAAAACCAAGAGATAGCAGCTTTCCACTCTAATGTGATTCTGCTTTAGAGTAGGAGAAATTGAATTGCCCACTTATTCTCCTTTATCGTTTTGGCCTAATTGTACCTTCATGCCTTTGATGCTGAAAAACTGTTTTTTATCAAGAAAATGACCCATGTAGACTATATAAGAGTAAGACACCTAGAGAGTAATGAGGTTTTATTAATTGCATCTTAAAGAGCTAAATAAAATAGTATGTGGCCATTGATGCTTTAGGGTGTCATCCAGCAAGGATGTCAAGGAAAGTAGCCATATAAATTATTTAATTGAATAACTTTCCTGAATGCAAGGGTAAATCCTCATTTGTGGGGACTGAAGTATATACAATTTGGTAGATCTCTTCAAGAAATACAATTAGTTCAAACTTACATAAATTTCAAATTTTATAAGCCCCCTTCCAGGACCAAAAAAGAGTAGGTGCCAGGAAGGAGTCCTGAGGTTTAAGCTTCGGGACTATAAGATAAACTATAACACCTTTATAATGTAATGAGGATGAGACATATATACACATCTGTCATAGCACAATTTGAATATAACTATAATAAAGATCCAAATAAAATACTAAGAGAGTATACAAAAGCTGGGAGTTGGGGTTACCTGGAGATGTATAATTTACGTTGGACTTTAAATGATAGTTGGAATTTTGATTCACACAGATTAGTAGTGGGAAGAGAGTGAGAGAGAAGAAGGATGAATATTTTAGAACAGTTTGAAATAATACTGATATCCATGGCTGAAGTAAACAAGTGAGGTGAGGGCATGTTGGTGGGAACAGAGTACAGAGTGAATATTGAGAATGAAAATATGATTGAGACCAGATCCTGAAGAATATTGACTGCTATGCTATTGAAACTAATCTTCTAGGCAATGTAGGAACCAGTGGGAAATTCTCAAAAAGTGCATAACGTAATTATAATTTAATGTGATTGCTTTAGCAGCAGCATGTCAGATAAATAGAAGGAAGAGGAGAACAGAGTAATAAAGCCAGTAAGTAGCAGTTAGAATTTAAAACCAGGTCTATTTATTTTAGCAGCCTATGCTCCTTCTACTACATCACATCATTGAGAACCAGATTACTGCTTTCATGTGAACTTCATGCCTCCCAAATTGGTCTTCAGTGTACCATTAATCCTCTCTTTTGTTATGAGTTGTTTTTTTGGTTTGTTTTTTTTGTTTGTTTGTTTGTTTTCCTCTTGGTTCTTATTCCCTTTGCATGACTACGCATTACCCTAGTAATGATTAACAAACTAGTGGAACAGTTAGTTGCTGGTGAATGGTAGAGAAAATACACTGAACAGTAGAAAGAGTTGAATCCCCTTGTTTATTTATGGCAGAGGTAGAGTCCAGGAGGCTTCAGTATTCAACCACAGATAACAGAGTAGAATGTCTGCGTTCCATCTGTATAACTCTTTGCGATCTGTGCAATCTTAGAATTACTAAGGCTGCCTAAAAATAAAAAATAAAAAATAAATCAAAACTATTAACTAGTTTGAAGAATCAAATTTTATTATTCCATGAAGAAATCAAAAATTGATGTCTGTCTATTTAAGCTATATTTTATGGGACTTCATAGACTATTTCATATTTAATAATAAACATTTTTTAACAAACTTTTACCATACTTTTTCTATTTCTATATTTCAGCTTTCTTTTCCTAAATTATTCTCACCACTATTATTTTAAGCTAAATTTACAGTATTTAGTTTGGATATCTGTAGATATAGTTCTGTTAAATAACTTATTTATAAAAATATTTCTATTTTCTCATTTATTCAACTTTATTGCATCAAAAGTAAAAAAAAAATCTTGTATTTTAGAATTTAATTTTTATTGAGTGGAAGAAAGGTATTAAGCTATAATTTTCATATAAATGGCAGATGGTATTTTGCATTAATGACAGCAATTGAGTAAATGTCATCCATTAAAAAGGGCATGTGTCAGACCAATAATATTTGTGTAGTTATAATATTGTCCTAATTCAAATGCTTTGGAGTATAAACATTTCATGTACAAATCTTGTCTGTAGTCCAAAAAATTAAAATTCTGGCATAAAAGCTACTTGAATAATGATAGCCATTATAGTTAAGTATAAAAGCATACACACTCAGAAGGGTATGTGTGTCAAGATAAAGACTACCACTTATAAACCGTTAGGACTCTTAATATTGTATTCAAAATATATTTTCTTGATTTTAATAGTATTTATAGGGCATACAATTAAAATATATGTTAACGGACATTTATGTACTGTACATATATGTAAAATGTATAAAGGAAAACTAAATATAAACAGATATTTTTTATTGTAATAATAGAATTAAGAAGAGAATATTAAATGAAGTTGCAATAGTGTCTTATTTACTTAAATATATTCCATTAAGAGAGATTTATAATAACTGATAATTTTATTTATTTATTTATTTTTTAATTAAATAGGCAATAATCTTTTTTTAGACAGATTTTTTTCTTCTTTGTTCATATTTTTCTGCTCTCCTAAATCTCTGAGTGTCAAAATATCTTCTAACTATCTGTTGTTAAATCTTTATTTCTGGTATAATTATGAGACTCAACAGGGAGTTCAGAAAAAAATTACTTTGTAATTGAATTTTTATTTTATTTTTCTCCTTTGAGATATATAAGAATAGTAAATGATCTGTTAATGTGCATTAAAACAATTAAATTATATTGTAGGAGTAATCTGATGAAATGATGTGTATTTAACCTTTTGCTTTTTGTAACTTTTCGAGTGCAGAGAATTTGGAAATATCATTACACCCTGTTGTTTAACTGCCTTTATAAATGTTTTGTGCAGAACAATAGCTTAATTTTATGGGTTTTGTTGATATTAAACTCTGGAGCAGAACCAAAAGACATTCTGACTGCCAAAACAAATGAAGAAAATCATTTCCCTTACTATCTTGGCAGAACATTTATACATTATGGCTTTAAAATATCTTTCCATTTCCAGTGAGGTCTTTGTCATTTTTTTCCACCTGAGTGAACATTTGAATACAGTCCTGAGCCTATTAAATTTTGTTTTAAACAAAACACAACAACAAAAACAAAACTTGAATGAACCTATAACCACATTGTTCCTTTGGAGAATTCCAATGTGTTGGACTTTACAGTGGTGTGTGTTCTATCTCTCCTTTCCATCTATCCAAAGTGACCTGGTTAAGATCCTTTCTCTGCTCCCAGAAATCCTACCAGTATTTCAAAGTCTAGATTATTGCTAAAATCCTATAGAATTTCCTTCCGGATTAAACTGGAAATTACTTATTCCCATTCATTTTATATGTTCATGTCAGTGAATCTTATCTCTCAAACTTTACTGTAAGTTTCTTTATTAAATTGACTTTTCAAAGAATGCGATAAAGGTATGTTGATTAATACAAGTTAATCATTAGTCGCTGAATGAGCAGTGACCACAATTAAAGCATTGTGCCAGGCAGGCATTGGTACGGATACAAAAATAAGTCACTGCCTTGCTCTCTATAACTTTTAGTCTAATAAGAGTGTTAAAGTTAAGTACATAAATCACTGTAGTCTCAGACAGAGAAAATAAGAAAAACAATATAGAGGATCAAAGGAGGGAGAGATACTATCTGTTGAAAATGTTATCAGGAAAAGTTCTGTTGGGAAACACTTTGAAGGATTTGCCTAAAATAATGATTTCCTTATTTCTAGTGCAATTGCCATTTTTAGGTGTCTTGCTAGAAACAACTATTTCTGACAATCCTAGAAAAAAACATTTATTTCTTCACCAACCCATTATATATTATCTTTTGTTTGTGTCAAGGACTATGAAGCATTGGAGATTTTATCTCATTTTCAAGAAAAGTTAGCCTGTCATAATTTCACAGATGCTGGCAGAAGACATGAAACTCCTGAGTCAGAGACAAAGGACTCTATCTCTCACAGTACAGCATGCAGCATGAGCTTCATGATTCCCCCTCAAGTTCAATAGGGTGTGAGGCGTAGCAACCTAGATAGACACATGCAGTGAATGTATGTTATACTAATTAACCAACCTTAGGCTTAAAAAACTCCCAATTTTATAAGAGGTCTGCTAGCAAACCTATCCAATTTTTGCCCATAGGGAGACATTATCTTTATTAGCTTGTACATTAAGTGGGTCTTTCATTTGCCCTGGACAAGGATTCTATCTCTGTATTTCAAGACTGTTCGAAAAGGCAGTGTGGAAAAAAAAAAAAAAAAAAGCTATCAATTGATATGTAGAAATGCTATGAAGAATTGCTCCCAAACTATATTTAAATAATCCTGGAAATAGTCATTAGACAGCAGTGATTTAGGAGAATATAGTATAACATGTTAAGGTTGTTTTTTCACCTGGATGTTATTTCATCATTGAAAACCAGAACTTGGTATGTTTTTCCAAAAATTGGTTATCTAATACTTTTTGAAATTATAGAAATACAGTTTAAAGAAGTCATTATTTTACATAATGATGAAAAATGAGTAAGAAGGGATGCTAATATTCTAAGAAGAAAGAGCCCTGCATCTCAGGTTAAAAGTGTTAAGAATACAAAGCGTTATTCTGAATTACAGATGAGATATTCTCTAATTTATTCATATATAATAGAATTAGTCATGAAAATTTTTCATCATAGATTATCTAAAATGAATTTCTGTTTTCTTTATGTTCTTACACACATGAGCACACACACACACATTCTAGCATATACTTTTGAATAATTTATGCATCCACAGTAAAATTATAATTCCAAAACCAATTGAACCCTAAATTAGAATAGATTTTAGAAATCATCTGAGAAAATCTCTCTCGATGCAAGTATTTTTTCCAAAATGAATCAGCGTGTGTTAGTGGTATAGTGATGAATATAGCTGAGTTCCAAAATAATGGATTAGTAAAGTTTATAAATTCTACAGCTTCACTTCCAGGATCCTTAATAATGGTATTAGTGACTCTCTACAGGCTGATGCAGGGCTGAACCTGAACCTGATATTATTGTATTTATGTAATATCTTTTCTGAATTATATATAATCAAATCCACTGACAGATTCGCTGCTACAATCAAGAACATTAACGCTAGGATTTTATGTGTGTGCTTTTGGCTTTTTGGTGTTTTTTTTTTTTTTAATCCCTATATTTTTCCTTTGTCTTTTGTGTGTGTGTGTGTGTTGCAAAAGAAAAAGAAAAAATCTCCTATGTTCTTATTTAAAAGTCTGTACACTGCACTATGAAAGCAAAAGAACACCTATGTTGAATATTGTTGATAAGAAGTTGGGGGGGAGGCACTATACTAATAAGAACATTAAACGTAATATGACATGCTATAAATCAAACTATAGAGTGTTATTCTCATGATAATAAATATATCGTATAAGCATCATCATGATAAATGCTATTGTCACCAGTTTTATAAATTCCCAATATTTTTTTATATATCAGGGATTGAATTTGGCTACATAATGTATGAAGTAAGTGATAAGCCTCTCCTACTTCTAGAATGTAAGCACCTTACCTGATATTTTATGGGGTACAGCTTTAAAAATAAAGCTTAAATCTTGATCATATATTGGGTTCAAATAAATATATTAGATTTCAACAATTAAAATGCCCACAAGGGCCAGTTGGATAAATGAAAAGTCTGAGGCAAACAGAGAGTGTCTGTCCCATTGAAAGAATACTTCAAACTTTCAACTCTGCACAGGAACGCAGACCTGTTGATTGTCTTCTGATTTTTTTAGAAAAAACAGAAATGTGGATTTTTATGCAAAATTTCTCATTTTTGAATATTAGGCACAAATTAAAAATAATTAAATAGTGTGCTCACTAAATAAAAAATACCTTCAATCAACAAGATCTAATATGTAGCTTAATAACCATAATGTCCTTCCAGGCTTGCAGAACACAAGAAGGGATGGTGATAGGTGGAGAGAGGGGAGACATCAGGGAGAGGTGATAAGGATCTTTAGGGAACAAGCAAATTACCATGAAAAACAATCTGGCAGACTGGCCCCGGCCTCCCTATAGAGTCTCCTGATAATAAAGGTTGACGCTGGATAGTAGGAAGCTATTCATGGACTCTTCAATCTAGGCTCTGAAGACTTTTAAACATCCTGAGGAAAAGACTATTTTTAGAAAAATTATCTTGAGAGGCCAGGATATTCTACTAGGAAATTTATACTCCTTCACTATAATCTTCACTTAAGAATGGAAGACGATTGCCTACAAAAAGAAAAAGAACTAAAGGAATATTGATGTAGCCTGACTCAAGCAGCCATGAAGGTAGGAGCGGAAGACAGAACATTTTAGGGTTTCTATGGACGGTGCTTGTGAATCCAAGATGCAGGCCTTTGGAAGCAATGAAGAAAAAACTATAAGGTGTTCTGGTGAGAGTCAATGTCCCTCAAAATAGAATCCATCATCACCTGAAAGAGCCCATGAAGATGATAAATTAGCCTAAGAAGGTGATCAATGGAATTCCAAGAGAGATACAAGAAAGAGGCCAATTGAGATTTTTCAGTCTACTGAGGAATGGTGATTGATTCAGCAGATACAGGGATAAAGTATTAACTAGTAGACGTAAGGTCTTGAAGTATAGGAAACTATCTGGGAACTTACTGGTTGTTACAGTTACTCAAATGGATCACATTCCTTGGTTCCCATCCATAGATCTACTCTGCATTGTGGGGTTAGACAGAGAAAGATGCAGTTTTTAAAAGAAGTTCCCAAATAATACTACTTCTTCGCCAAGTTGTAATAAGAATTAAAGTAAATGTTGAGTCTAAAGTTTTTGGTAGAAAATTTAGAAAGCTGGTAATGCCAAGTGTCAGTGAAGATTGCTGGCAGAGATTGCTGGAGAACAATCTGGCACCACATTAACATTAAATATGTGCTTACTCTAAAACTCAGTGATTCTGCTCCTGGTTATACATGCCAATGATATTCTTATACAGATCCCAGGATGTGTACAAAGATGCATTAATGTTTAATGTGGTAGAGATTTGGTGGCAGTCTGAGTGTCCATCACTGAGAGAGTAGATAAGAAATGTAGGGGACAGAGATCTATACATCAAATATTACAAAGCAATTCATAAAACAGACTATATGTATACATAGAACTATGTATAAGAACCTTAAAAACCCAGTATTTAATGAAAAAGATAAAGAAGACTTTACATAAATTTCAAAATAACATTTACATAAATTTGAATATGTACACAAAAGCAATAGTATATACTTTATAAGACTATATACAAACAAATAATAAGTGCCAGTAACAGTTTACAATGATTTCCCCTTGGAGGGATGCAAATAGAACATGGAGGAGTGAAAGGCAGGAAATAAAATAAGAAAGGAACTTTCAAGATCAATGATAATAATGAGCCATGAATTGAGTAGTATGACAAACTCAAACCTCTGCACATGAGTTTGTTAAGCAAAAGAAAGGAAAACTAAAGTATGGTTCTTGCCATACTGACTGGCACATAGTTAATCCTATAGTTCAAGCAAAAAGAACAGAAGCAATCTAAGGGAAAAAAAGGATAGAAAAAGTTAATTTCATTAAAAAACACATTTCTCAGTCACAAATTTGTGGCATCAGATAACAAGTACTTAATATTTCTGCTTGTGACCCCAGCAAAGTACTAGGTATAATTAGAGATAAAAAATAAAAATGTCCGATATAGACTCCCTCTTCAAAAAAGAAACTGAAAAACTTGAAATATAATGAAAAATTTCTAAAATTTAATGAGAAACTGGTAGAGTTAATGTTTCAAAAAATAAAGACAATGATATAAAGACCATCATGGGGTGTATTATTAGGTGATACTTTATAAATAAGCACTTTAAAGAGTCATTAATGCTTTAATCCTTTCATGCAGTAAATGTTACTGAGTTCAGCACACACCAAGTTCTGTGCTAAGTGGTAAAAATGCAAAAGGAACTCAAGGAAATGCCTGACTTAAGGGGGCAGACAGATTCAGGAGACAACACTGGAATGCAGAGGTTTTACGAGACAGGTTAAACACAAAGTGAGGCTGGTAAGGTGTGGGCAGCCTCTGAAGGGCTGAGACATGATGTGAGCCTTCCAAAAGATTTTTTTAAAAATCAGGTTTATAGCATGAAGTGAAAACTCAAAGATAAGTGTCTTAATTGTCAAATAATAATGTGAAGAAGATAAAGTCTTGTTTTATCCTTTCGGAAAAGAGAATAAAATGAAAATATATTGAACTGCAGAAAAAATGTAATGGTCTCCCAGTGTGGTTTATTTTTATGTGCAGTTGAATAATAGTGCATTATCTTTTATTTCAGATACATTGGCCTAGTACAACACTAAAAATAGAAGAATGCATAATGAAAGGAAAAGATGCAGTAAGTATTGTTCTTGTAAATTACACAAATCATCAATTATACCTCTCGTCGATCACAAAAGACTGAATCCCTAACCTTTTATTTGCTTTAAAAAGGATATATGCAATTCATTTCAGGAAAAAAAAAGAATATATATATATATATATATATATATATATACACACACACACATATACATATATACATATAATTATACATATACATATAATAATATATGTATATATATATATTATACATATAATTATTTAAATATTAATGTAGAGTTAAATGGAGCTGAGGTACCATGCAGAACTTGGTTTTTATTTTGTTTTATTATATTTTAATCAATTCAGATTAATAAATTCCTTATACTAATATTCATTTTCTATGTATCTGGGAAAAAAACAATTGCAGGCAATCTGTCA
Source organism: Eonycteris spelaea (assembly GCA_003508835.1). Classification (NCBI taxonomy): domain Eukaryota; kingdom Metazoa; phylum Chordata; class Mammalia; order Chiroptera; family Pteropodidae; genus Eonycteris; species Eonycteris spelaea. The sequence continues at coordinate 8,884,803 of PUFA01000033.1, read as the reverse complement.
ATTCGAGGAAAAGCTAAGCACACTTTGTGAGATTTCATTTCACTTGTTTAGTCAATTAGAAACATGAAACAAAAGGAGAAAGAAAAAAAGTTTGAAAGAAGAGGACAAGGGCAATAAACATGCCTTATGTATTCACAATATTTCTAGGATCATACCTGCAGAATCAAAATTCCATTTCTCCATGGTTCTCTGCAGTGTGAGTGGGAAAAGGCTGTGCAGGACCACCATCCCCAACACAGTTGCTAACACACTAAAAATGGGTGAAAGAGGGACCTTCACATGCTAGGGGGAGCTGGCCATTCACACTTTACATGTCTTTGGAGGATGGCATAAACATTTCCTTTTGAAAGTGAACTTATTCTTTTTTTTTTTTTTTGCAATAATAAAACAAAATACCATCTAAAAGACTAATGTACATTATACCAACTCCTGAATCTCTGAAGTAACTGGGTCACAGCCAAGGAATGAATCAAAACCTCCTTGCTGCTCTGGTCCAGAGTGTTATGTTGTCTAATTGAACATATTTTTATGCTATGTCAATCTAAGCCCAGCTGAGCCAAAACATGGTCTAATTGGCTGTCAAGTTGTGACAGTGTTTCAAGAGATGAAAAGCAGGCACTTATACCAATATGAGAATAAAATATTTTCCCCATGCTTGAATGAGTAGATTTCAAAAATATGGGTCATCCACAGAATAAAATACTACATGAGTGGGAAATTAAAGAAATAAATATATCTGTGTGCCCTGAATAATCAGTTCAGTATTGCATCCCTTATTCTTATCAAGGGAATGCAATGATCTGAATCATTTATGATGAGATGGTTCTGCTGGATTTTTCATATTAATACTATTATATGAGAGACTTTAAAGTCACAATCTGTTCTTATGAAACATTACATTTAATGATTATTGCATATATTAATATTAAATAATATTAATATTTAAAAAGATTAATATTTCTCTCATTATTTATTTTAAATAAAGTAGTAATGCCTAGTTTGCCAACATGGTGTTTACTAGAATTAATTTAGTCATGTTCATATGCAAAAATTTAAAATTTTTTTCATTCAACATACCAGATCATAAAACTTACCTAGTGATTAATTCATCAAAACTTTAAGTGTGCCATATATATTAGATGCTGCATTTAATTAAGTAGGAATACAAAGATTTGCAAAATAAAGATTTCGTCTCAAAAAGCTTACAGTTGAATCCCAGTATAAGCAAACCAGAGCTCCTGGGCCAAATGCAACCTTCCATAAATAAAGTTTTATTGGATCACAGCCATACACACTTATTCATGTATTGTCTGTGGCTACTTTCATGCTATAGCTGCAGATTTAAGTAACCAGAAGGGTAAGTAGTTAACCAGGTCACCCAACAAACGAGATATATTTAATATTGGTCCCTATAGAAAAATTGTGCTGATCCCTGGGCTGTAATCTTAGTGTAATGGGTATAAAATGTTATTTTTATTGGCTAGCTTTCTATTTTCTTGAAAATTCTCTATAAAAGTGCTTTATGTGAATTTCTGAGTTTGAAGATATATGCTTATTTTTTCAAACATGAAAACTGTAATGCTCTAAAGTCTGTATATGTTTTCTCATGAGTAGGGAAATTTGATAATTATTAGTTTTCTGACAATGCTGATTCATTGTTTGTATGTACTGAAAAAAAATAACAGCAGTGAGAATAACTTAATTGCTTAGTGGAACATATTGCCATGCAAATTGTTATGCTTGAATAAATTTCTAAATAGTGTTATTTTATTCCTCCACTTTGTAGTAGAATACATGAAAATAATACACTCCCTTTATTAAACATAATTCATACATCACTGCTGACTAAAAGGTGCATCCATCACTCTGGTCTCCTCTGATGGTTCTTGTCCTTTCTTCATCTGCCCCTCTTGACTCCTCTAGCCACGATAGACTTAAACATGAGATTTCTAGGATTAGGGGAAAAAAATCAAAAAAAGGCTAAACATTTTTATTCCACTAACCAATTTCTTATTTTTTTTTTTTCTGCTTTAGAGTGAATGTGCAAATTATGTTCGGGTTTTGCATCACTATAATAGGACACACCTTCTGACCTGTGGTACTGGAGCTTTCGACCCACTTTGTGCCTTCATCAGAGTCGGATATCATTTGGAGGTAGGAGGATTTCATTCATCGCTATCAATAAAAGTAATGATTAAAAGAACTTTGTTTTAAAAGGTTGTGGCATTTCCTCCAATGAAAGAGAAAAGCACTTGTGACTTAGTTTGCTTGAGTCAGAGAAATAATTTTCCTCTCTGAGCCTTTGAAATCTTTGTCAGCTATAAAACCTAAGAACCAATTAATTCTTTATATATTCATTCACTGAACAACTTCATTTACTTAATTTGTTTACTTAAAAATAATTCTAAATATTGAACCATGTTCTCTCTTGTGTTCTTATATGAATTCTTATTAATATAAGCACCAAACTAGAATAAACATATATTAATATATGTATGTGTATGTATACATATATAAATAAGTAAATATATATATAAATAAAATTGCTACATATAACATTTTATAAAGGAAATGCAAAGGACTTGTTGATTCTGTAATTACTCCTTAACCAGGTGAAGTAGGGAGATGGAATTGGGGGTGGGGAGAGATTGCAAACTGACAAGCTAAATATGACTGGGTGAGAGCTATATACATATCTTCCCCCCAGAACCCACCACTGGGTGATGTGGTATAATGAGAGCAAATCTCAACAGAATTCTGCACACGTATAAAATTTACTAACAAGCAGGCTCAAAGATCAGTCATATAACCAGTTTCAACAAACTGGGTCAACTTTCAACTCTCATTTATTTTAGGCACATTTTCAAGCACCTTACAGCACAGTTTCACTATGAAGCATATTAAACAATATTCTGATGTCAAGATCTGTTATTTTTCATTTATGTCCAAAGGCAGAATTCTGTTAAGATAGGACGCAAATAAAGCAGAGCTCTAGGTATTCTGTAGTTAAGCAGCTAGTCTCTTGATTCTTCTACCTCTCTTATAAGAAAGAACAGCAGTGACTATAAAATATTTTCAGCCTGCACATATAAAGACCAACATTCATTTCACTAGTGAAAAATTATTCCTGATATTCCTTATACTTAGTTAACACTCAAGGGCACATATAATTAATATTTGAAGTGCTTACTGTAAGCTGTCTCTGGAGAGTGCCCTGACTGAGGTACTTCAGCTGTTAAGTGTCCTTATAGGCAGAGTTTTTGATTAGCAAATTTTAAATCTTAACTAACCACCCTGAGTTGTAGGTTAAAGCTAAGTAAAATGCATAAACATATCATTGTATTTACTGAAATATTTTAAAGAAACAGTACAGATGATGTAACAAGAGAACTTTAGACAGAGATGTGGAAGGCAAATCAGTCCATTGCAAAGTCAGTATGTTCACATATATACAAATGTAAAAAGTACACATATGTATATACATATAAACATACATATATGTGTACACAAACACATGTATACAGATGTATGAAGGCAGAGTGCGTACATCTGAGATACAGATCGATTGGAAACAAATCCTCTCAGTTTTCATTTATCTAAAAATGCTTTTATTTCATCTTTGTTTTTGAAGGATATCTTCCTTGATATGGAATACTGGTTTATTTTTTTTTCTTACACATCTCAAAAATGCTTTATTCTCTTCTATCTCTTTCTGATATAAACTCAGATTTCATTTATATCGACATTACCTGTTTGTAATTGTTTTATCTTTTAAGATTTTCAAATATTTTGGTTTTCAGCACTTTTTCCATAGTGTGCCTATTTGTGTGATGCATGATATGTGTTTTTCAATGGAGTGCCTATAGTGTGCTTATGTGATGGGGAGATTGGTATTTATATTTCTTGGAATACCAAGGTTCTTGGATACAGAAATTTATGTTTTGCACCTAATTTGACAAAGTTTTGGTCATTATTTCAAATAATATATCTTCCTTATTTTCTTATTCTCCTTCTGGGATATTTATATACACATATATGTATACATATATGTGTATACAAATACATACATACATACATACATACATATATATATTTATATGTATAACTTGATATACCATTGGGCATTGTCCCACAGATCAGACTGATCAGTGAGATTTTGTTCATTTTTGTTCAATCTTTTTTTACTGTTTTTCAAATTGAATAAATTCTATTGATTTATTTTCAAGTTCATTAATCCTTTCTTCTGATATCTTCAATATGCTATTAAGCCCACACCATTAGTGGTCCATACTGATACTATACTTTTCAATTTTAGAACTTTCATTTTATATATTTTCCATTTCCATACTGAGCACTCCCTCAAAGTTTTATTCATAATGACTACATTTTCCTTTAAGCACTTAAACATGTTTTTAACAACTATTTTAAAATCTCTGTGTGTTAATTTTAATATGTGTGTCCACCTCAGGTAAGTTTGCATTGACTGTTTTTTCTATTGACTATGAATCATATTTTCTTGTTTCTTTGAATATCTAGTAATTTTTATTGTGTACTGAACAGTATAGACTGTATGTTTTTATTCTGGATTTCTTTGGCTGAACTCAAACTCAAAATTCTCTTGTGATGGGAAACATTTTGCCAAGGAGGAGACTGCTGAATATTCAATGGAGAGATCTGATTAATAGCTGGATATAAAGGGCTATTATTCAGCAGAGAGACCTGAACTAGACATGCAGATTAGACGACCAACAGCGTGTATGTGTGAAAACTGAGATCTTTAGGTATGATATCAATTGTTTAGAAAGAGAATTTTAGTAAAAGGGGGAAAGAGCTGAATATGAAGCCCAGAAACACCAATATTTGAAAGGCTGACAAAGGAAGAAAAACTTTCAAAGGAGATTAATAAAGAGTGACTTAAGGATTAGGGGGAAGATAGTACAGAAATTAGGGAGTGCTTACTATATTAGTATATTAGTAACATAATTATTGATTATGTTAGACATCTCAAAGAGTCAAAATGTCAATGGACCTAGAAAGTTTTTGGAGACATTTATGAGGAATTTCAGGAAAATGTGGATGAAAACATAGATTTCTGGCATAAAGGGTCAAAGCCAACTTTCTTTTGAATCACTTTTGTCTTTCTTTATTTCATTATTTTAAATATTTTACTGAAGTATAATGTTACAATAAGTATACCGCATATGAATATATTGCTCGATCATTTCCACAACTGGAATCCCCCTGGGTAACAAGCACCCAGGTCAAATTACTTTCTTTCTTTTGTTTTGTTTAAATTTTCATTTCTTCTTCTTGTTTTTATTTTGTTTTGTTTTTGCTCTTATGCCCCTTCTAATTTTCATTTTCAAAATATTTATTCTTTTTATTTCTAAAAACTTCCTGATATCTATCACCCACTATTTGAGTTTTTCTAAATTTGATTTGTTTTTCTTTTATTTCTTCTATTATTTTCTTAATTTATTTTTGCTTCTTTTGAAATACTATGTTATGGCTGATTCTCATACATTTTGTGGTATCTATGTTTGACAAACTTTCATTGTAGTAATGTTATTCTCTTTCTTATTCTTTTTCTTATAATAAAATTGTACTGGATTCAGCTGGAATTTTTGTTGCTCATTGTTATATAAAATTAGTTTTTCTCAACTTTTAGAAAGGAAGTGTAGATCAGAATAGATGTCTAGCTTCACATTTTTGAACTCATCATTCTGTTTGTGTGAATTATTAAAAAATATATATATCCATATCCATACTTTTTTGTACCTGGCTATGATATCTTCCTCTTTTACCTAGATATTGATTTTTCCTGGGCATTCTTTATCACTTTTTTGAAAAAATTGAGCTCTACTCTTGGCAGTTTTTTTCTGGGAAAAGAGATGAGCTGGTTAATTTTAAGGATTCACAAGGCAATCACCTGCAGACTAAATCAGCAAAAAAAAAAAAATCTCCCCCAGGTTCAGCTACCATTCTAAGGTCTTGCTACAGTATCAGTAAGTACTTATTGGGAATTTGAGAGTTCTTTTTTTTCTCATGTTCAATAAAACCTGGTTGCTTCTTTCTGCTTTTTTCTATAAGATACTGATACTCGAGGGTTATAGTTTACAGCAGTTCATCAATACCTCCTTGTGCTTTGAGGTTCATGGAGAGTCTTAACAGCCAGTTTTTCTACAGGTGTTGTCAGTGAGTTTTGCTTTTGCATTTCTAGTTTATCCACCTGTTATTCTGGGAGAATTTACAGAGAATAGAATGTATTCCTGTGTTGCTATCCACTTAGAAATCTTAGAACACCTATTAAATTGTAAAATATTATATAAATATAAAGTATGACATAAAATACTACAAGCTTGTATCTACCTCTAATTTTACTCATCACTCAAAGAAAATGGAAATTATGTGTTAAATGTAGAGGATAGACAAAAACTCCAGGGGTTCAAGTATAAAACATATATTTCTATATCATTGGCAAAGACCTGAACTCCTCAAAAATTAAAATCACTTTTATTACTTAACAGCCTAAGTTGCTCTTAGAACAAGATGACTTTAGCACCATGTTGTTACCATGTTACTCTTAGTATTCATTTTCTATGTTACAAAGCAGATTACCTAAAATTCGGTGCCTTAAAACAACATGCATTTATTATGTCACAGTTACTGTGGGACAGGAGTCCAAGCACTGATTAGCTGCCTCTACTGTTCCAGGACTCTCAAGACTGAAATCAACATATTTTCTAGGCTGTGGTCTTTCTGGAGCTCTGGGTCATATTTCAAATTCTTGAGTACGTTGAGAGAATTTATCTCCTTGCAGTCGTAGGACTCGTTTCCATTTCAAGATGGCTGTCACCCAGGGCAACTCTGGCTCCTAGCGGCCACCTGCAGTTGCCACGTGACCCTATCACAACATGGCAGCTGACTTTTTCACGGCCCGCAGGAGAATCTGTCTGTTCAATTTAGTATGAGGGAGTCATTTAACATAATGTAATCATAAGAATTACTATATCATCACCATATAAAGTACTGTAACTTTGAGAGTGGTTTACCGCTATGTTTGTAGGTCCCTCCCACACCCAAGGGATGGAGATCGTATAGGATGTCTCTACGTGGGGATGAGAATCTTGAGTGCCATTAGCATTCTGACTACCACACTATCATTTACACATGTATGAAGGGGAGAATGCATAAGTAGATGTGTTTTAAAAGGATGTTTCTTGGGGAGATAAGACAAAGGCACTGAGGAAAGGTAAGAAATTAAGTCATTCTTTTCTAAACTTTGTCCATGGCTCTTCTCTTAAAGGAATCTTGCATTCCTTCTTGCACGAATCATAAAGTTTAAGGAATTAATTTGTGGGTCATCTCTAAAAGTTATATGCCTAAACATGGGAAAATCTGATGCCCTTGATAGCATGAGCATTTGAATATAAATTACTGCCATATTTCATTAGTTAGGCTATTTTTTTTAGTGTATTTTAATTTAAAGCCTATTTATATCAGTTTTTAAATATGCTGACTAAGTTACTCATGCAAATGTATTTGGCACCAAAGATAAACAATAATTTGCTTTTTCATTTTCAGTATATGATTTTGACACATTTCCTCTATTACAGAAAGTAGCAACTTAGCTATTTAAGTTGGGATGTTACCAGCTTCAAAATCATGTATGTATATTAATCCAGTGTATATCTCTGAAAATACGTTAGAAACTATACCAAAATATAGTTAGTTCACATTTGTACTTCATAAACTGGAAGTGATATATTTTTCTAGTTGTTCATATTCATTAGTTAAATATTTTGTAATGTGTAGCAAGAGATGACTAGTTAGATACAACAAGATTCTTGCCTTTTAGAGTCATACATTTTACATAATGTCCCATGGATCCTTTAGAGCTTGACCACTTTATTTTCAAAAAATATTGAAAACATCCTTTTAAACAATAATACTTAAGTATACAAATTAGATTAAAATATACATGGTATAAATACATGGATTTTTAGTAGATATATTTTTCTCACAGGTACTTAATATTTGTTTCTTAGCAGATTAAATTTTAGTTTCTGCTTATAATACAAGGTAAAAACTCCATTGAGATACCAGTAAAATTACTAACAGTTTCTAGAAATTTAAAAGGTAACCCATTTGAATTTTGACTGCTCTTGGTATTTTACTGCACATAACAGAGATCAAGGTGCGTATAATTAATATTTTTTTCACAAAGAAATATTTATATCTTGATCTCACAGATTATTTTCTTTAATATCAATTTTTGCCACATCAAGCTTCTAAGTCCACTAAATTCCAAAGACTTTCAAATTTGTTTTTTGATGGGTTTCTGTTAGGTACCTGTTTATTTCTATATGTTTAGCTGCGGATACCTTGAAAGGTGAAAAATGTGAAAGAATAAATTTTAAACAATTTTGCAAAAATCTTGTGTGGGTGTTAGCCATTTTAATAGAATAGATACACAAAAAATTTGCATTGATTATTTAGCAACATTTATACTTCCAAATAATTTATATATTAAATAGGTATTTACTTAACAAAAATGCCCAGATTATAGTTTGTACCAAGATATTTTTTTATAAATCTTATGGTCACATGTTTTGAAGGATAACTCTGGTCTGTAATTTTTGTATTCATTTATGTGAAAATAGTATATAGAAATGTTTTAGTGATTTAAAAATAGTGGCAATTTTTTATATTCCTAAATAAGTGATTAAAAGGTAAAGTCTACCACCCTATGAAGTCATGTTTATGTTCTATTTTTGGCCTCAGTCTATGATCTTTTTTTCATTTTGCAGACCAAGTGTTATATGTGTATTTTGACTGGAACCGTAATGGAAATTATGAGCAATGAAAATAGAAAGTACCTGACAATACTTTTTTTGTTTTTTAAGCAGAGAGAATGGAAACCTTTTATACATTGAAGTAGATGTTGCAATTTAAATGTGAAGGAGGAAATTATTTACACTAACACAGTAACTATCGAAAAAAGACAATATAATAATAGTTTTTTTCTTTAAAAAAAGACTTTGAGTAAAGAAAGCGATTTCAAATTTCATATGACAATGTATCAAGATTGATTATTTAGAAATTAGCATTAGAAGACAAATAGAACCAATATTTTAAAAGAAATGCTATGTCTTGTCCATCGGACGCTCAGTAATTTTTGACATTGTTTTTTCTATGTTCTTTACTGCAAATCAGATTTTTTTTGGTGCAGGTGTTAGAAAAGGCAACCTTATCATCTCTGGAGCATTAAAAGTGAGCATGACACTTTCTCCAGGAGCTTTCAGTCTATTATTTTTGTGATTTTTAAAATTCCTAGAATTATTTAAAAATGTCTCAAATAGAGAGATTGTTCTTTTAGATCTTTCTCTTCTGCCAGTCATGATAGTAAAAGCTGGTGACATGATCTGGTGGGAAGGAAAACAGGATTCCTCATCTTGGTTTTTGTCTGAGAATGATTACATGAAAGCTCTTGGAAAGGCAGGCTGCTTGATACACTTCACTTATAGCTCTCTCTTTCCATGCTTTCTGTATATGAGTCAGTTTAGTAAGTAGCCTCACTCTCCAGAACCACGTTCCTGAGAGCACAGAAGGCACAGAAAGAAATGGGTGATGCTGTGTTGCTGAGCAGCTTTCTTGTTGGCCTCTGGGGAATGAGGGACCAGGAAAAGCTTATGTTGGGCCAAAACTGTAACTGATTAAAGAAGTAACAGATCAAACCCTTAGGGAGCAATGAGCTCTATTATTAGGGCTTTTTTCCCACTTAAAAATATGAACACATAGAAGGATTCAATAAAACAAAAAATGAAAGTGCTCCAGTGCCAGCTTTTGCCCTCCTCTTCCACTGGAACTCTTCTGTTAATAGTTTGATGCTTATTTTTCCAAACATTTGTACATGTATGTGTAATAACAAAATAATGTTAATATTCTACTTGAAGTTCTGATTTTGTTGATTTCAATAAAAGATATTTCATTACTATATATATATATATATATATGTACAAATATATGTATATGTAAGAGCACACTAATTCTATCTCATTTATTTAAATGGCTGCATAGTATTTCATAGTAAGAATGAACTAAAGTGTATGTAATTAAGGGATTTTTTTTAACTGTTAATCTTGAGGCTACAGTGGAGCAGAGAATGAGCATAGTGCTTGAATGGTTGGGTACCTAAAGGGCAAATGAGACGCTTATGGCTGTAGCCCAGTAAGCATTCATGTCTCTTTAGTTTGATAAGATGTTATAAACTAGTACCATATGCCCGATTCAGCTCACAGATGTGCTTTGTTTGTCACAAACAGTGTTTCTTGTTTGTTTTCTTTTATAGAGCCTACATTTGAAAAACGGTTGGTTTCAACATAGTAAATTGTGATTTCCATTGGACCGACATGAAAAGAATCAGTTGGTGCTAAGTAGTTGCTGCCCCATTCCTCAATGGGGACATCTGATGAACAATATTCCACAGTCCCCATCATACACAATACATGCTTACACCCAGCCTCTCTGCCAGTTTGCCATCTCCGCCTGGCCCTGACAGACATCTACATTTGTTCCTTAAGTACTAGAAGAGTTATAAGCTTCCTCAAAACCCTTAAGTGCCTAGAATCTAGTAGTTAGTCATTAGCCATAGAGTGAATGAGCGAATGAATTAATAAATGAATGGGTTTTATTACATTAATAATTCGATATAAAACTCTAAGATTCTAACAAGTTCAAATTAAGAAACTGATTAAAATGTTTATAAGAGAATTTATAAGTACCCTCTCACACACAATTTATTTTGACTATATAGGGTTTACCAAATCCTGAAAAGTTTTGGTGATAACATAATAATAGATATGTTTTTACTTTTCTGATCTTTAGAATATAAATTAAGCAGCATAACATAGAGAGCAGAAACAGTCTTTAGGTGTACTTTTTTTAGTAACATAAAATTCATATAGAAAGTGCATAGATCACAAAAAGGTACCTATAGTTTTTTTTGTTTTGTTTTTGTTGTTTGTTTTGTTTTGCAATTAAACACATCTATGCAACCAACATCAAGATCAAGAAATAAAATATCACCAGTACCCCAGAATCTCTGCTCTCCTTCTTTAATGTCATTGTTCCCACCCCAAGAAAAACACTTTTCTAAATTCTATCACCAAAGATGACTTTTGCTTTTTAGAATTTTATGTAAATGGAAACACATAGCACGTATGTGTGTGTGCATGTAGCTTCTTTTTGCTTAATAATATAGTGAGCTTAATCTGTGTTGTGTGTAGTTTTAGTTCATATATTTTCATTGCTGTGTTGTATTTCTTCTTATAGATATATCTTGATTTATTTACTCATTTTCTTTCTGCTGAACATTTGGGTTGTTGTGGCTATTTTGCTGTTATTGTGCTGCTATGAATATTCGGTGCATGTCTTAACATAAACATATGTGCATGTTTTCGCTTAGTATGTTATAAGAGTGAGATTATGGTGCCAAAGGGAATACATATTTTTGGCTTTAGTAAAAACTATTTAAACTGTTCTCCAGTTATTATACCAATTTCATGCCCACCAGCAATGTATGAGTATTGTAGTTACTCTACACTCCACAGACAATACTTGGTATTGTCTGTTTTTTTTTTCCTAATCGTTTTGGTGGGTGTGTAGTGGTATTACATTGTAGTTTTAGTTTTTGTTTTCCTGATGACTAATAAAGTTGAGTATTGTTCATATATTAAGGCTTAACATTTTTGAGTCACTCTTGAGTTGAAATCTTTAGTTGGCCATTTAAGAGCTGCTTGACATTTGTCAAATGGGTTTCTTGGGGACTTTATGAGGGAGCAAATGTAAAATATTCAGTTCAGTGTTGGACATAGAAAAAATATTCAATGTTACCCATTTGTTTTGCTATTTGAAACCAATAGAAAATTTAAAACAAGAGTCAAAATAAAATTGGGAAAACTGGTGGAAGAGAAAGGTTGGATTATATATAAAGAGATGGTGAGAAAATAGGAACAGGGAGGAAGAATAAAACCAATATTTCCTGATTAAATTTTGACCTTGTTGTTAACCAAGGTAAGTCCAGAATAAAAGATGTGTTATAGAGTTCTCATTAGAAAGTAAGCGTGTATAGACTAGTGGCATAGCTTTGGATTCAGGAATACCTGAGTTTTAATTTTCTCACTGTAACTTAACCATATATCTTACAGGTATTTCAATATTACTGTCTTCATAGAGAAAGTAGTGAGCATTGCATAAACATATATAATATTCAAACATAAAATATTTTAAACATAAAAATATATAAATCATATATAAATTTAAAATTTAGCCCACTAGGGAAGTAAGCACCCAATAAAAATTAGCTATTTTTATTAACTTTCTGTCTTTGAGATTTCAGATATAATTATGATGTAATTCTTTATATAAAGGACATTAAAACATAATGCATATTGTCCACAAAATAAGTTCATTACATAAAAAAAGCAGAGACTTACTACATGTGGACTTTTGTACCTCATGTCAATGACTTAATGTCATCTCAGTTTATCACTTTTCACATTGTGGCAACCAGGTGATTTATTTTCCTATATGATGGCTATTGAGTAGTGGTGGGTGTTTTATAGTAGATACATCAGTCTGCTTTAGATTGAAAATGAGGTCAAATGGATTGTTTTAGAATATGTTCTTGAAAGTACCTGGAGAAATTTTTTTAAAAAAATATTCCTTAGGATGTTAATAAAATTCTCTGAAGATGTATTTGACATTCATTGAAACTTAATAACTATGAGAAGAAAACATGGTAGTCTGGTGGGACTTTTGTTTTTTTTTTTCAAGAATATTTTCACTAAGACATTTGAGTAATATTAGGTGATTAAGTAATATGTTTGCTCTATACAACTAACTTGAATTTTATTAGTGCAATTAGGTTAAATCGTTAAAAATTCCATCATATGCTATACTACTGCTAATTTATGAACAGATATAGAACAGATGTACATAGAGTTAAATTTGATGGTCTAATTAAAATATTGGCTTAATTAAAATGACTTGCTTATTTCCAGTCTGACAAATTGAATTTTGCCAGATTTTATTTTCCAAAAGAAAATTAAAATATATTTTAAAGTAAGTAAACTCTATTTTTATTTATTGTGTTAACTTTTAAAATTCTTTAATAGTATAAATATATTTTCTTAGAAACTTTATTTTGAACATTTGAAGAGGTAAAACAGCTGAACAGAGAAAGGTAAGAAAGAGGAGTAGAGAAGGTCAATAGAAATATAGAATTCTTATTGTGCTGTTTATCACCATCATTTTTGAACAAGAAAATGAAGGAAAAAGGAATATAAGAGACTCAATCTGAATGGAGCCCTTTTATTTTCTTGATGTTGGAAGAAACATCATTCGGCAGGACACTTTGACCACTGTGCCTTTTTTTTTTTTATTATTACTGACTTTGAAATTCTCTTCAGTATTTCCTACACTAACTGCCTCTTCAATGCTATTGAAGAGCATAGATGTCCCAATTTCTCTCTCTCTCTTAAATATCTTTTCCCTTTTTCATTCAGAGTAAATAAAGAAGCTTCTGTGCCAACCTTATTCTTTCTCCAACAGACTTCTTTCTTCTAAGATCAAAATGTTAGATATGGTTTTATATGTCCATCCACGTTCTCATATCTAAAACATTTGTCAGGTTTTAGTAGTCTATATAGATTGTTGAATATATAGATTCCATTTTATTTTTGTAATAAAATTCTGGAGCAAAATTAACAAGCTGTAGTCTCATCCTGGTTCAACATCTTCAGGAAAGTCTGCTTTTCTCTCTACTCTCTCATTTTCTCATTTGTAAAGTGAGATGAGGGCATCTTCTAAATTTAAAATTATATGTCAATGAAGTTAATTGTCTACCTCAGTTTTATTGTAAGAATTAAGTCATCCCAGTAAGCATCTTAATAAATATAACACCATGTATTGAGTACATACCATGTGCCAGATGTTTTTGTTCATTTGCTTTTATGCTCATAACTTTCCACAAGGGAGGAATTATTGCTCTCACATAATGAACAAGGAAAGTAAAAAGAAGTTAAGTTGCTTCTTATAGATGTACAGTAAGTGACTAAACTTGGGTTTCATGGTCCAAGGCCAAGATTTTTCATTATGCGCTACTTCTTTTCTGAATGCTGTAATACATTAAGGCATTTTGTAAACTATGAATTACCATATAAAGAGTTTAATGATAATGGTAATAATTGTGTCTAAACAGGCATCTTCTGTGTAAATCTATGTTTTCCACTGCCCTTCCACTCTTTCCTCTAAACTTGATCTTCATCTTCAGCTGTTCATAGACATCTTCCTATTCTCTCAATTCTTCAAACCCTCCAGATTTACTCCCTTCTTGAGACAGTGGCAACCTTGCTGCAGTGATATTCATAAAATACCACCACAAACTACTTTGTTCTTTGTGTATCCACCTTTATGATTTACTAGCTCTGTTTTTTTTTTTTTTTTTGAACATTTTACTTTCTCCGCTAATGTTCCAAAACTGCTTAATAACATTAGAGACAATTACAGGATGTTGGTTGTCACCATTGTTATTCAGATGAGCTCATTTACAAGTAGTCAGCCATTTAACTAGTCCCCAATTTACTTTCCTTTTATTATTCAAGTCACTACTATTCTGGCAGTGGGATGGGGGTAAAATATTATAGTGAAGGGATTCTGATCAAGATGCCACAGAAGGTAGATGCTGTGCTCACTTCTTATCATGACCATATCAAAAATACGATGAAACTATGGAACAGCCATCACTGGGAGTCATCTGAGGTCTGTCTGAATAGAAGTCCCACAAGTAGGGACCTATATAAGAGGTCACCTCAAGATTGGTAGGAGGGGTGGAGATGCGAAACAAGCTGGTCCCACAACTGCATGTGGCAGTTGAGAATCAGAGACCCCCTGCCCCGCTCCTGAGGAACAAAGGGTCCCAGCTCCACACTGGGCTACCCAGCCCAGGGTTCCAGTTCCAAAAAGAGAAGTTCCCAGAGCCTCTGGCTGTGCCAGCAGAGATTGTGGCTGAGTAAGACAGAAGGTTGCAGAAGTCATAGACATTTCTCTTAAAGGACCCATATATAGACTTACTTGGTGATGGACTCACTCACTCTGAGCTCCAGTACTGGGGCAACTGCTTGAGGAGTGCCAGGGACATATGGGGGAGAACTGAGTTATCTGGTTCAAGGTGAGGGCTAGAGGTGTAGCTTTTTCCTGGACAGAAGTGCTGGTAGTACCTATTGTTCTTTTGTTGAGCTCTTCTCTCTCCCAGCATCCAAGAACAGGCAGTCAACATACCTGAGTCTCCACCAAGCTGGATAGCACAAGTTGCTCCACCCAGGGGATTCCCTGAGACTCCATCTCTCCCAACTTGCGGGCCTACCCAAGCTTCCTCCAGTGATTTATTACATACAAATGGCCTGAATCAGCTCATTTTGTGGACTTCTCTAAAATCTCTCAAAGGCTTGCAAAACACAAAGAAGCAGCGTCTGGCCTTGGTGTGCCCTGTACCTCTTGCTGAGCCTGGCACAGTGGCGGCTAGCCTCATTTCTGGCTTGGCCCCTCTGGCTTGGCACCTTATAAGGCCAGCATGGGTGGAAGCCATCTGCAGATTGTTTTTTGACTCTTACCAGGTGGCCTTAAAAGTGTATAGGCTGTGTCTGAAATTTGCCTATGGCTGGACCCCTCCTGGGAGGCCCTTAGGCCAGCACACCCAGTGGCCTGTTTCAACCTGTGATGGACCCAGAGCACCACTCAGGGCTGCATCTGAAGAGGACACAGCTGAAAGGCAGACTGGAAAGAAAATTGATAATGTGAATCCTGTTCAATAATGATGGCCCCTCACCTGCCAGTCTTCACAATCAATCAACCTGAGGGTCAATCCCTCCCATCAACATGCAAACAGCAACCAAGGCTCAACTATAACAGGAGGGCACACACAATCCACAGAAGAGACACACTCTGAGCACCTGGCTCAGGTGACCAGGGAAGACTACACCACAGGACACCTACTACATAAAGCCACTCTATTAAGACTGGGAGACTTAAGAGCCCTACCTAATTATAGAAACAAACACAAGGAGCCAAAATGCAGAGACAAAGAAACATGTCCCACATGACAGAACAGAACAAAGCTCCAGAAAAAGAACTAAATAAAATGGAAGCAAGCAATCTATCATATGCAGAGTTCAAAACATTGGTCAATGAATGTAGGAGAAGAGTAGATGAACTCAGTGAGAACTTTAACAAAGAGATAGAAAACACAAAAATGAAGATGGAAAACATAAAAGAGAACCAGTCAGAAATGAAGAATACAGTATCTGAGATGAAGAATATGTTAGAGAAAATGAACAGATTGGATGAAATGGAGAATCAAGTCAGCAATTTAGAGGATAGGATAGTGGGGAACACCCAATCAGAAGAGCAATAAGAAAAATAATCCCCCTAAATGAGGATAGTTAAGGCCCCTGGGGCAACATCAAGTGTAACAATATTTACATCATAAGGGAGAGCAAAAAGTTGAAAACCTATTTGAATAAATAATGATAGAAAACATCCTTAACTTGGTAAAGGAAATAGACATACAATCCCAGGAAGCTCAGAGAGTTCCAAACAAGATGAGCCCAAAGGGGTTCACACCAAGACACATCACAGAAAATGCCAAAGGTTAAAGACAAAAAGGATCTTAAAAGCAGCAAGAGAAAAGCAATTAATTACCAATAAGGGAGATTCCATAAGACAGTCAGCCAATTTTTCAAGAGAAACTTTACAGGCTGGAAGGGATTGGCACAAAATATTCAAAGTGATAGAAAGCAAGGACCTACAGCCAAGATTGCTCTACCCAGGAAAGCTATCATTTAGCATCAAAGAACAAATAAAGAGCTTCCAAAACAAGAAAAAAATAAAAAACTAAAGGAGTCCATTACCATTAAGCTAGTATTACAGGAAATGTTTGAGAGATTTCTTTAAGAATAAGAAAAATCTATATGAATCAAAAATGTAAATAATAAAATGGCAATAACTACATATCTAGCAACAAGTACTAAAAATGAAAAAGAATTAAATGCCCCAATCAGAAGAAGGAGTGGCTGAATAGATAAGAGACTCATATATGCCTCTTGCAAGAGACTCACTTCAGATCAAAAGACACACACAGACAGTAAAAGGATGGGGAAAGATGCTTCATGAAAATAGAAATGAAAATAAATCTGGGGTAGCAATACTTATACCAGATGAAATAGACTTTAAAACCAAGGCTATAATAAAAGACAAAGAAGGACCCCCTAATCCCACTTCTTGGTATTTATCCCAAGAAACCCAAAATACTACTTTGAAGGGATATGTGCATTCATACGTTCATTGCAGCATTATTTACAATAGGCAAGATATGGAGGCAATATTAGCAATGAAACTGGACAGATGAAATTTCAAATTTGGGTTCTTCTACACACCACCTATGTGACTTTGGGCCGATACTTCACGTCTTTGGATTTCACTTTTTTCATTTGTAAACATGTCTCTATTTTAAAATGTAGCTTGGCAAAGTTGTATGGATCTTCATACGACTGATGTGACACGTGAGAGATGATATGTGGGGAAACAGAAGCCCTAGAGACTGGTGCCTAGTAATGCACACTGATGTTACCTTTGTCTTTTTTTCACGTCAAGTCTCCAGTGTTGACTTCCATGTTCTAAACTCTCAGTATTTGAAATGTTTTTCTATTAAAAAGCCAATGGAGGCTGTGAAGTAAAAGCCCACAAACTACCTTCTTTCCACTTCTAATTTAGGTATCTGATGTGACCCTTCACTCTGTCTCAGATGAAGACAGCTCTGAACTCTCCTACAAGATTACCTATTCCATCTATACCCTTTATTATCTCTTCTTCATTACTTTACCAAATATTTTCTACCAAATATTTTCTTTCATTTTCTACTGTCTTACATTTCATCACACAAAAGAATGTTTAGACCTTTCCCTTCTAAAAATTATATATGTATATAAAAAAAATTAGCTTCACCTCTACTTGGCCTACAAGTTTATTTCCTAACTTTATTGACTCTAGAATTTCCTGTGCATTTTTCTATAAAGCTCTTGAAAGCATAGTCTGTATTTGCCATTTCTACTTCCTAACCATTTCTACTTGGGTCTTCAACCCCAGCTACATCGATCACTTTGTTAAAATCACTCCTGTTACTGTTACTCATGTCCATCTAGTTGCCAAATAAGTATCTCTTTAACTCATTTTTATGCTACTTCTCTGCTGCATTTGACAGACTTGTCATTTTTGTATAGAAGTCTTCCTCTTTTAGATTTTAGGACCATTCTTTTTGTTTTTTTCATAGTTTTAAAATTCTGAATAGCTTACCTTTCCAGCCCTTTAATTTTTATGATTGCGGGACTTCTATCCATGGTATGTGTTTTCCTACAGTGCATGCTTTTATTGGAGTTATTATTAATTTCCATGGCTTTAGCTAATATCTAGTTGCTGACTTGAAACCTTATCCCAAGTCTTGACCTCTTTCCAGAATTCTACATGCACATTTCCTATGCTTACTAAACACCCATAAAATAATTTCTTAGAGACATTGTAAAGGGACTATTTATTTAATAAGAAAACTCTTAAAATTCAGATTGACAAAAGACGGAGAATCAATCTTATGACAGGAGAAGGAGGTAGAGCCCACCCTACCTTTATGACTACTCTTACCTGAGACCAATGAGACAATTACAACATTTTGTGTCATGTCTCAAAGATATTGTATTCTCACTTGCTTATGTCTTTGCTCATGCTGATCCCTTTACTTGAAAAACACATCTCTATTTTCTGCTTGGAAAATCCTTACTCAGTTTTCAAGACTGAGCTCATACATCACCTCCTTTGTGATGCTTATCTCAGCCTCTACCTGGTGAAGTTAATTACTTTTCATTGTACTTATAAAAGCTTGAATTATGAATTATGATTCCTATATAAATGCCAGAGTGTCTCTAGTGAAGAGATTGTCATTTTTAGCTTTCTTCGTGGCCCAACATAATTCTGGTAGTAGTCACTGAAACCATTCACTAAAATATAGATAATGAGCATATATATCAGGCTCATCATTTTACTTTACCTAATTATTTATAACATTATTTGCCAGTGCTTCAACTACTGAATTGATGTGAATCTATAAAAGATGTTTCTGAAGAGAATTGAATGTTGGGTTGACTTTTAAATTCAAAATGAGCTGTGATAAAAACATTCAACATTTGAGAATATTTTTATCAATATTTATTGTTAATTCAAGAAGATCGCATATATAGCTGTGTGTCTGTATAAACACTCATAAATGTGAATGCATATATAATATTTCCAACATCCTGGACTAATTAATTTTGGACAGTTTCCTCTTTTATACTACTAAGTTCTTAATCATCATTTAGATTTTTACCTCTTATGTAATCTCTGTGGTTAACTGTTTTGATTTTGGCTCTAGTGATTTTCCTGTACTTCAGATGGCATCAATTGTAGGCTATCTTGACCCAAAGCTGTGCAAGTAAACTTGTGCTTAGCTCAAATTAGGAAAACCTTGGCTGAGTAATTCAGAGGAGGCAGAATCTAGTCTGTCTTGCTCTGATTCTGCTATGACCTCTGGCAGTTCAGATTAACACTTTGTTTTTGTGATGACACTTTCAGTTTGTACACTCTGTCTATAATAAGTGAGCCCCCACTGGGCTCTTTTGTTTGGGTTTTTGGCTATGAACTGTAGTACAGCCTTTGGGGTCCTGCTTCTAGTTTTATCTCCTTCCTTATTCTAGTACTCTGCCTCCATGGCACAGGGATACAACTACTCTGATCTTTTTCTCTTACTGAATTTTCTGGGCAGTGACTGGATGTCTTATTCTCAGACTTACTCTCTTGATGTGTCTCATCTTATGTTTTTCTGGCTTTATTGTCACGTCCTGCCTGTGGCGTGGGTCTCTGCCCTGACAGTCTCATTTCTCTGTAATTCTCTCAGTTTTGCCCAGTCCCTCACATGTACACTCTTGCCACCACTTCTGACTATTCTTTATTGTGCTCTACTATCTGTCTGTCAGCTCCATCCTGACCTTTCTTTCCAAACGAGGTCATACTCCAATTACAAACATGTTCTGTTCTTAAAAACAAAAATAAAAAAACCAAAAGCTTCTCTTAACACTAAATTACAAATTTTATCAAAGAGGTAAATTTTCAAGCATAAGAACACTTATATTGTTAAGTTTGGATTATATTGGGTAATTAAAAAATTTGTATTGAAAGAAGAATTATAAATTGACTTAATATGAGAAAATATTTGCAACAGGTGACAAACATTAATATCCTAAACTCTGAGACGTCTCTTTAAATTATCAAAAAATATACTAAGAACTTAATAAATAAATAGAATGTGGACATCAAGATAAATTTGCAAAAGAATAAATGTATATGCTATTAAATATATTAAATATGCAAGCTCATTATAATCAAGTAAATGAAAATAAAATCTAATTCATTTTGGTCTATGAAAGTTACAAAAATTTTAAATATATTTTAGTCAATTGTGGATATCCAGAGTCAGAAACTCTTACACACCTATTTCTAGTAGAAACATAAAAATATACAACCTTTTTCTGTTTATTTATTTTAAAGTATTATTATCTCATTTTGTATCTAGTGTAATTCATGTTATTTTGATAAATGTATTCTAAATTTTCTATTAATTTTCATGCTTTCATAGATTCTGATAACTACCACGAATAGGATTTACACGCCAGTTCTTCAACTCCTTCCCCAACCTTCGACCATTATTGACCTGTTATCTATCTGAATAGTTTTGTAATTTTGAAAATGCCATTTAAAAGGAAACTCACAGTAGGCAAACTTTAAAATTGGCTTCTAACTCAGCATAAAGCATTTGTGATGCATCGAGTGATGTGTGTATCAATAGTTTGTTCCCTTTCATTGCTGAGGAGCATTTTGTAACATGATGTATCAGAGTTTGTTTATCTATTCACTGCTTATCTATTCACATGTTGAGGGGCATTTGGGTCATTTCCAGTTCTAAGTGATTATAAATAATGCAGCTTGTGGTAGATCAAGTTCTAAGATGAGCCCAGGAACCATGCCAGTATAATCCCCTTCCCTTGAGTGGGTGAGACCTGTAGCTTGCTCCTACATAACAGAATATGACAAAAGTGAAGTGAGATCTCTCCGGCGATGTTGTGACCAAAGAGAAGGAATAAGGGGTATGTAATTAATCCTTAATCAGGTGCCTTTAAGCCAGCAGTCGCTAAATTTAGTCAGTAGATGGTGTTGAGAGACATTCCAGAAAGAAAAGTCTGTCCTTGGGCGGCTGTTTTGCCAGGCTTCTGGAGAGTGCATTTTCTTCTCACCGCCCTGTGCTTTTCTTCAGGATGAGAACTTTTCCAGCATCTTGTCACAGCTTTCAATTTGGACAGAGGCAGCATGGGAGCTCCAGGGTCTGTGTGGCTGCACCCCGGGCAGTACAGATTGTGGCTTCCTCTCCCCATTCACAGGCTGCAGGCCCGTGGGGCTGGTCGCCCAGTGAGCAACCCTGACCTACAGCTCACGCCTACAGCAAGCTAGGTTTGAGAGGGAGGCCTCTCCCACTCCAAGTTCCCTCTGATGCTCTGTGCACGGGAGACTTTCTCTGTGTGCCTGAGGGTTGCTTCCCTGGCCTGGGGACAATAAACCAGCTCTGACTTGACAACACCATAGGCTTCTCTATCATTCAGTGACAAGCAACCACACATTCTTCAATGAGATCTGAACCACCCCCGGCCACTCCCGCCTTCCCAGTCTGTCCTTCTTTAACCTCTGATTCATCTTTATACTTACTCACCTATCATCACTTAATATTTGTTTATATTAAGCATTCTCTGTTTAATTTACTGTATATTTTTTTTTGTATTTTGATTGAATCCAGACTCACACAGATAATAACCTATTCCCTCTACTTCTTAAGAATCACCTACTTGCTAATTTTCTATTGAAATTACTAAAAGGATTTTACCAAAGGGGAAAACTTACATCAACAAATATTACTAAGGAGAAGAGTGCTACCATATGCTAGAAGTCCAAGGATGTTTTATTAGCTGTAATACAGAACCAGATTGGAGGAAGGTGCTTGGGATCAAATAGTACTGCTTGACAGAGCAGTGCCACCTCATGGGAAGCCAAGTAGTTTCTGGAAAACCATCAGGACTTTGCTAGGAACATCTGGAAAGGAGCTAGGTGACAACATATTATTTACATGTTGTAGAGGCTGGCCTAAACATTGAGTTGCATGCCAAAAGCTATAAAACAAGCAAACATACAAAAAACTGACCCCAGTGTAGCACCTTTGGCAAATGTAGGAAGGAAGAAAACAAGCTAAACGAACCCTTCATTGATGGTGTTTTCTTCTCAGGACTTCCTGTAGGGCTCCCATTTCTTCCCCCTCAGGTGGCTACATAATTCTTGAGATAATATTAAAATTGTGTCAGCTGAATATGTAAGAGGACAACAGGAACAGGAGCCCAGAGGACACTGAGATAGTTAAATGGAGAATGCTTACCTTGTTTCAAGAGAAAACCAGGCTGGTAGACATCTCTTCGCTCCAGTGATATCTAAATAAAACTCAGCCAATGTAGAGGCTAAAGAAAATGTTCTGCACCTAAAATAGCATAACACTGGAGATTGAAAAGTATTTATTAAATACATGGAGATAGAATATAATATCATTTGTTTGATACTCAAGTAAAACTCAATATAACATGAGCTCTATGAAATAAGATATCAAAAATTCCATAAAGACTGGAAGGAAATATAACATAGCTTCAACTGTGGTTCTCTCTTATTAGTAGGATTGTCAAACTTCATTATTTTCAGCTTTTATATATTTACATTCTACATTTTCCCCTATAATGGTAATATTGATTTAATATGTAAGTAATGATATTGCTTTAGTCATTCGTAGTCATGCAATCATTGTCTTCTCCTTTGTAAGGAATTCAAAGAATAAAGACAAATTGAAAGTATTTCTTCAACATTTTCTCAATCTCAGTACCTTCCCCGTACTGAATCATCACCACCTCTTTGGATTGTCTCTCAGACCTCTCTCTTTCTCTAGGGAATGATACAATTCAAACTGATGATAGTGATTCAGATATATAGATCTATCTGTCTAACCATCTATCTATGTATCTATCTATGTATCTATGTATCTATGTATGTATGTATGTATGTATGTATGTATGTATGTATGTATCTATCTATCTATCTATCTATCTATCTATCTATCTATCTATCTATATCTATCATCTATCTATCACAATCCCACATGTGTAGGCTTAATCTCAATCTTCTACTGGCTGTGTAATTTAGAGCAAGTCACTCCTCTTCCTGACTTAGCATCCTCCTCCATACAATGGAGTTTGTACTAATATTTCATTTGTAAGGGCATTGTGAGGATTAGATTAATATAAAGAAAGCACCCAAAATAGTGCTCGATGAATAATAAATATTATGTGCTGTCAGCTATCAGCATCACCACCAGCAGCAGCAGCATTGTCCACATCTTCTTCCTTTAACTTCTCCATTGGCATCAACTATTGTCATTACATGTTCATTTAAAAATCTGAATTCTTAGTCCTAACATATCATTTAATATCCTATATCGAGTTTCTGTTATTTCTTGTCATTTAAAAAGTATCCAAATAGTAAATCAAACACAATCTTAATATGAAATTTACCATGTTTTCTTAAAAAGCTATTATTTTGTTCCTTTTTACTTTGTTCCTTATCACAGTTAAAAGGTATTACTCTTTTCCTTTTCACCCATGCTTAAAATTGCAACATTGTATTATCAGCCTAGCTTTTCTAAAAGTTGAATCAGTGGTTAAATCCTTTGAGCTGTATCTTTAAACTATCTTTCCAACCATTCTATTTTCTGTTTCCTCTGCCAGGACTATTATTATCCCTGACTGCCTCCACTAGCTTCTGTACAGTTTTCACTTGCTCTTCAATCTGGCTATTTCTCTACTGTCAAATTAACCTTGCTAAACAATATGTCTTTTTAAAACATTCATGATTTACCCTTGGACATCAAGTGAAGGCAGTCCAAATGCCTTATTTCAGAAAGCCAGTGTCTTTCACATTCTGGCTTTAATGTACTCTCTCAGTCTTCCCCCCGTCTCGCTTATTAAGCTCTCCCTGTCCAAATCTGGTTACAGCCAGTCAGGGCTACTCACTTCTTTCCTACCCATTCCTTCTTCTATCCTTGAATGAAATGATTTTTTTCCTCCTAGAATGCCATCTTAGAGGAGAGTGGTTGAGAGACTGGAATTAGATCTTCCTGTAACTAGCCACGCGAATTTGGATAAGTTTATTAATATCTCTAAGCTTCTAAAACTATTTGTAAAATGATAAAATTATCTGTCCCTTAAGTTTGTAGTAACAATAAATAAATAAGCTATGGTCTTAGCATGATACCCAAGACATAGTGTTCCTAATATAAATCTTAATCAACTGTATTTCTGTTTCCTTAAGAAAAATATCCAAGATTATCACCACTCCCTCCCTCAGCCTTAGGTTCCAATTTCTCCTAACCGTTTGTATCTCATTATGACTTTTCGCATTAAGGCACTCATTATATTAACTGTATTTCCCTATCTAGAGCCCAGAAGACACAATTCCTGTCCTGTGATATTCTTTGGAGGAACACTGTACACTTTTCTTAGTTATGTTTATTGGGGGTAACATTGGTTAATACAATTATATAACTTTCAGGTGTACATTATAATTTGACATCTGTATATTCTACTGTGTGTTTACCACCCAAAGTCCAGTTTCCTTCAACGACATATATTTGATCCCCTTTACCCACTTCACCCTCCTCCTGCCCCCCTATAATTGACTCCCTTACCCATTTACCTCTCCTCTCTCTCCTCCCCCCCCCTTACCCTCTGATAACCACTACTCTATAGTCCATGTCCATGAGTCTCTGTTTGTTTGTCCTGTTCATTTGTTGCTTTTTGGTTTATATCCCACATATAAGTGATATCGTATGATTTTCAACTTTTCTATCTGGCTTATTTCACTTAGCATGATTATTTTGAGGTTCATCCATGTTATTGCAAATGGCAGTATTTCCTCTGTTCATTTAAACATGTATCTCAAAGATTTGTGATAAGGAATACAGGAGAATATTTAAGGAAGAAGTGTTTTGTAGCTTAAGTCCTCTACAGAAATGAACTGGTATTACTTTTGCAGCACTGAACAGTGCTGTGCGGGGTACTGAAGTGCACAATGAAATGATGTCATATGGAGCATATGTTAAGTACTGTCTTTATTCTACATCTACATTCTGTTACCATTGATTATGTGGTCCTAGTGAAACATGCTGATTGTCTTTTTTAAGTTTTGTTATATTTTTATTCTATTCTATTGTATATCTACAGACATGAGTCTCCTGAATAATCATACAAAAGAAAAAAAAAAAAGAAAACTAAAACGTGCCAGGGATATGCTCACACTCCCTTTGCTTCTGAGGCATAAGCTAAACTTTGTGGTTTGAGAAAGGGATGAGCTGCAGGATAAAAGGTGGGATATGCTCTCTTGCCCTCTAGCCCAGGTCATGGAGCAGGGGTTCCCATTTCAGCAAATTAGACTGTAGCCTGGAAATCATAAAATCAGAAAGGGTTTACTTTTTTATTAGCTTTGAAAATAATTTTTAAACTCTATAGGATTACTACAATGTGGATACATTTCGGCATTTGCATATTTCCCCTTTCTCTGAGAAAAAGCCAAGTGTCCCTTAGCCTAGACTCCTCTGATAACCATGAAAAACTTACCCATTAACCTTATTTTTCCAAATTTCTTTTGTTGAGACTGCTAACTCCAAGAGCTGTATGGTTTCAGCCCGGGCTGAATGACAAATCAGCTGTCACAGAAAGTGTCCTTTCGCTTGCAGCTGTCTAGTTCGTACTCTGCAGATGGTGGATTTATTTTTCCTTTTACCAGCAATTCTTTTCTTCTCCACATAGGACTGTGATCCTTTGTGATCATGTATGACTCAGTCAGAAGTAGGAACACTCATAGAATTGAGGAGTTTTCAGATGTGTTCAAGTAAAAGGGAACAGGGATTCGGAAATGAGGAATTGCTCTGAAGGCTGTCTGCATACTAAAAAGAGGCTCTGACTTCCTTCCTATGAAAAGTAGATATTCATAGTTTTGTAAAAAGCATCTTTGTACTCAAAAAAGAGTTTTGAATCTTGCTTCATTGTGTGTGGTCAGAATAACAGTGAGAATAGTCAAATCCAGAAAAGGTGGATAGGAAGAATATAGTGCAGAAGAGAAATCCAGATCTTAAAACTAAGGAATCAAAATAGTTCATTTCTTGCCATGTATAAATATCTAAATAATTACCTCCATTCTTCAGTTAAGTTTTTAAAACATACATCAATATTTATTCATGATCATTTCTAGCATTCTTATTTAGTATTTTAATATCAATATTAAATTAATAGCAAAAACATGCAATATCAATATTTCCTTTTTAATATTTTACATATTAAAATATATACTTACTTTTATATTGTATGATTATATATTCATATATATGTTATTACACGTATACTATATATTTTATCTAAGAAAGATATATAGTTCAATCCAATTGCTTTATTGGATATGCTGTGCCAATTATTTTTATATCAAAAAACAGCCATACTTACATTCACTAAAATTGACATTTTATTAAGCAACAGCTGAAATTATGAAATCTAGATCATTATGTCAATTACTGCAAAACTTTATTTTCTTCAGCCTTCTTACAAATACTTCCGCATTAAATATTGTGTAATTTGTTTATGTAAAGAGATTCCAAGTAAGCAACTTGAGAAATTTGTTATGGAATGCTATTTCAGTCTCAATATTAATTGTAAATTTAAAGTTGGATTAACTGGGTAGCCCAGAAAGGGATTGACTAGACATATGTGATGGATGTTTCTATCATATTAAATTTGATATTTTACAAAATCAAACACAAATCATCATAAGGTAAATGAATTGAATCAGTACCCATGCTATAATTATAAGGAGATTGGGTGTGCTCATCTTTCAAATAATGAAAATATACAATTTCTTAACCTCAGAACTAGATATTCGTTAGAATATGATATTTTCTGATGTGGGCTTATAGGATATGTTCAACAAATATTGCCAACATTCAGCTGTTTATATAGGCTAGTTTAGGCTTCTCTCGATTTCTTCCAGTTACTATCTTTATTGATAAATAGTCTCATTCTTGTCAAGTGGATACTTCTTCAGGTTGATACCTAAGTTTTTGTGATATAATTCTAATAGTTTGATAGTTTTCTTTGCTTTCTAGAATGAAAAGATATTCCAAGCCCACTTGGTATGTCAACGGTCTCAGACCATTTTAAAAATTAATTGTGTTGTCTTTTATTGACTTGTACACATTCATTATATATTAAAGAAAGAAGAAAGGCTGTTTTTTTTTTTATTTGAGTGAGAAATGTTTGTGTTTTATTTTTTATGTAGGATTTTTTCTTTTAATTTATGTCATATTATTTATTAATCTTTCTTTTACGTCTTATGGATTTTGTGTCTTATTTTAAAAGGCCTTTTCCTACACCCAAGGTTATATACAAAATTTCTATGTTTTTTTCCCATTTCTTGTATAATCCTATTTCTTCTGTTTAAATTGTTGATCAATCTGGAATTTGGTTACAGGGCTATAGGACATGAGGTAGTAATCAAACTTTATTTTTTCCATATGGCAATCCAGTTGTCCAAACACCATTCATTGAATAATCCATCATTTATCCACAGTGCTTTGAAATTCTATCCAAATCGGTGTGCATCCTTATACCATTTTGGCTCTTTGTAATATAGAGCAAGATTTTAAAGTTAACTGTAGAACAATAAAAACAAAAACAAAATGCTGAATGAAATCAGCATTATGTACCATTGGGTTTAATATGAAACACCTAGTTGCAATCCCTTGGATTTGTAAGAGATTAGTTTTCTTTTAATATATGATTATGTCATATATTCAAATTTTCTAGTTCTTGTAGTTTCTCAAAGGCCTTTTGTATTCATTCCTTCCTCTGATTCTCACAACAGTCATGGGAGATGGCAGTATAGAAATATTGTTTATGTACACACACACACACACAACACACACACAAATACACACACATACACAAGCAATGAAGTTGAGGTTGAAAGAGGTTATGGGACTTGAGTAAGATCAAATCAGAACTTTTTAAATCTCCATTTTGGATTAACTCTCTTTGTAAAAACATCTCGACTCTTATTATAATTCTTATTTCTATTCCTATTTTCCTTCTTCTTCCTCTTTCTTCTTTCTCTTTTCACTAGTTTATCCGAAGATATTATCAGAGAACTTATTTTATTTCTGCCATTGAAATGATGGATTTGTCTAATATGATTCAACTATTAAGATGTAGTTATCAGATATTGAAATATAGTTAATAGGTAGATTAATGAAAAATATTATCCTACTATTTTCTGTATTACTTGTAGTCATTTGTTCATTTTGGCTTTGTTATTTGTCATTTGACAATTAGAAAGGCTACTTTGCTTAATTTCTATGGGCTTTAAAATGAGTAGCATACACCATGCTTCTTAAATTCGATATTGACTAAATACTTGTAACATATTAGGCTTCTTAAGTATTTGTTGAATTACCCATATTTGTATATATACATAATCACAATGCCATAGAAATAATTCTATAAGAGATACGTAGCATAGTCCATGGGAGAAGTTTTGCCTGGAGAAGTCTTGGAGAATATCAGTAAAGTCATTTTTCGACATCATTTTCTCATTAAGTAGGAATTAGTGATGTAGAGCAAGGAAGGTTGGATTCCTTTTTTCTCAAAGAGAAAAATGTAATCAAAGAGCTCTAGGTATTATCATTTATAGAACTTTTAAAGAAAGCCAACCAGATTGCGCTACTAGAGTTTTGACTGGATGGTAGGAGTTATGAAAGGTCAAGCCTGAAGTCAAACTGTGAAGGTCCTGAACTGCCATTCTCGAGGTTAGTTTTTATTAAATAACAATGTGGAAGCACCAAAGGTTTTTTCAGAAGATGAATAACATGATTATATTTGAGAAGGTGATGAGGAAGTGGTAGGCAGCAAGGATGATGGTATTTACTAGTAAAAGCAGGACACCATAATCATTAAAATATAAAAAGTATTTGCTTCTAACACTCAGACTATACTCAGGCATACATATCTGGTTGACAGAGCTATCGGTATGGAATTTAAGAGAATATTGGCATCAGGTGAGAACACTTAGGCCGAGGAGAAGAATGGAATCCTGAAGTAATAATTACAGAATACACCAAAGAGGGAGAAAATTTATTTTGCTTTCAAATATAGGTTTAAGCAAATATTTATTAAAAGTTCAGTACAAGAAAATTGAGTTAGAATTTTACTCAGGTGTATTATATGTTTTTAAAAGAATTTTTGCTAGCATCTGTAAGCCATTTTAGTAATATTAAAGGAAATAAAACATTAGAACATGTAATTTAATAAATAATGGAATAAAATATTTTTTCTTTAAAAAACTCTTAATGTACATTTTTGAACCCTGATTATGCATTAAGTACCTTATAAAAGACACTAAACAAGCCCAGCAGCACAAACGCATACACCCTTTCCATGACAATGGTAGGTAGGATGGGCATTACTGTAAATGAGTTTGGAACTAGAAGACACTTTTTGAGACTAACAAATCTTCACCCTGCCTCTGATTCCACACCTATAAAAATAAAACAATACTAGTGAACAATATTATTGACCCTCTCTTAATTTATAGGCTTAGTTTCAGGATAAAATAATATATGCAAAAATACTTTCTAAATTTTATATTATACAAATATATTATTTTTAGAGAAAAATATAAAAACAAAAGCAATTAAGATGTAAAACTTTAGTTTTAAAGTCAAAACATTTACTAACAACTTTACTCCCATTTTTAGTATTTTTTTTCTGTTTGTTTATTTAGTCTTTGGAAAACATTTCAAATATTTTTAATAAATGTTTTTACTGCTTGGCAGGAGAAGGGGAAAATATGGTATAGTTAATGACATTTAAAATTAATTTGTGATACAGATTATTAAGTAGATATTACATAAAGAATTAAAGTGCATATTTTTTATTTGAGACATTTATCCAAACTTTATCTTTGTTCAATTTTCATTGTTGACAGATATATGTGTATGAGCCTTGTGTAGTTTAGTTTTTCTCTAACCATTAGAAATAGCTAATATAATAGGTGATTATCTGTTTTGTCTTGTAGTATTTGTAAGGTTATACTTTACTTTTGACATCTTTCACAATATCCAAATGGCACCGAGGTCAAGAATGATATTAGTTCACTGCTTATTTATTAACAGGAAAACCTGATTTCATTTAATTGGCGTTACATTCAACACCTGATATGTAATGACTCACACCTATTAAAAATAGCTTACAGTAGGCTTGCTGAGACCCCTCCTCAAGGCCTAAAGAGGAAAAATCTCCTGGGGATATCTACCATTTATTCTATACATTTTCTTTCCTGAAAGGCATATGCATCTGTCCGCATCTATAACCTAGATGTCCTGCTTTCTCTCAAACACAGGAGGATTTATTGGAAAACATCTTCATATCACACTGAAATGAAAAGTTCAGCCCACTGTTAATACTAGCAATGTCTTGTAAATTTAAGCTAAATTACTCAGGCAGAAATTCCAGCTGTTAAAACATAGATAATGAAAAGCCAGTGTAAGTCGTGACCAACATTCTCAATAGGGTTAAATGCCAACATTACACATTACTTGAACCATAAACTCGATTGCTTTGGGGTCATTGACGATGTCATCATGTCTTAAGTTTTCTGGTTGATTTGGTTGCAGAATTCCATTTCATGGAAGCAAATTATATTACTCGCTTTTTAGTATTTTATTGGATTGTGCATTAAATTAAACACTGCATATAAGACCACAATGAGCTCTGAGAATAATGTAAGAAACTTCATTCTTGAATTTGTAGTTAATTTTGAAGTTAGCTTTTACTATGCAAAATAAAGAAATAAAAGTTTGGAATTTGACTGCTTTTTATTATAATATTGGTATTATTCAGTCTATGGTAAATGCTCTTTCTTTTTTTTACTTCTTTTCAACAACTTTCACATCTCAGTTGTATAAAGTTAAAAAATAATATATTGAGTCCTGAGGCATTAAAAATGAATTGGATCGGTGTATCTTTCTATCATATGTAGTTTAACAAGGTAAAGAAAGCCTTAGCTTTAAAATCATGGAACAAAAGATCAAATAAATTATTAAAAACTATCATCAAGTTAGTTGTTTGAAAAAAAAACAGTCTTTACTCTCAATTCTGTATTGAAGTTTCATTTCCGTACAACACCGTATCAAGAGAATACCTTTTACTCATGGGGGAAAAAAAATCAATCATGTGAGAAAAAGGAAGCCTTAACTAATAAATGTTTGTACCTCCATGCCATACCTCTAATATAACTTCAGATTATATCATGTCATCAAAAAGGTCTTCAGGGATAAAATAAATCATCTTTATAATTCTCCAATTTTATTTTTAATAACTGCCATGAGATATTGAATTATGTTATATTCATCCTAAACTTTAATATATTAATCCCGGTAAAAGTCCATCATGAATTACAAAAGTACGTATAAAAATGCACCATCTTCATTCAATAGTTGGAGAAATTAAGAACATATCTATTCTTCCTTTAGTAATTGTAGCAATGCAGTCAGTTTCACTAAAGGCAATGGCAGTCAAAATATGGAAAAAAGAGAACCTGACGTTATATAGGCAGCTCCAAGAAAGCATGCACAACATAGCATAGCATAATAATTTATACCCATTGTCTAGTTCAAACCAAAATACCTAACAGCTATGTTTTGTGAGTTGTTTTAGATCTATAAGAAAATAGGCAAGAACCATGCAAGAAAGGATATAAGAAAACAATTTGTTTCTGGAAAGGTAGTATTTATTCAAACAGCATAAACAATTGTATATTTATATGCCAGGTATTTTATTTGATATAGATGATCAAAGGTAAATATAACATGGGCAATTTTCTCAAGGAAATTCCACAAACCAGTAGAGAAGAGAATCAAACAGATGATTTTAATACAAAGAAGCAAATAATATAAAAAAAATTCTTGTGATACTATGGAAGAACCAAAGGGGAAAAGTAATTGATATTAGGTTAGGCAAAGGGGCCAGACCAGGATTCCTGAGGGTGATAAAGTCTACGCTAAAATTTTATTATATGGGCATTATTATTCTAAATGCATTGATAATCCCAAGTAAGAGAAACCTGCAAATAGTTCAGAATTACTTATATACAGATGGTAAGAGAAGCATTTTAGAGATAAAAAAAAGTCCTATGTTTAAAATCTCTTATATAAAATCCTATGGACTTTAGACTTTGTTCTGTGGAAGCTATGGGAAGTCAATGAAAGATTTGCTGCAGAAAAATAATAAGAGGAAATCCATATTTCAGGAGGAACTCTTTGACAGCAGTATAGGGAATTAATGGCTGAGGTCAGGGAGACTACTCAGGAGGCTGGTGTTAAAATTAAGGTGATAAGTGTTAAAGGAGTGAATACAGTAAGTGCCAGGAATCAGGCAACAATGTTGAGTATTGCTAAAAGAAATGGCTAAGAAAAAAGAGAGAAAAGTCTATTTGAAATAATTTTATGAGAACAGTAAAGTGATTGGTTTGAGGCTTTGCTGTGTTTCTCGTTCTAGGGCCAGGCCCTGACATACAGGAAACATTAATTAAAAAAAAAAATTACTTAAATAATGTAAACTTGTTTTCTCTATCAAACATAAGGTGTGAGGCTGTCTTCTGAGTGTTGAGAGAGATCATAAGTTAAGGTGCTTGAGTAAATAGCTGCTCGAAGAGTCATAAATAGACATAACCAGGAAAACATGTACATTTCTTGGCAATTTTGAAGGCAGATTTATAGTTTTGTTTAAATTTTTGGATGATTTTCTCTAGCTGTTATCAGTATCCTAGTTTTAAGAATGGGAAAGACAGACACATACATGGATGATAGATTATGGGTTAAAGGAGTTGAAGGCTAAGGGGAAGAAGGGAGAAAGAACTTTTGCATATCGAAAAAAAATAAAAGGGTCTTAACTCCAGAAGTTTGTATGAAGTCAAAAATATTTTTAGTGCTATGAATAATTATGTAGAGAAGTTGAAGGGTGAGAGGCTGTAGGTAATCAGCAAAATTTTCAAGCTTATTACCTGTCCTTCAATTTATGCAGTATTTTTTATGCAAGTTTTTTTTTAATACAGGGTAAATATTACCCTCCTGCATTTATGCAGACTTATAACAGTTTCCATTTACGCAATCTCATTTTATGTGATTCTTTCATTTTTATTTCCATTATTGACAATTACTCTTTCTAGAAAATAATAGCTTAACTCAGCAATGCACAAAGAACTAACACATAATTAGTAATGATCTTATCATTGGATGGCAAATAAAAAAAAGCATGGGTGATTACTGTTGTTTTTTGGGATTGGTTTTACAAATGTTTTGTTATAGAAGCTGAAAATTAAATGAAAGAAAAATATCTTCCTTTTTAAATACTTTTAGATAATGCACCTGGTCATCCATACAATTTAGAACATTTAAACATAAAAGTTTCATATTTGCCACCAAATACAACTTCCTTGATCCAAACTTTAGATCAAGGCATTATTTCTACCTTTAAGACTAATTAGATTAAAAGCAGTTTTAATGATATTTTTAATAAATTTGAACATAATAAATTACAGTTACAGAGCTTGGAATAAATATACAACTTTAAGTTGTATCAAGAATATTGCTTTAGCTTTGAATGATATAAAGCCATCAACTTAAAATCTTTCTGGAAAGCCATATGGCCAGAAGTGATTGTACCAGAGAATATGGTTCAAATAATTGAAGAGGGATTAAATAACGTTATTAATTTGTTAAATAAATTTCAGGAAGAAGGCTCTGACAATTTGAATGTAATGATATTAATGAATTACTGGTTGATCACAAATTAATTGATAATGAATTAATTCATTGAGTGTCTGAAGCCCATTCTGCCCATGAATATGGCAGTGACCTTGAAACAGTTTCATTCACTGCAGAAAACATTTACAGAGCTCTTCAATGGCCACAAAACTGGACACTGAAATTCTAGATATTGATCCAAACATCTAACGAGCCTTAAAATTTCAAACCTATTTTTAAAAATGTTGCAGTGAATATTAATTTTTGAAAACCTAGCAAAAGATGTGGTTGAAAAAAAAGATCATCTAAAAACATAAATATAATGAAACCAAAGTAGTACTACTAAATATAAGTAGTGAAGACAGTGACTTTGTGCCAATTAAAAAGGGAAGGTTGATTATTTTGGATTACAGTACAGACACCAACAGTGAATAAATTTATTTTGATTTTTCTGAATTTTCATTATTAGCATTTTTTGTGAAAATATGTGAAAGAAATATTTTTATGCTTTTATCATCCCATTTCTTTAGTATTTTTTTTTGTACTGGTGGAATTTTTTTATGTGGTTTTCTTCCACATAAATAGAAAAGGATAATCCATGAAAATCAAGGGGTGGGTGTATTCCATATTTGAACAGTTGCACTGGATGATGAGGTCCATGGTATGGCTTTGGTGCTGTGGCTCAAAAGGAATGGCCCTAAAGATAATTCCCACTGAGGTGATAGGAACCATGAGGTTAGATTGTGGAATGGGGGCATGGACATTGAAATTATCCCTCATAAGGGTGGATTTTGGATGCAGAAGAACCCTGTGAAGGTAAATGTGATTGTGAAAGTGGTGATATAGATATCAGTGGATGACAGAAATTGAAAGGATTGCGTAGATGGATGGCACAAGTCTTGATAAGAATGGTTGATATATAGTAGTTTAAAATTTGGATGGAGGAGGCCTGAATTATATTAGTATTGCCTTGCAAAATGTAGATTGTGGGAGAAATGGGACTCACCATTGAAAAGGACTTAGGCAGGAAGCAGAATCCTCATAGGACCTGTATTAGCTGTGGCTATTGTAACAAATTGACAAAAATTTAGTGGCTTATAACAACACGCTTTTTTTTTTTTAATCTCATAGTTTTATAATTGACAAGTCTGAAATGATTCTCACTGGACTAAAATCAACAGGGCCACATTCTTTCTGGAAGAGATAGGGGAAGAATCTATTACCTTGTCTTTTCCAGCTTCTAGAGACCACCCACATTTCTTGACTCACGGCCTCATTACTCCATCTTCAAAGCCAGCAATGAATGGCAGGTGTTGTCTCCCTCATACTGCATCTCTTTAGTTGGTTCTCTGCAATCATCACATCTTCTCTGACTTTTTTTAAAAGACTCAAGTGATTACCTTGGGCCCACTTGGATAATTCAGAGTTATCTCGCCATCTAGAGGCACTTAATCACATCTGCAAACTCCTTGCGACTTGGTAAGGTTAAGATATTCAGAGGTTCTAGGGATCCGGATGGGGACGTCTCTGAGGCTCTATAATTTTGCCTAGTATGAGAGCTCTGACTCAATTAAGGCAAAGAGATGTTGAAGCATGTTGTAAATTGCGTGTGGTCTTAGGAATTTACTTACCATGAAATAAGGATTTCAGAATGCCTGGTAAGAAAGGTTTGGGAGGAGCAATAAAATTGATCCATAATTATGCTTTTAGTGTTCATATTATCTTTAATAGAAATTACCTTTCCAAACTTGTTCATGTTTCTTGATTTATTCAGTTTAAATCTTATGTTAAAAATGGGAATTTTCAATATGTTTATAAAAAAGGCAAAACTTTTCTAGGTTTAATTAGCCTTAACCATATACAATTTTTAAAAAAATCATAAAGCAGTGATTTGGTAAGTGAAAGATAATTTCATGTTTTTATGCTGACATTGACTTCTGTTGTTTAACTGCTCCAAGGTGTTGTAAATATGCTTTAAGGTTATGATTGCACATAATGTGCTCAGTTGAAATTTATTGAGGCCACTCACTCATGTGTCACAGTCAACAGTTGTGATTAAGCTATTACTTCAACACAATAATAACAATGTAAAGTTGCGTATTATTGTAGCCATACTTAGTCTTACAAGTCACAAACAAAAAATGCCAAATCTTTATTAGCTTTTAATATCAATATTATTTTAGTAATAATAGCATAATAGCCTTTGTTTAAAAAAAAGTGCAACATATTTTTGTTACAACTACAATATTGTAACCCTAATTTTAAATAAAGTAAAAATCAGGGTTAATATTGCTATTTTTAAAGCATACAGTGATTCAAATAAAGAATATTGATAGCACCTGCATTACACTGCTGAGGAAAGATATTCTGATTGACAAAAAGAAATGTAGAACTTATATTGTTATAAGTACTGTAGTCTTTAAAAAACAAATTACAAGTCTTCAAATTTAAGATGTATTACACTCTATAATCTAATGTGACATTGTCTTCTGTTTCTGTATTGTCTTCCTGGAGTATTATTAACCAGTTATTATGTATAAATGAGATGACTGTATTCTCTAAAGATATGGATCTTTCTTTTCTAAGTACAGAAAGATAATAATGCTTATATAAAGCAGGGATGTTCTAATAGTTTACCTTTTTTTAATTATTAGAAGGCTGAGAAATCAGAAACTGCAGGACACCTGCATTTTTCAGTATTATTGAGGTGTAATTGACAAATAAAATTATTAGATATTGAAAGAGTACATCGTAATGATTTGATATATATACCTCAAGAACATATGCATTTTTAAATTAAAATAAATATGTCTATCTTGTAAGCTATTGAAAAATATTTTTTTAATAGTGATGTCAAAATCAAGCAAGAAGTGAAATTTGTTCATTGTTTTAAAAGATTTTGTTGAGGTGGTTTTAGACATTAATCAAATAAATGAGATATAGATATTTGAAGTCTTCTGGGAGAAGGTGGGAAGATGTGCTTCAAACAAGCACATCTAAGTTTGGACCTGAGGCATAGATCTCTGAGGATGTGTATATTTTCAATATTCAATGATTATGTATTCTCAGTATCAAACTGGAGGTTTCATAAAGGCGTATGTCCTTTCACAGACTCAAATAGATTTACATACTGATCAGAATTGTGTCTCATACATAACTAAAAATTCCAGCATGATTCCGAATACACCTAATTTTTTTTCAAAATGTTAGGATTATAGGCCATACAAATATAGTTTTCTATTGATTTAGTCTGCTCCTCTTGAAAGTTGAGTACACTGATATATCAGATACTTGATATTCTTAAATGCATAATGAAATTCACAAATCAGCAGTAGCCTCAAGAGCCTAGACTATGATTTACATTTATGAAAATCTGACTATTCTAAAAAATTGACTTCATTTACTTCATATAACTGTGATTTTTCAAAATCTGAGATTCTCTTGAACTTAGAATTCTTACCGTTTGTATTTTTTATGTTTCATGGTTTAAATTTAAATGAATTTGTTGTACTTGAGTAAATAAGCAATGTACTTCTTTTTCTCTTGCAGTTTCAATTTTAGTGTTTAAGGTGTCTAGTTGTAACATTAGATAAATCAACTTCAGTTATTAGAGATTAAAAAAATTGATTATCACAGAATTTTGAAGCTATAGGAATTCATGATTGAAGAAAGCAATTCTACTAAGAAACAGATTTTAAAAGTTCTCATAACAGAAAGAAATGTTTTATTACAATGTATGGTGATGAGTATTAATGAGACTTACTGCAGTGATCCTTTGCAATATACACAAATATTGAAACATGATGTTTCACTCCTAAAACTAATATTATGTGTCAATTATACTCATTAAAAAATAAAAACTAAAAATTAGAAGAAAAGTTTAAACAGCACAAGAGCATACAGTGAAAAGTGAATTCTCTCTGCCAAAAAAAAAAAAAAAATTCAGTATCTCTTCGACAGCTTTCTATGACCAAACATTTGGACATTTGACTATATAAAACATATAATATGTATACTCTACCTATTTTTAAAAATATTTTATAAAGTGTTAGTGACTAAAGGAGCAAACGACTATTATATTCATAGACTTGATTACTTCCTCCTTTATATGATGCTATAGATCTGTTTACAAATTTAATGAAACCCCTTCAGCATAGGAATTAGTTGACTAGACCAATAATTCTAACTTATTTGAAAAAAAATGTTTTCCTGTCATGTCATTGTAAATTTTTCATCTGTGGGAAGTGAACACAAAAATGTCTCAAATGATTTACTGGCATTCTTACTCTCTACTAATTTGTGTAAACTATCTAAATAGGTAAAACTTGTTTTGCTTAAAATATCAGTTTAATCACACTCTGGATCAGGAGAACACATTTGTTCTATAGGCTATGGTTCAATTTCAAGGGAGTCAGGCGAACTCCACTTTCACCAGGAAGGTTTGGAAAGGCAGGATCAGAATGGTGATTTTAGAATATCACAGAGAGAAAGAGGAAAGTGTCAAGTAAGAATGGCAATACAGAATAGAAAAGATAAAGTGGAGTAATCAAAGAAACTAGGAAAGTCAAGATAAAGTTCAGAGAAGTGCATGAAACTCTCAGAGGTTACTCAGGACTTTAGGATTCGTGATTCACAGGTGGGCAAAGCTGCTCATATATGCCACAATGAACAGGATCAGCAAATTTCTATTGCAAAGTATAGCTGACCCTTAAACAACATTGATTTGAACTGCACTGGTCCAGTATGTGTTTTTGTTTTTTTTCCTTTTAAACAAAATCAAGGTTCACCTGAATTTTTGATCTGTGCCTGGGAGTTGTGGATATAGGAAGCCGACTATATCTATACACAGATTCTCAACTGTAGGGGGATGGGCGCGACTGGCTCGTGTTGAAGAGCCAACTGCCGTTTTTTTGATCAAATTTTGATCTTGATTTTTATTGTCACTTTTCCAAGATCAACTGTCTCTTATCCAAACCATGTATAACATACTGAATGGAGTTCATTATAAAAATATCAGTTTAATTAGAATTTTGAAGTCTGAGAATATTTTGAGAAAATTTCTGTGGTTCTGTGCTTGAAGTAGGAACCAATAAAGTAGTAGTTTTTCACAGAAACATTTATTTTCAATATCTCATTTGGGTAAAGCCAGATGGAAATATGCTCATAATATGACGTTTATTTATACATATAAAGTCAAGTCATTATGAAATAATCATTATCTAAATTATTAAATATTAGATGTCTATACAAGACATAGACATCTATACAAGAACATAGACATCTAATATGAAGAATAAAGTGATTGAAAATAAATATTACCAATTTTTTATGAAAAATTTTATCATTTTCTTTTAAAATTATTCAAAAATTCAATAATGGTTTGTGAAATAGAAGCCCATTTCCATGTTTATCATTTCACTTTTTTTCCAGCAAGTTCGATTCCTTCAGAATTTTTTTTTTTTTAACAGCAGAAAAGAAAAGCTTTATTTTAAGGAAAAGTACACTTCCAGACATGGAGGTGGCCTGAGCAAGAGAAACATAGCTCAAAAGGCTTCCTTCAGAATATTTAACTGACACATCTTAGAATAACAAATACTATCTGATCAAGTGATAAAAACTGCTAATTTCATTGATTCATTACCTGCTTAGTTTAGGAGGAGTGAGAAAACCCATATGGGCCTGCAAAACCTATGTATTTATTCATAAAATCTAGTTTGTTCCTAAAAAACTTGACGTTACTCTCTGATACCCTATTTACAATACCTATTTTATAAATAATTAAGGTTGATATATTTATTTGAGTAATTCTTATTAAAAGTTGATACGTACATAATGGTATTTTTGATTTTCTTTCAAGGATCCCCTGTTTCACCTGGAATCTCACAGATCTGAGAGAGGAAGGGGCAGGTGTCCTTTTGATCCCAACTCTTCCTTCATCTCCACTTTAATTGGTAATTATTGCTGCCTCAGACACGGTGGCAGTCATATTAATTTTGAAACTTTAGTTACATTCTTTGGTATTTCTTTATATATGTTACTTTGTCATATCTATGGATTTGCACTGGGAGTGATGATATTAAATTTCAGGGCATGCTAACATGAGCCATTTTGACTCTAAAATAGATGCAACTGCTATGAAGTATCTCATTCTGAAAACGAATTGTCACTTAATGCCTAGTCTGAGACATTTCCTATTGTGCCATTTATTATTTGCAAAAGGCATT
This sequence comes from Eonycteris spelaea, assembly GCA_003508835.1. NCBI lineage: Eukaryota > Metazoa > Chordata > Mammalia > Chiroptera > Pteropodidae > Eonycteris > Eonycteris spelaea. The sequence continues at coordinate 8,844,453 of PUFA01000033.1, read as the reverse complement.
GCATGAATATTTTATGAAAATTTAGCTAGAGAAACTAAACTATTTTAGCATCTTTTAATTCTTTGTTTTAGTTATTCTAGTTATTAGATTTTAGGGGAACTTTAAATATTCTCTTGCATTAGTAGAATTCAACAGAAGAAAGTCATTCTAATTGAGAACTTCGAAGTTATTTATCTAAATTCTTGTTAATCTAGAATGTAAACTGTAGAGATCACCAGCTCCAATTACCACGAAGTATCCACATGCAATAAAAAAATAAGCTGGCTATGTCTGGTCTACATTTCAGTTTGATTCAGTTCAATTAGACAAAATACCTCAGAACCTTCCTTAAGACACAACACAAAACTTTCTCTTTTTTACTATTTGGGTTTAAAAAATGGCATAGTTGTTAAAGTACTCCAGCACTGTGATGGCAGAGACAGATGGCTGAGTTCCCAGGTATAAGACTGACGAGAGTGATCCCTGACACCTAACACAGGTGTTGTTAGGAATCATTCTGTTTGCTCAGTGTTGAGAGGTTCTGCTATAGGTACAGTATAATGTACAAGTTTCTATTATTAGATTTGCAACACTTAGTTATATGCTAGTATTAGGTCACCCTGTTTTCAGAAAATGAAAAAGTGTTTAAAAAATGTAGTGATTTCCTATTTTCAATAAATGTTGAAAACTTAAAACTCTCCACTGATTATTAATCAAAATATCTTATGCTTGATTTAAAGTTGATATAGATGTCCCTGTGTATTCTAGAGACTGTACATCTGCATGTTCACTGAATATATATATGTGTGTGTGTATATATGTATGCATATTTATATGTAGAGAGAGCACATAAATTTACGTTAGTTTTAATTGATAGGAAAAGTTTGATTTGACTTTCTTCAGCTTCATAATTTGAAAGAGCTGTAAGATAAGAATATCATACAGTAAGTTCTTCAGGGACTTGAATAAAGAGATATAATGTCTTTAAAGAACATAAAATTTTAAAGAAAAATATATTTTTAAGATATCCTGAGTTCCTCTGCTAACCTCTGTGTGCATGCGTGTGTGGTATGTAAACAGCATATGAGACAAATTTTTAATATGGGGATAGTATTGCCTAATTTAGACTTAGTAGGAATCAAAACCTTAGGAATGACCCTTTTGGTGAATGCCAGATCCATAAATGTTAGAAATCTCTAGTAGATTACAGCATATGAATTAATATACATGCTTTTGATAGACTCATACAATTTTTTCCTAATGCTTTTAGTGATTTTTTAGCTGCATATATTTAAGATTTGAATATGTTCGAATGAAAGAGACTTTCTTATCTTTCTTTTACTATACAATACCTCATACAGAAACGGACTCCAGTAAATATCGACTAAGTTTCCTAAATAAGTGAACAAACAAAATAAATTTTGGAATATTATTTATAAAATTATTACAAATGGTAGTGAAAGTCAAAAAATTCCACAGTAAATGTTGCTTTTATAGTGAAATCCTAAGAATATTTGAATATCATTTTATTTTAACGTTTCATTTAAATTGTTAAAAGTAATTTCTTTTGCCACCCTGCCACTCACCACTCAGACTCCCTGGAGCTTGTTTATTCATGAAACCAGAAATTTGAAACTGAATTTTTGAAGAGGGGAAATAATACTGGAGGGACATTTCCAAGCGCGTTTCATTGAACTTCCAAATCGAATTACACTCTGCTGAAATGTGAAGTGCTTGCCATCTGGGTGGCTGTTTCACTTGTTCAGAAGAGAAATCAAATCATAAGAGCCCTCCAAGCTAAACACAAAAGTTATAGAATAATCCCTCCAAAGAGAAGAAATAAAAATACAATTCTTCACATTTATCCACTAGCTTTCATCTCAAAGTACCTTTGAGAGACCATTCAATGACTGTAGAAATGCAGCAGCCACTGGGGTGGAAACCTGATAACCTATGTGAGCCAGCAACTCTTTAAAGAGAGGAAGTAGAAATAATTTACCCAATTGAAAAAGCAATAGGAATTTGGGTTGGAAAAAAGGAGCTACCTGAGTTGGAATTTGGCAAGCTCAGCGTAGCTTGCTCTGACAGGGAAAGAATGCAGTAATGTGGTGTTTAATGACTACAAATGTTTTCTGCTGATGGGTTAGGACAAGACTCCAGCAAAAAGATGACCATCTTTAGACCATTGCTCCTTTGTTTCTTCATTAATTATAGGTTACATTTAACATTTAGTGCCTGTTCACATTAAGATGCACTTTCATGATAAAAACTTGACTTTGTAACAAAACTTATAAAACTAATGAGGCTCCCCCCGCCAAAATGTGCTTGCAACTCAAAGAATTTCTTATAATTTCTTAACTCAGAAATTATTCATTTCAGCTACCTTAAATTCAGTTGACATGGAGTAAAAGCTTATTGAAAAATTGAATAAAGAATGAAGATTATTTGCTAGATTATTTGCAAGTTAAATACATTTTAATTACATTTATGATTTAATTTAGAAATAAAATATTAATAACTTGTAATGATTCTATGTGAGAAAGAACTTAAGAATAAAACAGGCTCCTTATTGAGCTATGTTCTGTATGTTCAGAAAAAAATCAAAATGCAATTATCTATTAATTAGTCTTACTCTTCAAATGTCAACCGGTAATAACATTATTTTGGGGGCATGTAGGGTAATATCTCAACAATAATATTTCTACATGTTTAACCACATTTCCCCCCTACTATGATACTAATATATTAAAAGTGGTCTTAAATATATAAGATATTACAAGCTGGTTTTAAAAAGTTTGTTGAAACAATGAATTATTTAGTAAAATGAATTGCTGCATTACTGCTGATACCTTCCAAGTTATCCAAAATTACTTACTACTTATCTCGCCACTAATTTAGTGAGCTTGGTGACTGGCCAAATAAAAATTCAGGAAACGTTTTCTGTATGTTATGTCATTTTATTCAGGAAGGGAAAATGATAGCTGACTCTTTTTCATCAGTTATGTCTGATATATGATTGTAACATTCTCCTTACAAAGTTGATAACACCTTCAGTAAGTCCAGGATTTCCCTTATACTTTGCTACTTTTTAATGTTTCATTTTGACCCAAATTTGTATTATCAGTTCTAGATGTAATTTAATACCTACCATACCTGAAGTGTCTAAGGTATGCTAACATTCACGTTACATATTATTAGTGTTTGCGGGAAAACCACTCTGATTTGTCATGTATTTTTTCACATTTTGCTTTGAAATTGTGAGTTTGTTATTTTTAGGACACTTCTCAAGTTAAAGACAACAACATTTATTTCAACAAATAAGAGATTTTACAGCCACTGAAATTTACTTTCTATACTTTGATTTATAATAATGAGATCTTTGTGAATATATCTTCTCATGACAAAGTCTGTGAATTAAATGTTGATGTTATAAAATGAAAGGGAGTTGGAATACCTGCAGGAAAAAAGTTAAATATTTCAAGCTTTTAATAGCATTAAACATTTTTGAATTAATAAATGTTTCTTTTTGATTACATTCAGGGCAGAGTTATGAATGAAGAGTTCTCACACAAAATATGACTTAATAATATTAAAAAAAATAAATGAAAAACTCTAAATGAAGGTAAAATATATGTCTCTGTAATTACAACAGCTATAAATGTAACAAGTAAATGTGCTGGCCTGTTTCTTGAATTTATCCCAAATGTATAGAAATGTAGACTTAAAGTTACTCCCTTATCACATTTCTGTTCCTGAAGAATATCTGTAATTTCTTATCCAAGACTACTATTCTCTCACATTGGGCAGAATGCCAATTATCCACATGCTTAATGTTGCTTCTAGCCATAACTGTTGGCCTCTAGCTATTTAAATACTTTGCTTATGGTTTCCTCAAAACAAAATAAGACAAAAGAAAAATTTTAAAAGATAGGAGAAAAGAGTTTTACTCTTCAATTCCCCATAAACGTTCTCTACTTTAGGAATCTGGTTTGACCATGCCAGTATCCATGTCACTGGTTTGCCACCAAGAAAACTCAGAACACCTCCAAGGATCCCAGCAGATGCAAATGAACAGGTTCAAAACACATATCCTATAATTCAAAATTTCAATTAGAGTTTGTATTGTAAAAAAGGATTGATGTAGAAAGGTATGTTAAATATGTATTTCAACTTGGAATTATTACAATGGATTTGTTTTTGTATATTGCCAAAAGTCAAAAAAAGTCTTATTTCTTTCATATAAGTAATTTAGTGTAGACGCAGTCTGGGGCTGAAACTATTGGGAAGAAGTACTAGAAAAAAAATGAGTCTCAATGTTCATGAATTACAATGATTAAATAACAAGGAATCTTAAGGAGCAAGATTGCAAAGAATTCTATTAATTCACACAAATGCCTAGTAGTTTCCTTTTGATATTCCTCTCTGAGGCAGTTTGAAGAATCTTATCTGAGTTCTTATTGTTGCATTTTATAGCTCTTTAATTTAAATACCTAAAACGAATTTTAGATTTATTCATTTATTAATTCATTATATCATTCACTGATTCAATAAATGTTTATTGAGCATTTCCTGTATTCCAGACACAGTGCAAGATACTGAGGACAAAAGAATATATAAAACACACCAAGAAGTCTAAGTTCTAGTGAGGCATAATGTCAAACACATGAGGTATCAATTAAAATATAGTAGGATGAGCAATATCATAGAAATAGGTGCATAATGTCAAACACATGAGGTATCAATTAAAATATAGTAGGATGAGCAATATCATAGAAAAAGGTGCAAGGCCTATGTGGTACTAGGTGCCATAAAACTAATGAAAGTTTGGTCAGGGAAGGCTTCATGGAGAAAGTGGGAAATAGCTGGGTGAACAGAATATGAAGTGGGAAAAAAGGTGAAGAATTCCAGGCCAAAAAAAAAAAAAAAAATTGCAACAGATAGAACATAAAAGCTTGGCAGGCTCTAGAAATCACATGTAGGTCTCTCTGATTCTATGGTTACTGAGACCATGAGATGCACAGTTTTGCCAAGGTCAAACAGCAGACTTTGAGCTGCGGATTTAGTTTGCCAGATTTCCATTGCAAAACTATTCCCACTATTCTTATATCTGTACATAGAGACTATTGTTGAGCATAACGATGATAAGTTACATTCAGTTGTCAAAATACCCGGCAGATGTTTTATTTTTTAATTGTAACTGTACTTAACCATCTAAAATTAACATGGCATCAATTACCATCAGAAGCCAGTGCTATAACAATGAAAAATAATATATGACATAAAATTAAGTGGTTATTTGTATTCAGAATATCAAAATAGATTATATACTAGTTAAATTTATAACTAAGTAAACACATTTGTTAAATATCATTTTTCCATAAACATAGAAAACTAAAAACTTGGTTAGTTCTGTTCTTATCATTGAAACTCTAACACATTTTACTATTTATATAAAACTTTTTTTTAATCATGAAAATATTTTTCCAGATATTATTTATGTGCTCTATAAAATACCAAAATATTGATACACAAATTTTCTCTAGCTGTACCAAATGGTTATAAAGTTTTTAATTAGAAACTGTGTATTTACTGTAAATACTATCAATTATTATAATGGTGAGTATTTTGCTCATTAAATTACTATCAGGTAACATTTGTGCTTATCTAATTTATTATTTTTCATTAAAATGTTTATTTTTTCTTAGGAAGGTGTTTTACTAAACATAATTATTATCTATTACTAATACTAATTTATCTTGTTCTTCACATTGATAATAAGATACAAAAGGAGAATATACCTTCTGAGGAAAATCTAACATTTCCAATAGAACATATTCGATTCAGTTTACATAGCATATAGATTTGAGCACCTGTTTAGCATCTTTAAAGTTTAAATTATACAGTTCATATTGTGCTATTTGAATTATTCACAAACTGTTTTCTTTTATCCTTGTATAAAAGGGAAATTGAGAAAAATTGGTAACATCTTTTTTTTTCCTTTGCGCAGATAACCAGCCCTGACTATAGTATTATTTGATATCATAGGGTTGCCATCTAGTGGCTCCAGGGGGTACTTGTTTGCTAAGTTTATAATATCGATTAAAACAAGTAGAACTTTGAAACAATGTTCCAAATTAGGATAAGTGTAATAAAATTGATGTGAACTAATATAAAGATTAGTTTCCAATGATAATAACATTTTCAGATATCAAAGTTCTAGAAATATTTTAGGAAATTAAGTCAAATATTAAAAGCTTATGAAATAGAAAACTGTCATGATTTTTAAGAAACCTATATTTTCTTCTCATTATGTACTAAATATTCAGCTCAGTCCATATTAGAAAAATAAATCATGTTTAGAATAGTTCTACAAAATGGCCTTTATATTTTAGATGAGAAATAGAATCAAGTGTAATAGTTAAAAACAAAAATATCTCAGAATAATCCTCACTCTGATGGTTCAATAGTCAGTTAATTCTTTTATGGTCAGCTTGTTCATTTATGCCACAGAGATGATGATCCCCAAGGCCTTTTAATGAATTCAGCATGATTTTTATCCATATTCAAGAAGTACAGAATCCAACATATGGTTCACATCCCTAACCACTGAATGTATTTTATCTCAAAATACATTTTTCTCCATATTTGGCTTTAAAAATTCTAGTTGTAACAAGAAATTGCTTCCGTTAACAATTAGCACTAGTTGACTTTGCTATAAATTATGTTGCTTTTTTCCCTTTCTATTACGTGTTTAAATAAGAGTCTCATATAACTTTCTCAACCAAGTTATATTTTAAGTCCAGTTGTAAAGCTTCTTTGTTTGTAAGTTCTTTCATTTTCCTTATCATTCTTCTCAGTTAGCATATGTTGAATATATTAGATGAACTCAACAAATACAGCTCTTTCTTAAAACTTGTAATCTTGAAATATTTCAAATTTACTTTGATTCATTAGTTGTTAATTTCTCTCACATTTGTTTCTGTCTCTCTTTCCCTTCCCTTCTTCCTTCCTCCCCCACTTTTTTCTCTCTCTTATAAATATGTATAGTTTTAAAGTGAATTCCTTTTGTGGGAAACTTGTACTTTACTTATTTGTATCCTATGTAGTTTTTAATTATCCATAGTAAATTTTGAGAACTGAAAAAACAGTTTATAATTTCTTGTCTTTTGGTAATGAAAAATAGTTTCTTATAATAACATTTCTAAAAACTTATTTTTCTTAAACCTTTGAATTCAATTCATGTCTCATTTTATTTTTATATCTGGTAGAACAAGAGCAGACATTTTCACTTTTTAAAAATTAAATCACTTAATTCAAGTTGAAAATAAACTTCCTTACAAAGTGCCCTATTTATAACTGGTTATTTTCTCATATATTAAACCATATGAACATATTTACTCTATTCAAGTTTTTAAAAGTTTTAAAGGCCTCACCCTAGGAAAAAACCTTCATAAATATTGAAACATTTTTAATCTAATCACTAAAATTTATAAATATGATACTCAAGTTCTCTCAAATTCTATTTATATACTTGGTCTTCTTTTATATATCTGTATTTTTAACAATTCAAATTCTAAAATTGAGTATATAGTGAAAATATATTAAATTGGAAATACAGTTAATTTGAATTTTCCTAAACTTTAAAGCACTTTAAATGCCATATATATATATGGTATGTGTGTATATATATATACACACTGGACTGGCTGAGTAAGCTCAGGACAATCCTTCTGGCACCACTGATGGGTACACCGATTACCTTTTTTTGTCTCTGATAAAAGAGAACTCCAGGTCCTTAACTTAAGAGGTGCTATTTTTTCTTGAGTCCAGTTATATCCTTATGTTATTTTTCTAATTGTTAAGTTAATTTTCTTTCCTCATAAGCTATTTTAGTGTCTTTCTTTCTGGATGACTCCAAAGACACATTGTAATGTCTTGAGACACAGCATACATTTGTGTGTTCTTTGGTATGATTTTAAGTCTGTGACCTCCACTATATGGCACAGTTAACTTCATTCGTTCTGTTGGCTGCATGATTAAATTAAAAGTTGTATAGGTTTTCTAAAGCCACAGACTTACTCATTAAATGGCAGCTAATTGGATAATATACAATTTTATCAGACTTCATAGTCCTATGCTAAAATCATGTTAATGGAAGCAATTTCTTATTATAAAAACAATTTGAGTTAACTGACACATGTATACCAATAATAAGTAATAATAACCTGATTATATGAAGGTTAAAAGGAGTTTAGTAAAATAAGATCAAATCATGTTATTTATCAAATACTCATATAGATCTTAGTAGGTGCCAGCTACTCTTTTTTTTTACTCCTAACCCTTTGAGTTGCTGTTTCTATTTATAAATGAGGAAACTGAGCGGTTAAACAGTTTGCCTAACTTTATACAGCTGGTAAGTGGCAGAGTCAAGATGAAACTGGCAGTCAGACTCTACCATGCATGCCCTTAACAATAGAACAATTTCGTAAGATCACATTCATAATAAACCTAGATGTGTTTAATGTAATTGTGGTTTATGCACTGTCTTCAGATCCAGAAACGAGCACTGCCTTACTTTTAACTGATATTTCCATGTAGGTAGTGAATTGTTTGCTGGACTGTACAGTGACTACTGGGGCAGAGATGCTGCCCTCTTCCGGAGCATGGGACGCCTGGCCCACATTCGCACCGAGCACGATGATGAGCGCCTGTTGAAAGGTGGGGTTGAGGAGCAACAAGTATGTAAATGAGAACTGAACATAATTGTAGGACTCATGGAAATTTCTCATTTTGATGATAATAACTACAAATAAAGTTTATAGTTTTTACAAATTTGGGGATTTGTAAAATTAACAATATTTGTGAATTAAAATGTTATATATATGTGTGTATATCATTTTATATCAAAATTAATTGGTTTGATTATAAGACTAAATTACATTTATAGCAATGCTTAGAAATCATTTAGGTTTTAAATGGAGAAACAAGGCAAATACATGAAAAGTGAAAAAAACGTTCATTTAATAAGTTGTTTCATCGGTTGGTATAATTTTTAGATGAATTGCTTGCTTTGCTTTGCTATTTTAATAGGAATGATTTTTAATCTTTAATATAAAATTTCAAGGAAAATATTTTATCTCCGTATAAATAATGGAAGTTAAACTGAAGCTTTTATGTGATATATAATTTATTAAAATAACATCATTTTGTTTTAATAACTGTTTCCTCCTTTCTATTTTTTTTAACCTCTATAGAACCAAAATTTGTAGGTTTATATATGATTCCTGACAATGAAGACCAAGATGACAACAAAGTGTATTTCTTTTTTACTGAGAAAGCTCTGGAGGCAGAAAACAATGCCCATGCAATTTACACCCGAGTAGGGCGGCTTTGCCTGGTAAGGAATACATTTTCCTCCTCATCAAGCTTGGTTACTTCACAATTTACAGTGAGGCCTTTGTAAATGTTTTAGTAGGTTTCTAATTTAAGATTTTTTTTCTACTATTTAGTAGGCTTCCTAATCTTTATACTTCATATCCAGTGAAAGTTTTCTCTTGAAAGAGCTTTGCATGTTGTATGATTTTCCAGGTTTCAAGGCCATACTGAGAAGAAATAGTCTATAATGAGGCTGTACTTCTTACCCCCACAGAAGTTTGAGCTCCATTTAAAAAAAAATTAGTTTAACCAAAACCTTTTTAGTTTCTTTAGTCCACATTCTAAGTCATTTATGTAAGTATGTTTCAACAATTTAGTTGTTTGATTCTGTAGAAAAAAATATCTGTAATTTGTTGGGTTTTGGGGAACATTCGAAACCAACTGAAGTAGCAATATATATTGACAAAATGCTAATAATATTTCAAGTGTAAAGGTAATTAGATATTTAACAAGAGATTTGTACATGTATATATATTGTGTGTATGTGCATGCAAATATATGTATGTTGTATGTGTGTGTATATTTGAAGCTTTTTTTCTAAAAGAAAAAAGGAATGGGTGTTTCTATATTTATGAGATAAGCAGATTATGTAGCAATAAAATAGTAAAGGTGACTATATCATAAAAGCTACTACTTTATTTAGGAGAGACCCCTGTATTACCACTGTCTAATGCCTGGAAAGTATATTTAATGGACCAGTGTGTAAGTACACTACCCAGGTAGAATGTGCAAACCTAAAAAATTTGTATGGGGAATTGTATCTGTGTTATTATTTGAGGATTATGCTAAATTTTCCACGTTAAGTAAAAAATCTGCAAGTTTAGTACTACAAAGTCTGTTATTAGCAAAAGTTCTTTAGGTACCCACTTACCTGCTTTTTATTTTTTACAGAATGATGTGGGAGGGCAGAGAATACTGGTGAATAAGTGGAGCACTTTTCTAAAAGCACGACTGGTTTGCTCAGTACCAGGAATGAATGGAATTGATACATATTTTGATGAATTAGGTAAATATTGGGAGAATTATATTTTACTCTTTGATGTATTTTCTACATATGTATTTTCTCTATAACCCTCACTTTCCATAGCACATATAGAAAACTTGTTTTCTGCAATGTTTGATTTTTGTCTAACTTAGAGCAAGTTTTTGTTCTTTTCATTTTGGCCAGGTCCACGTGGTGGGGCAAAGGAGTTACAGGGCAAAAAGAGACTCTTTTCATTAGCTTAAAGCACTTCTTGGTCCTTTCTTGAGGCTCAGCTCAGAGCCACCCTGAACAGACAAGTATTTCACTGTTGTGATTGGGGCATGGTCATATGACTGTATGTGAAAATTTGTATCTTAAAATCTATAATGAGTTCTAAACTATTTTGTAACAATATATTTTCATTATGTGCAAAGAGGACTGAAAGTACTAACTAATGTAATGGCCTTTAATTTTTCAGAGGATATTTTTTTGCTGCATACTAGAGATCATAAGAACCCAGTGATATTTGGACTTTTTAACACTACCAGGTGAGAAATGTACATGGTCAATAAAAACATTATGAAACAAAATAATCCTCACTCCACTGTATATCTAACTTAAAAAGACTATTGACCTACTGTCATTCTCATTTTCCATATTTCATAAGTCACCAATTTCTCTTTGTTATCCTGTGTTTGCAATTGCTTTTTCCTTTGTAAAAAACTTATGAATTGTTTATTTCTAGAATTTTCCATTTAATGTTTTTGGACCGTAGATAACCATGGGTAACTGAAACCATGGAAAGTGAAACCTCAGATAAGTGGGACTGCTATACCAATGAAGAAAAATTTAAGATATTTATAGCAAAGCAGACCATTGACTGCAGATGAAAATCATGCACGCTGTGTTAGTGCCAAGTCCAAAATATGGAATGCCTCAGGGATTTGCATGTCATCCTTTCACAGGGGCCATGCTAAGTGTCTCTGTATCATTCCAATTTTAGTAGATTGCTGCTGAAGTGAATACTGTTCTTTCATTTTTAAAACTGTAATCTCAATCTAGACCCTTATTTATTTTTGTTAGAAGTATCCCAGCATCCTGCTATGCTCACTCTCCTAATTTCTTCTCTCTCTCATCTACAACACAATGATTTTTTTTCTCATATAGTTTATAAGATATCAGTTCTATGCTATAGAGTCTAGAATAATCTTTTTATCAAGGCGTCATTATTAATATGTTTCAGGTGTACAACATAATAAATTAATATCTGTTTACATTATAGTGTGCTCACCGCCAAAAGTCTAATTTCTATCCGTCACCATGCCCCGTTTTCCCATTTCACTTTCCCTTACTCTTCTTCCCCTCAGGTAACCACCAATGTGTTATCTGCATCTGTGAGTTTGTTTTTGCTTCTTTTTATTTGTTAATTTGTTTCTTTTTAAAAAACATTTTACATATGGATGAAATCATATGGTTTTTGTCCTTTCTGTCTTTCTTATTTGTGAATTTGACTCCAAAGGCAAGGAAAACAAATACTATATATCTTTTGTTCAGCATATAAAATTTCCCAAGTCAGGCCCTCAGGGCTCTCTATCAACTGTTACCCACTCAGCTTTGGAAATTTTTCTTCTAAGTTCTCTAAGCTCTGTTTCTGACAAGGTAACACCCTGAGAGAATCCTAGTGTCTACTTTATTAGTTCCTATCACTGTGATTTATTTATCTACTTCTGTTGCTTCAAATGACTTTCTTTTCCAACACTGATTTACATTAGTTCTTCAGTATTTGTCGATTGTTATCTTCAAGAAATATTCCTTATTCTTTAATCACAAAACGGCTCACTCACCCTTGACTCTGATTGTCCTACTGCTTTATGGATTCATAATGAACACATGTTTGTGATTTGCTTTCCATGTTTAAATAAGCTGCTCATGTTTAAGGCTTATAATCTATTGTCTTTCTTATGTTTTTACATTTTGTATTATTGAAGAGTCCTGGAAAAATGAATCAAATATAATTTTATTTGTATTGATATAGGAATAAAAAATATTATTAGAATAGATTTAGAATATAAAATATTTCTTGTGTGTTTTTCAAATAAGACAGACTGGAGGTGAGATGGCTGAAATGAAAAATATAGAATATGCCTCAATTCTCTTCACAGGGATCAAATGATATAACTTAGTTCCTCTTTTTCATTGCACTGGTTTTATAACCTTGTATAACTTATTTGCTTAGGGTTTCTCCACAAAGCTTTTGTTTAATTTTTCAGGTGATTTCTTATGTTTACTTTGAAAAAAGTAATAAGGCTCTTTTTACAAATCTCCTGCTATTATAAGGAGACCTTTTTTTCAACAGAGAAACATGGAAACAATTTTGCTATCGATTGTTCCTTGATGAAAAGAAAAGTAGTTAATGTAGATTAGTAGTTATCACAGTCTATAGAAAATCCTTAACTTGTTTTTAACTTCATCTTCTCCCCTATGCCAGTGAATTTATGCATGGCATGATAATTTCATGGCTTTATGTGATAAATACAAGCTATAGGATATTTAGTATAGTTTTCTTTAGGTTAGTATAGTGGATCTGTCTGGATTTTAAAGACAAGACATCATTTTATTACATAATTTCAATTTTGACTGTTCAATTTATACATAAATCTGAGGAAAAGGTTTCCCAGCTGTTACCTGATGTAAGGGTTGATATTTGTAGCATGGTGATCAAAGGTTTATTGTCACTTTTTTTGTGAGGCTATTTCTGGTTTTCTCACTATGGCAGCATTTCCAATTGCTTCAAGGTGTGTTATAAAATGTGTGAATTGATGCCCTAAGACAGTAATAACTGTCATTCTACAGGTGTGTCAGAGTGTAGGAACTTTTATATTTATGAAGAACTTTGCATTTTGCAAAGCACTTTCACAAACATTAATTATTTTGATTCTCACAATGAGAGGGCTGGGGAGATGTTAGAATTCTTTCAGGTGCTGCCAAATTAAGAAAAGGGGCCAGATTTTTAAAACACATCATTAAAAAATGTCCTTTTGAAGAATCTTATTACATATGCCCCCCAATAAAACTTGCTACATAGTTAGTCAACTACTGTCTTCATCCTCTTCAAGTAGAAATTTTTATCAAGAAAATAATTTTAGTCACTGCTAGTTTGGGAGGTAAACAAGCTGGATTTTACCATTTAAATCATTTTCCCCAAGTTAATCTAGTTCAGTCCAGTCATCGTTCCACTATATCACAGTTTTCAGTGACCTGGAGGAAGGAATACACAGCAAGCTTCTTAATGTGCACATGACCCCAAGGTAAAGAATGAAACAAAACCCCAAATTTTCATGAGACTTTAGCTTGTTATTCAGATCATATATGCTGAGAAATCTAATGAAATGTGAATAGAATTTGTAGCAATATTAACAGCATGATGATTAGAATAATACTGTCTGCTATGAATTTGGAACAACATACAAGGAGATAAAACTTTAAAATGAATAATTCAACTTGGGAGTGAATCTTTTTAAATACCAAAGCCATATCTTCCTTAATAAAAAATATAAAAATGCAATATAAGACTTAGCAATAGTAAAGTGAAGTGATACAAATAAGTACTTTTTTTATTTAAACAATATATTTTTCTATTTATTATAATAGGCAAAGAAATAGTAAGTTTTGGAGATTCGGTACTTGAAATATTACAACAGTTAATATTTCTAGAATGTCCTATGCTTAAGGGATTGCAACATTTTTACCCAAAAGACTTTACCCTTATTATCTATGTAGTCTGGAGGGTTTGACTAAGTGACTTCCTAGTCATTTCCAGAATACTAATTATCTTTTTTTTCCAGTAATATATTTAGGGGGCATGCTATATGTGTCTATCATATGTCTAGCATCCGGGCAGCTTTTAATGGACCATATGCACACAAGGAAGGACCTGAATACCACTGGTCACTCTATGAAGGAAAAGTTCCTTATCCAAGGCCTGGTTCTGTAAGTTTAGACATTTAACAAAGTGTTGGTATATTTTAAAGGCTTTTAGTAATATTTTGTTCACTGTTTCAGATGCTTTACAAAACTTTTCGTTAAACAATTATGAAATTCTACACCTAAAAATATACTTGATAGCTTACATGATAAAGAAAAATCACTTCTTATATCTAGTCATATGCTTGTTATTTAGTGAGAAGAATCTACAATGGGTGCATCTTAGCAGCATTATGAAGTACGTATTATCATTGATATTTTGGTTAAGTATCCCCAACTAAAATTTTATTTTTAAGTGTACTAAAAAATCATTACAGAAACATCAGATAAAACGAGCATCATATTCCTCCCAGCCTCTTCAGAAGAATTAGTGCCAATTTTCAAGCAGGAGAATGGAACCACATTTTTATATTTTAATATTTGGATCAACCTAAGTTTCTCCTCACTTCTCACTGTAGCATATCTAAAAGAAGCTTTTTCTCTGCCTCCTCGGAATACGTAGCATCTTGTTGAACAGTCTTGCTGGCTCCTGCAAGAAAAGTGCCAACACAAAAGTATCGCTAGAGTACAGGAAGTTCCACCACTTGCCTCTGAACTGGTTCTACCAAAATTCTCCCTAACTAGCCATTCAAACTTTTGTGCTTTTGATTGCACACATATCTAAGAATGATAACAATGATGTTGATGATGACAATGATGATTTTGCATCATGTATATTGTGTGCAGCTATGTTGGAAAAATGTACGATCATCGCATGTGCTATGTGAGCCATGGAGAACATTTAACGTGTCTTGCAAGTCAAAGTCTACTCTTTTATGAGCACCTGGTGAACACCCATCACTACACTGATTCCACAAGTACTTGTAAGTCAGGTAGAAACCGTTTTTGCAGAGCCAAAATCCAAAGTGGAAACAAACCTTACCTCCATTAACAAGTGTAAAGCTTTACCATTTCAATCAGTGTCTCTCACTAGCTTAAAATTATGACTTCTAGTAAGACATAAAGTGTATTTTATTTCACTGTATTGATTGAAATTACAATTTAAATGGAGAAACCCCACTTCTGTGGCTATGCTGGAAATGCTTCTTGAAACCATATGGTATTAAAGGAGATTTGGAGGAAGTGACTGGTTACTGAACTGCTTCCAGGCTGGTACAAAATGTTTCCAATTATATATCATAAAAGTACACTCAAGTGAAAAATTTATGCCAAATTAAGAAATATGGCCTGAATTTTTAAAACAAATGATTAAAAATGCCCTCTTTGCAGAATCTGATTACTAAACTACTAGACTATTTATATTCTAAAGTAGAAAATTTTTATCAAGATTATCATCACAATTGCTGCTGGTTCTGGAGGAAAATATGTAAAACAAGGGAGCACTTAATAACAAGCATGGCTCAGCACAATTAAAGGTATCCCAAGAAGTAACCTAAGGTGCTGTCAAATATTTCTTTTTAGAGGCAGTGATTTAAGAATTGAGACATCTTATAGCAAATATTTCTGGCTTTCTCAAATTATTGTGTCTAATCCATGTAGAAATAACACAAATTCATACAGATAATAGTAGAACACAATGTTCTTTTTTCTTAAGCAATAATGATAGAATTTGAATGTTTCTATGTTATAACACTAAACTCTGTAGTCACTGACACAATTGGAACCATCGCCAATCATATTATCATAGTCTCAAGAATTTTGTGCTGTTTTGATCCTTAATTTGGGGAAGGGAAATTTCAGAACAACAACAAGGCTTCTTGTTTTGCTATGAACAATACATTGTTTACCTTCAAAATTTAATTTACAATGTGAAAAACCAAGTTTAAGGAAAAGGAAAACAATTACAATATTTGTGATGTCACACTATTTACTACCTCCAAACTGTACCAGTATTAAATATACTTTGCTTTTCCAGAATTTCACTGCTTTCTGTATATTTCTAGTGCTGCCTGTTTGAAATAATTCAAGCTCACCTTGCAATTTTTAATGTGCACTTTATTTCTGTAATGAAGAATATATGCTCGCTAGATGTTTCTAAATGCACAGTTAATTAATTGAACACATCCAGTTTTTTCTAATTCTTTTTATAATTAATTATAAATTTGCCATTTAGATTTAGGTGTAAAGTGTAAAAAAATGATCTCATTCACTTTTAGTGTGCCAGCAAAGTGAATGGAGGAAGGTATGGAACCACAAAAGACTATCCCGATGATGCTATTCGATTTGTGAGAAGCCACCCACTTATGTACCAGCCTATAAAACCTGCCCATAAAAAACCAATACTAGTAAAAACAGACGGAAAGTATAACCTGAAACAAATAGCAGTGGATCGAGTAGAAGCAGAGGATGGCCAATATGATGTTTTGTTTATTGGGACAGGTAAGAAGATTAAAACACTCAAAGGTATTTAAATTGAACCCTAAAATCAATAACATTATTAATGTTAAAAAAAAAAAACTATCAGCAAATCTCCTTATGATCCATTACGTATTTATACACCGCTTATCTACTGTAATGGGTAAGAGGGTTTGGGGCAGTTACGGCACGTAATTCCTAATACAGGGTCAATACTTAACAGATTGAACAAATGAGTAAGTGAAAGAATGAATAATTGATATTAATAAACAATGCTAGTTCCAAGTAGAATTTATCATAGAGGAAGCAGGGCACCATAGCAAGGATGGCTCTCTTGTCATTCCCCAGGTCCATTCCTACCTTCTGGTACTCAGTAAGGTTTCAAGATTTTTTAGACATTTGGGACAATCACTTCACCTAGACTGATAATTACAGCAACGTTTATCAGGCCCCATAAGAATCAACCATTTGTACCAAACAGGCCAAGTATTACCCATAATGGAAATAAATTTTAGTTCAAAACTATAATATCCTGTATTAATAAAATAAAACATAATGTACATACTAAAAGTGAAACTTTTAAATAAATCTACAATTACAATTAATACCATTTAGTAGACCTAGTTTGTGGAAGAGAACTTTGAATCTTTTAGCATCCAGAGAAATATGTAGCAAATTCTGTCACGTACTTTAAAATTCTACAGTAATGTAAAAACATTTTTAAATAATCATTTCTTTCTTTTTTCATAGACATTATCGTAGTTGCTACAGCATTTGCTATTTAGAACAGCAAGTGTTCTACCATATGTAACTTTAATCATAGCCATATAATTCTAAAGAGACATTGCATATGCTCAGATCAGAAATCAGTATATAATATTGACTTTGGTACTTGGGCTGCTGTAGTCATAACATTTTTAAAAAGCAAAGATTTAAGTAAGGAAACATTCATCTGATTGGCAGAAATTGATTTCTGGGGCCGGCTACATTTTATCCATTTATTTTAGGAGGTTAGTGTTACCACTATGCTCTACCCTATGGGATCAAGATTAACAAAGCATTCAATTTCTTTGACAGACTTAAAATCACCTGGCCATGAATTCATTCATAGCAATGTCTAACAAAGTTAAAAAAAGTTTCATAAGCAAGATTATACTTGGTAAAATTAATCATAGAAAAATGTATGTTATTTTTAAATGTCCTGGAAAGTAGTCTGAGAACATCTTTAAAAGGATTTTTTTGTTATTTGACCAAAACTATTTGAGAGACTTCCCAAAATATTAAGTATATATTTATACTATCATATAAACCATGTTTAACTCAAAGATGTAATCATATTGAACCACAGCTTTTCAACACAAAAGAACATATTCAGTGAATGTGTGATGAGTACAACATTGGAAAATCCCACAAATGATTGTTATTTCCCCAAAATTTACCAGATATGTGCTTTAATATTTATCTATTTTTCTCTCTATTAAGTCCTTATTACAAAATCACTAGTTACAAGTTAATAATTTGGGTTTTATCTTTCTTTTTGCTTAATGTAGTGATTGTACAATACTAATCATGTGTGCTTGATTTTAAAAATTATAACAATTGCATTCCTTTTAATATATGATAGAGGTAATTGTTATTTTAATCAAATTTTATTAGCATAAGTATAAGATTTGATATTTCTAAAAAATTGCTTAAGTACCATAGAAACTCTTGTACCATTACCTCGAAAGTACTTAATTTTTTTTCTGAGTTATTTCTAGCACTACACCAAATTATTTTTACAGGCAAATTAGTGTCATCAAATTTTTCATTAAAAATAATAAGTGTGGAATATCAAGAATAATAAAAATAAGGTAGAACTTTAAAATATGACTATAGGCTTATAAAATTGATAATTACAGAAGCTAAATGATTAGTTCAGGAGGACTCATTATACTATTCTCTCAATAGCATATACTTGAAGCTTTTCTTATTAAAAGCCTGTGTGTATGTGTATATATTTATAGATAGATAAAAAGGTAGATAACTGTAATGTGTTGTTTTCAAAAATTAAAAGTATAGTTTCTTAACAGGAAAGTAGTTTTAGGTAAAAATTTTTCTTTCATCATACATCACAGAAGCTAAAATAATTTGGTGTCTATGCTATATTTCATTAATACAAAGATTTTGATTTCTGTGCCTTTAATTAGGTTTTTGAACCAAATTATTTGAAAAATAATTACACATTATTTAGTTTATTTTTTGGTCAGGTATATAAAGTTGACTTTTTTGCTAAATGAGAATATGTATACATAAGCAATATAATACATAAATGATTAAATGTTTCATGCATCTAGATTTCAAATCTTATTTGAATTAATAGTTCTCATGTGATGTTTTTAATTGTTTGAAAACCAGTTTGCGACAAAACTTCTAGTTTATCTCTTCTTTTGCGTTCTTATAGATAATGGAATTGTGCTGAAAGTAATCACGATTTACAACCAAGAAACAGAATCAATGGAAGAAGTAATTTTAGAAGAACTTCAGATATTCAAGGTATTTTTAGTAAAAAATATAAACATTTATGTATCACAGATAATTGCAAGTGAATTGTAAATAGGAAAGACATTACATCAGTTTTGTTCTAATAGATATGAGTTCAGAATGAATTGAAGTTAGGAATGATTAAAATCCTTCTGCATCTTTTTTTATTGTTATAACTATTTAAATGAAGAGGCCAGTGGTTACCTAGCATGAGAATTTCAATATATGAACTATAACCAAAAAATCATACTTAAATCACATATGAATTCTAGAATCATTATTGCAAAGTTTCATCTTGTATGAATATACTATTAATACAAACAATTGAAAAATAGCAATGTTTTATAATGGGGATATTGTGGTGTGATAAGTATATTGCTTTTTATTATAGGATATCAATTATACAGAGAATTTACTACAAAGAAAAAAATGCAAAATGATAATGGAAATATCAGATATGACAAAAACAACTGTATATATGCACACTCACGTGCACACACACGGTCAAGTCTCAATATTTGTGGTAGTTAGGGTATTTAAAGAGACAGTGAACACTGAATTCATAAATATTGACCATTGCTTCTAGAAGAAGTATATGGGTAGGTTCCAGTCTCTGGTCACAGCATTTTTATCAACTAATCAATATATAGCTTTGTTTAATGTGTGTTTCTGTTTAAAGACACATTATTTAGTATATATTGTTGATTAATTAACATTGAACTTGCAGCCATTAGCACTGTAACTCATGCCTGAACAAAGCTTATTGAACACATGTATTTTCTCCATAAGTCACATCACAGCCTCAGAGCTTAGGAACCCTGGACAGCACATTGGCACTATGCTTAAGGGTCATTTTAAACATCAAAAATCACCAGCAAAAAGCACAAAAATGTGAAAAAGTGGCACCAAATGAAAAGGACTCTTGCTTACAATATGAGAGCTGAAACAGCTGGATCAAACTCAGCTGGGACCATGCACATTAAGCAACTCAAACTTTTTGCCACTCTGTGCATGCACATATCCCTGAATGACTAACTACAAAACACCACAAATATTGATATTGGGGTTACAGATAAATTTTAGTAAGTAGACAAATTTATAAACAGAATTTCTAAATAATGAAGATTGTATGTGTATGTAATGAATATATATGAAAATGTTTTTATTGATAAAAACCAGTTTATTTCACCATGGCTGTATTGGATGGAGATAAGCCAAACCCACATCTAACCACATTCCTGTCTCAACCAGTTTATTTTGCATATAGAACCTCTATGTAAGGCTTCATTTCACATTAAAGACCATAGCCCTCGTATTAAGAGCATCCATAACAGCACCTTGTCAATATAAACCTTTAAGAAACATTGTCACATGAATGAATAAATGAATGCACGCATGCATGTATAAAGGGTTCTATAGTTTAAGTTATTTTTAAAGATGACACAGGAGCAATTTTTTTCTTTCAACAAATAATTTTTCTAAGAGTAATTATCTACAAAGTGTATCCCACCAGCCAATTGCTTCTCCACATGCAGAACTGATTTGAGTTTGTGGTGTTCCTTAGATACATGCTAGTCTTAATCACCATCCCTAGAAAAATGTATAGGCTCAAAGTTATGCTATAGGTTGCCCTTCTTCTGGTGCAATTCTAAGACAATAAGGTTATTCATCTTGTTCAAAGCATCCTGGGTTCATGGTTATTAACAACAATAATTACAATGGAAACGTTTTTTTTTTTTGGTTTTTTTTTTGGCTTAGGTTAAAACAATTAAAAATTAAAAGAACAATTAAAACTTACATGGTTTACTAGCAATACATAACTGTTTTACTTGTAATGGTTCAACTATTTTAGAAGAAAGAACACTCTGACTTTATCATTTTATTGAAAGATACTTGAGTTTCCGAGACATGAATAATATTCAAATGCAAATACAAAAATTACATTCCAGAATAAATGGTAAGCTGCTTAAATTATCCACAAATTATTACTTTTTTCATCTATGTTATCTGTCTCTTTTAGAAAAGGTTTTTAAATAGAAAGCTATATTTTAATAATTGTATTTGCCTATCAATTTACTAAAATGAAAGCTATAGACTCCTTGGCATAGGACCACTTATGTATATGATTTCAGGTGATTTATAACCACATTAAGATATGTTTCTTTTTTTTTCTTAAAAAGAAAACTTTTCTTGTAAATTTTTCAGGATCCAGTTCCTATTATTTCTATGGAGATTTCTTCAAAGAGAGTAAGTTGTGTGTGTGTGTGCGCGTGAGTGTGTGTGCATTCTATGAGTTAAGGTCAAAGGATAAAGAGCATAAGTACATGTACTTATATGTGAACAAGTTACACTTTTATTCTGACAAAAATATATAGTGATTCACATGTAATAAATTTTTATTTTCTATTTTTAGAAAGACAAACAAGAGTAGATTTATTTCTACATTTATAAGACTTTATGCCATAATTTTTTTGCTAATATTTTTGCAAAAATAATAGTAATGATGTTAATACAAAAGAGTGTGCAGTGAAACACAAACTTCTCTCCATTTTGCTGGTACCAGTTTCTGGTGTAAATTCTCAGAAATAGTTGTTGCATATTCCTCAAATTTATAAATAACATTTTATGTTTAGGAAAATGGGAACATGTTATGCTAATTGTTCTGCTACTTGTCCTTTTTACTTAATGACATATCTTACAGTTTATTGTGCATCATTCTATATACATATCTATGTCACTTTTCTAAATGTTATATGTCAGTGTGCACTGTTGGTGGGAATATAAATTGATGCAGCCACTATGGAAACCAGTATGAAGATTCCTCGAAAAATTAAAAATAGAACTACCATATGTTCCAGTAATTCCCTTTTGGGTATCTAGCCAAAGAAAATGAAAACACTAATTCAAAAAATAACCCCCCTTCCCCATTCACTGTAGCGTTATTTTCAATAGTCAAGACATGATGCCTAAATACCCATCAATAGATAATTTGATAAAGAAAATGTGATAAAAAGAAGGAAATCCTGTCACTTGTGATAACATGGATGGGACTTGAGGACATTATCCTAAGTGAAATAAGTCAGAGAAAATTACCATATGAACTTCACTCATATGTGAACTTCACGTGTGTGTGTGTGTGTGTGTGTGTGTGTGTGTACATATAAGCTCTTATAGGCACAGATTGGTGGTTGCCAGAGGCATGGTGTGTGGATGGGCAAAATGGGTGAAAGTGATCGAAAGGTACAAAATTCCAGTTATAAAATGAATAAGTCCTGGGGATGAAATGTATTGCATGGTCATTATAGTTAAAATACTGTATTATATATATGAAAGTTGTTAAGAGAGTAGATGTTAAAAGTTTTCATCACAAGAAAAAAATAATTTGTACCTGTGTATGGTGAAGGATATTAATTAGACTTGTGCAAAGTATCATTTTGCAAAGTATACAAATATCAAATCATTACATTGTACACCTGAAACTAATATGTTACATGTCGATTATAGGCAACTTAAAAAATGTGAAAAAAGACCATTTTATTATTTAATCTCTTATTGAACATTCCTATAGATCTTTTCAAAAGACCTTTAATGTTAGACGATGAGTCTTTCTTTTTACTTAGACAATGAGCAAAAGAATTCTCAACTGCTTAAGAACTTGTCAAGTCACTCTAGCAATTGTTTATGCATCCAAGCCTATAAAATATCTATCTTGGAAAAATTAAAGTATCAGTGTTTCATTATCTGAGTTACTGCAGTAACTTCAGTGACTACTCACAGAGGTAATTGTGTATAAATGTGAAAATCTAAGTGTACGAGCTCAGTGAGAGTTCTCTCCATTCTGTGATTGGCCTCTCTCTCCTTTGCTGTCTATAGCAACAGCTGTATATTGGATCTGCTTCTGCCGTGGCCCAAGTCAGATTCCATCAGTGTGACATGTACGGAAGTGCTTGTGCTGACTGCTGCCTGGCTAGAGACCCTTACTGTGCCTGGGATGGCATATCCTGTTCCCGGTATTACCCAACAGGAACGCATGCAAAAAGGTGAGAGAGAGAGTCCTTGATGGAATATTGCTCTTGTTTAGGAAAACCCTAACACTTTTTAAAAAATCTTTTCTTTTCTAACACCCATTCCATAAAAAAAAATCATGTTTTATTTAAATAAATCATAGTCATATTTGATTCTGAATAAAACCTTTGAAAACTTTAATTTTTCCTGAAAATAGCTCCCATCAATTACTGTGTAGAGACGGGAGCTGAGAGTACTGCTGGGTGTCCCTTTTTCCACCCTGGTTTGAATCAGTGCTTCAACCTCCTGAAACTTTTGCTGCAAGACATGAAACCAGTTTAGATAAACTTAAAATGTGGAAATGGCAGGCTACCACATATGAGGGATTCAAAGACTTAAAAGGAAAATAAATAAATAAATTCTAAAATACATCCTGTATTTGCCCCATGTCCTCTCGACCAGCTGGTCTTCATTTATTTCATTTTGAAAGTGAATATTTTAACTCCTAGGCAAATGCATGACCTGTATAATTAATGAAACGTGCTATTTAATTCAACACAAATGAAAAGCACCTAATGACTTCCAAACTCTAATGTCTACAGTTCAGCAAGGTCATTGACACTTGTTAGAGAAGGTAAATCCCAGGATTCTTTGAATAGGAGATCTTGAGGGGCAACAAGTATGTTGAAGAATGAGGACATTTCTTTACTCAAGCCATATGAAATTGTGCATTCTTTGGGGGAAAATGGAAGGGAAAATATTTTTATTAAATTTACAATAGGAAATTAATTTTCCCTTAATAAATTGTCCAAAGACAATAAAAAGCAAAATCAGAACTTTGTATAATTTACTTGTTGAAAGGCAATTTTTAACTTCAATTATCCTTACTCTTTCACTTTGTGTTACTTTTCTTTAAATCTTTCTCAAAATTTAATTTAACCCATCTTTATAAAGTTTGTTTTTATAGGCTCACATATATAGTAGAATTTCATTAAAAAAACTTAGTCACTAATTCAAAACATTTGTTAATTTGACTATGGGTAAATTAACATTTCAATAAGTTAGGATATAATAAGCAGGTAGTGAAAAGATGCTGTGAGAGGACATTTATGAATTATATAAGTTATCAACTGTATTAAGAATTGAGTAAATTAATTGTTTTTATACAAATCCTTATTGATATTTGAAAATAATTCTTACAGAATATAGCATGTTATTTGAATATATTTTTAATGACTTATTCACCCATTAAGCCAATTACTGTAGTATATGTGAGAGCATAGAGAAATAATCACAGCTCCTTGTCTACAAGAAATAAGAATGTAAAGTGGAGAATGGAGTTCTAAGTAAGTAGATCACTACTGAGACTTACCAGGTATAAGGTACTGAACTAAGCTCAATACACTTAATACATTATTTCATTCTCAAAATAACCCACCCTTTGAACTCAGTCTTGAAGATAGAGATACAAGGTGATTCTAGCATTATACTGTTATTAGCAACAATAAAAATGTTTACAAGCCTTGCATCAAATACTTATGAATAGAATGTTTTCTTTTATTAGACATGCAATAGTGATAATAATTTCACTGAGCAGTTTCCATTCTTAATATTTCTTGGTATATGATACATCTCATAAGAGTGCACAACCACAAGCTTTGTAATATATTTAAAAGGGGTGGGCGAAAAGAGTTATTTAGAAAAAGGTAAATGAATGGGAAAAACTGTAGACAGGAAGGAGTAAAATGCTGGAGTCAGGAGCCGTGCTTCGTAAATGAATTAATTCAGTTTAGCGACATGTAATAGAGATCTTTCAGTGGTGTCAGATTCTTTTGAACCATCACTCACCCCTGGAGGAGAACTTTTTGGATAAGTCCCAGTGCATGAAGGGAAAATAGTTTGTTTTTATAGCAGATCATTTTGCTTCGGACCTAACTAGCAGCAGAAATTAGAAACTGGCCATTAAAATAAATACTTTTCTGTTCATAGAGTGAAAATGAGTCAACAAAGGAAAAATATTAATTCACAATCCAAATCACTTGTTTAAAATAGTCTTCCAAAAGCACCATAAAAATAAAGCTAGGTCTTTTTCTCCTCTTTCTTTTGTATTTTGTCTATTTCCAGTGTTCTCTTAAAAAGTTTCTAAGAGGCAAAGGATGTAAGAAAAATATGCAATTTTGAGAATAAAATGTAACTTTGCTTAATCTTTCTAAAATTCCTGAGCATTTACACTCCTTCTTAAATGCTAAAATAAAGGATAGCTATATTATGATTTTACAAAATAAACTGAAACCTTAAAGAATGTGCTTTCTTTTTAAATGCATATTTCCAATTATTTCAAACAAAAATTTTGCACCGTTATTATTCACACTGCTTATCTAGAATTATCTGATTCTAATTTCCTTTATTCTCACAGCGCTTTAGAATAAACATGACACAACATCGTTCCTGAAAAGGAAACTATCTCCCATTTTATTGATTTACCCCTGCTCCATTATTCATTGTTGCTCATCACATTTTGGATTCCTAACACCAAAGAAATACTCAGGGAAGTGAGAATTTAACAAAAGCAGTTTAATTCTCATCTAGAGCTATTACCAGTTGTATAATAGCTGTACATGTTGGTATAAATTAATACATGAAAGTTGTTCTTTACTGTCAAATTCTGTTTTCAACTTAACTCAATAGAATGATTCATGTGGCAGTTTTATCTTAACTTGTAAACCCCAGGTCTTTAGGTAGGGTTTTCAAATCAACAATAAAAAAAAGCATGGTTTTACACATAGGTCATAATCCTAAAAATTAATTGGAAGTGTTCATCTAACTTAGCTTTTAATATAGGGAAATTCTTAAGCAATTGCTGTGCAAGTATTGAGTTGCTAAGATCTGAATTCATATGTGAGAAAACACTCTAACTCCAATAATGTTCCGTTATTATTTGAAATCACTGAAGAAAACCTAGAGTAAAACAAAAACAACAAAAAATGAGACGAATTGATTTGAGGCAGACATCAGAACAATTTTACTTCACAAAGGAGGACACAAAGAACCAGGAAATTGAAAGATATGTATAAAGTCATACAGAGTGTCAGTGGTGGCGCTGGGATTTGAATCTGGCTTCCTTTTCCACATTTTATTGTTGCATATGTTAAAGCATCTCATTGTCGCTTTGGATACCTCACCGTCTCTCTCTAGGGTAAAACTTCTGCTTTGCCGTCTGTCTTTCCCACAATCTTGAAGAAATGCCATGAGGAGCAAGTGGTATTTTCTGCCTTTATGTAATACTTCTATTTTTATTTATAATCTGAATTAATATGCTGAAGATCTTGATTTTAAAATTTCAGTACTAATAATGACAATTTTCATTATCTAATTCCTTAGGGAGAAGCTTATAAATTTAAAGCAAGACATTCTGAAAACATTTTCTCAGAAGAATGTTATTTTTCAGTTACATATCTAAACAATCTATAAAATACAAAAATATGCTAGAAGTGACCCTAATTCTAATAGGCAACAGGTCTTGTGAGACATTATGTTAAAAATCTATAATATATCATCATATTAAATAAAAGCATATAATTTCTACACATTATATCTGAATAAAAGAGTAAGTTGAATATGTTATTATTTTATCTTTTTATTGGCAACTATATATGTATTAATTAGTAATGATAGTAATAAAACAAAATATTTGGATTCAGATACCTTTTCACATGCACCTTATTATTACATATAATATAATGCCTCAAATCCCACTTTCTTTGTCAGTACACATCTCTTACCACCAAAGATACTCATTTCAAACTAGTTTCAATTCTTACTGAACTAAAATTTTAACAAAATATAAAGAGAACCTTTTTAGATTACTGTTTCCCAGTCCAGAATTCAAATTTATGTGAATATTTAAAGAATAGTTTTATATAGATTTTATCCATTGAATAACATTCAATGGAGATATGGAAAACTATGAAACTTGGATTTTATCCTTGTTTCACATGACCAATCATTTTTTTCAGTAGCAGAATACCACTTGAATCTTTAATGCAGTTGGCATATTTTAAAGTCTGGAAAATTGAAATCTGAATGTCTCCTAAATGCATTTACTTTCTTTCAGGCGATTTCGCAGACAAGACGTTCGGCATGGAAATGCAGCTCAGCAATGCTTTGGACAGCAGTTTGTCGGTAATCCATAGAAAATCGATTGCTATGGGTTACTTAGAGTGTACATTGAAGAGAAACTGCAAACTTTTAAAAAAGGATCCTTGTTTTCTTTGTGATCAATATATACAAGAACAGTGTTACTGAAAGTATCTTCTTTCATTAGTTAAAATGCTGTGGATTTGACATATAATTTTTACCTATTTTTCCTTATAAAATTTATAAGTAAATTTTATATACCACTGTCAAACTTTACTATTAAACCCCCAAACAGGGTAATCCTAGAACAGAATGATGCATATTTTAGGTAGCTGATGTCATAGCGATTAACAGGACTTAACTCTTCATCTCTACACTGGGAATATCTTCACCATGTTATATAATTTATGGTACATTTATCAAGAGTGATCTAACTTGTTTCAAGTCACCTACTAAGCTTTGGAATAGAATAAAGCATAAAACTTTGATTCTTTCACCAGAGTAGAGTAAGCCTAGAGCTCGGGTTGGTGGGTACAGATTGGATTTCTGAGGAACTGTGGTGGGTGGTCTGATGGATAAAGGATGAGAGAAAATTTCATCTTTAGGCAGATGTAAGGAAGTTGAACAAGACAAAACAATAGTGTCATGACTTTCACGCCATGACGGTGTTTGGTGAACAGGCTGTACTTGGTATCACTGGTTCCACAGGTTTCACAGAAAGTAACGGGGAAGGGGCACCATGCCTGAGAGACCAGCAGTGCTTCCACACAGATTCAGAGACTGCAGTCCAGAAGTAGTTTGCTAGACCTCAAGGTGACTCGGAATTTGGTGCAGGTCATATGCCTCTGAGAATATTGGCTAGAGAAAAGCAGGGTCTTAATCTTAAGGAAACAGGGGTCAACTTTGAAGGTGAGGAGGACACAGGATTAGGGAAAACCTGCTGGGCCTAGTTATTGAATTTGATCTTGGTTCAAACAAAAAAATAAATCCTGTTGCTTTTATTACCCACTTTAATTAGGTATACTTGCTGTGTGCAAATTTGGGTTCAAGTCCAGTGAGATTCTTTCTGGTCTGAGATACAAATTACAACCAGGAAGCTTTGGTTCACAAAGTCCTTAGTTGAATTTCATATTCTTTTCTTAATGCAGGAGCCCAATATCGGGATAAGTGCAATTCCTTTCCAATATATTACTCATGCTTGGAAAGCACACATCACCTAGATTTCTGCTTTTTGCTTTTGTCATCATGAATTAGGTCCTATGCCTTGAGTGAACATTTGTTTCTCACCTTCTTTTGCCTGATTTGAAAAGCACTTGCCATTGATTTCCCATAAATTTAACACTGATGATGATTTTAACACTGACTCACCATCTCACTGTCCAGATTGTCCCATCCTTTGGAACCAAGCTCCCAGTTACTTCCTTTTTAATGTTAAAATTTTTTTATGCAGTTAACTCTAAATAACTTCGTTAAATGAACTTGCATAGAAATTAGCAATAAGTAATAAAAGTTATTCACTTTGCTGCAGGGATCATGTGTGTGTGTGTGTGTGTGTGTGTGTGTGTGTATTTAAAACTATATTATATATTAATATTAATATATATAATATAGTTTTAAAAGATTATTTAAAACATTTTAAAAATATTGCTTACCAATAAAATCAAAGTCTCAGGCTGATGTTAACGTTCATGTTGTAGGGGATGCTTTGGATAAGACTGAAGAGCGACTGGCCTATGGCATAGAGAACAACAGTACTTTGCTGGAATGCACTCCGCGATCTTTGCAAGCAAAAGTTATCTGGTTTGTACAGAAAGGACATGATACAAGAAAAGAGGAGGTAATTCATAGCTGCACATTCACACCATGGTATCTTGCACATAGTGTGTAATTAGTAAATAGGTGATAATATGTTTATAATTAAAAGAAAGTCTGTTGTTTATATATGCCATTTTAAAAGTGGGTTTATTTATTATGTTATTTATATACACATAAAGATTTTTAAATATTTATATAGATTTTTATATACCTCTAACTTATATACATAATATAAATACATTATATGTCTAATTTAGATCCTTAAAACTAGGTTATTATTAAGAAGGAATAATTAAAATAGAAAGAAGAAGAAAATTTGATTATTTTAATGGAGATAGATCTTGGTGGATATTAGAGAAATGGTCCTTGATAAACAGAAGGTCACAAGTAGAATAAGGGAAAAAAATTGTAGAGACCTGCCTTAGGACACGAAGGGGAACCAACAGGTGCAGAGCAGGTAGTGAGTCAATGAAGTTTCCACCTCATTTTGGCAGTGGAGACCAAACACGTGTCATTGGAAGCCAAGATTACTGAGCCCAAATGTAGAGCACATTGACTTTTTATGCTTTTTCTCTATCCTATTGTAAAACTAAAATCGAACATGTTTTCATCTAAAATCATAAAGTACATTCTGGGAGATGATTAGATTTGTAAATCCTAGATTCCTATGATAGCTGTTAGAGAGGAAGATGCCTCGACTTAATAAAGGCAATTAGGAAAGGAGAATTTTTCTAAATTTTATGCTGTCATAAGAAGAAACACGTGTACAAAATGTTATAGCATATCATGCGGAAGAAAATTGCTGATTTAGCACTAAAGTATTTTCCATTCCATAAATCAGAGGTGAAACTGTTTATTAAATTGCATCATGGGAATATGCTATAGTTCCTTCAGTCGAATAGCTTCTAAAGACAGAAGTAATTCTTTCATCAGTAGATTTATTCGTTCGAGTTGTTCTGTTTCTAATTTGGAACCCACCATGGTCTGTCTTATTTGAAAATCTTTACCAAAAATCATTCAACATATTGCAGCCATCACTATGTTAACTTTTAAGCTTCTTTCTCACATTGTTGATGTAATCTACTTTACCCAAATTTGAGTCCCGATTTTCAACTATATTCAAATATTCTTGACTGATATATTTACTGATATTAGAAGTTTTGAATTTACTCTCTGCATTAGCAATTTTGTCATAATAAGATAGTACTTAAACTCTATCGACATAACAATATATATTGATATATTCACAGTCTAAAACACAACACAACACAACATTGTTGTTGACTTTAACAAAGGCTGAATGTTATGCTGTAGATACAAACAGAATAAATTTGTTTATATGTCCTTTTGAAATATTTTAGAGTCATTTAGAGTCTTTGTAAAAGTTTTTAGCATTCATATTTTTATTTAAAGACCATTTTTGCATTTATTGTAGTTACTATGAGACATATAAGATAATCATTTTATTATCAAATATTGACAATGGTAAGGGATGTTTAAATTCACCTACTTCGGTTCTTACCTCATATGGAAATGCTTTTTAGACTACCTCTGCTAATGACCATCAAGGCTCATTGCAGGCACTATAAACCACAAAAATATTAATTTGCAATCAGACAATAGACTTTGTAAAATAAATAATTAGTTGTCATATACTCATCTTTTATTGAACTGAAATCTTTGAGTCTGGAGTGTCTGCCTGCAAATCTGATATCAGTCCTCTGGAGTTATCCAGAAACCACGTATTCAGGTGGGTAGAATATTTGCTCAAGTGAATCTTTAGAAATGCTACATAATTCAGTCATCTAGTTTCTCAATTAGATTACTGTGGTTGTCTCAAATATGTACTTTATAATCTGTTGCTTCTTTATATATCACATATGAAACAATCTCTATACTTTTTATTTCATAAATGTTTATTGAAAGCCTACTTTATTAGTACTTAATAAAAAGTCATTTTCCTTTGGCTTGATGACTTGGTTGATTATGATGTGCATCAGTTATTATGAAATCCTAAGGAAAAAGACTTATAGAAAAGATTTGATAGACAAGGCTATGTTTTAGTGTATATCCACTGCATGAACCATGGTAGATGCTTTACCTTATTATTCTTAGTTCTCATGACTTAACATTAGATGTAATAATCCTTATCTTACAAATGTAGAAACTAAAAGAAGCATAGCTCATAAACAAAGTAACAGACCCAAGGTTTGAACCAGTTATTCCTGACTCCGAAGCAGAGCTCTTTTACATTTATATGTTGCCTAAATAACTAGGAATTTGCCATATGCATTTTATATAATATGCCACTTTATTCTAAAAAAATATATATTTACAGATGAGGTAATTTAGACATAGAACTTTCCTAGTTACTCACAGCTAGTAAAGTGATTCAAATTTAGATCTCTATGTTCTTTCCACTAAGCCGCACAACCTTCTGAAATTGGATTAAAAATACAGTTTTAAATGCTTTGGTACATGTGCAAATAGAAAACTTCACAGCAGAAATTCTGGAATTTGATTTCTGAAAAATGTCCTGATGTCAGCTTGATGCAGATGCAGACATAGATGTAGATGCAGGCATAGGTATAGGCATAGGCATAGGCATAGGCATAGGCATAGGCATAGGCATAGGCATAGGCATAGGCATAGGTATAGATACAGATTTTGTTTCTCATCAGAATTTAGCAGAGCATAATGCTGCAACCTTGGTAGCAAAGGCATTGCTCCTTATGTTTAGATGTCTGAGAACCTGCTGATAATTTGAACAGTTCCTACTCTAAGCATTAATACCAGGAATCATTGTTATATGATATATACCTCAGTGTATTTCCATTCTCAAATTGCCTTTTCAGGCTTTTACTCTATGCCTGTTGGTAGAAGCATTCCGTATCAGAATAAGTGTACTCTATCATTTAAGCTTATGTAAATATAAAATCCAAAACACTCTACCCCATTTTCTTATGTTTTTAACTAAAATAATGTTATAGTCATTCCTTTGAAATTTATTGAGCATCTACCATGGAGCACCTACTATACATTCTGCTTTCATAGAACTTGTATTCTGGAGAATAAAGATATGATGATGATGATGATGATGATGATGATGATGATGATAACATAATATGACTAAATAATAATTATATATAATCTATCAGAAGATGATAAGGAGAAAAATGCAAGAGAGATTACTTGCAGAAAGAGGTTGCAATTTTAAAGGTATGTTCATGGAATGTCCCCTTAAGATGGTCACCAACAAAGTGACATTTGGAAGAAGATTTGAAAGAGGTAATAGATCATGTGACAGTGTTGGGAAAAACTTTTGGGCAATGCAAACAGAAGATACAAAAGCCCTGAGGTAGTAGCACTCCTGGTATATTCAAAGAATATCAGTGTGAAGAGCAGTGTGGCTGGAGGTGAATGAGCACTGGGAAGACACACTATGAGTCAAAGGGTGAGGTAAAGAGCAGCTCAAGCAGGGATTTGTACGCCCTTCTAAAACGTCTTTAGTGTTTGCTCTGAATTAAATAGAAAGCCGTTGGGTAGTTTTCAGCAGAGCTGTGATATGATCAAGATTTGGTTTTAAAAAGATCATTTTGGTTATTGTTTTAAGAATATAGTATGGCAATGGGGATAAAAGTGGAAACAGATAATCATTGAGATGAGAGGGACATAAATTTTATGTTCAATGACACAATATTAACTTACATGTGCTTTTTACCTTCGGGGTCAAATAATGTGCTAGTGATTACTTCATACATATAATAGCGATGTACATATGCTCTCAGATATTATTGAGACTTGTGAAGGCTGTTTAAAATCTCAAATGGAATACTTTTTCAACCTTTTACTTTCCTCTGTGTTTACGTCTGGAATTAATGTTTAAGACTCAATAAATATTTATTTGGAACCTACTTTAATAGATGATGAATAAATTATAGCATTAGCTCTTTTGAAGCCTATAGTCTTATAGTAAATACAAGAATGTAAACAGATAATAATAAAAAATGTTTATACATTTATGTTGAAATATGGAAAAGAAAATGGTCTCAACCAACAGGTCAAGTATGGAGGTTGCAGATGTAAATGACTCAAGGTAGAGGTGACATTTGAGTCATATCTTAATGAATGGATAAAATTTAATTAATATAAGCATATGTGATGGAAATGATAAATAATATGGTAAGTGTAGATCTATGACTAAGCATAAGGAAGCAAAAAGAATAGGTAGATCAAGGAACCATTTCACTTTGTTTGTAAACCCATGAGAACACCTTAGAAAAAATATTTAGACATTACTCTAGAAACTGTTATAGTCTTAGAGGATAAGCAAAATGTCAAGAAGACCATTTCAGAAGATATTTCAATAGTCAACTGAAAGATTTTTGACCAAAACTAAACTGTGGTAGCAGGAATGGAAAAGACATTTTTAATTTTTATGAAATAATATTTAATGTATTTGATATTTGAAATAAAAGAGAAGCAATCAAAATGATTCACATGTTCCTTGTTTGAGTGTTTATGTGGCTAATGTTAGTAACATGATTCAAAGACTATAAAAAGAAGGTTTAGGAAAAAAATGTTGAGCTCATTTTTGACCTTGTTGAGTTGGAGAGTTATGTCAGGTATTCATTCAGTTGGAGCTGGCCTTCTGGTATCTGCATATTCAGGAATATAATACTCAAAGGAAAGATTTGATATGACAAGAGATGTGTGAGAGAGATCAGCAAGAAGTAGTAATCAAATTCAAGGAAATAACAAAAGTAAGAATAATATACCAACCATCAATACTTAAATATCATTTAATTGTGTGCCAGGCACTGTTCTAAGCATTTTAGGTATAGTAATACTTTTGATCCTTGCAACAGTCTTATGAAATAGATACTATTATTCTTTCCACTTTATAAAGAAACTGAAGCACAGAGAGATTGAGTTACTTGCATAACTTCACGTAGCCTGTGAAATCAGTCTGAATTTGAGCCCAAACAATCTGTTTTCAATTCTAGGCCCTTAGTCACCATGCAGTGGTACCTCCAACTACCACCACTTACCTTGGAGAATGAGTAAATAAGAAGCAGTGTAAACTAATACTAGAATCAAGGAGAAAGCCCACATCAAAGGAAAAATTAGAAGAAAATGCTAATAGACTAAATGAAGATGGAAAAACAAATAATTATTGTTAGCTTTCATTTAGTGCTTACTATGCACCCCATGCTATTTTAAGTACTTTATGTGTATTTATGCCTATTTAACACTTACAAAATTTCTCCAAGGTAGTTAGTATTATATGGATTATAGAAATGAGGTTAAGTAATTGCCAAAAAGTACACAAATAGTAAAAATCTCTCGAGTAGTAGATATAGCTTAAGTACACTAAAGTGGAATGTATAACTTAAGTGACATCAAGATAGTGTGGTATAGTACTCATCAAAAATGAATTAGATGAGTAATAAACATCACCCTTGGAAAATTTCAGAGAATAAGTACACATAGTAAGAATGTAGCCAGTGGAATGGTTATTGGGCTGGAAGCTATCTAGCAATAGGATAAGTGATTCAATAGGGCTGTGTTGTATTAGAAACAGCTAGTATAGTGTACTCTATCTAAAGATTTGGAAGAAAAAGAACAGTTGACAAAGAGAGACAAGAGTTAAAAGAAGTTTTTTTTTCTTTTTTTGACTAAAAAAAGGTGATTTGGTAATATTTTCAGGTTGAAGGGAAATAGGCATAAAGAAGAAAATGTGCAGCTAATAGGTGAAGCACGATAAAAACCACGTGGGAGAGAAAATAATCACAGACAAAAGTTAAGAGGTGGATTCTAAGAAGGAAGAGAAAAGCCTCTCATTCTCTGAATTGGGAGTAAAGAAAATATTTTATGTATATTCATAAGACAATTTCATTCATAAAATCCAAGTTTAGTTGTTCCTAAGGCCTTATATAATTATTTAAATTCAAGAGCCAGATATATTTCTACATAGTTTTAATTTAGAATACCAGCTAATGTCTTCCTTATATGAAGAATTCATAAATTATATTTTTGTGATTGCAGGGGACAAAACTGTTATAAACACAATTAAATCACCCTAAAGTGATGCACCCTAGTTTATGAACTCTCAATTTCTGCTATTCTATATACTCAAATTTATAAACCTCAAAAATAACTTTAAAAATTTAATCCTGAGTAAAATCCCAAAGGAAAAAAATTCGTCCTTGTTAAGGTATTTCGCTGGACAATTGAAGTCCAAGTTCTCTACGCATTTCTCTTTTTCTACAATGCATAAGCACTATATTTTAAAACTAAATAAATGAGGTAAAGTTTTAATAAGTATTTATTGGCTTAGATTTAAATGTTTATTAGTTCACTGTGTATATTTTTTAGTTATCATGATAAAGAAAACCATAGTTTCTTCAAAATAGTCACAAGATTAGTAAGTAGCTTCACTTTGATGTGATACTCGCTTTGAATGTTTTGCACTTGGAGCATATTATTTTTAACCTGAAAATAAAATAGTCCTCTGAACCTGACAATGATTTAAAGTGGAAGTTGGTAACCTATAGCCTAGAGGCCAAATATGGCCCTCCAACTCTTTTGTAAATAAAATTTTATGTGAAAACTGTCACTCCCATTTGTTTACCTAGTGCTTTCCTGATACAACTGCAAAGTTTATAACAGAGACCATATGACCTCAAAGCCCAAAATCTTTACTATGTCATTCTTCACAGGAAGTTTATTGACCTCTGATTTAAGGGATCAAATGAAAATACTCAAGGGGAACTTTATTAAATAAGTATTATTGTGAAGAATATCTCTGTAATTTGGACAAAAATATTTTGCTATGAATAAGCCTTCACTTTGTGCTAAGTGCTATAATTTCATAGGAAAGAGTTTTTAATAAAACTAAGCAATATCAACAGTTTCTTGGAATACGTAATTTTGGACTTTAGTCTTTAGTCTTTAACTGACAAAACCAAAAACACTGTAAACAAGGTTATATTCTAAGAAGAAGTTGAATAAACTTGCATAAATCCCCAGTGTGCAAATTTGGATATATAGTCCCAAGATACATAATTTTTCATGCCTACCCCAAGGTGGCCTCTGGTCCCTAAGACCAGCATTATAATTTATCCTTTAGTAAGCATGGAAGGTTTATTTTGCCTTGATCCTTGTTGATCTTTCCATTATGTATTTTTTAATTAAGAGAAAATATTTGTG
Organism: Eonycteris spelaea; assembly: GCA_003508835.1. Classification (NCBI taxonomy): domain Eukaryota; kingdom Metazoa; phylum Chordata; class Mammalia; order Chiroptera; family Pteropodidae; genus Eonycteris; species Eonycteris spelaea. The sequence continues at coordinate 8,808,044 of PUFA01000033.1, read as the reverse complement.
TGTGTGTGTGTCTTAAAAATGAAGTCTTATTTTAAAGTCTCATTTTAAAATGTATGTATTGTATAAACTCCTTAAATAGTTCATGTTTTATTATAGAAATCCAAGAGAGTATGTAAATTGACATCAAAACTCCACAACTTCATTTCATATCACTCTCAATTCTTTTTCTTACTCTATGCCAAAAGTTTCACTTTTCAACTCTGCCTTCAGACCACTTACTCTCAATTAGAAATTCCTTCCAGATAATTTAGAGTTCATTGCATCCATGCTAAATTGATACAGTTTCAATTAAAACATAATTTTATTGGATTCAATGCATTATGGAGACATCTTCTCTTGTAAGAATAAAATAGAGAAAATGGAGTACACAAATTACATCTTTTAATGTTGCAGTTGTATTATGTCATCTCATCCGTCTACCTTCTTGTTTGCTAGATGATTCATATTTTCTTTTTTTTTAAGCCTATTTATTTATTTTTTTTAACACCTACAGTACCTGCTATTCCTAGGTGGTCTCTCATCCAAGTACTAATTAGGCCCGACCCTGCTTAGCTTGCAGGAACAGACGAGATCAGGCACGTTCAGGGTGGCATAGCTGTAGGATTCATATTTTCCTGACCTTCACCAATGCTAATGCTTGGCGGGAAGTCTAAGAAACCAGCGACAGCCATAAGTTTACATTTTTGTCTTTATACATATGTACTGAAACATCAGATTTGTTCCACATAAATGTATTTATTTTTGTTTTTCTTGTCACAAAGTGCATGAACTCTTTGCTTTATTTGAAACATCTGTTTAGCAGTTTTGATTCTTTTATTTCAGTCTATTAAAATATGCTTATCTTTTCTAAACTTTACAGATAAATACTCAGAATTTATGTTTTCAGCTTTGACTAGCATATTTTTACAATATCATGTGCCTCATTTTAGTTCTGGAGTAATTACCAGCATAGCACATTAATTTACTTTTTCTTCACAACAGCAAAGACACAGTTCCTATTATGTTAATGAAAAAATATAAAGTGATTTTGTGGTCATAAGAACAGAAATAGATCTAAAGTTTTAGATAGAATTTTCTTCTGTTAATTTTCTAAGACATCACTGGATATCTTTGAAAATTAACTATATCTTCCTAAATCTATAGAATCAGAGGTGGATCTGTGCTTTGTCCCACTGAGACCACTCTGACTCTGGGCATCAAATTGAATAAAGTAATATGGTAATGCAGTAAACCCATCGTCAGGCACACAGAAGATGCTCAAAAATAGTAATTCCTTTTGCTTTCCAATTTCTCTTGTTCTAATGTAAATTGTAGTCCATATAGTCTTCTAGAGAATAGAAAATGTACATCTGACAAAGATATACCAGCTTAGAATTATATATGTGTACCACATTTTTTAGCCCCATTGACTAGCTTAGATTGAACTGTGCTTGAACATCTTTTCCTCACCTGGCACTGAGACATTACTTTAAGAAAATATATTTATTGTATTGCTATTGTTTTGCTGCCTGCCTCTCATTTTATGAAAACACAGAGGAGATTTTTCTCAGGCCTTGGTGCCAGGAAAAGATGTACTTGTCATAAGGAATAATTTTAAAAATATGTCTGAGACCTTTGGATCTTAGAATTTGACTTACCCATTCCAAGATTACAAGATTAAATTGTGGAAGGACTTCAAGTACAAATTTCTAAGTCATTTATTATTTTTAGGTATTCATAAGCCATGGAAGATACATTTAACTTTCAAGGTTATTTAACTTACATAGTGTACATCCATACAGATTTGAGAATTAAAACATCTTTTATGCTTGAATTTATGATTCACTGTAACAAGGAGGGGGAAACTAAATTCTAAGACAAACTCTATCTCTAACATTCAAATAAAAAATATGGGACAGTTCTCATTGTAATCATCGTGCTTCCACATCTTTTCTCTCATCACTAGAAAATTTCTTATTGAACTTGTACTCCTGTTATAATAGTCATTCAGTGCCGTATGGTGTGCATTTTTGTGTTCAAATATTATCTTTACTTTTATCCTCTGTCGTCTTATTTTTCCTCATCCTGATCATCTTGGTATTCTTATCTGGAAATTATAACAAAAAATTATCCTTAAACTTCTGCTGATTGTTTATTTGGGGGCAATATTTATTAAAGCATATGACTGTAGTATACTAGAGTAGGAACTGATCTTATGAACAAACTTAGTTTATTGGTTACCAAACCAGGATAATCGTCACTGACAACTGGAGATTTATTTGTATGTTTTGGTTCATGTTTTTAACTTCAGATGCATAATTTAGGTAAACATACTAGTTATAATTAGTTTATGGCACATTGTCATGATTGGTCCACACAAATCTCTCTTGTTTGACTTTATTCTTCCTGCACCACCTTTCTCCACTTCCTCCTTGTTTCTCTAGATGCATCCATTGCAGCGATTGGAATATGTCCAATACTATGTTTGTATATTGAATGAGTATAAGACATTTTGAGTATGCATGAGCCATAAAAATAAACACATTTTAGATCTTACTCTGCTTCTTACTTTTTAAAACTCAGCACTACGTTTTTATGGTTTATCTATTCTGTGTGTGTATCTATTTCATTGTTTCTGTCTACTGCTTGACATGCCATCCCATGCATTTAATTGATCCATTCTCCTAAGAGTAGACCAAAAGTGTCATTCTCACCATCATGTCTTTCTTTAATTATCATTTCTGAAAATACCCCATCTATATCTGAATGAAAATTTCTGTATTATTAACTGTCAATATCCTTCATTTCTATAATTATTGCTGGTTTACTTTCCATAATTTCTTCCCTATCTTCTCTTTCAAAACAGTTCATGTGAGTTTCCATTTTGTCACATCCTCACCAATATTTAGTGTTTTCTAATGTTTATCTTTCTTCTGTGTATAAGATTTCATCTTGTTTAAATCTGCATTTCTAAAATTTTTATAACTAGTTGACCATTAACCTACATGCTTATTAAACAATTCGGTTTCTCTTTCTCTAAATTGCCTATGCATATACTGTTTTCATTTTTCTCTTTTATGTTGACTTTCCAGAGTTCTTTGCATCTTCTGTATATTAATCTATTCTTGAATATAAATGTTCAAAATTTCTTGTTTGATATACTTGGTGTTTTTTAATATGCCATTTTTTTTTCACAGTGTGATAACTTTATAAGTAACTTTATCACAGTGTGATAACTTTCTTCTCATTATCATCTCATATTAGAAATGTTTTCCACAATTGGATCTTTAATCTGAAGTATCTATATAACTATGTTTCTTATTTAGTAAAATAGGTTTCCCAAATGAGCTATTAAGTAATTCACCCTGTCTCTTTTGGGGGTATTCATCTCTATCATATAGCAGGTTAACATTGGAAAATGTTTTTACTAAAAGATTTTTATTTTTATTCTGTCATCTTTAATATTTTTTTCTGTAAGTCAACCATTTTTTTTTATTTTATTGAAGATGGGCCAGATCAACAAACAAACAAGTATATAAATTGTTGGTCTTTATTTCTTGACTAAAACCAATTTCATTGTTAAATATATTCTGAACAAAACCAATTCAAGGCTTATGTCTGTCCTTTTCCTATGAAAAGTATGGAACCATATGGTTGATACACATGGAAATCACTGTTTCTTCCTGACCAGCTACCAGATGTGCAAGGTTCTTTGCTCAATTACTTTTTTTATGAAACATATTGAATCAATTTTTATAACTAAGAATATTAAAACCATTTTCAGTATGAAATTCTGTATTTTTTTTAGATTGCCTATAAGAATACTTGATAAAGTGATGTATTATGTACCATCTTCTTGACCAAGGAAATCTGGTCTGCAGACATAGAAAAAGAACAGCTGGATGAAAACAATTCTGTAATCAAAATTTGATATTGAAGGTACCCATGTTAACTAAACTGGAAAGATTAAATTGTGGAAGGACTTCAAGTACAAATTTCTAAGTCATTTATTATTTTTAGGTATTCATAAGCCATGGAAGATACATTTAACTTTCAAGGTTATTTAACTTACATAGTGTACATCCATACAGATTTGAGAATTAAAACATCTTTTATGCTTGAATTTATGATTCACTGTAACAAGGAGGGGGAAACTAAATTCTAAGACAAACTCTATCTCTAACATTCAAATAAAAAATATGGGACAGTTCTCATTGTAATCATCGTGCTTCCACATCTTTGAACCAGTCTGGACTGTATCGATGCATAATGCAGTATAGATCAAACTTAGGTTTCTGGTTATGAAAGAATGCCTGCCTTTTATAACGGATTTGAAAAAAAAAATATTCCTAATCCAGTGATCAAGGATTTGTATTTATTTCAATTTTTGCTTTTTTGTTTTATTTTAAAACACTTTCATAAATTGCTTGCTATATGCCAGAAAATAGGCTAGATGACTTTTATATTTCCTCATGTGTTATTCACTCTTACATGAGACATAGTAGAAAGAGAACAAAGGATCATATTCAGTGAGGATGTTTGTGTGCAGATTCTTTTCAGGTGAAGGCAGTGTCCCAGAACTGCTTGGCCTATATATTTGTGAAGCATAACCCTCTTATATTATTAACTAACCGCTCCTGAAATTATGCTTGCTTTCTCCCTATCCAGGCCATTATTGAGTTTATGTAGATGTGAATAACTTAGATGCATTCTTATTGGTATATCCTGTTGCCTTATATGTTTGTATACTCTGAATAAATTGGTATGTTCTCATTTTTCATTGTGTTCTAAGCACTCTATTCATTATGAAATATCCACAATAATTAGGAGATAGACTTTTGCCCTTATAAAGTTTCTATTAAAGAGATAAAATTATTGGAAAAGGATTATAAATACCATCTTGCATGCTACAAACCTGGATGTTATTGAGTTACAGAAAGAAACAATAGATATTTATGTGCTATTTTAAAGAATGTATTCATTTAAGAAGTGAAAGTTTAAGCCTGGAAAGAAACTTTTAAAAATGGATATAGGTGAACATCATAAAGGAGTTTACTGAGGAAAAGAAAGAATAAGACATAGAACTTAGAAATAAAATTGCAATACAGGGAACTGAGAGCAGAAGAAATTATGAAGAGGACGATTTGACTCTAGTATTGTATAGCTTGCCCCCCACCACAGCCCTTAAAAGTAAAATATTATCCTTGGGCAACTAGCATGACTTCTATTAAAATATTTATTAAATATTCATATGAATCAAACCAGATATACATTCTTTATGCTTGTAACCCTTATTTTAATATAAAACCAAAATAAATTTACAAATAAAATATAAACAAATTATAAATCACTTAAATGTTTATTTAATGTGATGATGTTTTTCACTTAAATAAGGTGTCTATGAACATAATTTGAGACATAGAGTAACACATATGTGTTGTATGTGTGTGTATAAAACATCTGCCTATAGCCATGTGTTGACTCAATCCTCTTAACAGTTTATTCAGGTGACTTCAAAACTTTTTATGTACATTATTACATAAGGATGTTGTTTGGTTCTTATTTGGCTGGAATGTAACATTAACATATGAAATGTTTTTCTTCTTCTTAGCAGCTGGAAACTATCAAACATTGAAAATGGTTCGAATGTATGATAAACACAAAAATATGAGGTTGATCTTCCACATGATCCCCAATATAGTTTTTTAAAAAAATTTATATTGATTACCATTAAAATAAACACAGTAATCTAAGAAATCCTTCTAGAAAACTCAATGATCTCCAGAAATGCACCTATTCCACCAACTAACTGCAGTCTGAGAAACACTACATTAAGCTGTTGGGGATATCGATTTAGAAAGACAAGATCTGGTTAATTGAATAATTCTCACCTGCTCGGGCAAGCAACAGAGAGTCTGAATAACTAGTCACTCAGGAACATGACAAAAAGAAATGAAATTTGAAGAAGTAGTACTCACATTTGTCAAAATAAAGGGGAAAGATATTAGTAAGAACACAATTAATTAGAGGATTGTAATATATTTGCAGATAATGTTGCATACTCGGTGTATAAAGGTTAACAGGTGAAATGGTGGTAATAAGGGAAGGATGACATTTACAGGGACATGAGGAAGGCCTATTGAAGAGACAGCATTTAGGTCAGCCTTTCTGGATGAGGAGGAACCAACTGTGGAGAAATTTCTTTAGGCAGAGACAAGAACATGGACTGTGAAAAAGATCCAGCTGGACATGAAAGCAGGAACAGAAAGAAGGAAGATTTGGGGGAGTCTACCAGGAGATAAGGAATCAGTCATGAAGCATGGGAATCTAACGTGGCAAAAATAGTGAAAAAGAATGGCTGTTTCTGATGGCCATCCCTGAACAAACTTTGATGGGAATTTGGAGTGTTTTGGATCGGAGAATATAATGAGAGGGAAGTATGTATGAACAGTTGGGGACAGGGAGGCTAAAAGAATAATAATATAATTTCATAAGTAGGAAAGTTAGTAAATGAAGTGGTAGTTTGAGTGGAAAGACATTGAATTGTAGATAATGAAAGATCATATAAATCCCAGTGTTTTGTAATTCACAGGAAACAAACAGTGGATTATCTATGTGTAAGATGTACCATCTTAGCGAAGCTGATTAAAATGAGGAAATAGGTGAGTTATCAAATAGATGGAAATAAAACATGAGGACAGAGGATTATGACTCAGAGGGAATAGAAATCTACAGAAGACACCGAGAAGGACCCAGGAAGAGAACCAGGACAGTATAATGGCATGTCCTACACACGAAAAAAAAAAAAAAAAAGACATTAAAGGTGGCAGGTCCAACTATGTCAAATGTAGACACAAGTTTAAAAACAATGGAGGCTGTCCTTCAGAGTCAGTATAATGGGGGGCATGGTGTGGTGATAGGTTGTAATAAATGATTAGTTTATGGAGAAACCTAGCGGTGAGGAGAAGACTGCCCCGGGGCCTGATGAAAATGAGCAGAGCAGCACAAAGTCCTTTAAGAGTTATTGGCTATGGCAGGTGCCAAGGATACATTGTTAGCAAACCTATCAATAGATAACAGATTGTTTTTAAATAGTAAAGATGTTTTAAGGTTGAGGGCTCTTCCTGATTCCTCACTGGAGAACTTCTAAAGTTAATAGCGATAGCATTCTGTCCACCAAAGCGTGGTCCTGCCAAGTCAAGGGGAGCTCCTATGATGGACGTATGGAGCCCCTTTTGTCACACAACCATGTCACTCTGAAGCTGCAGAGTAACTAATTTACCTCACATAGCTGAAAAAAAAAAAAAAACTTGGAGAGCCTCATAATGTATTATTAACATTTCTATTTGAGATACAATCTCCTTCTATACCACTAATGTCATTATGACACATTATCTCAAATTATAGAAATAACCACACATGAGATTACACATGAGTAATCACATTGCAACTTTGGACATGCTCAAACTGAGCAAGGCTTGAGAGAGCTCAGTCTGGCAGGACTTGCTAGGACCTACCACTGGGACAAAAACATGCTTGCTGGAATGGCCTTTACCGTCAACATGGTTGTGCTTTTTGCTGCCATACCCCTTTTATATTGGCAAAGGTGAATATTGCTTTTGTTTTGTAATCTCAAAGGGGAAGTCAGCCAGTACAGTGTGAATCACCTTTATATTTTCATGATCTTGGGCCACATGAAAACACATATCAGTTTGTTTTTAGCTAGAGGATTATATATAAGGAAAGGTAGAGGTAAGTAGTGATACATTGTGGAAAATATTCTCACCTGTGTTACTTTAAATTTCACAGCAATTCTCCAAGTAACATTAAGATTATGATCTCCATTTTTACAGGGAAAACTAAGGCAGAAAATGTACATAAATGTCCTAGATCACACAATTAGTAGAGTGTGTTTCCAGTATTTGAATATAGTTTTATATGATTTTATATATGTACAATCATATACTCACTAGTACAACTATTGGTGATAAAATGTGAGTTATTTATTGAAAGCCATATTGTGGTCTTCTTACCCTGAATCATAATTTTTTATAGAAATAATGCGCATAATTTATTATGTCATAAGCAGAAAAAGAGTATATTTGAGCATTGATATACATACCCAAACTTAATATTTACTAGACTGTGAGAACCTTCAGGACAAAATCTGGATTTTACTTGTTAATTTTTTACTCTCTATTAAATGGATAGCATTGTGGAAATATAAGGAATGCTCACTTAATTGGGAAATTGTGCGTGTGTGTGTGTATGTGTGTGTGTGTGTAAGTGGAGTGAATGTAGCCCAGTTGTTTAAACAGAGATGCTTATAGAAGTGTCGGTCATTAATACCTGGAAGGCATAATGTGAGAACCCCTGAACTAATAATGTGAGAAATGGAATTTGTTATGTCCATTAAAAAAGAAATTAGATAAATTTGACCAATTTTTATTTTACTGTAACTTAGAGTACTATATTGGACTGGATGTTTTTTCTTTTTCTAATGATTAATTGAAATCACTAGAGAAAGGTCTCTCACTTTGCTCTTAAAAATGCTAATATGAAATGACCTTTGAGTGATTGATATGAAGTGACCTCAAATGTAAAGTTCAGAGCACACATACACATACACACACACACCCACACACACCCACAGAGTTGATTTCATTACTTAGTCCCACCCCTTCTTTCTGTTATATAGGTAAGACTTTCATGATTTATTACATGATAATTAAAATGGAAAACTCAAGATGATAATGGAAAGAGTTATAGGCTGGTCTTTTTCTCTTCTGGAGAGCATTCCAGTGCCATTAAATTTTTTTGTTCTTGCAGGTGAAGACAGATGACAGAGTGGTTAAGATGGACCTCGGTTTACTCTTTCTAAGAGTACGCAAACTAGATGCTGGTACCTACTTTTGCCAGACAGTAGAGCATAGTTTTGTCCATATTGTCCGTAAAATCACCCTGGAGGTAGTGGAAGAGGAGAGAGTAGAGGAAATGTTTAACAAAGACTATGAAGAAGACGGGCCTCACAAGATGCCTTGTCCTGCTCATGGTAGCATCTCACAGGGAACAAAACCATGGTACAAGGAATTCTTACAGCTGATTGGCTACAGCAACTTCCAGAGAGTGGAAGAATACTGTGAAAAGGTATGGTGTACAGATAAGAAGAGGAAAAAGCATAAAATGTCACCTTCCAAGTGGAAGTATGCCAACCCACAGGAAAAGAAGCTCCGTCCCAAATCTGAGCACTATCGCCTGCCCAGGCATACGCTGGACTCCTGATAGGGTAAAACTATTGACTGGCTTCTGAAGGATTTATGTTTGGAACCTAAAGAAACAGAAGGAGAAGGAAAAACAAAAAACAAAAAAAACATGAGAAACTATCCAACTTCTTTGTATTACCTAAAAGAGATTTCTGTAATACAGAAAAGACTATAGAGATGTTATGATAAATTATTTCACATACTCATTTGGTTGGTTAAATATCACATAAAATTAACTAATTTTTAAAGTAAGTGTATTGCTCAATGGTTCACATTATATTTATCAAAAATTGACCATAGCTGTAGTCTTGAGTACTTGGTTGTATTTCCATGGCAAATATTATTTTACCCTTGGAAGACTTAAGATTATTAGAATGTTGATGAAAAAGTTAAATATTTTAATAATCACAGAAAAATAAAAACAAATGTTTTAATCTTTCTGAATTTTTCCTTTTCACCACAATGTAAATATACATAATATCAGATACTTTAGCATTCTCATTTGAACTATCTGTACTTTTTAAATAATTATTGTGTTAGTGTTGTCAAAGCCATGAGTTTTATGAAGCAGGTGTGTTGTAATTATTGTAAATCATGAAAGAAAAATTGTGGTCACCTTGAGGCTTGAGACCTTCATGAAACATTTATTAAACCACCACATTCACAATGATTATGTTTCATGATGAAAACACATTTTTTCAAGTTCACTCCACTGTGAAAGAATGAAGTGAAGGTAACTTTTCAAAGAGATATCACAGAATGTCAAAGCAGATGGAGTTACAGTTAGAACTCTAACTGAAAAATTTTTTGCTGCCCTCTTCTGGGAGAAAAAGTATATTCTCTCTTTTTTTTCTTTAACTGCAGTTTGTCTAGTAAAAAATTGGAAGCAGTTTCTTTAAGCACATCTAATCCATTTACAGAAGAAAACGAAGTGAAATAAAAATGTGTTAATGTTTATGTCATGCTTTAAGATGGAAATAACATGTTATGATTAACTTATTGCCTCACAATCCAAAAATGGATATATAACAGCACTGAAGCTCTATAAGAATTAAATTTCATGCCTTCTAAATAATCTTCCCTGAAATCTAAAATATGTTTGAGAAACATAATGTTTTATTTATGAAAGAATATTAAAGCATTTTGTTCTGTTATCAAATTTCCTTGTTTTATATTAACAAATGGGAAAAATGTTTCATGAGTTCACTTAACTACCAAGATGTTCAGAGTGCTTTTACTTTTCTCTTATAAATATTATCAAGAGCTTTTATCTTTGAAAATGTTTATTCCCGAAGTTTTTCTTCTATTTTATTTGGCAATTACCTTTTTTAAATATAAAATTTTTGAGATTTTCATTTAAATATATTTTTTTAAATTACACATAAAACAAGTATTTCTATTTTAACTTTAAATAACATTCATTTTAGTTTTAAAATTAGCTTATAGACTATATAGTTAAGAAAATTAAAGTATTGAAGACATAATGGCTTTCTATTTTATTCTAAATTTAGCAAATACATAAATGTTTTAAGAAAGTTTAAAAAGTTAATTCAGTAAACCACCAAGCTCCAAAAGGTCTAAAGAAAACAAATATATTGAAAAATTAACATTTTCTGAAAAACCCAGTTGCTGTTTACATAAGAATCCACTGGAGGTCAATGCTGCCCACCAAAATTAACTGAAAAAAGAATGTGTTGAAAGTTATATTAATAAAAAACTACTTTAGTAAAAGCTCCCTAACATGGAGAAAGAGAACTATAACCACAGAAAACAGTATCCTTGGCGAAGTTTATATCTGAAATACTCAAAGTGACCAGATAAGTCGATAAACAATTTATTGAAAATATGCTTCCACTAACACAAGAGAAGGGAAAGCAGGATTTTCTCCTGTATTCGATTTTTTTTTAAAAAATAAGGCAGATATGGCAGAAATGTTTATTTTAATCTTAATAACACAAACAGTTAATGACAAAAAAATGATGTCACTTGTGAGCTAAAATGTTTGGCAAGTGAAGAAATAAATCTGAGGAAAATAATTTTTCTACGACATGTCTTAAGGATTGAATGAACCTGCACACTGTTCAATTAAAATGAGATGACTTAATAGAAAAAGAAATATTTTACATAAAATGCTAAACTGGAAAAATAAATACAACCCAAAACTTTTTAAATTGCTTATTTGAAAGACCTAACAAGAAAATTTGAGGGCTCAAGTCCATAATCTAAGTGTGCACGTATGTATAATATATACGACTGTATGTATATATGTATATATATACTTTTTCTTTTTTCTTTTTAGTTCTCTTTTTTCCTGCCCCTTTTTCTCCCCCATACATGCAGGTGTGTGTATGTGTGGTGTGTGTGCATGTACACATACCATGCACACACATCATGACATACTTTAAGATAAATCTATTGCCCTCTCAGAGCCTATGCTGCTCTCTATCCTTCTTGAGAATCTGAAACATGCCACAAAAACATATTCCTCGTATTTCATTCTTCCTGGCTAATTTGAATTAGCACTCAAATTCAGAATCTCATTTGGGAAATGCCCAATCACAAATGAATTGATAAGATTTCTTTCCTCTTTCCTGAATTTGAGAAGGGCACATGCTTAGTTAGCTATCTGCAACACTAGGAAGAATTAAGATTTTGCCCCCGCCCTACCACAATTTCCCCAGACAGAAACTCAGTAAAGGAGAGAAGTCCCCTTTAAGAAGATACAGCTCAAAAAGAATCATAACCATCCATCCTACTTTCAAAGGGGACACTTCCATGTAGGGTCAGCCTTCTGCTCTTAAGACCTCAGTAAGTCGTTCTCTGCTGAGGGAGAGGACCTGTGAATGGAACGAGTGTGCACTTCTGTTTTCAGTACGGGTCACCCATTGAGCTAGAGATGCAGATTTGTTAGCAAGGAGAATTACAATCTGAAGGGATTTTACATCATGATTTGTGATGTCTCTTTTTTCTAACATCCTACATTGTCAATTCTTCTTTTATCTTTATTACTGAATACTTCAGTACAAAGCCATCAACTTGGAAAAATAGGGATTAGAAATGGAATAAACACTAATAAGAGCTCTAGGAAAAAAGGGAACAGAAAGTCTTTGCCTATTAATAAGCAATTCCATATACATTTTAGAGATTTTTCCTTCCCAAAATTAGTTAAGTACTTATGATGTTTTTATTGTGTTTAATATTTGCTATAGGGTTGTAAGTCTTCACAGTGATTATAAACATTTGTAAAATTTGTAAAATACAATAAATCATTTTGAGTGGTGGTGTGAAGCACGAAAAAAAATACACAACAGCTGTTGTCCTTAAAAATGAATTATCTTTAGCCTGACAGATATATTAAGAAAATCACCTAGCACTGTATAGACATTTGAGATCTCAGGAGAAAGTGCTGCAGTTATGATGACAGTAAGAAGTCAGTGTTCTTTTTCTTACAGTGAAGTATCACATCGAGTTACTTTTTCAAAAGCAGTAATCATTTTTAAGGATAACAACCGTTGAATTTAAATCAGATATAAATAATAGATTTTCATGAACACTCTTTTGATTGTAGTGTGTTATTTAAACTGGCATGTTTACTTTATTTTATTGGGAAGATAACATTATATTTTGGCTTTCACTATAAATTAAACGTGTCCTGTTTGTTTTAATAGCTTAGTTATAAGCTAGAGTACTATATTGGGGTATTCTTGTCTGTATGGCTTCATTTTATGTGCTTGCCTGGGTCCATAATGGCATGTGGCATATTATTTCTTTTCACCAATTATAAGTCATGAGAATTATTATCATCTGGTGGCAAGCTTTGAAGACCATTGACAATGTGTCTCATTGACTATCACATGATCTGCCCCATGCACTGCATAATTTGTACCATCATATACAATTTCTATTTAGTTCAACTTAGATGATAAAGAAATAAATATTTGCTAAACCCTTGTGTGCTGTCCAAGTGTATTGTTTAAGTTTTTGTGAGTTGAATAATGTTTCATATTATTATAATTTTATAATATGTCAAGCCTAAATATAAACATACAATGCTAGACTAGCACTATTTTTCTAAAAAGTTAGAAAATAATTCAATTATCTTTTTTTGAAAATTCATAAATCAAATTTCTTGAGGAAGAAGTCTGTTCATCTCATTACCTTGCATCAGTTGGGTTTATTTAAGCCACATCATGTTTCTAGAACAGCAGCCAGAAACTCCTTTCGAAATGGCATTATGCAGATGAAAGATGAAAATGAATGCTTTTAATATGGAACTGGTAGGATGTTTGCGATTTTTGCAAGCCTCGACTTCTATCTTAACATATCGAAATTACTGTTTTCTCTGCTATTTTTATAAGACTTTGGGGAGGTCATTTAAATGAGATTTAGTATTAAGTGAATCTCTCTTTTGGGAGTTCAGTTTTCAAGTATTGTATCAATAAATAATTATTTACAATGTTTTAAAGGAAGATTTAGCAGCAGCTCCAGCATAGTGTTTCTTTGGCAGCTTTATGATATGTCTATGCCATCAATGGTAACTGTATATACGTGTTTTAAACTTGCATTCATTTATGATCCAAGGCCTACTAATATACACATTTTTAAAACACATTTAAACTGGTCTTTAAATATGTATTTACTCATTAGTCAAGGGAAAGTAGAGAAATAGTTGTGGTAACTAGAAATCCGTTACCTATTTATTGAAACAGAACCCAAAAAAAAAAAAAATGCTCCTATCTTTTCATTCAAAAGCTATATACCAGGAACTAGAGCAGGGCTTCATAAAGTGTAGAAGTGTTAATAATGCCATTTAGTTATATGGATAAATAAAAGCTGAATTATATTCATTCTGAGGATGTGTTGACAGTTTTCACTGGAAAATTTTAAATCATTTTTTACTTTATGCAACATGAAACCCAATCAAAGTACGACTTTTAAAATGTATTTTGAGTATTTAGAATGTTGTAGAAAGAATTTCTAATTATGAATCTTCAGACTTCTGGTCAGGGTGACATTGAAAATCTAGTATTTGATTCATTAGGAGCGTGCAATGATGTAGCAATGATAAGTTAGTGATAAAAGGAGAAAATAATTTAACCAAAAAAAAGAGTCAAAAAGGCACAGCAAGAAGGCAGCCTTCTAAAAGGAAGAGGGCTCTCACCAGGAACCAAATCAGCCAATACCTTGATCTTGGACTCCAGCCTCTTCAACTGTGAGTAATAAATGTCTGTTTTTTAAGCCACCCAGTGTTTGGTATTTTCTTACAGTAGCCTGAGCAGACTAATACGCAAAGGAAAACAGAGAAGGGCAGACAGATTAAGCATAAACAGAAACATGCAAATAAGCCTACAAATATTCCAGAACTCCTAAAAATATCTAAAGTTAATTAGATAGTGGTATCTGTAAAAAGTTATAAAAAGTGGCCTCTGATGACTGTTGGCTTGTTATCAGTTAGGTTAGGGCATTCAGAAAATTTTCAAAATTGAGGGTGATTTCTTTTCTGTGGATCAGAAAAGATTTCTGGGGAAGGAGAAAATGACATTATAAACTCATTTTTAACAGCAACAACAACAAAATAGTGACAAACAAAATGATCCCTTGGATATTGTTCCATTAAAGAGTTTCTTATTTTTTTTAAAGTAGTATAAAACAACCCAAATTTATTATTTTATGGTTTCCATGAGTGAGAATTCAAAACACGCATGTCTCAGCTGGATTATCTGCTTAGGTCTCAAAAAATCAGTACCATCTGCCAGTTACCTAAAATCTGAGGAAGAATCCACTTTCAAGCTCATTCAGATAATTGGGAAAATTCTGTTCCTTGTAGTTCTAGGACTGAGATCATTGGCCTCTTCACATTCAATGCCAGCAATGGACTGTTGAGTCTTTCTCAGGCGTGGAATCTCTTTGACTTCCTCTTATGCCTTATTTCTCTCTCCAACTCGAGAAATTCTCTGCTTTAAAGGTTGGTGTGATTAGACTGGGACCACCCAGACAATCCAAACTAATCTCCCTATTTTAAATTTTGCAAACTTAATTACATCTGCAAAGTCTTTTTTGCAATCTAACACCATTTATTCTCAGGTTCTGGGAATTAGGATGTGTACATATTTCAGGAACTCCAGATCCATCATTTGGCCCCCAAAGATTCACATGCTTCCCAAATACAAAATACATTTACTCTATCTTAAAGTCCTCAAAGGTCTCACCCTGTTACAGCATCAGCTTAATAGTCCTGAATCATATCATCTGTCTTCCAAATCAAGTACAAATGAGGCTCTTGGTGTAATCCATCAAACATCTTTCTAGGGCACAATTCCTAACCATCTGTGGCTCTGTGAAACTAATGAAGTTATCTGCTTCCACATACAATGATGGAACATGAATAGGGTAATAGTTAATAGATATGCTGGTTCAAATAAGGTGAAAATGATAGTTGAAATGCAGTTACAAGCTGTTTAAAAATTGAGTTGGGCAATACCCTTTAGGTTTCAAAGCCCGGAAATATTCTTCTGTGGCTTTCAGACTTGCCCTTTGAATCTCCATTTTGCACCGTGGGCTCTCTATCCCACCCTCTGGATTCCTAACTGACCTTTTAAAAGTTAAAGGCATGGCTTTTCCTAGAAAAATTAATATGAAGTACATAGGTAATTATCTCAACTCCTAATTCATAAAATCATTTTTCTGTTAAAATCAAGATCATGTGAAATTAAAAGATGGTATTGAATGAGTCTTGTTGACTATAACATTCTACAAATTAAATAAATTAAAATTCTAAATTCACAGTTGTATTTCCTAAAAGGATTGTGAGAAGATGAAGTCAAAGCAAAATTTAGGAGAAAAATAATAATTTCATATTCATAAGCTCTCATGCTAAGTAGTAAATATTTCGAAAGCATTATCTCATTTAAGATTAAGAAACGAAAGAACACCTCTTCAGAGTAGGTAACTTTACTCATAGATGAGAAAACAGAAGTAATTTGTAGGTCCTAGATGCAAGGAAAGAGATTAAACAATGATATTCACCCAAAAGTTGAGGCAGTGAAACTCTGGGACCACCTGATGGTGTGTAGAACTTCTTTGTAAGGTGGCTATGTAAATATCTTTTTGCCTTTTTAATTGCTTTTGATTCAGACTTTCATTTTCTTTTCTCTCTTGGATTTTTATGACAGTCTTCACTTGTCTTCCTGCTTACACTCTTCTCATGTATTCTTTACCCAGAAGCCAAAGTCATCCTTTTTCTAAAAACACCAACTGGATCCTGTCTCACCTCTGCTTAAAACCATTTATATCAGTGTGTCTGTATCACTGATATAAATCTCAAATCCCTTGATTTGGCTTTATGCCCTCTCTTGAGTTAACTGTCCAGATCACTTCAACCTTCATTCTCTGCCCGCATCTTTTTTATCCTATTGCTATATATATTTATATTTTCCCTAGTCCACCTAACTACCTTATCTGAGGCTTTATTCCTGCTGGAACATCATGGAATGCTTTTAGTATCCCCAAACTTTTCTTACACAAGAATGAGTAAGGTGACACTACTATGTGACCTCATAATTCTCTGTAGTCAGCCATTTTGTAGCACTTTTATCAATGTATTGTGATTGTTGGTTTGCTTTGTTAAGGTTTTTTGAGGGTAGGAACTCTACCTTGCTCACCTTTATTCCTGTAATATAATACCAATAACTGGTAATGGACATTAAATAGTTATGACATGAATGAATTAATTCATTACATGTTAATTATGCTGAAATGATTCATGAATTTCTTGAAATTCTATCCAAATTTTGTTCTGTAGAAGAGTTGATAGACAGTTTTCACCAATTATTAAAAGAACCATTGACCCAAAGATCAAGAATTATGCTAGTATAGTCCATCAAATTATACATGAAGAGACATAATCAATGATGTTAAATGACTTTTTAAAGGAAAATGGAGTTGCAAAATGAGAGCTGAATCCAGATCAGATGTTTCACATTATTATAAAAGACACAGTGTTTCTATTATCAAATAAAATTTTGATAACATAAAAGATTTTTAGATGTTGGGGCAGAATATTAGAATGTGACTAAGATCAGAATAACAAATTGCATTCATTGTAGCAAGCTGTATATTTCTCTGTTCTTCTGGCCCAAGGTGAAGACAGCTTTTTTCCCCCCTTGGGCTGATATGACGAATGATCGAATGAACAGTGGATGATGAGTGAACAAATCGATCAGGAGAAATAGCATCATTTAGGCTCAGGTAACAACCTACCAACAAAAAGTTATTTAAATGATGAAACTATTTATTTCCTAAATAACTAGAAATCCAAAAGAAGACAGTTTCAGAGTTAGTTCATTCTGTAGCACAGCAACATGTTCAAAAGCTCAGTAGTCTTCATCTTCCCTCTGCTGTACTGGGCATTGACTTTATCCTCCAGCAGATGCTCTAGATATTCATTTTTTTCACTCTCAAGATGATAAAGACAGTACTCAAGGGCAGATTATCTGCTCATCCTGAGCCCAACCAGACCAAAGCCTCCAGAAGACTTCCATACCTGATTGGGTTAACGTCCACATCAGGGAATCGGGGAAAGGTAATTTCTGACACTATAATAGGAAACAAACCTATAAGAAAGAATAAGAGTGGGGGAAACAACTGATGGGTGGGAAAAAGACAGGATCTTCTACAGACATCATCTGTTAAGACAACAAAAAAGTAGACTGAAAACTAAAATTTAAATTGAAATTACTAACACTGGTATGGGATAAGCAAGGAATTCATCCATCTTCCTGAACTGATAATTTAGAGAATTAGCTCCCTATTTTATAATCCAAATTTTGGCAAAACATTAAGCTCAGGCAATGTTAAAAATATGAATTATTTTGTTGGTGAATTCTATACATTTGAAATTTTGCTACAATGGTTTATAAGAAAGTAATATTTGGGAAAGCTTTCTGAAAATAGTTGTTAACCATGAATAAAGGTTCATTTTATATAATCAAAGCAAAAGGGCAAAACCTTGACACCGAAAAAGAATATTCAGAGTTTGCATTTTATTAGACATAAAAGGACAGCACATTTTTTTTTTTTCTCGTTATGTAAGTTTTTAAAGAGCAAGTGGCAGAAATAGAGACAGTTTTGGAACATTCTTGAGATGTCTGTTTCTTGTCAGTTTTGTCATTGTTTGTATTAGGAAATATTGTCTTGTGGAATATACAGCAAAAACTCCAGAAATATGTGAAAGGTATCCTAGCCTAAACCAGCAAAACAGAATTCTAGTTCTCATTTCGAAAGATAACGCAGGAAAACCATTAGTTTCTTTACTTCCAAATATGGAAAATATACTGACTACCACATATGTAAAACGAAGTGGCTGGATAAGATGATCTTGGAATAATTACCATCTATAACATTATTTAATCCTATAAAATAAGATTTCTTTTCAAAAGACTAACTTTAAGTATTTATGGAGAAAAATCAAACTCTTCGGTATGAAGGCCAAAACTATTTTATCTTTAAACTGTTTTTTCAGTTTATTGTCATATAGCTGATGTAAAATAAACTGTGCATACTTAAAGTGTGCATTGTGGCGAGTTCTCACACATGTACACATCTTTGAAACTACCACAATCAATTCAATGAATGTATCCATTACCCCAAAGTTTTCTCATGTCATTTTTTAATTTATTTCTTCCCCCTCCCCTCCCCCTACCCAGGCAACAACATTCTGTTTTCTGACATAATGGATTAGTTTCCATTTTCCAGAATTGTTTATAAGTGGAAACATAAGGTATATTATCTATTTGTCTAGCTTCTTTTACTCAGCATACTTATTTTCAAATTCTTCCAAATTGTTGACTGTATTAATAATTTGTTTTTTTTTAATTATCCACTATAATGGATATACAAAAATTTGATGGATATTTATTTATTTATTTTTGTCTATTACAAATAAAACTGCTTTGAACATCAACGTACAAGTGTGCATGGACATAAGTATTTATTTCTCTTGAATAGAAGTGAAATTTCTAGATTGTGTAGTTGGTACATATTTAACTTTGAATAAACTGGCAAATTGTTTTCCAGTGATTATACAATTTTATATTTGCACAACTAGTGTACGAGAGTTCCATTTCCTCCATATCCTTACCCACACTTGATGTTTTTTTTTTTTTTTTAATTTTAGTCATTCTACTAGGTGTATAGTAGTCTCTCATTACGTCTTTTAATTTGCATTTTTTTAATGACTAATGATATCGAACATCTTTCATGTGCTTATTATTATCCATTTACTTCTTTGGTGAGATGACTATTCAAATTTTTGTCCATTTTAGTGATCTGTTTGTCTTCTCATTATTAAGTTGTAAGAGTTGTTTATGTATTTTAGATAAAAGGCCTTTGTTAGATAGAGGTTTTGTAAATATTTCTCTCAGTCTTTGGATGTTTTCATTCCTTTTGGTAACAATGTCTTAAAAATAGCAAAGTTTTTAAATTACATTTAATTTATTGACATTTCAAGTTTTTTTTGTGAGGTGAATTTAAGAAATATTTGGCAAACACAAGGTCACTAAGATTTTCTTCAGTATTTTCTTCTAGTTCTATAGCTTTAGCTCTTACATTTAAATCTAAAATCCATTTGAAATTTATTTTGTGTATGCTGTGAAGTATTTGTCAAGATTTATTTCTTTGCATGTGGCTACTTCACTATTCTAGCACCATTTGTTTAAAAAAAGGTTTTTGTTTGTTTGTTTGTTTGTTTTTTAACACTGAATGGTCTTTGCACCTTTTGATGAAGATAATTGGTTAGAGAAAATGTAGGCTGGCCAAGCCAGGCTAACTTCCTAGACATAATGATATATTTTTGTCCCAAAATGTGCAACATTCTGTATCTTTGAAAGTCTTTCATTCTAGCCTTAAAAATTCTGTCAAATAAAGAGGTGTCTTGAATTTACCAAACAACCTTCTTTAAAATGCTAATAACTTGTGGAATTGAGTGGTCTAGAATTCACAGGAGTAGTATCAGTCAACCACCTAACAGCCATCTAAGGCCACCTG
The DNA here is from genome assembly GCA_003508835.1 of Eonycteris spelaea. Taxonomy (NCBI): domain Eukaryota; kingdom Metazoa; phylum Chordata; class Mammalia; order Chiroptera; family Pteropodidae; genus Eonycteris; species Eonycteris spelaea. Next base: position 8,787,759 of record PUFA01000033.1, on the reverse strand, counting down.
AACTGTTAAAATTACATTTTTGATAGGATGGAGGGACAGGAAGAAGTTGGGGAAGAAAGGAAGGAGCTAGTTGACTTTTTAGAATGAAACCTTTTCAGGAAAGTTCAGGACTTAGTGTAACAGAGGAAGAATGTGGTCTTAGGGGTAAGAAAAATAAAATAGGAGATAAAATTTATTTTTATGCAATTTTCCCCATATTTGTTTGTTGTTTATTCTGGAGAAGGGATAAATTTTAAGAATGCATCCTTTAACCACCTTCACGTCTGCCATCTACCTCTATTGTTACCTCTGAGTTCTAAGATGCCAATGCCTTCTTCCACCCACCCCATCCCCCACCCCCGTACTGTGTGGTCTCACTCTCAAAAAGCAGAATCCAGGCTAATTAATACAGATGAAGTCTTTCAGGGATGTATCAGTTAAAAAAGACTCGTGTGCTCTCAAAGTAATTCAATAGCAGTTTATATTATTTCTTTAGGGACAGTATATTTTTTTAATTAAACTATTGTTATGACACTGGTTAATAAAATTAAATAGGTTTTAAGAGTACAATAATATATCATATGTATATTGCATTTCGTGTTCACCATTCAAAGTTAAATGTTCTTCTGTCACCAAATATTTTATCCCCTTTGCCCATATCTACCTCCTCTCTCCCCTCTTCCCTCTGGTAACCACTAATACATTAGGGACAGTATATTTTTAAGTTACCAAACTCATTAGAAAAGGAATGTAACCTGTCCCTTTGGGCAGCGTTTTCTATGTTACATAATCATTAAATGCCATCTAAACCTTCAAAGATTTAATTATACGAAAAATAACCAGTGCTGATATATTTTACTGGAAAATTATTTCTAAAATTGTTAATGCATATTTGATTATATTCTTTATTAACTAGACTATTATAATAGGTAGAATAATATGTCACATGTAAACTAATGCCTAAAATGTATGCATAAATAAAAATTTACTGCATTATTTTTACTCTATAAGGAGTGATATTGCAGATATATTCTTGGTTACAATCTGAAAATTAGAGTTTTTTTTAAATGTGAGAATTTCTCATCTTTTCAACTAATTAATTCCATTTAAGGAGGACACACATTAAAACATTGTGAATTTATTTATTCCTGTTTGTCGGGTCTATGTAGACTAGCAGTTAAAGCATTTCTAAATAGGAAGCTTTAAAACTGCATTCCTTTTACCATATTTTATGATATAGCTCAACATAACAGAAAAAATATCACTCAGTGTTTTTAGAGAATCCATAAGTGAAAGACTGAAACACTTTACTAAGGAAGTCACTATTTTATATGCTTCTTATGTCTGCTCATCATCTATTAAGTTATGTGATAGATGTTGTATTTGGTGCAGAACATGACTTTCTCTGTAATATGTAAAAAATTATCTCTGGACCAAGCCATTGCCTCGATCTCCTGCCTCATGTTATTCTCCTTCTAATCCTTTATATATATATTATATATGTATGTATAGATGAATATATATATATTTTAATTGAAGGAACCTCTAACTTGCATCACTAATTCTCTTATCACCCTCCTAAAAATCTCCAAATACTCTATTCTTTGTACAGAATGAAGCCAAAACTCCTTAGCATTACTTTCAAGGCACTTTCACTATTTCTCATCTATTATATGCCATATACCAACTGAGAAAATTTACCAAATATATCTTGCTTTCAAAACTTTTTTACGTTGATATACTTACCTCCTGGAACGTTATAAAATAGAGCTAGAAATTCACTCACATTACAGTTTGGATAGTCAGAAAAACTGTGTGTGTGTGTTTTTTCTTTTTCTTCTTCTTTTTTTTTTTTTTAACTGTCTTTATCGATGTCCAGGCCTTTTTCACAAGCTCTCAGAATATAGGTATCAGGAAAAACACATTAGTACTTTTAATTTCAATTCAGCCTGATGAAATGACTTTGACAGCCCTTTCAAGTAGCCACGGTCTTTTGGGCCCTAATTATCAATCTTTCAGATGACCATGTGCTTGTTCTCACCCATGTTCTCTCAGGAGGATAGCGCCCAGGAGTATGTTGGAAGGAAAAATTAAGGAATCTTGTGTCATTGTGAATTACCATGTCTTTATATTCAACCATGCTTTAGGGTGTCCTTGGTCTACTAGAGTTTTCAGTTGAATTATGGTGACATAAAAATATTTCATTTGTCTCAGGGCTTTGGTAATTCAAACTCACCTTCAAAATCTCTGCTATTAAGTTACCTTGGATCTGGCTATGGTACTCATGAACTGCTCAACTCAGATAGTCCACCTTACTATCTTCCATTTCTGTCCACTAGGAGCATAAGAATTTCTGGTAATTTATTCAACTCATAAAGACTCATGGGAACTTTGTTGATTGATGTTCAGACCTCTGTTCACCACTCTCTCAACTGTAACACCAGGTTTTGTTGATAAAAACTAGTCTCAAGTTTGTATATGAACCATTTTTAAGAAAGCTTCTTCCAACTCTTCCAGGTGATATATGGATTCTTTTACCATCAGGGGCTTCTTCTTGTCATCCATGTTCCCATGTTTTGAGCCTTTAAAGCAACTGAGAAAGAGATGTCAATTCCTGAGATTTTACTCTATTTGTAAGTTAACAAGGTAGCCTATTTCTGTTTATAGTTGCTGACAGAAGACACAAAGTTTCTGGATCAGAGACAAAGAACTTTATTATTATAACATAGCAAGCAGCATGAGAATGATGTTGGCTCTGACTCCCCTTTCCCCTCAAGTTCCATGGAGTTGATACAAAATGACTCAGATGAATACTGAAGACACAATGTGTTTGATTCACAGCAGCTTCCCCAAGATCAATGTTTTTCTAACTTTGGCTGTTCTGGAGAGACACATTGCACCACCTATAAGTTTTCTCTCTGCCAATAATACCCTGAGAAATGGCTTAGGTAAGTGCAGTCAAGACTTTACATTCTCGCCACAGCCAACAAGAACAAACAGGGTCACTTATGTAACATGGTAGAGTGTCTCTCCCAACAGAAGGTCAATATACATTCTTTACACTTAGCCTCTCCTGTATCTTACTTCTGCCCACAATCCTCCAGGCTAGGAGAGGTGAGCTTTTCTCTTTTTTTTATCCTGCACAACAACTTTTTTTTCTCATCAATGCATTATACTAAGATGTTGTAATGGGTAGGATTATCTTCATTACATATGTAAAGATAGTTCTTAAATGTCCCATTATGCCTAGCTTTTGAAAAATGTAGTAAAAGCTGAATCAGTGCAGGTCCTCTGGGAAATAGATACCAGGATGGAATAGTGCAAGAGAATTTTTGGAGGTAATGCTTCTGAAAAATAAAGGAGTAAGAGAGGAGTAGTAGCCAAATAAATAACTGAAGAGCATAATACATCCTGACACCTATGAGAGGAGATGGGAGAAGGAAGGAATATTTGGGAATAAGAGTCTCTGTGATGTACTTCTGAGAAAGTTTTAAGCAGCTTAGTGGGGAGTTAAGCACTGAGAAGAAATGACCAGATCCCAGTACCCCTGACATGATAAATCATTGAGTCACCCTGGCTGACAGCTAGAGGTCATCAGCTGACTGCACCATTGGCAACTGGTTCTGCCTTACAGGGAGTACTTATGGTGTACTTTTTGGGCTACCACAGGAACTGAAGGGATTACATAACCTCTTCATGTTAAATCCTATCATCAGACTAAAGAACTCAAGTACCACATCTATCTTGGAGCCATAATTGATAGATTGTACTGGAAGATGGGAGATTGCAAGGGGGAAATTAGAACATATCCTTTAATTTTTGAAAAATATTCCCATTTTAGTATTTTCTTCTGTCTTAAGATGTTGAAATCTTATTTCTTCCAAAGTTCAAGGTACACCTTTTCCATAAAGTTCCCCCAGAGTCAATCCCTAACTAGTAACTCTACATTAACATTGTAATATAAATGATTGAAATAAGCGTTTCATGATGTCTCTAAAACCCATTTATTTCTATCTCCTTTTCAAGACTTCATTCCTTAGTTTTATGAAGGGAGCACTAATAATGTCAACTACCTGCAGGTCCCGATCTGCCTCAGTCTATCCACAGATCCTAGCAGAAGCAGGTTTTGTTAGTATGCTCTGTCCCATTTTTCAAAAATATGGTCACTTCCCTTGATGTGAGATCTGTGGCCCAGCTGCAGCCTGTGCATCATTTTTTTTTTCCTAACATGTCCCTTTTTTTTTTTTTTACCAAAAATCCTTTGATAGGGGTGAGTCCTAGTTATCTGTGTAACAGCATAGAAAAATCATTCGGAAAACTGTTGTATTTTACTTGAAAATTCTAAGTAAAAAATGGCTCATGAGGAGTGTTCTAACTCAGGAAAAAATGAGTGGAAATTAGAAGTGATTTAGTAGAAGGGGAGTTAGTTAAAATCAGCTAGTATCTGGAATAGAGAGGCAAAAAATGGTCCTCAAAAAGTAAGAGATTGCTCTTGGGGATTAGTAGCCATCAGGATGAAAAGAAAAATATAGGGAATGAGATCATGGGCAAGAGGGGTTGAGAGGAACAGTTCTGGAGACAAAGATATAAGAGGGACTCAGTAGAAAATCCTCAGTTCTTCTGACCCCTTACAACTTCAACTTAAATTTCCTATGTGTCCATTCCAAACCCCTGGATATCTGATCCATTTTCCATACCCTAATTTCTGCCTACTTATTCACCTAACATTTTGTAAGTCCCAATGATATTTTTTATCCCAGTGTTTGACCCTTTACCTTTTGCCCCTAATAAATCATTTTCATTATTTAAGAACAAATCTTATGATGCTACCAAACACACTGCTTTATTTTTTCTAATCGGTAATAGCCACAATGTTGGAATTCTTTTATAGCTGTATTTTACTGGTACAGGTGATCCTGAGGTTTACATAGCTAGTTGGATTGTCAGCCTGTCCTCGCTGTGGCAAACAGAGTTTTAGAAAGCAGGTCTCCATATAGTTTACTTCTCTTCCTATTGCTTCCATTATGCCAAGGTCATGGATTATTTTACACCTAGACACAATCCTTCCCAGGTCTTAAAAGAAGATAGGATTCTGAGAGATAAATAATATATAAGTAAAGGAAACACCAACAGAAAAAGTACAAAGGGCAAAATGAATTCAAGACACTGCACATTGTCCTTTATGACCACTGTAGTTAGAATGGCTCACAGAGAGTTTATTTAGCAAAACAGATGTGGATGCAATAGAAACTAAAGTGTAGTTTCTGATTGGGAAAGGAACCTATGCTAGAGATTGCTGATCATTCTGTTTCTATTCTTTTCTTTTTTTATAATAGAATTTTTTCAGTTCCAACTGGACACAAACAACCTAGACTCCTTTGCAGCAAGGTAGAGAGATGTGACTATACCCAGGCCAAATGAATTATATCTGCAACTGGTGAGGAAAATTCCTTACAGAGGAAGTTTTTTTTCTCCTGTTTCTTTCCTTTCTGTGCTGGCAGATAATAGTGAACATTGGATCTGCTGCCCTTAAACCCCAACCTGTAATTCATGTTGAGAATAACAAGAGCACCCATTAGTCCTGGATCTTTGAGCTCTTAGCTTATCTAAGCCTCTGGTTAGGGGTTCCATTTTTATACCAAGTCATGTTTTTTATTAATAAAGAGCTTTTGAAGATTTTGAAGTAATTGTTAATTTAAAAACTCAAGGTTGCTATGCAAAAAGTAAATAAGGTAGTAATACTGGTTTTAGTAATGTAATATGCAGACAGCCATGTTTTTAATATGATATTCAGTCTGATACAAAACACCTCTCTTGTATTGTCACCAGAGTAACTTAGCTCTTCCCCTAGGCAGTTTTAATTAAAATATTGCTAACATTCATATGATCATTAGAAGAGAGAGAAGACCAGAGTCTTCTAATGTATTGCCTATTTACACTAGTAAATTATTTAATTAGGAGTTGTCACTTAGAAAACATCAGAAAATTAGATGCAAAGCTATTCAATTTTTCCTGGAGTTTTGTAAGATGAGGCCTTTTTCCCAGCTAAGGAGGCTGTGTAAAGAGTGCTCTCAGAAGCACTCTGTCAATGGCAAGCACTTCAGTGGGCAAGGCCTACACAAGCATTACGTTGTCTACTGTTCCCAGCAGCCCTATAAAGACAGGACCCTTTATCACTAATTTTACAAATGAGAACACTAGTTTAGCTGGGTTTAGGGACTTGTCCAAGGTCACTATAAGTGGTAAAGCTAGTGCTTAAACCCAGTAAGACTGACTTCATAGCCTTTGGTTTAACCGACTCACTATATCATCTTAACATTTCATGGCTCACATGAAGAGCTGAATAAAACTTATTCTTACTTCCCAGTGTGGTATGGGATCATCCTTAAAGCAATTGGTCATTAATCCCTTGTCTGTAAGCAGTTAACTTGATATGGCAGAGATATATGTAATTTTAGTTAGAATGCTATTTCTGACCTTGGAAAGGCACTGATGAAAAGAAAATACATGCATAGTATAATCAAAGTTTGATAGATGTTTCCAAGATAATGTTATATGCAGTTTCTAAAAACATTTGCGCCACCCCTCTCATTTTAATAGTTATAAACCAATTTAATGTTTCTTAATAAAAATCATGCCAAATCCAGTTTTAGAATCATTTTCCTTTTCTTTGAATTTTTCTCTTTTAAAGTTTTTAAATAGATATTTCACACACCTCTTCTAAATATACTATGCCACCATTTTTTTCCTCCTCATTTAGAAATCATTTGAATTTGAAATATAAAGAAAACCTGGAATGACCTGAGCCCAGGAAGAAGAGCAGCCTTCCATTCCCTGTGATTTAATCAGTGGGTCTGGCTGTGAATTTTTTGAGTGAGTAGGTTCTGTAATGAGCTGCTTATTTTCCCAGTTATCACAATAAAAAGGGCATGAACCAGAACTGGTACCAGCAGGAGTGCCTCGTGACTGTCAGATAAGAGGAGGAGTTGCTTTGAGAATGTGCCTGTGACTCAGCTCTGTGAAATTCACCAGCATCCTTCTCCCAGATAAAGACTAAATGGCAGAATGAGAAATCTGTTAATTTCTCAGTGGAGAAGGAGGATTCTGAATACTGAACCCTCTCTTAAAACTGAAGGGATGCTGATTGCTGATCTAGATAAGAATGAGGTGAATTCCTTGGTTTTTTATGATACTAAGATTAACAAAATTTATGGTTCTGTGGATTTCTAAGAGATAACAAGGTTCTTAGGCTTCACATATGGCTCCAGCCCAATGTGATTTTAACTGCTGACCTATAGAAATTTGGTTGTGCTTTCTGTATGAGACTAACCATATTGTGCCATAACATTCCTTATAATCTAGTTGCTTTATAAATATGTCAATAATTTTGTTATTTATTGTTATATTTACATTTACATATCCCTGAGATTATGTTTTGTACAATGATGTAAATATTTTTATTGAATAATGAAGGGGAATGATTTCTTTTCTTTTTTCTTTTTTTTTTTTAGGTATTCTGAAGAATTTTTCCTTTAGTTGTCCAGTGTTATTCTTTTGCTTGCTGGCCACAGACTACCTAAAAAAATTAACCACTCTTTTTTCTATTTGATCGTTTGTTACCTACAAAAGCAACAATATCTATGGTTCAACTTAAAGTTTCCACAAATCATAAACTATTAAATAAAATTTATATTAATGAACCTAACATAATGCAAATAGTATATTATAACCCCATATTTAAATATCTGTAATATGAGCTTCAGAGCATAAGTTCTTGAATGTACTTCTCAATATTTTAGAGTCTTAAATTATCTTTTTCCATAAGAAATCTTTTTATGTCTTGGCTTATGTTTCACAATATAAAAGAAACTAGTTGCCACCTGGACTTATTTATATATTATTCTGGGAAATTTATAATATATAGATCTAATTTGAATGCAAGTTATGATGGTAAGGATTATTTTCATTTTGGTTAGTAGACTGCATAAATATTAAAATTATAACTTATTACATTATAAAATAGAAAATATTTACCTATCCACTTAACAAGAATTTCTTAGATGCCTAATATCGGGCAAGGGCACTGACTGAGACTACAGGTGTAAAAGAGATTCTCTGTCCTCTCAAGGAATTGCAAAAAGATGAACAACATCCACCTTTCATGTATTTCTTCACTTATATCCTTAACTTATGTAATAAATCATCTCCTAATGATGTAAGCTCTAATTTATTGGGTAAAAAAAAGTTCTTTCCTCTCTTGTAATTTACCATCTAAGTAACTAAAAAATAAACTCATGTATGTTACTCTAAAGCTTAAGCATCATCATATCTAAATATTTCATTCCTAAACCTGTGTCTATGAGGGAAATGCTTTAGGAACCAGATACTGCTTTTACTTGAGGGGGCCTGTAAGAGATCAAAAATATAAGGCAAAATTGTTCACACAGAAATACTAATTAGTGCTAACACACTCTTACTGTCTGTCATCAAAGCTATTTAAAAGAGCTATCAAGTAAATCTGTTGTTATCATTGGAGTAATCAGAGTTGCAGTACACACACACACACACACACACACCTCTAGGTCCTTTTCACTGCCAAAGAAATGAATTTCGACTCAGTGAATATGAGGAATATTTGTTTATTAAAGGCACAGTATGAAGTAGAAGACCGGTCAAGCCTAAAACCAGCTAGCCATGTGGAAACAGGTTGCATACTCCTGGGGGGAACCCGGGTTACAGCCAGGGAAGTTGAAGAGCTGTAACCCCAGGGGAGGGAAATATCTGTGTTATATTCACCTGTGATGGATGTTCCCAAAAGCATTCCTAGGTGATTGGCAAGTGAGGTCATTTTGATTGACACTTGGCTGCTATATAATTCTCTGCCTAAGCAGTATGCATGTACATACCCAGAATTATACCACTATTGAGGTGTTCTTTGGGTGGTCTCTAGGCTGGGCCCCTATTCCTTTGTTCTGCCTGTTGCTCATGTCTAATTAGTTATCTAACACTGTGAACATGCCCACTTATAAGTTATGGTGATGGAGGGCTTTCTGTTGCTCTCATAGCTTGCATAGGACCTAATGTATTTGCACAGGTAAGAAAACCTTACAAATCGAAAACCTTTCACTAGATAAGTGGGAGTTTGTTACAGTTCTGTGGTAGTGTCGTAGACTGCTCCAAATGGCTCCCTGCCTCCTGGTATTCACAACCTTGTGAAATCTTCTCCTGTAGTGACTCGCTTTTAAAAAAGAGAACATAGCAAAAAGTTTTGTCACTTTTAAGATTAGGTTATAAAAAATATTACTCCCTCTCTTAACCTCTCACTGACACAGTCTAATAAATCCAGCTGCCATATGTGAGCTGCCCTTTGGAGAGGCCCAAAAAGTAAAGAACTGAAGGCAGGCTTGAATACTCAGTGCATCAACCTATGAGGAACTAAATCTTGCCAACAACTATGTGTGTGAGCCTGGGAGTGGATTCCATCTCTGCTGAACCTTGGGATAGTTTTGGCTTTTGACAGCACTGTTACTTCAGCCTGCGAGAGACCCTGAGCCAGAGGAACCTACTAAGCAGCACCAGCAGCTTGACCCAGAGAAACTGTGAGATAATGAATATGCGCTATTTTAAATTACCACATTTCCGGTGATTTTTTTATACAGCAAGAGATAACTAATACAAATTCTTATTTTCTAGGGTTGAAAGTAAAGATTTTAGCTGTGAAGTAAGATGGTGAAGAGAAGTGAGGAAAACAAAGAAAAGTAGGATTGCTGAATTGAGGGAGAGCAGATTAGATTTATAATCATAGGCATCTTTTTATTCCGCCAAGATATTGAGAGCCAGTGTAATTAATGAGCACAACCAAAGGAAATAAGAGCTTTATAACAGTGCAATCAGAAAAACTGCAGAGACATAGTTAATCACAGTGAAAATCTTTTTAATTGTGACATCGACACAATATTTATGAACATTAATTCCAATTACAATTAATTTTTAAGACATTCAGACTCTTTAAAGTATAACACAGAGATACAAACACAATAGCATCCGAGGCACACCTTGGAGGTATGGCGGGTTTGGTGCCACCGCAACAAAGCCCGTATAGAAACGAATCCATATCCTCTTGCTCGTCTTGCCTTCAATTTGTGAAAAATGCAACACTTGTAAAGTGTAATAAAGTGAAGTGTAATAAAACAAGATTTACCTGTATTATCTTGGTGACTAACTAGGTAGGTGAACTTTGGAAAACTATTTTACCACCCTAAACTCTATTTCTTCTATGTCTAAAAGAAAGACTGTACAACCTATTCCCTAGAATTGTAGAAATAAGAAAATATATGAAAAACACCCATACAATACCTGATGCATGGAATTTGGCTCCTACCCTTATGATTAATTTTCCTCTTTCATCATATACAGTGTGTGAATCTCATTCGTTGATTATGGCCACTCAGTATTTAACTTGAATAATGAACACCCAAGCGCTCAAGGGCATCTTAGAGGCTGTGAGGGACGCTGGTCTGCCTGTGCCCTGCGGCTTCACCATAATGAATTCTGTGGAGAGAGATTTTCTAATCACACTCAGAAGATTCTTAATTTGCTTCCAAGTGTAGAATTTGGAGTTCACATTCTAGAAATGAAATCCATTTTAACACCCACTCTTCAACACTTATATAGAGCTAAGTCTGTGGCATGCTATCTTAGTTGAATTCTGCTAAATTTCCTGTCTGGGGCTGCCTGAAACAGGATTGTTATTTTCCAAATAACCATGGAATCTCTGTCTCTCTCTTCTCTGTCTCTCTCTGTCTCTGTCTCTGTCTCTCTCTCTCTCTCTCTCTCTCTCTCTCTCTCTCTCTCTTTTCCCTCTCTCTCTCTCTTCTTTCCTTTCTTTCCTTCTTTTTTAAGTGTCTAGAATATCAGTTATAAAAATTCTGTATTTTTTCCACTTTGATTTTTTCCTCTCATCTGACATATTTTGACCTAGATTAAGCCTTCAAAATTGTCACATGATGTTTTAAAGCAACCAGGGCCAGAAACTCAAGTAAGGGATGAAGGAAGACACAGATATTAGCAAATAAAAAATACTTCTTCCTGTACACTAACAGTTCTAGGGTTACTAATTATTCTTTGCCTACACAACTATCACAGTTAGAAAGTAACAGAAACTAACTGTGTAGTTTAACTGAAAAGAATTTATTGGAAGGGTATAAAGATACTCAGGACTGAAGGTAGAGCTGAAAAGTCAACTTGAAGGAAAAGAACTTTTTACCTGAAGGTCTCCATAGCAAGAATCACTGGAAAGTCTTATTTAGGCACCACTGCTGGAATGAGTAAATAACTGAATAAAGGGGTTTTTTGTTGTTGTTGTTCTTGTTTTCTCCTCCATTTGTGACATTGTACTCAAATTTCAAAATCCTGAGAGAGAATTTGGGAAGGCATAGGTCTGGTGGGCATGCCTTTGTTTATTTCAATGAAGTGAAACACAAGATCATGAAAAGACTCCTGGTACCCCTAACGCTTCTGAAGAAGCATCCTGCCCTAACTCATTTTCCTGCCAAGGCTCACATGCTCTTGGAGACATAATTTCACAAGAAAATCTCAGGATGCTAGTGGGAAGTAGAAATGGATGCTGGCTGGATGGCTTAAAATGGCAAATATTGGCCATATGTATTTCTTAAACACTCATTTGAAAGAAAGAGACCTTCTTAAACCATATGTAAGATCTAGCCTGTGAAACTGTTGAGCAGTCACCCTCAGGTCAGGTGAAAACAATATATCTTGGTGGCTTATAACTCAGACTGTAGAGCCAGACTGAAGGGATTCAAATCCCAACTCTGTAGTTTAGTAACTATAAAACTATGGCAAATTGTTTATTATTTTTTTTTTCTGTGCTTGAGTTTCCTTGCCTATAAAAGGAAATAGTAACAGTGCCTACCTCAAGGGGATACCATAATGCTTGCTTGTGTCGGTATATGCACAGCAGTTAGTAAATCCTCAATTAGTGTTAAAGTGAACAAATATAGGGTTAAACATCTAGTGTTCTGAGGTCCAGGATGAAGTTCAATTAGGCTGGTCAGTGGTCATCAGCTAGATTGTTATTCAATGGGCCAAATACGTAAGTAATCAATCAAACTGCAGGTGATGAAGGCAATAATAAAACTCAGGTGCCATAGATAATGGAGGCTGGGGCCAGCTGTGAGAATGACACCAGATGAATAGGCACATGAGAATCAGAACACAAAGTGAAGGATGAGGCAAAACACTAGACCAGAAGGCATTGCAAATAGGAACCAAGAGGTTTGCAGAAGCACTGAGGAAGAAAAAGCAGATAAACCAGATACATGGATTCAACATTAAGGAAACATTCTGAGAAATTCTATCTCTGTCAAATGCTTCTCATAATTTTACTAGGTTTTAGGGAAATATAGTGGGCCACTCAACTTTCAGAAAAAGGGACATGATTATACCTATAAATATGGATTGTGAGAAATAGGGATAGAGGCAGCAAATGGTACATTAGCATTGTGGCATCCATGCCTAACAATTTTAAAATAATAATGATGATGCTGCTAACATGAGTTAATAATAGTAGTAATGCTAGATAACATTTACTTAGCATTTGCTATGTGCCTGGCACTGTGCTAAGTGCTTTTTATCCACTACATAACTTAATTCTTCAACACATCTTTAAGATAATTACTAAAAAGGAAAATCCTGAAGGGTATAGAATTTGTCTGCCTTCTTCACCACTCTAGCTACACCACTTAGAACTAGACCTGGTACACAAGACATATTTGCAAACTGTCAGATGGTCCCCAATTGAATAACGAAATGAGGTGTTGACAATTCGAATAACTTGCTCAAGTCAAATAATGGTAAATCATAGAGTTAAGGTTCAAAGTTGGAGAGAACTTGACTCTAGAGCCCATGATTACTCTATAGGTTCTAACCAACACTGTCTTGTTGCTAAAGATCACCCACAGGAATTTTTTTTACTTACTATCCATTAAGTCCTATACTTCCTTATGTCATCAGATGAAATCGGTTGTTATAAAAGGAAAAAAAAATAGTTGATGATGAGCTTGTGATAAAATAAGATAATAACCAAATAATATGAGGGGCCCCAAATCAAAGGTTGTGATATTATGCAAACATGAGGACTTTGAACCAATTATGTACAAGGCTTTGTATTAATTGGATAATAAAAATATGATCAAGAAAGGTGTCTGAACTTGAAGAATTTACATTCTAGGGGGAAAAACAGGGATATAAACAAATAAATAATCTAGTAAGTGCAGAAATAGAGGTATTGGGTGTTCTTTAAAACCCAACTGGTCCAGTAGCAGTGAAACTTTCTGGGGCACAACGGGCATGCACAGGAGTAACGGGAGTGAGAAAGAAAGGTAGTTGATAAGACACAAGGAGAAGGGATTAAGCATGGTGCCAAGGAGATTGTACTTTATTTTGTAAAAAGTGATAAGACAGCAGGATTATTGTGTTAAGGAACAACTCTGCTGGTTTGATAGGAATGAAGAAAGGTGGTCGGTCCATAGGAGGCCCGAGCAGTGATGCAGGGCAGAGACGGGTAGGGCCTAAAATGAGGTTGCAGCAGTGGATGCATGCAGAATCAACAGGACTGAGCGGCTGATTAAATTTCAGCATGAAAGACAGCTAGAAGTAAACAGGACTCTGGCATTTCTCATGGGGGAAAGTGGGAAGATGATAAAACAGTATTAACAGAAATAAATAGGTAACAGAAATTAATAGAAAAAGCAGATTTGTCCAGGGTAGGGGAAAGAAACCTTCATGTAGATATGTATAACATGTAAAGGATTTTTGTTTTTTAAAATGTGAAGAAGGAACTTAGGTACATATAAGAATGCAAAGGCACATATTTTTGTTGTAAAGTATTACACATGGGAAGTAATCCTATAAAGTTTTTTGTTGTTGTTTTGCTGTTGTCATTGCTGTTTTCTAAAAGCTTAGCTCCAGTGCTGTAACTGAGTGAGTTTAACATAATTTACTGGGAGGTCTTTTAATATAAAATCTTCTTTCTCTGGATGCTGTTCTCATCTTCTGGAACTAACTGTAGCCTGTTTATAATCTACCAGGCACAGTTCGGGTTTACAGACCTAACGATGAAGTTAGTGGCTAGGTCTACTTTTGCTAAATCCATGAGAAGATAATTTTCTCATTTGAAACATCATTTGTAAAGTCTTTTCTATATCTTTTAGCTTGAAAGACGATAGCCTTAAGACAGAGGAAAGCTTATCTAAACACAGTATCAGTCAGGAAAAAAGCAAGAAATCTAGATGTTCTGAGGACATAATTGTCAGACAGTTAGGAGTCTCTTAATTAATTGCTCAGCCAACAAGATATTATTTTTTCTTACAACTTTTTTGAGGTATAATCGGTATATAAAAATCATATATAATTAATGTATATGTTTAGTGAATATGGGCAAACTTGTGTTCTTATCACCATGACTCAGTTATAAACATACCTATCACCTCTAAAGTTTCCTCACCTTTGTTTTGGCCTTTTTGTGTGTGTGTATAGTATAAGGACACTTCATGAGATCTACCCTCTTAACAAAATTTTAAGTTTGCAATAGCTTATTGTTAATTATAGGCACTGTACTGTACAGTAAATCTTTGAAACTTACTCATCTTGAATAACTATAACTTTATACCATTGAACAACAATTTCCCATACCCATCTCCTCTTGGTGACCAGCATTCTATTGTCTACTTCTGTATTTTTTGCTTATTTTATATTCTTTCAAGTTTAAGTATCTCTAGACCCAGAGTTAGATCCTTTAAATTTGAGTTAAATAAAGTATGTGAAAGTATTTTCTTTCAAAAGACATAAGGACTGATAAAATATATATGCATACATAAATATACATAAACACATATATAAGTATATACAAGAAATAGAACTCTCAGTTTCCAAATGGGACATGGATGAGTAAATTATGATTAATTGCTTTTTTGTTTTTATATCTTAGATATTGGTAAATATAGATTTTGACATTTAAATGTATGTTTTTGTTTGAGATGTAGAGAGTATAGGCCTTGATAAACCTATCAAGAATTTTTGCTGTTGTTTTAGTTATTTATGATACCATAGCTTTTAACTTTTTTGCTTTTTCATTGCTATTGAACAGATCTGTTTTAGACTTTTATGTTCTTGAAGGGTTAATTAAGAGGGGTATCTGGCAGAGATTATGCACATTAAATTGTTTGGTTTTCTATGGTAGAGCTAGTTCTAGTTTGTATAGTCTGCAATTATCAATTTATAGTTCATATGATATTTAAATTTAGAAGGAGTAATAACATAAATACGGGATATTAAATAAACTATCAGTTTCTCCTGTTCATCCAAGTATTTAATGAAGAAGTTAATTCATAGATTTTAAAAGCAGCATTAAATTTAAAAACCTAATCTAAGAGACTACAAAAAATGAATTATAACGCATCAGTAGATATTTAAACCTGAAAGCCTAATTGTCTAGGACAGTAACCACCACTTTACTTGCCTCTCATTCATATGCTCTTTTTCTGTGGTTTTCTGATATTCCCACCAGAATTTGATGAACATATAATTATTCTATGTATTTGTCTTGTTGGTCATGATTTAGTATAAGGGGTACTTTCTAAAAAATTGATTTGGAATTTGGTTTAGATAAACGTTTTATAGATAATAAATTTGGGCCAATTAATTAAGAAAGTTAATGATAGTCACAAAGGAGAGTAAGAATTAGGGAAATAGCATTAAAAAGTTAGATTTTCTTTGCCTCTGGATTCTTTGAATGCTTGAATAATAAGTCCTTTGGTATTTTATTTTGTGCACAAAAAGAAAATAGGATTTCTGCATATGAGAATACGATCTGTTAATTGTTATATCAAGATCTTTGCTTTCCCAAATTTTATTTCCATTTCAAATCAGTTTAGTTGTCTATTAACTTCTTAAAATATTTTATAAAGGTTTAGTGTAATCTTCATTTTTGTTACTGTCATTTATAAACATTTAAAGACCCCCACTTAGAAAAACTGATTGGAAAATAAACATAGAAAAGCAGAGACTTGTCTCTGAGATGATCCTGATTTTCAAAACTGCTATTTTATGGCAAAAGTTATAGCTACTAAACATAAATTAACCATATATGTCTGATTTCTGATTGAAATTCAATACAGTTGATACTAAATTTATGTACTTTAGTTATCACTAGAATTTGTAAACTAATATTAACAGACTGATTGTATAAATCGGCACTTAAATGGCAATACAGATTAGCTATGATTCAAGTACTTACTAAAAATTATGATCTTAAAAATATAAAACTTCCTCAGAAATTAAAATCATGAATAATTGTCTGAGGAAAATGCACTCTCTATTTCTTGAGATGGCCTAAAAATCTGCTCCCGTGTTAATCTAAAGCAGCAAAAGTTACATACTTGAAGTCTCTTTATTGACCACTTGATAGAAGTAATCTTAACTGAATGTTTGGCATCATGCTTTTCACTTTTTATTGAGGTCCTGTAAGAGGAATTGTATTATGAAGCACCTCTAAAAATCTTGTTTCTGCATTTACAAGGATATTATTGAGGACACATTTTATACAGGATCCTCTTTGTGAGGATTGTCAGAAGATATTAATTTTAATTTTTAGTATCAGAAATTACTGAGCATTTCCTGAATAACTGGCTTATCTTATAGATTCTATAAATTTTTTAACTCAGCAAATCCCAAACTAAGCATAGCAATCACCAAGGAATACTTTAAAAATGCAGACTTTCAGAACTTTTCCCAGATTTACTGAACCATAATATGTAGGTATAGGCCTTAAGCATTTGTGTTTTTTCATGAAGCCCCCTGGTAATTGTCTAAATGTCTATGATCAGACATTGAAAATCACTGGAGTAACTGATTAAGTTTCCCATTTCTTACTGAAAGAAAATTTAAGAGGCAAAATTGTAGTCTATCCTTTATGAGTTCATATAATTTCATATTATGTCTGTATTTTTAATTTACCTCTTTCAAAATGTATCCTACCTTAACTTCTCTTTACCTTGATTTTAGCATTATACTTCTTTATACTGTATCTCATGTTTTTAGAAATAGTTGCTTGCCACCTTTAAATGTTTTTTTTTAAATTAGGTAAAATTATATCCCATAATATACAGAGCTTTTAAATGCCCTATTTCAAAAACATTGACAAATTATACATGTTAAAGAACCATCCAAATCAAGATAAAATGGGTAACTCCAGAAAGTTGCTTAATGTCCTTTTCTAGTCATTTTCCCCATCTATCCTCTAATTATAGCAATGAATAACCTGAGTTAACTATTATTAATTGAACCTGTTCTAGAACTTTGACTAAATAGAATCATGTGGTATCCACTCTTCTGCATCTGTTTTTTTCCACTGAAAAACATGTTTTTAAGATTTGTCCATTTGCTATAATTATCAGTAGTTCATTCTTTTTACAGCCAAACAGTAATCCATTTTCAAGACTATACCAAAATTTATTTATTCATTTATCTGCTGATGGACATTGAGTTATTTTTAGTTTGGGCTATTATGAGTGAACATTCTTGTACAAATCTTCCGATTTCTCTTGGGAAAATTACTAGGAGTGAAATGCTGGGTCACAGAGTAACTCTGTGTTTAACATTTTAGAAACTGCTTTTCCAAAGTGATAATATTATTTGAAGCTTTTATCAGCAAAGCAGAAAAAGTCCAATTGCTCAATAGCTTTGCAAGCAATTGAAATGTCAGTCTTTTTAAAATATGATATATAATAGTATCAAATTGTGTTTTCAATTTGCTGAGAACATTTTCATGCACTTGGTCATTCATATATATTCCTCAGTAAAGTGTCTTTTCAACATTTTTTCTGTCTTTAGTAGCTCGTTTGATTTTATATTATTGACTTATAGGAGTATTTTTTCTTTAACATTCTGGATGCATTATATTTTCTTTAATATATTCTGGTTACAAGTCTTTTTTCATATATGTGTCTTGAAAATAATTTCTTCCAGTCTATGGCTTGATTTTTCATTGTTCAATGTTGTAATTTGAAGAACAGAGCTTATTAATTTTGATGAAGCCCAACTTACCCATATTTTCATTTACTCTTAGTGCTTTTGTATTCCATCAAAGAAATCTCTGTTTACTCCATGTTTGCAAAGATATTTCCCTATATTTTATTTCATAAGCTTTATGGTTTTAATTTGTGCTTTTAGATCTATAATCTATCTCAAATTAATTTTTGTGCAGGTGTGAGACAGGAATTCATTTTCATGTTTATCTCTAAATATAGCCAATTGTTCCAACATGATTATTGAAAAGATACTCTCTTCCTCATTAAGTTATCTTGTTCTTCTGTTGAAGAACAATTGAACATGTATGTTCAAATTGAACATGTATGTTCAATTGTCAACATAGGTCTATCAACCCAAGTTGATGTAAAGTGGTTGAGCCAAAAGTCCTTATGAAAGAAAATCTACATCTTAGAGGAATGGGCCTTCTTTAGTCACTGGATCTAGTCATAGTCTCTTTTCTGTTCCATTGATCTATTTATGTACATTTATGACAATTACACTATCTTCATATCTGTAGCTATATAGTGAAGATTAAAATTAGAGAGAGAAGTAAAATCAAATAGTATGTATGTATGTAATATTTTCAAAATTATTTTTGCTAAGTTCTTAGAATTTTATATAAATTTTAGAATTGGCCAGTCAACTTGTCCATATAAATTGCTAGGATACTGACTAATATTTTATTGAATCTATAGGCCAAATTATGGAGAACTGACATCTTGACAACATTGATTCTTTAAATTCATGAATGTAGCATATTTTGCCCACTCCTTTGGTTCAAATGTTCTTCATCTATTGAATTTGTCATATAACATTTTCTCTTTGTTAGTAGGTCAATTATCATTAGCTATTTTCAAATGTTGAACTAAATTTATTTTCTTTTTAATTGATATATAAGTTACATATAACATTATATTAGTCTCAGGTGTACAACATAATGGTTTAACACTTGCATGTATTGTGAAATGATCAACACAATAAACTTGCATTCTTGAATTAAACCCCACTTTCTGGTGATGTATCGTCATTTGATTTACTCTGGATTTATTTTGTTAACATTTTGTGGCATATTTTTCTGTATGTTCATGAGTGATATTTGTTTCTTTTTGATGTTTTTATTAGGTTTGTTATGAGGTTTATGCTCTATTTTACTTTACTCTCCAGCTACCTCTTTGGTGGTCAAAGGAGATAAAAAGATGATCATCACACTGTTCTGTCTTGTCAGGGTATATCAGTTCCTGGAATATTGTTTAAAAATTACCACAAACTTGAACTTTTTGGCTTTAAATAAGAGAAATTTATTCTGCCACAGTTCTCCAGGCCAGAGGTCTAAATCAAGGTATTCCAGGGCTGCACTTCCTCCAAAGGATCTAGGAGACAATCCTTCCTTGCCTCATCCAGTTTCTGGTGAATCCAGATATTCTCTGACTTCTGGATACCTAACTCCAATCTCTGTCTCCATCTTCAAATGGCTTCAATTCTATCTGTGTTTTCTATCTTTAATAAGGAATTGAATTTAGGTCCCACCCAGATAACCAAGTCTGATCTCATCTCAAGATTCTTAATGTAATTACATATGAAAACTTTTTCAGCTAACGTCACTGTCACGATTTCTGGGGGTTAGCATACAGTCATATATTTTTGGAGTAACCACAATGGAACCCACCATGAAATTCACTAAGGCTTGAATCTCGTTTGTGTTTAAAAAGCAACTCTTTACATATGTTTAGTTTTAAGCCCAAAGGCTAGTGAATGAGTATATTCTTCTGTACTGGAAGAAATGTAGTTAATACAGAAAATCTCAAGTAGGGATAAAGGCATTTAATGGATTAGTTCAGGCCTTTCAAGAAATGGAAACCAACAGGGAATCAGACATGCAAGAGATTTATTGGGAAACACCCATGAAGGAAAAGGAGAGAGTAAGAAAAGATGAGGAGAAATCAGACACCTGTGAAGAAAAAAGTTAAGGAAAGCAGATGGATAGACAGAGTCTCAGATTGCAAGTTGTTCCAAGAAAGTTTCACCCAGGTTAATGGGGAGTCTTGAGCCAAAATTCCCCATCAAAAATTTTCTACATCTTAGAGGAATGGGCCTTTCTTAGTCACTGGCTTAGAGCAGCCCATTGGAAGTGAGAAGATAAGGGAAACAAAGTAGTAGAAAATTCAGAGACAAGAAGTAGGGCCTACCATTCAAATATGTCCTCTGCAGTAGGAGATCTGAGTGGAGCATTTTCATGACTACCACAATTAATATGTATAAAATTAAATTTACCATTTGGGGGCTCCCAATGAAGTAAATTATCTCTGAATAATGATTCATATCCATCCACTTCCATACCCTCTCCCATGCTGTGATGGTCTTAAGGGATTTTTATTTTTTATATAGAATGTATTTTTTCTCAAGGAAAGAGGATAATATTCATTAAATGAAATAATTTAGAACATTAATTTATAATCTAATTATATCTAATTATAATTTATAATCTATTTAAAAACACTTTATTTTTAAATAGAGAATTTGGTCTATCATTATTAAATTTTTAACCCCCCTTAGAATTTTTTGATACTTCCTATACAGATTTGGAAATTTGAAAATTGAGGGTTGGAATATTATAACATGACATTTTGTTTATGTTTGTCCTCTTTACAGCCTTTTCCAAACCAGAATCCAGAGGTCTGATTTGTTAGGAGACCTTGTGAACCCACGTGATTCTCTATAGCTGTGAATACTGCTGCATACTTAAACAACACCACCACACTCTGCTGCTGCCTCAGCACTGGGGATGGGGGTCATGCTCTCCAGAAGTCCAGCAAGGGCAGTGAAATGAATCAGGATGACCTTTAGCTTCAGATGGACTGAATATTTATTTTAATCCTGCAACCATAGTGGCCATTTTGTGGCAGAAGGAACCAAATTCTATGGGTTTGGCCTCTAATTTAGAGGACCTGGTTCAAGTACTCCATTTCCCCTTATGATTTGTAATTTTACAATAGAATTCCAGTTGTATTTCCTCAAGAGAGTATATGCATGGTGGGGAAGGTGGTTTGAGTTTCAAATGACTATCACGAAAAAGTATTGCCTTTCTTTCTCTGCCTGATTACTGTAAAATACTTCTCTTGTTGCTCCTCTTCATATGTCTCATCAGTGGAGGATTAGGTGGAAATTTATAAAAATTAAATATACAAGTATTTGGAGGTTTTTTCAAGTTAAACATTGTAGTTGGTGTTTTTGGGCTTCAGGAATCCTCTCTTCCAAGAGAGTTAACTTTCTCTTTCTTACTTCTAGTCCAGCATTAGTAATCTGGATACTGCCACATGTGTTATTAATAATAATGGATTCAAAAAATACACATATGTATGTTTAACTAAATAAGCTGGCAGAATTTGAATAATAACTATTTATAAACATATTTTTAGAGAGCATTTGGTATGTGCCAGGCACTTTAAAAAGTAGTTTGTAAAATAAATATGATAGAGTTCCTTCCCAAGATACTACAGTCTATCTTGGCAATAGACTAGTAGTGCACAGCATGTACATGCACGTGTACACAAGTATTACGTATAATAAGTATCATCATGTGGATTTCTTCTGAGAAATCTATGGTGGTGATATCAGAATAACTAGCCCTCTCCAAGTATTTTGTGATATTTAGATTCCTTTGTGGATTTGTACCTCTTGGGCCTTTTCACTCTCAGAAGACGTACAATTACAGAGGCAGCAGAGAGAAAGGAATTAGAGTCATGTTCTATTAGAAGATAACAAGTCATAGTGCAAATATAGAAAGTTATTCTAGCTTTCTGAACAAGAAATTTTACAAGATATGTGACTTACAAATCTGTTACTTGGTAGACTGAAACATCCTGAAACACTTACAAACATAAAAATGAATTTAGTGTTTTCATTTAAAGGCTTTTACAATCCCATCAAAGAATAGATCATATTAGACCATTTGTTGTCCTTTACCATAAACAAGGGAGTCACAGTTTATAGTACAATCATGGAATGCATGAATTATCTGTGCTGTTTGCTATAAGATGCTATATTTTATTAAAAATGGTTTAAGTTCTCAAGATATTTTCTGTCCTGTCTGGCTCCTATTGGGGTTTAGGTAATGGTAGGAAAAAAAGAAAAAGAAAAAGAAAAAAGAAAAAGAAGAAGGTCAGAGGATTGGAGCTAGAAAATTGAAGATTTAGAGAATTTTTTCTGCTCCCTTGGGCCCACTTTGTTGTGATTCCAAAGTTCCTCGGCAGCCACAGATCCTGTCATCCTTCCATGCCTTCAGCTCCCACCAAGCTCTGATAACACTGCTCTCTTGACACATCAGACCTAGAAGTGGTAATGGATTCTAGTCTCACTACTGCCGACAGTTCCCTTAACCCTTCACACACTTCTGAAAATAGTCCCTTAATTGAATATTTAAACAGTTTTGAATATATCTTGTGTCTTCCAGCCAGGGTGCTGCTTAATATAGTATCAGGAGTGGCAATAGGAAATAAGCCCTCTGACTGAGAATCTGGTATTGGTTTGATCATATATTTAATGAACACATGGATAGCCACCTTCCCAGGAGAAGTGGGACACCAGTAATCCATAGTATGTGCAGAGTGAGTATAATAATTACTTAATTAATATCAAGGAGCAGAGTACTTCTTTCAAAAAGTAAGGGACAGTACTTAGTTGCCACGTCAAAAATGGCAACTGCAAAGATAATGGGGTTAGGTAATTGTTTCTTATTACACTGGAAATACTACAAAAATTAAAATATATGCTCAGGAACTTGTACCCCCAATTTAAAGCATGGGTAGAAAATCAGAAAAACTCTGTGGTAACTAAGAATCCTATAACTTGTACAACTCTAGGACAGACAAGTCTAAGATCCTGCCTCAAACCCTGATTGTATGTGTTGTAGAGTTATAATGTCAGTTAAATATACAATTCCACATGTTTCTTGTGCTAAAGGAGCACTTCTCAAGGTATCTTTGGGAATCACTAGAGATCCCTGATATTTCACAGGGTCCTTAAGGTAAAATCTATTTTCATAATAAAAGAAAAGATAGTATTTGCCTTATCATTTCCATTCTCTTTCAAGTCTTCAGTGGAATTTGGCCAAAGCTAAACGAGATGAAATAAAGTCATTAACCAGTTATAGTGATGATTGTTGGTATATTCTTGTGTATGAACATTTTCTCAGTCTTAAGTTTAAAAAATTAAATACCAAAATATATACTACCCACATGGTGAACCATGCTGAGATTATCAATAACTTTTCAAAGGGTAAAAGTACCCTGAGACAAAAAGTTTGAGAATAGCTGCACTAATGTAAGGCACTAGTTGTCCTTGTGTTAACCCTAAGTTAAGGAGTGAGATTGAAATGTATTGAGAACATTTGGATAGATTCAGATGATGGTGAGAGTTCACATTTCCTAGAAGTTTCTTTGCCATGTCTGAGGAAACTGGCTTTCCAATGCAAAAAACATCTCTTCCATTACTACACTTAAAAGAAATTGTTGCAAGAGAACAGCTATTCTCAGCAACAGCCTCTCCAACTCTTTGATATACACACACTCAGACACTACTTTCTGAGGCATACTTCAGGGACTGTATTCCAGAATAGTCCAGAAAGGTAAGAGTAGAGGAAAAATTGAATACTCTAAAGATGCAGCACCTTGCCAATCTACCTTGTTATAGAGGATTGAGGAGGATGTAGAGGAATATATTCTGATAATATATAAAATAAAGGAGAATAAAATTTAAGGCTAAATTTATTCATACGGATATATCTATCCAGAATTCATTGAATGTGCTACTAGACCACCTAAGAGTAGCCTTAAATGTATATCTTGTATTTTACTGGAAGCCTAGCCTAGGTCTTTGGAAACCAACCAAGAACTGATGAGATCGTTATTAATATTATACATGTGTGTTTAGGCAAAAAAAAAAAAAAAGAGAGACAAATATAGAATTAAAGATAGTGGTTAGTTGCCTCTGAGGAAGGCAGGAGAATGGATAGAGAAAGGGCACTTTAATGGAATTTATTTTTGATGTTTTAGATCTAGAGGTTGGACGCTAAGCTCAGGGTGACCAGTTGAAATTGGTCAAATTAGCAATCATTTTTTATATGAGCCTCTTCGTAAGTTAAAGATAACAGATGGTGTCCTATAACTGGTAAAGAGAAAAACTATCTGTTAAAAGTAACACCAATTAGAGTAATTTTTTTTTTAAGTCATGAACAAGATAAAGAAGTTGCTATATTGGCTACACATTTAACGATAATACTTAAAGTCAATTCCATCAGTCAAGAAGGAGAAATAAGGACTGTTTTTTAAAAAGAAAAATTTGTCATTATTTAAAATAAATTGCATATCAAGAAATACCTGTGTCCTTGAAAATTATTTAAACTGCTATAACACAGTACTATATCTGATTCTAAAACATATCTAGAAAGAAAAATATGAAATAAAAGTGAGCGAATCTTACTGTTCTATATAATAAAACCTTTGTTATAAATATAGAAATAAAGAGATTAATGGAATGGAATAGTCAAGATACAGAGGGAAGGATAATTACCAGGGAGTGACAATGAAGGACAAGAATGAAATGAATTGTCCTGTCTTTGAAACAAAACAACACTGATAAACAAGACAACCAGGTGAGAGGGAAGTTTATGAAATTCCACATATTTCCTCAAAATTGAACCTCTGGCATATGAGGCAAGAGAAATCTTCTTCTGCAGGACTTGAAGCATCAAGGCCACTTAACATCGCTGAACCCCTGTCCACTAAATGCCAGGAGTGGTATCCAATCATTGAGGCAGACACTTTTTCAAACATTTCTAGAGCTGGGAGCCTTTCAGAGCAATAAAGGAATTTTGTTTATGCCAGACCACAACTTCAGAGAGAATAGCAAAGGTTTGAGAAATTGGAGCTACGTGGGGCTTTAGTCATATTAGAGGCTCTACAGAGGCATGAGGGATGAGAGCTGGGGAATGAGAGCTGGGGAATGAGAGCTGGGGGATAACTTAGGGGCTTGGCATTTGGATAGTGACTGATGTAAATAGGGATATGGGGATCGATGGAATTTTCTTGATGATCTCTTAAAAAGGTGTACATGATAGATTCTAATTGCAACTTTCTTGTCAAACTCTTTTCTCATGAAGTTTCTAGTGGTGAAACTGATTAGTATGGGCTTAGGGAGTTGCACCAGGAGCAGGTAAAAATCTATGGATTCGCACTTTACTCCAGCAGCGGGCAAGGTGCAGCCAGCAGGCAGACAGCCACACTGATGGAGACACATTAAAAATATATATACCATTAGTAATCAGATTAAAATTTCAATAGAAATATATTAAGATCATATTATCTTATGACCTTTTTCTACGATCCTATAATTTCATATTTGGGGCTATGTAAATTTGATTTTAGACATTAATTATATGACCCATGATAATAATTCCTGCCAAACACACCATTTTTACTTTTGTTATTGTGTTTTTAGGCTGTTTTAACCTTTGGTGTCAAACCATTCTGTAGACTGCTACCAATTTAAGCAGAGCCTGATTAAAACTTGTTAGAAATGAAAATTTCAGCATTTTATATGTGAGACGAATGTTATAGTTAATTCTGATTCATTTCAGATGCTTCTGAATTTTAATTTAATTTAAATTAATTTAAATCAAATTGACTGTTAGATTTTAAATTAAATTTAAATTCTAATTTAGATGCTTTTAAATTCAATTTAGAATTTTAATTGATCTCAAATATAAACCAATTTAAATTAATTTTTAAATTCAGATTTCTTTCAGATTCAATTTGAATAAAGAGAATTTATTTTTGTCTGTGATTTCAGTCCATCAGAATAGCTTATCTAAAATTAAGTTCCTTCATTATATCATTTTTCTTTCCTTCCCTTCTTCCCTTTCTCCTTCCAGTGGCTTACCAAAGGTCAAGAGAAGAGAGAAGCCTGTCTAGGTGCAAACAAGAAGGGTGTCTATTGTAATTTATAATAAATAATAAAATAAAAAAAAGTCAGTCTGACTTTTATGTCACAATGCACTAGCAATTCTAAAAAGTTGATACTTTCTAAAAGTGATTAGTTATATTAGTTATTCTCTAATAAAAGTTTTTTGACCTGAGTTCTAAATGATTGTGGTGGTTACTGTTTGTTTTAATAATATAAACTCCAGGTGAGAACAATTATATTATTCATCTTTTAAAGTCATTATATTTTATATGGCAGCTAATTTTGAGAACTCACAATTTATATATATATATATGAACTCAGCTACATCTATTCATTTGGAGAGTAAACTTATAATGGTATAGTATCATCATCAAGTTAGCTTTGGTTATAATTCCTGCCTCCACTCCCAGTTGATATTATGTATTTCTACATTTAGACACTAGATTTGGAACAAATAGTGACAGAAAGATATTATAAAGATGAAGAAAAGAACTTAAGTTTAATTCTGTCATTCTATGTGACCAAAGTTATTTTTTTTATTTAAAATTAGAAAAATGAAACATAGCAGAAAATGCAAGGTATAATACTTTTATTTGGTAAATGCAAATTTTAGTTTAGTAATAAAATTGTTATTAAATTTAAATAATATATTTAAAATTAAATCTAACTTTAAAATTCTTATTTTTATTCATTATTAAATCATATTATTAATATTCATTACTACAATAGACCAATATATAAGTGTCAGTCTTTTTATAACAAGTACATAGTGTAATTAAGAAGTATTAATCCAGTACTTTATTTTGCCTTTTTGTACTGTGATGTTGCTTATTTGTCTTATTTTGGCATGATTTTATATACTCATGTATATTTCAATAAAAGAAAATTTCACTGTCCATAATTTTTCTAGCCATTGTTTTATTAATGTCATGTCATGATTGTTACTGAAAATAATTTTGTCATAACAGGGATGTTAAAAAATGATCTGCTTCCCCCAATGTCGAATACACCAGGAATGCTATTTTGCTCTTCCATCCCTTCCTTCGTCCTTCTCTTCCCAAACCCAATGTGTGAGGATGTAAGGTTTGAGTATACTTTGCTGACTCTCCTGAATCTAGAACAAGTTTTGCAATACATATTGGGTGCTCAGTAAGTAAACATCAATTATGAATAGCACCGTGTTATCTTCAAAATTTTCTTAATTTTAAAATACATTGGGTTCTTTTATAAGAATGAAATAACAATTAAATGTCTGTTAGGATTATCATGGATTAAAATATTATTTGGAATTGAATTTTCTTAAAGAAAATGTAACTATAAGAAGCATCTATGAAATTCTATTCAAAGAATGAAATAAAATCGGGTGAATAAAAAAGATCATAGACAGAAAGTAGGGAAAATAAACAAGCCTACTCTTTCACTCCCGTTACATATTGTACTTCCAAGTTCCTGAAGAGCTACAGCAAATCTCCCAGCTCTATACCTATTCATATATAGAAGAAAGTGTTATTGACTCATAGACTTAAATAAGTTTTGTCAGCTGAGTCCAAGCAAATTGGTGAAGATTTTCCTGTACTCAGAAAACTGAGGCTGACTTTATGACTTCAGCACAACACTCATCACCAGAAATGAATCACTAAGATAGAACCTCCAGACATGAAATACAAGGACCTTTAAGATGTTTTGCAATGTGAACTTTAGTAACCTCTACAAACAAGAACTCTGGAGATAGACAAATTTGGGCTGAATAGCATGTCTGTCACTTAGCTGTGTGATCTGGAAAGTTACTTTGCCTGTCATTGGCAAAAAGGAAACACATAAATAAATAAATAAATTTTAAAAAGTTATCTGTGAGTATTAAGTGAATTCATATATTTAAAGTATTTAGAAATATATTAACATGAGTATAATAACATGTAAATGCTTATTACAATAAACAACATATCATTAATGTATTGATTATCTGTCTTTGCTTCTTTAACTTTATTTTAACCTTGTGAAGTATGACTAAATTAAATATATGTGATTTTCTTCAGGTCAGCAAAATGAAGTTAGAAAAAATATTTTAATTATTTCACATAGTTAAACTATAACCAATGTATATTAGAGGGTTACTTTAATATTAGAAACACTTTTCATCAGTGTATTTATACAACTATACTGTATTTATACAACTATACTGTATTCTATAATTAACCATAATCAATCACTAATTGGCTCTGAGGCAGGAAAGTTAGAAAAGACGGTATTTTATCTGTACTAACGTGACTTTAGCAGATCAGTAGTTTATCTTTCAAATGTCTTAGGGAGATAGATGGATATTTTACTCTGCTTACTCTTCTCAGTAGCATATAAATTATCAATGAGATTTAAAAAAAATTAAAAAATAATTCCCCTTGTTTTCTAAATTTCTTTTTGTTTTAAAAATAACTACTAAAACAGCAACCCATGGGAAAATGCTAATATTAAACTAAGATTGTAAAATCACTGTATGCATAATTATTTTTTAGGCAGACTATGGGAATGCCTGATATTATTTAGGAATGAATAGATTCATATTTTTGAAAATAGTTAATTTTAGAATCGAGAGGCTATCACGTTAGAGAGGATGCTGTTAATATTTGTCCCCTCCTCCTCTTTCCTTTGAGTGTCTGCTTGACACACATGATGCACTACTGGCAAACCAGACTTTAGTGCACTAAAAAAAAAAATATGTATACAAATAGCTGTTGCTGTTTTAAATAATATATCTGATTCTTTTACTCTATTGTTTTTTATTGTTTCCTTGAGTTTCTAGTTTGCTTTTGCTTTTATGTTTTACTAAGAATTTCCTCAAAGTTCATGCTTTCAGAGTAATTTACAGTATTAGATCTTTCACATCTTTATTACTTAATGAAAATTGCATTGGTCTACAAAAATTCAAGAAGAAAAAATAATTTAGGTCATGGCAGATTGATGAATTCAAATTGAGACAAATCTCTTTAACCCAGCATTTTTTCTAAACACTGTTTCCCGGACCTAATATTTTTATTAGAATTTCTTGCTTTATTCGATGATGGAGGAGATGAGCAGTGGTGGTGTTTGGGCAGCAGCTCACCACACTATGAAATGAAGCTCCAAAACCGATAATACCTACATTGGATAAGCCCTCAGAAGTAACAAAGCTTGTAATACTATTATGAATACTGTTCAGGTTATTACTGTAGATAGATGCACAACTTACTTGAAGCTTATTGAATTTTAATCTGCTTCTGCACTTTGAGCTGTTAAACAGAGTTTCACAATAGGCCTGTATTTTTCACTGAAAATTGCTGTAACACAAAAAAAATATCCACTAGCAACAGGAAAAACAAGGACCCATTATTTTTAAATGTTGACATTAAAGCTGAGCCTGAAAGATTCTCATCATTTTAAAGTCAGAAGCTGAGTGAGCAACATTTTTGAACCACAGTGATTTATCATCAGTCTAGATTCTAAAACTAGGACCAGATGACTCAAAAGTAGCCACAAAGAGTGACAGAGCAGGGGACTGATAGAGGAACCTAGATGACCTAGCATATAACTTTTCTAACAACATAAAAAGTATAAAACTAATTTTACTATTACAATCAGACTACATTTTAAATTTTAAATAATGTTTCCTGGAAATTTAATCTTTATCTATTTTTTTGAATCAGGTAGACTAAAATCCACTAAAAGTGGCTTATCATTAGCAAGTATTATGTCTTTCTTTATTAGTAATACATGAAGTGCAAGACCGTAAGCTAGAGGAATGAAACTCTATGTAAAAAATAATAAGAAAGCTGAGCTGGGGCAAACAGTTAAAATAAAACCATAAGTTAAAATAATTCTGTGAGAACATTATTTCAAATATTTTTAAATTTTAGACTTCAATTTTGAAGATGAAATGCAAGTCCATTTAAAATTCTTTTTGCTGTTGTTGATTTATTATCTTTCCCTACCAACAATGGACTGGGTTGTGATATACTACAAATGGAAATAATAAGCAGGAATTTGTGTAGCACACATCAAGTGCCTTCCCTGTGCCAGGAATTCTTCCAGTTGAGGGGATACAGCAATTTCCTGTAGAAATGTGAGTCAAATATACATATGCTCCTGTTTGTGGCAAAGCCACATTCTATGAAGTCAGAGTTCTTTCTCATACCTAGCAAACTTCTTAATTAGAGTGTGGCCATCTATTTCAAGTCTGAGCTTAAACACCTACCCAGAATGTCCTTTCCTGCCTAACCAACCTTTATAAATTAGGACTCCACTGTTATTTATTATGTCAGATCTCTGTTACCTTCACAGATGTTATTGATATTTTCAAGTATTCATTTAACTTCAATTTTTCTTTTGTTTTCTGTCTACTCACTGTATTGAAAGCCTCCTGAGATCAGGTACCAAACCTGTGTCATTTACCAATGTTACTTACATTTAGCACTGTATCTGAGCAAAGGAAAGTTTATTTTGTCTTCACATAGGGTTTCAATAAACTTTTAGTCTCAACTGTAGGAAATTCGGAACCACAGAAAAATTTTAAACTTCTTATTCTGAAATAATTAAAGATTCAGAGGATATTACAAAGATAGTACAGAGAGGTCTCATGTACCCTTCACCCATTTTTTCCCAATTTTTATATTTTACGTAGTACAGCATCAAACTCAGGAAATTGATACTGATACAGTGTGTGTGAATAGTACTACATCTTGTATCTCATGTGTAGATTCATCTAACACCAAAACCAAGATACATCATTTCCATTACCACGAAGACCTCCCTCATGCTACCCCTTTATAGTATAGTCTCACTCACCCTCCTCCTCACATATCCAAGCCATTGGCAACCACTACTGTGTTCTCCAGTCCTATAATTTTGTTATTTCGAAATGTTATATAAGTGGAACCATACCATATACAACATTTTGACTTCTTCACTCATCATAATAATTTTGAGATGTATGCAGATTGTTACATGTATTGATAGTTTGTTTCTTTTTATTATAGAATAGAAACCCACTATAAGGATATAACATATTTTATTTAATCATTCACTCATTGAAAGACATTTGGGTCATTCCCAGTTTTTGGCTATTACAAAGAAAGCTGCTGTGAGCAAGCATGTAAATATTAGTGTGTAGACATAGTTTTCATTTCTATTTTTATATGGACATTTTTTCAACTTTGTCTTATTTTATTTTTATTTCTATTAATTAAATAAATAAAAGTTCTATGAAAAGATACTCACTATAGAAAATTTGAAACTATGAAATATTTTTTTAAATGAGGAAAAGCAATTACCTACATTCCCACAAATGAATATCAGTCACTAATGCTATTTTGTTATTTTTCTTTCTAGTTTTTTTCTATGCACAAGAGCTTTACTGGTCTTTATAATTATGATTATAATACATAAGTGAAATTTTGTATCCTGATTATCCTGAAATTTTGTTTCCTAATAATTGTTACAAAAATGTCAGAAAGATACACATGTGTACATATAAACATGTTTATTTGAAATAAAACAAAATTATAAAATAAATCACCTCCTGTCAAGCCCACCGCCCACTGTAAGAAATAGTATACACTCTTACCCACAAACACTCCCTTCAGGTCTTTTTGTATTTCTTATTTTAAAGGTGTTCAGAAGATCTTGTTGACCACACTTTTAAAAACGAATGTCATATTTTCTAAGCAAAACTTTAAACAGGGAGATATAGGAGGCCCCCTCATTTTCTTCTTAACTTGTTGTGGCTAGTAATACATCTCCTTTCCCCTCAATACCTTTTCAAAATATCTTCCTGGAGGCATCAAATCTTTCTTCATTTGAGAATCTTAGGATTTAAATTTCTTCTATGTAAAGGACTAATTAGTCCAAGACTGTAGATGATCTATATAAAACCAGTAGAATTTGAAAGCTTACCTGTGAGCATTTTTCACAATTTGTTTGTTGTATAAAGCAGCCAGCAGTCTTTTTTCTTCATTATTATTGAGATGGATGCACTGCTCTTGAATTGTAAATATAGATTTCTCTGGATGCTAATTAGTTTTATTCTCTGTACTGTATCAGAAAGTTAATTTTTTGCTCATAATTATGTATTGTGAGTATATTATGTTTGCTTAGTTTCATGTATTCCATTTCTAATAATAAATATCATAGAAGTTATTTACTTCAAACCATAACATTATTACAACTTCTAAGGGAATATGAAATGTAAATTTACACATATCTTTTTTCTAACTCGTTGTCACTGTCAGACTTTCCCTTATTCTCAGAAAAAAACTGCCATTGTTGTGTTATTTATTTAGAGCATATGAAAATTTTAATAGAGACTCAAATTACTCTTGACGTAATTGGAAGTTCAATAAAATCAGATTTGGGAAGCTATATATAGATCATAATGATTTTCCATCGGTTA
The DNA here is from genome assembly GCA_003508835.1 of Eonycteris spelaea. Lineage (NCBI taxonomy): Eukaryota > Metazoa > Chordata > Mammalia > Chiroptera > Pteropodidae > Eonycteris > Eonycteris spelaea. The sequence continues at coordinate 8,755,295 of PUFA01000033.1, read as the reverse complement.
TTATATGCTGGATATTTGGAAAATTTAACATGAGAAAATGCTTCTGTTGAGATCTACGTCAGACACAGCAGAAAGACAACGATCTACAGGTTGGAGGGCCAGCTTCCTAACAGAGTTTTTAGTGAGGCATAGACATGCATGATAAACTCTGCAGTTCAAGCAGTTCTGCTTTCACCTGTTTCTTGGCCTGTTGATAACCGTAAAATACAGTCTTTTCTGGAAAAGTGATACTAAAACAGTGATATATTGATCAAAGAAACTGATGGCATGACACACACTAAAAGTTGGCAAAGAAAATGGTCAAAATGCTCCAAGATGAAAATCAATCCTCAGATACGATCCTAACCAACATCCCCCAAATGTTCTAGACTTTTTATCTGAGACTTCTAGTTCACATTATATATAATATACTTTTTTGCTAGCTTCTGAGCATTTCTTAACTGTATGCTTCCCAAGACTCTCCTAAAAAAAAAAATCAAAACAAAAACTAACTCTAGTTCTGTTTATTTCTAACTTTTCTCCTCTAGCCGTAGAAGCCCCTATTCAGTTCACGGGACCGGACAGAATAGAAACCATAACTGTGTCAATTTCTCCATTTGATTGAAAGTGACCCTTCTTCATGTTGTCCCAGGTACCATATGCATTGAGTGTACCTGTTAGTTTATATAAACAGTTACTGGGAAGGAAGACTAAGGCTTTATCTGCACTCAAAGGGTCTAGGAACCTAGCAGCAATCTATTCATTCATCAACTATTTGTGGGGGGAATTATTATGTCCTAGACACTATGTAAGTGATAGAACCTACCTTCATGGAGTTTATATTCTAGAAGAAAGATATAACCAAACAAGTAAGAAAACACATACACTTGAGAGTTGGAGGTTGCGATGATGGCAGAGTAAGAATATTTGTTAGCAGATAACTGGAATAAGAGGTGCAACTTATTTACATAAGATACTCAAGGAAGGAAGAGCTCTGAGAAAAGATCCTAAAGATGAGAGTTTGAAAACAACTGAAGAAAGAACATTCTTGAGAAGCAAGGTGCTACAGGAGACAAAGTCTTGGTGAACTCAAGAACAGATTGAAAATAGGTGTGCTACAGGGATTTTTCATGGGGAAGGAGTGAAATCAAATTCAGGGAAGAAAGTCAAATACCAAGTTGCTATAAGGAGTAGAAGGAAAATTGAGTAATTGCTGGAGTGGGATATGGAGTGAATGGTATTTTGTGAGGAGGTCTCCTGTGTACTCTTATAAAAATGAGAGTATGTCGATTGTCTAATCCAGTGGAAGGAAGAGTCTGATGACATAAAGCAAAGGGGCCAGCAGAAGAAGTGGACAAGTTAAGTTGGAAGGGATCCAGAGGCATCTGAAGAGATTCACATTTGATGGGAGTGAGAACACATTTCTAGTTTAAGAGAAGATAAAGATCAGCTCAAGTAGGTTTGTAGTTTGTCAAAGAAAATAGGAGAGAGTCTTGCTATCTCAGCAGTTAGCAAAACTCCCTTTGTTAGACAAGAAAAAATAAACAGACACAAGTAGATACGATAATGAGTTACAATAATATTTGAGTAGGAATAATTTTTTTTATAAAGCAAAGTCTAATGTCTTTTTTTAGATTAATATTCTCTGCCACAATATTAAAATTCAAATGATTCTTCAAAAAAAGATGAATATAAATGACTGTTCATGTTGTACTTGTTGGATCATTTACTGTGTATTAAGGAGAAAGAGAAGAAGTTTAGGTTTTTAGTCTGGTTGAAACTTAAATTCCTTATATGATATCTAAGAATGCCATGGGCCTATTTTACTAACACAAAAACGTTTTCAGCCTTTTCAAATGAAAAATGGCTCAGATCAACTGGCATATTCTTTAATTATCATTAGCTCCAAGAGAGGGCTGTTCAACAAGAGGCAGAGAAATAATAATTTTCATATGGAAATAAAATGATTGTATTACTTAGATTTTCAATTTTATTTAATCTCGTGTTATGAAGACATTTTCATAAATGTGTGCACTCATATTAAAATTTTTCAATAAATAAGAGTAAGTTAAGAGGAATTATCACTATCCAAGAAATATGGAAATATCAAGGAAATTAATTTCACGACATAATGCTTCTTGACATGTTACTTTTTACTTATAAACCTTATAATGTATACTTGTTCTAGAATTTAACTGTGTTCTTTAAATTTATTTAAACATTGTTTAAATTTGGCAGCATTGGTTTCAAAATGATGCCTAAGATTCAGAAAAGCATATATCATCATTTCTGTAATAGAGAGGAAATATATATAAATAAAATATGTATTTTATATTTATGTTCATATATTTTTAAAATAATAAAGTAATAAGAACATATAAAAATGTCTCTGGAAAGACTAAAATACATATGCTGTTTCCCCCAAGGAGAGAGCGAAGGAACATTTCACTCTTCCGTTTTATACATCTTTATTATTGACATTTTTGGAAGTATTACTTGAATATGAAATTTTATTTAAAAATGAAAGAGAAAAGAAAGAAGAAAATAAATGGAAATAGCACATGTTGGTAAGCACTTACTCTTCATATATCTGTATTTAAAATTTATAGGTTATCCAGCCCCAGTTTTAAAACTCTTCCGAGAAGTAAAAATAACAAACAATTTAAACTATATAGTAAAACCCTTTATTTTATATCTCTTAGTTAAATTTTTTAACTTCAAAACAGAAAGACATTATCATGCTCTGTGAAATCCAGGAAGTGTTAAAAGTGGTCTCCCCTGAAAATCACACCTCTATCACATAAGCATTCTCTTTAATACATAACCTTAATATTGATGGTAAATTTTAATAGAGTAGAAAGCCTTAATTATATATTATCTATATTTCAAGTGTATTTATCTTTCCAAAGAGAGAAGTTCCAAAACTAATGTGCACCAAAAAAAAAAAAAAAAAATGAGTTTATTCAAATTATTTACACTGATGGTTATAGTTTGTTAAGTTAAACTTGCATATTGGTTTGAGAGTGATTAGTGGTGATGAAAATTATCCCAAATAATTAGTCATGAGATATTTGGGCTTCAAAATGATACTACATTTCTAGAAATACCAATTTTTTTCTTTTAGGAATTAATCAAATTTAGATTCATGTTTTATATTTCAGTCTATCTACTTTATTTCTCAGTTTTTAAAAACTCTGACCATAATGATTTATTTCACAGAGGGACTTACTCAGTGAACCACTGCCATCAAGCACCCATAAATATAAGACATTTTAGAGTTGCCAATGCTTGTTCATATTCCTTCTCTCTATCACCCTACTTGATTGCAATATTCTCCACCCTCAAGGAAATAGTTATTTCCATAACCAATTCCCAGGCTCTCAGTTTCTATCAAACTTCAGCACACTCCCTACCCCAACCACGCACACACACACACACTTCATTATAAATTGGGACATGCACTAAGCAACATTAAGGAATTTAAAACTAAATTAAAAGAAATTTAATAAGCATAAAGTTACATTGAGGCTTCTTATTTAATGCAAATTCTATACCTACTTTCAGAGCTTTTAATTTCATAGCTCTAGGTGTGGAGATGGCATTTTTTTAAAGTTTTCCTAAAAAGTTATTCTGTTGGAGGTGATCTGGACTTTGAGGAACTCTGCTATAAAGGAATCTCAGTTACAAATTATGTGCATACAGAAGGATAAGTTAAAAATCAACAGTTCCAAGTACATATTTCAGTTGACAACAGCTCCCCCATGCCTTTCTTCCTTAATGGTCATCTATAAGACCAAGAGAGAGTTAATTCTTTGAACTTTACTTTGGAAAAATGATATCCTAGACTGAATTCCTTTAGGTCAAAACTGTTGTCCTCAAATTCACAAAACCCCATGTCATTGGAGTTAAACCTTTATTCAGAGTATAAACACTTCCTTTCTTAGCCTCTCCCTTCCTGAACAATGCTGTGTGCATCTTGGTGCTGTCCAACTTTCTTTCTTCTTTAGCTTCCCTGAAGTTGTATAGATCAGAAGATCCCATCTTTACTATGAACCAACTCCCACCGTTCTCACAATCCTGACACTCCAGGATTCTTCACAACAAGTTTCCAGCTATCCGTGCTGTGTACTCACATGTGCTCATAGGTGAAAAGAACCTGCTTCTGCTACATACAGCCTTGGGACCACTGTGTCTTCTCAGACCATGTTTTAGTAGCAAAAACATTTTTTTGAATTTTTTAACAGTTAATTGAAAATGAATTTTTGAAGTAAAATAGAACAAAACAGTTCTGGTCAAATAATCTGATATGTTGCATACTAGAATATTATCTCTACATATCTACATAACTCATACTCACAGAATTTCAGAAAGCACATTCACATTTTAAGCTGTCCTACAGGTTTTTTAAAAGTGTTTAGAGTTTGCCTAACCAAAATTTATTTTACATATTTGACAATTTGGCTTTTTTCCCCAATGTTAAAAATTCTATAAGTTGTCTACGAAACACACTGACAGAATTTATAAAACTCTGACAAATAGCATTCTATGGCTGAGCAATACTTCTGTTTCTTGGTCATCAGCCAAATGGGAATATTACATTTAAATGTAAATATGATATTTAGAAAATCCTATGATGATAAAGTCAGGACTCTATAAAACTAAAATCTCACTTGAATTTTGCAGTTTTAGAGTTATTACTGAGTTAACCTTAGGAAACTGGTTGGTGGACAGTTTCTGAAGTTGTATAATTTAGCAACAAATAAAATCAATCAGATAAAAATTGAACTTTTCATCTTCTTATAACTGGATTATTTCTGTAAAATAATATCTGCTTCTTTGTATGAGTCAGAGTAGAGCTAAAAAGAGGTCAGTCAGTAATATTTTTAATATAATGTTCTTTGATATATAAAATTTTTAAGTTGTAGAAGAAAAGATGGAAGGGAATGACTTGCTGGGTGCATATTTGGGTGGCAGACAATGTGCTATCCTCGAAGTACAGAGCTAAAAGTTGGCAGTTGCTGCCTTCGTATTTATTAACACCAATCATGTGGAATCATAAAGCGTTAGAACGCATTAAAAAAAAAAACCTTTTCTTTATAGTTTCACATACATAATTAATTCATATTTTAATTCTGAGCATTCTTTTTAGTGAGAGTATTTATTTTTATTTACATCTACAATCAGTTGTATGACAGATGAACAGCATATGATCAGGATTCGGGGTGACAGAAATCAAGGGAAAATACCTGACATTGAAATAGAAACAATGGAGAGAGTGCTATGGCCACAACAGTAAGATGTGTGCCACTGCGAATTGACTGAGCTTATCTCTGGCGTCCTTACCCGATCATTGTTAAATCAATGATGTAATTTTATTTGGTTATTATGAGAAAATCATATTCTTTTAATATTAAAAAAATGACTGTTTCATGGGTTATAATATTAAATAAAAATGATTTTAGACCTTTAAGACATCTAAATCAGGCAGAGTGGCGGTAAATAAAACCTTGGCATTTGAAGCAAAGACAGGAGATAATTTAGCAAAGTGGTGAATTAACTTTCCTAAAAAAGAGGATATTTGAGAAGTAGAGCTCTCACAGGGGCATGAAGAGCATATGACTTCCTGATGACTAAGGAGTTTTAACTAATTAAAACTAGTGAGAGAGTGAGGCAATGGACATTTTTGTTTTTAACTGGAGAGCATTAGCCCAGAAGCTTTCAGGGGCCTGTGGTCAAATGCAGAGATGAAGCTGAATAGGGATGACTAGTCTCTGTGATAAAGTAGTTTAATTATGCTTGAGGTCTCACAGCAAGAGAAAACCACTTCAGAGGCTAATAAATGCTACTGGGTTAGATAGAATAAGCATACTGCTGAAGGATTTCAACTGGAGACATTAGTGAAAAAAAAAATCAAGATTAATCATTTTGAGGATATTAATAGTGTAGAATGTGTCACAAAATATAGGCTTAGAACAAACATTCTTGTCCTTGGCAGAGTTCAATTCTATACTGAGTTCCAATACAGTATCTTTCAGGCCGGAGCAATTAACCAGTGCCCCATGTATTTTGATGCACATGAAGTTTGAGAAATATTGATATATATACAGAGAGACTCATCACATTTTATGCTTGATCAGTTTAAATTTTGTTCTTTTTATGTTTACATCTTGCAGAGAATTGCTTACTCAATTTATAAAGTTTGATGACTAAAGGTCTGTATTTTGGCAAAAGACTATTTCCTCAGACCCACTAGTTGCTTTCTGAACACTGTTTCCAAACACTTCAACTCCTTGCTGACAGAGTCACTTCTCTTATTAAAGGCTGAAAATGAGAGATTCATTTCCTGTTCTTTTAGCCTTGATCTAGAGAAGGGAAATGAATTCTTCTGAAGAGCTTCTTCTATGATGCAAAGACCACTTAAGGAGAATGCTGTTTCCTTTTTCCTATGAAATGTTTTGTCTAAGTTGTGGTGTTTGGTGCTTCAGTACTGATCTTATGGACCTCAAATGAACATTAAGGGAAGCTGGACCAGGGGCCTGATGTCATCGAATCATGTCTAGAACCGTCTACTCTGGTATGTCATATATTAAACTTCCATTGTTTAAGCCACTTTTAATCAGAAACGAGGCATTTGCAACTGAAAGCATCTTAAATAGTTCAAACCATATTCAATTTATTTATCTCAGATCTCGATGGAGAGATATAAATTGCCTGTTCAGCATTCTGAAAATTTTCTCTCTTCTAGTGCCACTGCTTCAAATAACAAACAATACACACAACAAAACCTGTCTAACCTTAACACATTACTCCTATTTTACGGCACTAATTAGTTACCATGACCATATATGTATAATATAATTAAAAACAGAATCTTTTCAAAAATCTTCATAGTAGTAGAAAATATATAAATTGAACTGTGCTGTTATAAAAGAGTTAAGTATTCCAGATGCTTTTCTGATCAGGAAGTTGTTCAAACTTAATGCTAACACAATACCTCTCTCTCATTTTCTCATTCTCCCCTTTCATCTTAACATATTCTTAACATATTAAATGTGTCTTCCTTTAAGAGTAACTTAAAACGAGTAGACAAAATGCTAACACAAAGATAGATAAATTATAGAAATTTGTTCCTTTGCCTGGTTTATGATTCACTTTGCAAAATAATTAGTTGATTTAATAAACTTTCTTACACATAATTAGTCTTATAGTGGTAGGTGCTGGCATTGCAGAGCTCTTTCCTTCTATAGTGCAATGGGAAACACATGTGATATGTTTTGATGGTGTGAGCAGATACATACCTCACTTTATTGAATTTCACAGGGGTTGCATTTTTTACAAATTGATGGCAAGCCCTTTCAGCAAAAAGATTAAAACTCGCTTTATTGCCGCTGTTTAGTTTCAAATCCCTCAATATCTCTGACATGTGCATATGCCTATACATAATATTTAGGATATACATAAAAGGGATGCCAAAACCATCACTTCTCTCTTATTATTATTATTATTAATTTTGGTTTGGGGCAGATCAAGGAAGTTATTTGGAGCGTAATTATGCTGATATCTAAAACAATGTAGACTTTGATAAGCTGAAGGAAATAAGGGGCTTTTGGAGGTGTTTCAGAAGATCTTGGAGAAAGCCTTGGAGGTAAGAGAAAGTATGCAAAGTTTATGAGAAATGATTTTTAAGTCCTACGGCACTCTATTCTGAATTCATTTAGAATGCTTAAATATTTATTGTAATTAAAGATGAAATGATAGTGTTTTTTATTCCTTTTTTTAGAAAAAAACAGTTGGGTATTGTATTAGTTCTTTCAGACTGCTATAACAAATTACCATAGACTGAGTGGCTCATAAACAGCATCAATTTATTTCTCATAGTGCTGAAGGCTGGAAGTCTGAGATCAGGATACCAGTAAGGTCATGTCCTGGTGAATACCCTCTTCTAGGTTACATACTGCCAACTTCTAGTTGTGTCATCATGGAGGAGAGCAAAAACGGAAAGCAAGCTCTCTCCTGAAGGCTGCTTTTCAGCAAAGATTTTTGGGGAGCCATGTTTTGCTGTTCTTTAAAAATTACATTATGAAGAAATGTTAGTAAAAAAGGGATTTTCTGTCTCAAACTTCCGTAGACTTTCCCACTGGTTTGAAACAACTTGCTGCCATGGCAGTAGTTTTTAGTAGCCTGGTAAAAATTATGGACACCATCTTGATGTTTCTTCTTCTTCAGGAACTAGGGCAGTGCCTGTAGCAATCCTGGAAGTTAAGCCTAGGTTTTACTCTTATACCTAAATTAGCTGATTCGTTAAAATAGTAAATTGTTTAAAGATAAAATTGAGTATCCATGCTCTACGTTTTGAATTTTTTCAGAAAATTTGAATGCAAGTAGTTAAACTAAGTAGAGATTAAACACAGCTGTCCAGATGTCTGAATTATCAAAAGACTTCACAAGTAAGCAGTTCTTTAGAAAAATGAGCTCTTTTGTTCACTTTCTGTAGCAGAGCCCACATTTATTTGTTTAGGAAAATTCCATTCCACAAATAGAGTAAGAGTAGAAACTAAGAAACTTTTTAATACATTTATCACTTCTTAATCTACAAAAAGTAATAATGTACAAGAGACTTATGGGAGTGATTATGTAGATCTACATTAATTTACATCTTTTTTCTTGATGTTAAGATCTAAATTTCCTTTTAAAAACATATTATTCCTGAAATTTCCTGTAGTGTCTCCTTCAGGGTTTGACTACAAAAGCATTCTTCAGTAAAAATATATGTATAAAATTATAACAGTTAATTGTGTATTAGACTATCAGCTACTTAATTTATTTAATCAAGGATTTCTACTTCATTAGAAAAGGGGAAACAAAGAGACATATTAGCATTTGAGAACTTTGTGACTAAAATAGCAGAACTTAGAACACTATGTTTTACATAATGCATTTTTCAATAATATTTAGCAGAAAACTATTTTCTCCACCTTAAAAGAAAATATTTCTAAAACTATTTCTAAAAATATTTCTAAAAAATTCAAAACTTTTTACCTTTTAAAATACGTTTTCCAGACAAAAGTGTAAGTGGAGCAAGGACCATAATAACAATTAAATCAGAACTTTGTGTTCAAATGCATATATACAGGAACTCTATTTAAAGTGTATGTTTAGTTCAAAATAATTGTGTACTAACTCTAAGTTATGTACTGAAAATCAAGAGTATAATTTCTTAGCTTGCTGTAGAGGATAGCTTTTGGAAAAGCATCACCTGTACTCTCTACAACATAAAATACTTGTGATACAATGTCTAGAAACTTTTCCCCTGGGAAAATGCTAAATATTGAAGTCGCTCATGTAACCTCTGGCTTGCACTTGTACTGACGTAAAACATTTTTTTGAGCACAAACAGGATACAACTTTCTGGAGAAGATTCTTAAAATTGAATAATTCAAAGATTATTGTTTTAAATTTCTAACTTCAAATTCTCATGGAAAAAATTATCATGAAAACACCAAGTTACCCATATCTGTTCCTTACTTCCTGCTGACTTTATAAAACCTCTAAATTTTGTGTGAATTTTGCAAAGCATCAGATTTTAATGTGCAGATGTTCTATTCAGTAAAAACAATTGCCTCCTTTGTCACGAGATGGCGCTATACACAGTTCTAAATAGGCTATTCTTCCTTAGGAAAGAAATTTCAGAGCATTCAAGAAAAAGCAGCACAGCCCTTGAACATTTATACTTTGCTTCCAGGTTATTGAGAAGTAGTATAGAATGGCTGCACAGTAGGAAAAAAAAAATTTCCAAACTCAAAGTCTATATCAAAATAAATAGAAGAATTAAATTTGATTCTTCAGAAAAATTTTAATGTGGAATAGACAAAAGAAAGAGATGAGATAAAACAGATTCTGACCAAATAAATCTTTTATTCACTCCACTTTTGGATAGAACAGGAACAGTCAGAAAAAAAGAAAGGGAAGGATAAGAAAATAGTAGTATTTAGGTGGCAATTTTAAACACTGTATACCTACTTTAAAAATATATATAAATGTATGGGGGCATTAAACTTCCAAAAGGATAATCTCTCTCTTTCCTTTTCTTCCTCATGAGACCTATGCAGGAAGTCAGACTTGGCAATAGAATCAGGTATAATTACATTTTAGACATGTGAATGTAAGCATTGGATAGAAACATCCATCTCATTTTTTTAAATCATATTTGCAGTAAATTTTTGCAGACTGAATATCACTTTTCTGTGTAAAGATTCTCAGCGGCTTTCCATTAAAGAAACTCAGAATTAAGTTTAAGATCCTGGAGTTACTTAGTACCAGACTACGAACCATTTTTACAGATTTGCCATGACAAATGTACTTATGACAGATGAAAAAAAATCAATCATGTCATTAAACACACTGTTTAATTCAGCTGACCTTTTCTTTCTCATCAAGGTTTTCTCAATGAAGGAGGTAGTACACTGATTAACTATATAGCACTATTTTCGAGTACCCTTGCCTACTACTGCCACTTTGCTTTTTTTATCCTCTCTCTTGCTTCATAGGTTCATGCACTGTGGATTTTCAGCACCTAAAATGAAGGGACCAAGTTATTTTTCACCACGCATCTGTACATACTGCTTCTATTTTTGAAATGCCTGTCACCAGCCTCTAGGTGATTTCATTTCATCCTTCATGTCACACTTCTGATCTCACAGAGGTATTCCCAGGCCACCTAATCTATAGTAGGTTATCCTATTTTATAGCACCTGATTCTTTTAATTTTATGTTTATTATTATAAATTGTAGCTATATACGTAAATGATGAACTGGCTTTATGTTTCAGGTAGTTTTGAGAAAGACATGATTGTCTCTTCTAGGAAGCCTACTTGCACATTAGCCTATAACAGATTTTGGGAGTTCTATTCTAACAAACCTACTTAATTAATTCAGAGCTTACAAAAATTACTTTTTAATATTAATGTTTCAGGAAGGTATATAAAAGACCCTTTAGAAAATACTACTCAAACCCATCCAACTTCTGCATTTATAGAAGGGGAAATAATGTCAGGTTAGTGATTGCCCATGCTATAAATTCAGTTAGAAGTAGTTCAGGGCTCTCTTATATGGACACAATAATATTGACAGTGGATTAATTTCCACAAAGTGATTATCCTGCTGTTACCATAATTTTTTATTATCTTGTTTTACTATATTTGGGCTGTTTTTGCCAATCTTTATTCTAGTAGCTCTCTTAAAATCAGCACAGACTAAATATATCAGAAAATACAAAATATTTATCATGCTTCTTTCCATTCCTACCTACAGAAAGCTATTATTCATTAATTCATTGCATTTTGGTATCTCCCTCCCCTTTTTAATAAGTTCTTAAAAAGAAGGGAGTTTATGTTATTTATTTAAATTTATTCAGGACCCCATAAGAAATAACTACTAGAAAATATAAATAGGAAGACTATCTCCCTGGAGGTATTCAAGGTCTAAAGGGGAGACTGACACAAATAAAAGCAATTAAAATGTGTCAGGCTGTGATGTGTTCTATGACAGAGAAAGGTTACTTGTGAAAAAGGCTTCTGGGATTGCTTTCCAAAAGTGGCAATATATGAGTTAGATGAGACAAACAATTAGGATTTCACTGTGCGGAAGAGGAGAAAGGCAGAGGTAACATCATAATACAATCACACTGTGTCTCCCACCTGGAATGTTTTACCCTGGCTAAATTTTAATCTGATTCTGATTAATTCTTATCTACTCTAGATTAACCTGAATTATTAGGTTAATGGTTGATTATTTGCAAGCGTTTAAAAACAGTCTTAGAAGGTAATAATAAAACCATTTAGTGTTAGAGCTGTGCTTTCTGATACAATGGCTGCTAGCTAACTGTATTCATTTAAATTTTATAAAAATTAAATAAAATTAAAAATATAGTTTCACACTCACATTCACAACACTCCAAGTGCTCAGAGGCATGTTTTCAACTGTTCCTTTAACCACAACAGAAGGTTCTATTGAACAGTGCTATAGCTTACAAGGAAATAACTAAAACAAAACAAAACAAAAATTTTATCACGCTACCTTCCACTTTTGTAGTATTATATATTTTTCAAAATCCTTTTCATATGCTATCTTCCCTGATCCTGAGGAAGAGTTATTGAGGTAGGGTGCATAGGAATTGTTATCATCGCACAGCAAAAATAAAAGATGTTTGAGAGAGCAACTCAGTTGATTCATCTACTTCACGTTGACAGCAGAGACAGGACTCAAATAAAAGAATTTTGACTTACCTACAGATACTTTTTCCAGGTGAGAGGTAGTGCGCACGCGCAAAGAACATGATGAAACAAACATAAATAACTATCTTCCTTTTGGTCACAGATTCTGGGAAAATCCCATTCTAAGAAGAAACTAAAGAAATGAGGAAAATAAGAGATGAATTTTTACCCTTACTGAAATCATTCTTCCTGTAATTTTGTGTGACAATTTCTTAGCAATTAGTACTGTAGAACCATATGACAAGATAAGATGGCAAGGGACATATATTCATTTCAATCAAATTGAAACATAGCTAGGAAAGTGATCATCAGTAAATAATGTAAAAAGCTCAAAATCCCCTAGTCATCCCATTCAAGACTGTTTATCTGATTGGCTAAAATGACTGGATAATTTATAGTGAGAGCAGCAACAGCTTCGTAGCAATGTACTTATAGTTAAGCGTTTCATAGTCAGCCAGGCATCCAAGCAGCACTGCCATTTTGTAGTTTCTCTGTCCTACTTTTGTTGATACATACAAGCAAATGAGGGGAAACAAAATGGGAAAGTATAGTAGTAGCTCTACTTATGAGGATGCTGTTCTAATGTAGATTAACAGGAGAAATACATCTAACAAATAAAACAGATTGTAAAATCTTCAGCTTAATAGCCAAAGCTGTAAATTACATAAAATCCATGGCCTAGATTACAACGTGTGACCCACAAATTTTCAGTTTGTGTTAGTGGATGTTGTTCTTGGTTCCACATAAAGACACAAAGCTGCAATACAGTTTCCAAAGAAGGCACATTTTATAACATCAAGCCTTACGTTATGTGTGGCCTACAGTTTTGATTGAGGTCTTAGAGATGTACATTTGGGGATGCTAAGGACAGCATCACAGTCATGACACAAAAGAAAAAATCCCACTTGCTGCTTGTTAAATTTAATAAAGTGGGATAAAATTTAATAAAGCAGAGAAGATTGCTAGGTACTTTACAAATGAGCATAAATATTGTTGAATGAATCAACATTTCTGGAAGATGTCTTCTTGCTTCAGGGTTATCTCATTATTTTATCATTCATCACAATGGAAAGGTTGGTTGGTAAAATAATAAAATCCATTAGATTACATGCTGATGTTATTCAGCTTGCCCTCTCATTTCTTTTCTCCATCCTAATTATAGCAATATCTTGTACTAGCAACATGATTAAAAGCAACCTGGCTTTTTTAACTCAGAAAATTTGCATTTCAACATATAAGAAAAAATAAGAGCTAATTAATACTTTTTTGGAGGGAAATATGTGGGATGAAATCTTTCAATTGTCAATAAACTCCCTAATTTTATAATCTATTTCAGATGTTTTGATAGCAAAGGGAAGATTATTTTTGTTATATGTATTAACAGAGTGCTCATTTTACCTCTAGTTAGCGTTTCTTATATTTATACATGATTGCTAACCCCTACAAACACTGTGACCATATAACTTATCTTACAAGCCGTGAAATGTTTAAAAGTGAAATGGCACTATTAGTGATTAATAACATGGATAAAAATATAGAGAGAAACAGTAATGGGTAAACTGTGATGTATGTGAATCCTAATCTTGTACTATAAGCTCATTATAATAGAAAGTGTAACACCTCTATGCACACTTACTGACAAATGTAGAGTAAAATTGTAGAATACAACTAAAACTCTTTGCCTACATTCTTCAAAGACTCTCTTTACTTCTTGGAGAAATGCATGATATTTTCATTTATTTATAAGGGTCTGAGTGAGTTATAAAGCAACTTTTTTTTTTTATAACTTTCATTACTGTATGACAATGTTATCCAGTTTCAAATTCTGGAGTTCTTTTCTTGAGAGGCTCTGGCCTATCTAAAATTCATCTCTCTTTTAGATATGACTTAACAAGTCTAGAGAACTTTGAAAATGGTCCTGGGCACTTTGTTTAAATATTCAACATTCTCTCTGCTCAGCAGTATTTGAGCTATATTATTACATGGCTATTTTTTTTTTTAAACAATTCATGTTTTAGATTCTCATTGACTAGTAGGAGATAGAAATACAGCATAAAACGTTCCTAGTTTGTGATTTTTTTTTCTGATTCTGACTATGGTATCCCTGAAGTAGTTAATAATTATAGAATGGGTTAAAAACTACATACTTTTAAATAATGTTTTGAGACCAGAAATCTTAAGTTTGATTTTAAGTTTGAGATAAAACAAGGAAGGCAACAATATGATGGCATAAATTGAAAAAGATTATGGAGTTATCTGTATTATGATAAACACTTATAAGTGAAATAAGATAAATAATTGAAGGCATAGGAATACCAGCATTAAGGGAAAACCAGAGAGGGAGACTAGAGATGTATAGATATAATTATAGATAAAGATGTAGATTCAGAAATCTGATATATTACCAGAATTTTGTTTACCTATCTTTTTTCAGGAGAATTATACAAAAAAAAAAAAAAATCAAGAGAATTTCTAAATAAACAAATGCAAATAATAAACCAAGTTTAACTTCCAGCTTTTCTGCCTACCGCTCCCCACTTCACCTCTGCTTCCTTATTTATATCAGTGAGGATATTTCCAAATGCAAGAAACAGTAAGTGCAAACCAAACTTAGTGAACTATAAAAAGGACTTTCGGGTTATATCCCCAACAGTTCCAGAAGTGTACTGTGCAGGCATGGTTTGAACACAGCTTCAGTGCCAACTCACTGTGATTTTCTTGGGATACACATGTACCTCTGTGTGCCATCTTCTGTCCCAGGAAGCTTTTTTCATGGTGGCAACATGGCTGCTATTCAGCTGGAGATCAATGTTCGTATTATGGTATTCCTGGCCCAAGTCTCAAATTCTACCCTGATTGCTTGAGCTTGGTTAACCAGAACAAACGTTATTTTTTGTTTGTTTGTTTATTGTTGTTGTTGTTGTTGTTGTTGTTGTTGTTGTTGTTAAGAGAAATACCTTGTTTCCAGAGTCAAGGGTGAATTCAGTCTTACCTCCAACTGCATGGCTGTCACACTATTAGGTAAATGTGGTATAAGTAAAAACTTAGGGTACATGACAGTTACTTAAAGGAAAACTGGTTCCTAATAAGGAAGAAAAGGGAGAAATAGATAGGTATGTAATAAATACATATTTATTTCTCCCAGATGTTCCTTCAACACCTTGTCATTTTTCTTTCACCCATAGACTTCTATTTTCTTGGGTTTTCATCCCATTAAAAGAACTTGTTATAAAATTTTTACTTCAACAATGTATAAAATATATTTTTTTACGAGAGAATTTCTATGGTAAAGCAGCCTCCTCCCCATTCTATTTGTTTTCTTTATATCATAGATTTTATAGATCTTTCTCTATCCAGCCCCTAAGATTCAATATAGCCTATTTTAATATAGTCTTATATTTTCTCATGCCAATCAATTTTTATTTTTCATTATTCCCCAGGTGGAAATCCCCTCTTTGACATATTGTTTTAGAGAGAAGTTGAAATACAGGGGGTTTTTTTGTTTGTTTGTTTTGTTTTTTTTTGTTTTGTTTTTGTTTTTTTTTTTAATATAAAAAACAAGGTTAGGTACAAGCAACAAATCCAAACAGATTTCCTAAAATAACATTAATATGTTCAAACTAAATAACATTTGTGGAGCATGTTTTGTTCCTGCCAGATTAAAAAATGTTGTAGGCAAATATAAAATGCAAAAGTTTAAGTAATTACAATAAAAATACCATTAATTTTTTAATACCTTCACTTAGAATATAATCAGTAGTTGGCTGTCAAATATCAGGGAAAGGTTAAACAAAACAAAACAAAACAAAACAAAACAAAACAAAACAGTGCATCCAGAAAACAGAATCCTGTGCAGTTATAAAAATTGATGAACCTCTTTATAAACTAATATGGAAAAATGTCCTCAAAATTTTGTTAAGCAAATTTTAAAAGTAATAGAATACTGGGTAACTTAAGGTGGGCTTTTATTATTTTTTTTATTTTTTGCATAAAAACAAGGAAGATCATTCATTTACTTGAGCATGCATAGTGGCCCCTGGAAGAATACATAAGAAACCAGTAGCAGTGGCTCCCCACGTTGAGTGCCAGGAGAACCAGGCAATTAGAGACATGTTATAAAATCCAGATTTTAATTTTAATGTAAAATTATGCCACAAAAAGGATAATGTAGGTCTATATGTACTAATTTTAGAAAAGAAGTCAGACTCAATATAGCAGCCAGATTTTACCAACTGTAGCATATTTAGTATAATATGATCTTATTTGTTTGGATGCTTCAAAATCTTGAATTTCTTTGTGGTTTTGTTCTGAAGATCAGTTCTTATCTTACAAAGCTTGAGAAGTAGTTGTTGGAGAGCATTATTCTTTTGCACTACCACCCTACTTTTTATTCAGGTTTCTGTTTTCCATGAAAACTTATTCTCTTTGATTTATTGAATAGAAATTCCATGAGATAGAGATGTTTTTCTATTTTGTTCATTGCTGTATCCTAGCAAATAAAACAATGTCTTATACATGGTAATCAAACCATAAATATTTCTTAAATAACAATTTTTTAATGTCATACCAATTCCATGAAGGTAATCAATCACTCATATATTTGGAAAAAATTTTTGTTCCATTTTTAAAAGCTTCCTTATGAATTTTTATATACTTAGTGACTATTTTGTATAATTTATTAATTTATGAATAATTATTGTGACTTAATGAAGGAACAGCTAAAAACTGAATCAAGAAGTATACAATCTAGAAGTTGGGCAATTTTCATAGAATAATTTTCTGAGTAATATGTAGATTTTTCTCCCAAAATAAACCCTTATTATCAAGACAGTAACTGAGTTGTTGTGATAGATTATAGAACATTAAGTAAGATAGTCTAAGAGACATAGTGGACTAGAAACATGTAACTTCTTTTAAACATCAGTTTCTCTAATATTTTGATAACTCTAAATGTTAAAGAAACATATATCTGCTCTGACAATATGTTTTAGATTTTTGAAAAAGCATTGTGCTACCTAATGAATCTTATGTTCTCTTGTAAACAAAGAACACCTTGCAATAATATTTTTATTAGCGGTTACCCATTTATCTCTTCAGGATCTTACAATTATATTCCCAATGTTGTTTTATAGATTCTGTGAAAGACCATAATCAGCCAGGAACATCTTCTGTAATCACCATGCTGAAGAAAATATTCTTGATTTTTGACTGGAAATTTATAAGCCATACATTTCTGCAACTGGCAATTTGTAGCATCTGCTTAATCTGAAGACATATGGATTGGTGCTGACAAAATAGACACTAGGCATGATACCATGTTACATTTAATAGAAAATGATAAATTTATTTGTGACAAATACCTTTGACAACTCATTTCAAATTTAGCAATGCTTTTTCTTGATATGTTTGATCTCACCTAAATTGTTATCATATTAACTTTAGTAATGGTTTGGGAAAAAAATCTAAGCTACTAACCACTGTTTTGAGCCCTTTCTCTGAGAGCCTGAGTATACTGCAAGCTCTGTATTATCCTATATTGTTGCAGTAAGCCTCAAAGTTGAAATATGAAGGCCTATTTAAATATTTTCGACAAAGGATTTTTAAAAAGCCAATAGGAAAATAGATAGTGGTCATCAATATAGAATTCACAAAGATTTTAACCATGTGAAAAGCTATTCACCATCATTCATAAATAAAAGCAAATTGAATCATTTATGAGTTATTTTTGAGCAATAAATTGGCAAGAGATGAAATATTTACAGTACAAAATAATGTCAAAGATGCTGGGAAAAAATATACATTGTACACAAAAATTCTGTAGGACCGAAATTGTTATTGCAACTTTTTAAAAATTGTATTTTATTTGTTGCAACTTTTATTGTAATAACAAGGGACTAGTAATGAAAACAGTTTGCGATAGGACACTGAATGAAGTACAATAAAGCACACTATATTCATCCATTGAATTCTTTGAAACTATTAAAAAGAGTAAGATTGATTTTCATGGGCTGTTATGGAAGTATAACCAACATTTATGATGAAATAGAAAATACAAAGTGAAGAATTATGAGTAGAATCTCCCACTTGTGTTCAAAGAAAAAATACATACTTTACATCCGCATTACTATTCTGTAACTACCAATTTGTACTTCTTAATTCCTTCCTCTTTTTAATCCACCCCATCCCAACTCCTAAATTGATATCAAATATTTCTGAAAGAATATACAAAAATATAAACAGTCATTTTCGCCAGAGAAATGCACCTAAGTACTGTGCTAGAAAGGAGAATATCTTTCCATTTTATCGTTTTAATAATATTAGAAGTTTTTAAATCAGATGCACATATTGTCTTATTTTCCTAATATTATTTTATATTGTTTAAATGAATAAAATTAACATTTTGTGAAGTTTTCTATGTATTTTAGAGCTCATATAACCCTACTGTTACTTTTTGATTCATCTATTTCATGAAAAATGAATTGATATTAAAAAATCAAAAAATATTAGCTTATTTACAGGATGTTCATTGAATAATGAAGAGGGGTGGGTTATTGTTATAGTACTGAAAAAATTGTAGAACATTGTTAGGCCATAACATCAGAAACCAGGATAGAGAAAAAGCACTCTGATAATTTTTAAAAATGTGTTCCGTTGATGTTAATAAGTTTTCCCACGTATAAATTAAAAGAATTTTATAGTACAATATATTTGAAAATATATATTATTTTTGCATTCTGTAACTCTACTGTATTCATTTATTGTTTCTAATAGTCTTTTGGTGGAATCTTTAGGATTTTTAAATATTTTTTTATTTTTCAATTACAGTTGGCATATAACATTATATTAGTTTCAGACATACAACATAGTAATTAGACATTATAACTTAGAAAGTAGTCACCTCAATAAATTTAACACCTATCTGACACTGTACATAGTTATTACAATAACAATGACTATATTCCTTATGCTATACTTTACATCCGCATTACTATTCTGTAACTACCAATTTTTTACTTCTTAATTCCTTCCTTTTTAATCCACCCCCATCCCAACTCCTGTCTGGTAACCCTCAAAATGTTCTCTCTATCTATGAGTTTGTTTCTATTTTATTTTGTTCTTAGGATTCCACATATAAGTGAAATGATATGGCATTTGTCTTTGTCTGATTGACTGCACTCAGCACAATATGCTTTAGACCTATCCATGTTGTTGCAGATGGCAAGATTTCATTCTTTTATTTATTTGTTTATGGCTGAGTAATATTTCATTGCATATGTGTACCATCTCTTTTTTATTCATTCATCCATTGACAGACATCCAAGCTGCCTCCATATCTTGTCTATTTAAATAATTCTGCAATGAACATATGGATGCACGTGTCCCTTCGAAGTACTATTTTGGTTTTCTTCAGATAGATACCCAGAAAGTGAGATTACTGGGTCCTTCATTGTCTCTCGTTATAGCTTTTGTTTTAAAGTCTATTTTGTCTGGTATAAGTCTCTTGTGGGAAGCATACATAAGCATCTTGTTTTCTTATCTATTCAGTCACTCTATCTTTTGAATGGGGCATTTAATTCCTTTTCATTTGAAGTACTCGTTGATAGATATGTGGTTATTGCCATTTTATTATTTATATTTTTGATATTTATTTTTTTCTTCTCAAAGAAATCTCCAACATTTCCTGTAATTCTGGCTTGGTAGTGATGAACTCCTTTATTTTTTTCTTGTCTGGGAAGCTCTTTGTCTGTCCTTCCATTCTAAATGATAGCTTTGCTGGGTAGAGTGATCTTGGTTGTAGGTCCTTGCTTTCCATCACTGAATATTTTGTATCAATTGCTTCTGGTCCGGAACGTTTTTGTTGAGAAATCTGCTGACAGTCTTATGGGAACACCCTTGTAGGTAACTAGTTGCTTTTTTCTTGCTGTTTTAAGATTCTGTTTTTGTCTTTAAACTTTGGCATTTCAGTTAAGATGTGCCTTGGTGTGAGCATCTTTGGATTTATGTTGCTTGGGACTCTCTGAGCTTCTTGAGGTTGATTGCCTATTTCCTCCATCAGATTAGGGAAGTTTTCCATTATTATTTCTTCAAATAGGTTTTCAATTTTTTGCTCTCTCTCTTCTCCTCTGGCACTCTGTGATGAGAATTTTGTTAAGCTTGATGTTGTCCCAGAGGCCCCTTAAACTATCTCATTTTTTGAGGATGCTTTTTTGTTGTTGCTGTTTTGATTGGGTGTCCTCTGCTACCTCATCCTCTAAAACATCAATTTGATCCTCTACTTCAGCCAATCTGTTGATTCTCTCTAATGTATTCATTTCTGACTGGTTCCCTTTTATGTTTTTCATCTCCATTTTTATGTTTTCTATCTCTTTGTTAAAGTTCTGAGTTTATCAACTTTTCTCTTAAGTTCATTGAGCATCCTTATAACCACTATTTTGAAATCTGCATCTGGTAGATTGCTTGTTCCCATTTTTTTAGTTCTTTTTCTGGAACTTTTTTCTGTTCTTTCATGTGGTACATGTTTCTTTGTCTCCTCATTTTGACTTTCTCCTTGCATCTGTTTCTATGTATTAGGTAGGGATCCCAAGTCTCCCAGTCTTAGTAGAGTGTCCTTATGTAGTAAGTGTCCTGTGGAACCCTGTGCACAGTCTTCCCTGGTCACCTGAGCCCTGTACTCAAGGTGTGTACTTTGTGTGGGTTGTGTGTGCCCTCCTGTTGTAGTTGAGACTTGGTTGTTCTTTGCACGTCTATGGGAGGGATTGATCCTTGGGATGATTGGTTGTGAGGACTGGTTGTTAAGGGGTTAACCTTATATAAAAGGATTCACTTTAGCAGGGTTCTGGTGCCTGCCTTGTCTACTCTTTGATGTTCCCTCCTAAGATATAGTGCTGGGTGGTGCTCTGGTTCTGGCTCCAGTTAAAGCAGGCCACTTGGTGTGCCAGCTCAAGGCTCGACCCAGCTGCAAGCAAAGTTCACCTGCATCCTGTCACTTTCCAGGGTCAGCCACCTGGTGAGAGTCACCAAGCAACCCACAGATGGTTGCCATGCTGGACTTACAGGTGCCTCAAGAGGCCAAGCCAGAAGCTGAGGTTGGTTACCACTAGTTCTGAGTTTGGGGTTTCTCAGCAAAATGTATGGGGCACACTGAAGTCGTATTATACTGCTTTGGGTTTTCTGAACCTTTGAGTGATTTTAAGAAAGTCCACAACATGAGCCAAGATAGGCATTTGTATGGAGGGGAAAAAAAACCCTGTAGGCAGTTTGGGTGGGCCTGCAATTAGGGAGAGGCAGGTCTCAGGGAATCACCTGGGTGGAGTAACCTATGTTAGCCAGTTTTGTAGAGACTCAGATATGGCAGCTGCCTACATCTGCTTTTGGGAATGGAGAGGGTCAACAAAGAAACAATGAATACTGCCAGCACCTCTGTCCAGGAGAAAGCTGCCCCCTCCAGCCTCTGTCCTGGAGCTAGACAACTCAGTTCCTCCTCATATGTTTCTGGCACTCCTCCAGCAGCTGCCCCAGCTCTGGAGCTTAGAGCGATGTGAGTCCATCACTGAGTAAGTTCGTGTGCAGGCTCTTCACGAGAACGTTCCTGTAGACCTCTCTCTCACTCAGACACAATCTCCACTGGTTTTCACAGCCAGAGGTTGTGGGAACTTTTCTTCTCAGCAGTGGAACCCTGAGCTAGGGAACCCAGTGTAAAGTCAGGACATCTCACTCCTCTGAGAAGGGGTGCTCTGTAGCCAAGATAGCCCTCCTGATTCTCGACTGTTCCACACATAGTTGGAATACTGACTTTTTTCACATCTTTGCCACTTCTACAAGTCTCAAGGTGACCTCTTATGTGTATTCCCAATTGTAGGACTTCTTTCAGCTAGAACTTAGGCAACTCCAATGATGACCATTCTTTAGTTTCATTGTAATTTTGATGTGGTTGTGAGACGGGATGGCATAGCATCTACCTTCTACACCATCTTGACAGACATCTGAGTAGGATTTTCTATATATATAATTATGTCATCTGCAAATAAGGACAGTTTTACTTCATTCTCGATTTGGTAGCCTTTTATTTCTTTATTTATCTTTATTTTTTATTTTATTTTTGCCTGATTACTCTGGCTAGGACATCTAATATTATGGTGTATAATGGTGAAAATGGGCATCCTTCTTTTATTCCCAATCTTAGAAGAAAAGCTTTCAGCTTTTCACCATTGAGTGTGATATTAGCTGAAAGTTTGTCATAAGTGGCCTTTTTGTTTAGGAATAATTGATGAGTTAAAAAAATTAAACGAGTTTCTCAACAAAAGAGATAGTAATAGAAAACACCCTTGAAACTCTCATGTTCATTCTGAAATATAGAGTCCTCATTGTCCAAGGGTTTTGACATGGGGAAAGGAATAGAATTGTTGATACATTGTTTAATGCTCTGAATCTAGTAAATTAATTTATCTGAAAAGTAAAACTTTAAAAACTATTTTTTGGATATTTAGTAGTAATTAAAACACAAATTCCTTTAAATTTTAAACAGAGAGCAATTATTGCTTAATTCTTTTGAGATCTTCAAATATTGTAAAGAACAAAATATTTACAAATATAACTTTGAAACGTATTACTGTATTGACACTGAAACCCTTTTAAATTTTCAATGTAGGCATTTTTATTTTTCTTTATTATTCCTCCTTTTTACCCATTTTAAAATTTAAAACTACACTTATTTAGTTGTGCTTTCAAATTTGAATTATGTTTACCCAAAGAGAGATACTTGAGATTCACAATCTGGGTTATCAACTAATTGATGCTAGTTGGTTATTCCACTGGGTTATTCTTCTCTGAACACTTGTATATAAGTTGAGACCCTACTTAAAATTATATTCAAAGTTTTTTTATACATGCTATTTTCCCATGAAATGGTGTATATTTCTTTTCTTTCTTTTCTTTTCTTTTCTTTTCTTTTCTTTTCTTTTTCTTTTCTTTTCTTTTTTTAATCACTGATGATAAATAAACCTTTGCCAAGTCATCACATCTTGGCCTGGTTTATATCATTGGAAACATATGTCTGTCTCTCTTATCAATATCTCAATATAAGTAATACAAACATCTAAAGCAGTGGTTTTCAACCAGAGGCAATTTTGTACTATAGGCAACAGTTGTCAATTTTTGTTGTCACAAACTGGCAAGGTGTTATTCGTATCTACTAAGTAGAGACCACGGGTGTTGTTAAACATCTTATAATACACAGGACAACTCCTCAAAACAGAGAATTATAGGGCCCAATGTCAGTAGTGCCAGGCTTGAGAAAGGAAGTCATGTATGGAGATCAGTAGAATCTGCACTTTAAAGTGCTTTTCTAAGTTTAATGTGCAGATGAGTCTCTTGAGTCTTATTGATATAAAACAGATTTTATTCAATAATGAATATGGAAAAGAACCAGTGGTAGTCACATCATCCTTTCTGAACTCTCTTTTTCAGAGCCAGTCAGAAGGTAGGATGCCTTGTATAAACAGAGAGCTAGGCTCTGTCCTGAACCAGCTGATCATAGCGCACACTCTAATTTAGAAAGGAAGGTAGGTAATGTATTTAGCTGCATATCCAATGCCACATTCTCTCATTGGATTCATTGTCAACAATTAAAATTGATCAGTCAAGTTCCGACGGATTGGCCTTAGTGCTTAATTTTTTTTTTTTTTTAAGAAGAAAACTAGTAGTATTTAGGCCCCTCCACAAAAATTCCATTTTCTTTTTTTTAACATTACGTACTCACAATTTGACTGGTGGTCACTTTAAGTTGGCCTCTTAGTCTCTATCATTGGCCCAGATAACCTCAAAGTCATTTTTGATTTCTAGCAACAAAAGGCTAATGTGACCTAACTTACTCTTTTTCTAATTTTGAGAATCAACTACCATAAGGAGTCCTGATGCCTTTTTAGCATCATATTATACTTAGTGTTATGTTTTGTTATATTATTATATTATATATTACATAAAATAGATATCACATTATATTTAGTATTAGAGACAGTATTATAGATGGATATCTGAGGCTAGGAGTATACCTGAGAATCAGTCATGAGAAGAGTGCTACTGATTCCTTTGCTTTGGGATGATTTTTAATAAGGGCATAGTTGCAAAAGTTTTCCTCTCTATGCTAATCTTTATTACTTCCTTCTGTTTTCTTTAAGTTTGGTTTGCTCTTTTTATACTTCCTTAAAGTAGAAAGCTATTGATTGGAGATTTGTCTCATATTTTTAAAGCAGGCATTTATGGCTATGTTTCCCTTTGACCACTCCTTTTGCTGCATCTCATAAGTTTTGGTATGCTTTGTTTTCATTTTTATTTATCTCAAAATGTTTTTTTTTTAATTTCCTTGTGATTTCTTCTGTGATGCATTGATTGATTGTATTATTTAATTTCCACATTTGTGAATTTTCCAGATTTCCTTTTGTTAATTGACTTTTAATTTCATTCCAATGTGGAAAGAGATGTTTTGTGTGATTTCAATCTTTGAAAATTTATTGAAACTTTGTGTGATCTAACAATTTAGTCTGTCCTGGAGAATATCTCATGTATACTTGAGAAGAAAGTGAATTCTACATTCATTCTACATGTCTTTTGATCTAGTTGGTTTACAGTGTTGCTTAAGTCTATTATTATCTTGATCATCTTAATGTCCAGTTATCCTATTCATTATTAAAAGTGGAATATTGAAGTCTCCAAATATTGTTAAAGGGTCTATTTTTTTCTTTAATTTTGTCACATATTTTTCATATATTTTAATGCTCTGTTGTTAAGGAGACTATATGTTTATAATTGTTATGTTTTCTTGAAGTTGCTAATTGTCCTGCTTCGTTTCTGGTGACAGTTATTTTTCCAGGTTTATTGAGATATAATTGACATATAACTATGCTTTTTGTCTTAAAGTCTATTTTCTCTAATATTTTTATAGCCACTCAAGCTCTCTTTTGGCTATTGTTTACACGCACACACACACAAGCACACACATTTATACACACACATATATTTCACTTTCAATTTGGTTCTCTGTATCTAAAGTTACTCTCTTTTAAATAGCATATAAATAGATTTTTAAAATCAATTTTAACAATCATTGCTTTTAACTGGAGAGCTCAATTTATATTTAATGTAATTACTAATAAGGAAGGATTTTATTGAAAACTTAGTTTATTGATTTTAAACAGTTTTACTCTCTGATTTATTAATTTAAAACCATAAATTTTGTTGAACCATAAATTTACTATTACATAGCTTTAGGTACATCTGACAAATTTTAATGTTGTACTTTGTGCTACCAAGTAGTGCATTGCTTAATCTGCAAATATTCGAGATTTTTGGTTTTAAATGCTATTTTATTTTTATTGTGATACAAACTCATATTCTCTATGATTTCTTGAAAATTATTAAAAGTTGCTTTCTGGTTCAACATATAGTCTATTTTCTTAATGAATCTCATGCACTTGAAAAGAAAGTAAACTCTGTGGTTTGGGGGTATAATGTTATGTAAATGTTATCAACTACCATAAGGAGCTATATTTATAATGTTATATAAAAAGGTTAATTGGATTAATACTTTTGTTTATATCCTCTAAGTTCTTACTGATTTGTGTATGATTCTACTGTAAATTACTGATGAGGTGTACTAAAATCTCTAACTCGACTTTCATTAATTAAACTATAACTATACTTGTGGATTTGTCTAATTTCTCTTTTATCCTGTTAAATTCTTTATTTATTCTGAAGCTATGTTAGGTGAATACTCATCTGGGACTGCATCATTATTAACTGTTTCTCATAATCTCTAGTCATATTTCTTATTTTAAAATCTTAAATTTTATAATATTAATAAAGTCACAACTCTTCATTATGTTTAGTGTTTGTGTGTTATAACTTTTTCCACTAGTTTATTTTAAACTGTTTCCTTGTGCTTGTAGTTTTTAGAAACAGCATGTATGTGTTTCTTGTTTTTGTTTAACAGGTTATCAAGCTATCTTTTTATTATAGTCTTTAGTCCAAGAACTTTTAATGTAACTGTTAATATTATCAGGTTGTCTTGTTTTTTGTTTCCTGGTTACTTCTTTCTTACCATCTTTTTGACTAATCAAGTATTTTATTAAACCATTTTATATACTTCACTATAATTTAGCTATATGATTTGCTTATTATTTTAGCATTTACTTGACAGATTACAATATGTATCATGATTTCATCTTTAATCTCTGCCCATTCTTTATGTTATTATTGTCATATATCTTACTTTTACATATATCTTAAACTCCATAATATGATATACGCATTTACTTTCAAGAGTCAATGATTCTCTAATTTTTTAAAAATAGTCTTGTACTGACATACATATTTCCATTTTTATTGTTTCCCTTTCTTTCTTATAGAGCCATGCTTAAATCTGAGATTAAGTCCTCATAACCTAAAGAACATTATTTCTTAGTTCTTGTAAGGTGATCTGCTACTGCTGCATTTTTAAAGGCTCTATTTGCTCGAAAAGATCTTTACTTTTTAATTTTTAAAATTATTCTTGTATGTAGAGCTTTAAGCTTACTTTTTTTTCCTTTCACCACTTTATATCATTCTACTGTCTGTTGGCTTCTATGATGACCAGTCAGATTTCATTCTTATCATTGCTTTCCGAATAATGTCATTGTTTTTTACTGTATTTAGATTTTCTTTTTATCTTCGTTATCCCCAAATATGATCATGACTTTCCTAGATGTAGTTTTCTTTGTATTCATTCTTACTTCTGTGGTTCACGTTTCATCAATATTGAAACATTCACAGTCATTAGTTAAGAATTCCTTGCTCACTTTCTGAAATTCCAATTACAATTTTTTAGAATTATTTTATATTCTCCCATGTCTCTCATACTTGTTTCACTACTACTACTACTACTACTACTACTACTACTACTACTACTACTACTACTACATTTATTAACATCACTATTATTTTCTCTTCATAGTGAAGTCTGAGTAATTTCTGCTTGGAGCATGTCATTTATTTATTTATTTCCTATTCTGCTGGGTCTTCTGTTATGTATATCTAATACATTCTTATGCTTAAGTGCTGTATTTTTTTATATTCTTCTAATACAGTTATTATTATTTTTAAAAGATTGCATTTCTCTTGAATTTCTCCACTGTGCCACTTTTTTAAAATCTATTTTTGATATAATTGCTCTAAAATATTTACATTAAAAAAACTTTATCTGTTAATTCAAGTACTGGACTATTTTAAAATTTACCTAGTTTTTAAAATTCTTTTCCTTTTAATCATTGATCATAATTTCTGCTTCTTAGTATGTTATGTCACATTATTTTTTGGACATGTGTTTAAATGAGCCATAGAGACTGAAGTAAATATTATTTTCACCCAGAGATGGAATATTCTTCCCTCTTCCAGGAAGATAGTATGAGTGGCTAAACATTTTTGATTCAATTTAATCAGTAGTTAAGCTGAATTAGAGCTGTGTTACTGGTATAGCTGGTTTTATTTTACCTCCTATTTCAAAAGCCATTAAGGGCTACTTGTCTTGTGTATATATCAGATCTCCCTCTCTTCAGCAGGAAATTAAAGAATTGTAGAAACTTGAGATTCTGTCTCTTCTTTCTAGCCAAGATCCCAGATTCTTTGCTGTACATTCACTGCTGCAAACTCAATTGAAATCTTGTACAGGAGAATCAGAAGTAAAGAGATTTAGCTCTTCAGCTAAGGCTTCTGCTCATTCTACTCATTTAGACTGGCCACATGGCTGTTAATAGGTCCTCTAGATTTCTTTTAATCCAGTAGAGTTCCTCTGACTATGGCAAATCCAATCTGACACTTACCTGGACCCAGACTAGGCAAGCAATGGCAATAGATTACTTTTAGCTCAGAGAGGATTTATCTATCGTTGAGAATTATTTCATTTTGGCCTATTTGTGCCCTCTTGTGCCTTTAATAAATACATTATATGTATATGTATGTCTGTGTGTGTGTGTGTGTATTTTTTTTTTTTTGGAGGGGTGGTTGTTCTGGCTAAAAGATATTCAGTTTAGACTATGTTCATCTCATCTGGAAACACAACTCTCAAAAAATTGCCTTTAGAGGACTGACTTTATTACTGCATTAATTCTCTTCTTGGGAATAAATTGAAAAATATGAAAACCCTAGGATATCTTTTTCATTTTATCAAATTCAATTGACATTTAAAGACATTAAAATACATAATATTATTTTATTTTGAAACAGAAAGTTATTAAGGCAGTTCAAAAGTAAAACATTATGATATAACATTAATGTATGCTAGCCTTTAAATCAATAGTTTATTTTTATTATTTAGTAGTAAAATTTACATTTTATACTACTTTTGGTTTAGTTTAAGAAGTCACTGAATTTGAGAATTATCTGACTCCAAAATTTTGAAATCTATACTTTTTTTTCATTTTAGAGGCCATTATCTTTTCCTGTTTTTACTTTTAAAAATTACTACTTATCTAGTTTAGCAAAGATGTTTCTTTTTTCTTCCTTTTGTTCTTTTTAAATTGCCTCTTCATGAATCATTCAAATTTATTTCTACATAAATCAGCAGAAAATTCTTTTTGAACATAATGGCTCAAACCTACCAACAAGATAACATTTATTTAGTCTTTACTAAATTTCAAGAAAATTGCACCAACCTCAATGCAAACTATTTTCTGCTCAGTCAGCTTTCTTATTGAATAATTATATCAGTTCAGATAAGTATCATTCATATTCTTTCTAGCTAATGTAATTCAAATTTGGATTAGAAAAAAAAATCTATCTTATAATTTAATGGCTCATGAATTTTCCCTTTAACTAATTTAATGATTCCGCCATCTGTGTCACCTGAAAGACTCCTCTTTCTATGAGTTCACATTTGGAGATATAAGTCCCTTTCCCCTATCAGTGTACCTCAATCAGGCCCACCATAAAGTATTCAAAAGGCCCTAATAATTGTTGAACTGCAAAAGGGACATTTAGTGTGTTTAAACAGGTTCCTTTAATAAAAACCCCTAATAAAAATGGCTAAATTTTATTTAGTTATGTATATATTTGGTTTTAATCTTTGCAATAACCCTATGAGGCAGATATTATTATATCCCTCTACTGCAGATAAAGAAACTGAGTGTTGAAGAATAAATAAAATTGTTTAAATTAATATATATAGCAATTAGGTGGTAGCATCCAAATTTATCAATAGACTGACTCCAAAGCTTGCCTTCTCAATCACTATATGGTGCATTTCACACTTGCTTATATGTTATCTAAAATCCACTAAGCCTATCAAAGGATATTGAGAAGTTCTTTCTCTGGGTATTACATTTATATAATAAAGACTGCTTAAGTCTGATTTTCTTACAGAAAAAGAATGTCTTTTTTCAGGTACTTTGCTCTCTCCACGTAAAAGGAAAATAAAAGGCTGCCAAATTTTAAGTGGCACCTTTTTTTGTCAAAAGTTTATTTTCCAGTCACCCTGTTATAGATATTTTATTCTAGGTTCTATTGTTTTCATATCCATGTCAGAAAAAAGGTTGCCAAATATATAAAACTTAATCCAGAAGCTATAACTTTATAGAGGTGGCTAATTATTGACAATAAATATCAAATTACTAAAATTGGTGAATGTTTCCATCTTTTTAATTTAATTTAATTTAATGTATCATGATATTATTTTCATGATTTTTAAAAATTAGTCTAACTCCATGTCCTCATCTCTATGAAATTGAGAGTTATTCAATCTCACTGATTTGGGAGTTTGTGTTTCTGTGTTTGTTTTAATAGAGAATCATCTTTTTATCTCCTTAAGGATGTGATGTTATGGGGAGATTTCTGGATGACTTACACAAAGAGGAATTTATTAGTTGGTTTTTGGAAGGGGTCTAGAGTAGCAGCCACAAAATGGACAGGAATATAGAAAATCCTAGAGGGAAAAACAGGAAGTATAGCAGCCAGGGAACCTATTATCACTGCTACTGCCACCAGTCACTTTGATGAATAATCTTCATTTTTCCATTTGTTTCAGTGGCTCAAGATTTACAGTCCCAGGAGAGAACATATTGTTTTCAGACCTTAAGTCTGTCTCATACCTGCCTCCTGCTTACACCAAGGTATGAAGGGAGGGGAAATCGACTTCCATAATGAGAACCAGGCACATAGAATTTTCCTCATGCCAATACAGGACAAACTAGAAAAGATTTCCCAGAGAGAAATGGGGTTTAATACAAACAAATGACTACACAAACAGTTTACAAAGAAGAGAAAATCTCTTTCTACTTTGGTGCATCATGGTTTTCCCTGCTATTCTAGTTGCTCAAGCTCATCTCCTTTCTGTGAAGGCAAGAAAATGATCTATATCCTTTTCAAGGTGCAGTGCCTAAATATTGGCAGAGGCAGAGTGCTTAGGGCTTAGCGTTCAGCCTTCTGAGATCCTTCCACCTCCTAGAGACCTTGCTATGGAATTGGGTCAAAATGATTTCTGCTACTTCCCAAGTATAGAAAATTTACTTCCTCTCTCTCCTCATGACCTTTCTTAGTCTCCAAAAGCCAATTTATGCTTTCTCTTCTAGATTACCTAAGGCTCTGACTGTAAAACTTTTCCCCTTACTCTCCTAAAAGTTATTGAGGATCCTCCAAAAGCTTTATTTATGTAAGTTCTATCCTATCAATATTTACCCTATTAGAAACTAAAAAGAAAATTTTAGAGCATAAGAATATGCAAGCATAAATTCTATTAGTGTCAACATAATACCACCTATCACATAGTTAGTAATAGTTATTACCTTGTGGACCCCAACAAGAGTCTCAGAAACCCACAGAAAAACCCAGACATTTTGAGCAGTGACCTAGTCTAAACTTCTCAATGATTTTAAGCTTTTTTCAGAGAGAGGGTTTTATATGCAGATAATGAGTTTAAGCTAATATAAGTTTGTCTCCACAAACTTCTATTTTCAACTCTACAAAAAATCTGGTTATATTCTTGGAATGGAGAGAAAAATACAGTGAAACAATCACCATTTCCTCAAAATTTTAAAGCTGTGAAAATAGGGTACAATTTAATATAACAATATTATACACTTAACTCCCTCTCCTTTTAGAGCCACTGACAACGAAAAAAAAAAATGTTTATATCATTTCAACACATAAACTAAAACCAGATGAGGAGCGTTTTCCCTCTGTGAATACATTTAGGAAATGCCTATGACATACACAACTATAATGATAAAGTTAGATATTGTTTTACTGATATATTCTTTCACTATAAACTTTGAAATCATTCCATTTAATTACTAACGAATTATCAACCAAATTGCAATGAAGAATATGTTTTAGATTTAGTCATGCTTTAAGCATATGGCTCTATTATTGCCAGGAAAAGTTTACAGAAATAAGGATGAGTCTTTGATTCTTATTTTGATATACACATATCGGTTGTTGTGTATAAAACTGTTGCTTACTTTGATATTTAACTTGGGATGTTTATGGTCAAATAGATAGTGATTTCTATCATTCCAGGCCAAGAAGAAACTTGTGTCAAAGGCAACACATATACCTGAAAATAAAATTCAGATATGTATAAATCACGTGTAGCTGTTATAATTAAGCAGAATTCACCTGATAAATTGCCATACTTTTGGATTCATGTATTAGTGTAAGAATGGATAGATAATAGAGGAAATGTTCTTCTAAGACATTTGATTCAAATGGTCATTTTGTATCAGAGATGATAGAAACTAATTACTCTTTGAAGGATTTTTCTGGTCATTTTATTTTTCTCAAAGAAAGGCTGCAGATGATTTTTTCTATGGCAAATGCTCCATAAAGACTTCAGGGAAGTGCAGTTTCTTGAGGCATTCATAGTCTGCTTCCTCAGGACTTTGTTTTTGAAAAGCTGGTGATAGTGTAGTTTCATATCTATAATCTCATTGTTTTGACTTATTAAAGGCTTTCTAAATTCTTTTAAACCATTTGTAAGTTTTTTAAAAAGGCAGTGGTGCTGAATTTTTATGTCTGAAGAGATGAATGATTCATTAATTAAGAAGTAGAGATCAAGATAATTGCTAGATTTTCCTAGGGACAAATCTATGCCAGGAGAATCTCCAGTTGTCTTGACCTCTGTTTTTTGATATTTGTATATAAACAAAACAGAATGAGACTTCTGACAATGCCCTGTACCCTCTTTCTCCTGTGATGTTAATGCACACAGTATTTGATGAAAAACCCTAAAACTGAGCTGAATTTTTTAAAAAAATCTATAAAAAGACTGAACGGTGATGGATTTGCTAATATATATCTCACTGCTTAGTTATTTTTAATCTAATGCTGAAAATAATGAATTGTTGCTTGGAGATTTCTATATGTTCTGAAGGATTGTGTAGTGTTTTTCACTGATGAAAGCAGAAAGGTGTGGGTATTTTTATATCTCAACACTTAAAACTATCTTTAATTGTGATTTTACCCATTACCCATTTCTGTTTACCCTCTAATCCCTCTCATGAACTGTATGCCTTTTTTCTTTCTCCAGAAGATAGACATCCCCTAACTCTATTTTTCTAATTTATATACCCCTATCACTATTAGTTCTTCTCTAACTACCAGATTTATATTCTCCAGATAGCTTCTATAGGGACTTTCCAATATGATGTTGATTTTGTTTTAATTAACAAATGATTTTAAGTGCTTTGTATTACATGAAGAACTGTCCTCAATGGGAAAAGAGCAAGAAAGAAGGAATATAGTTATTAAAGTCAGTCATTATATTTTCTTCCAGAAGAATTTTTATTCCTTTTTGGAGGATAAGTATGCACATAACACAAAGATATGAACTAAAGTAAAATAGTTTTCTTTAAGGGCTTGGTGGGGGAAGGATTTTGGTAGTTTCCTCATTAGAAGCCACCTGTATAGAGAAGAAATGTCATTCTTCCCATTGATACTCATGGTGGATGATGTTCACATGCTCAGTATGCTCCCGGGGTAAACCCAGATTAGCATTTTCACATAGATAAAATAGACTGCAAGATATGTGTAATTCATGAGGATCGACTGGCAGTTCTCAAACATTTTAGTCTTTGTGGACACTTTTTGCTCTAAAAATTTTTTAAGGACTTAAAGGAATTTTTGCTTATGTTAAGTTATATCTATTAACATTTACCATATTAAAATTAAAACCTGGAATTTCAAAACATTTGTTAGTTTATTTTAAAATAACAATAATGAGCCCGTTATATGTTAACCTAAATAACATATTTTAGTGGAAAAAAAATAATTTCAAAAAAAAAATGAGAATGCTATTGTTTACATGTGTGCAAATCTCTTTAAAGCCAACTTAATAGTAGTTGAATATTGATATCTGCTTCTACATTCAATGTGTGGTGATATGTTACATATTTGAATATAATAAATAAAATTCAGCCTCACACAGCTATTAACCTAGACCAGGAGAACCTTAAGACCCCTGAGAGGGCTTGGGACCTCAAGGGTATTTTAAATCATGCTTTGAGAACCACTACTCTTCCTCTTTCTCCCACTAAAAGATGCATGTGGACATATAAGTAAATGAGGAAAACAGTTTTAAAATCAGAATTTTAATTTTTTACAGTGCATGTTTTGCAATAATTCATGATACATAACTTCTGATACAGTTCATGTCTGATCATGCTTCTTTTGTTTGTCACAATAGTTATACTAACCTCGGCTTTTACAGGTGTTCCAGATAATTAGAGAATTAAACTTCAATATTGATGATGTTTAAATTTAGTCCTTACTTACTTTCAACCTCTCTTGTCATTTAAATTTTTTACTCCTCAGGTTCAGATACTGCTGGAATAAAGTGAAATTACAAGTTGGGGTGCTACTTTTATATAGCCTCAAGGGAGACAATTCTTCAAAAAGTTGTTTTTTCTACCTTCCAATTCCTCCCATGAACTGTGTGCCTTTTTCCTTTCTCCAGTACCCAGGGCTCTATAATCTGCTCAAGACTGTAACTGCAGCGAGTACATGGCCTGCCTTTTCTTGAAGCCAGGATTCCAAGTTCCGAGTCTCTGGCTTTCCATAATCTTCAAATCGACTATATAGAGTTCTGTTTTTACTACAAAGGAGTGAAGAGAAAAATTTTCTAGAAAATAAATTGCAAATTTTATAAGTTATTTTACAGAAAGTCGTTAAGGAATATTACATGACTATTCCTCTTAGTATCATGTACTTTTTAACATTACTAACAAAAAGCAATTGTCTTTATTTTGTTCAACAATCTTTTCAATTATCTTCTATTCATTTTTAAAACATTCTCTTCTGTGTTGCTTCAAAATTCCCTACAAATTTCTAGCCTTACCCACACCACACCTTCCACTGAAAGCAGAAAATATTTATATTTCATCTACTAAAATCCAGGCCATTCAACAGGAACTACAGCTATGCTTTTATCCATTTGGAAATCATTCTGTACCATCAACCTCTATCATTATGTCTTTTATCTCAAGAAACTCTTCTTTTGATCCTGTTGACCACTTTTGCTGCTGTCATAGATCTCTCCATTTGTTCATTCAGCATGATTCGATGGATCAAGAAAATGTGGATTCCTAGATAGACACGTTTCTCAAAGAATTTATTGATCAGTGGAAGTTAAAGTGACAAAGTATCCTGTGAATTAAGAAGATGCAGTGACAACTCCCAGGAGATATGGGAGGAAGGGTGTAAAGAAAGCATTGTGGAATAAGAAGCTTTTCACAGGCTTTTACTGGATTGATAGCACTTGGACATATTGAGATAGGGGAGAGTATAACGGTTCGCTAGGGCAGATATAACAAAATGTAGAGACTGGATGGGTTAAACAGTAAATTTATTTTCTCATTCTCAAGGTGTCAGTATGTTTGCTTTCTTCGGAGGCCTCTGTCTTTGACTTGCAGATGGCTTTGTTCTTGCTGTGTCTTTACACGGCCTTTCCTCTGAGTGAGCATGTTCTTGGCATCTCTTTCTCTTCTCTAAAAGAACACCAGTCATACTTGATTAGAGTGCCACCCCAATGGCCTCATTTTAAGTTAATTATTTATTTAAAGAACATATCTCCTAATATTGTTATATTTTGAGGTACTAGGGGTTGGGAATTTAATATATGAATGGTTAAGGGACACAATTGAGCCTATATCAGGAAGGTTTAGGTATTCCAGGCAGAAGGAACAAATGAGTTAAAGCACAAAGAAAAAAGAGAAAATCAATGAGGATTGGATATTTTCCCCACTTACAAATGAAAAAGTATTTTTAAAATCTTTTTTGTGAGTTGTACATTCTAGGAAATATTTTCTGATATTGGTAATGATAAGTAAGAATATGCATGAACTGGAAGTGTTGCCAATATCAATAAAATTTTAAATTCTTTTAAAACTATTATAATAAACTATTCTTTAATGGTCTGAAATTTCTATTAATAAAATTAACATAGAATTAAGGTTTAAAATGCTTAAATATATTTATTGAGCTTTTTCTAGTACCTCTTTATTCTACCTTGTTTGAGTTTTCATCTTCTCAGTCTCCTTCAGAAGATGTTTATGATAAGCAATTATGAGGCAGAGATACAATGAAAAACATTTAGCTGCAATTCAATTTCATGTCAAGAGTAGAGACTATATACTACCCATGCTATCTTTCTTTAAAGTGTAATATTAAATATTTTTGTAATATTATATAAAACAATATAAAAATGTTTAAGAAATATTTAAATTCATTAGTTATAGCTAAGAATTTTGTGGAAATATACATACAGAATCTCATACTATATATATGTGTCATGTTTATATATACATATATGTAAGTTGTACCTTAAAATCATACATTTAATACATATTTGACAATTTTAAATGAATATGAGCCTTAATAGTTTGAGTTCATAAATAAATAATGAATAGGTTTGCACTATATTTATTTTTAAAATTTACTGTAAAAGTGTTTTCTTTGTCGCCTCAATAAATTAAAATATATATATATATATGTGTGTGTGTGTGTGTGTGTGTGTGTGTGTGTGTGTGTGTGTGTGTGTTTTCCTTAAGAAGCCAAAATCACAAATCACAATTTGAAGCAGCACAAATCACAATCTTGTTTCAATTTTCTTCAGCTTAATTTTTTTAAAAAGTCTTTTATAAGAAATTGTCATCAGTGGGGCAGATCAGAGTTTGGTGTTGCCCCAATGGTAGGGGAGAGGCAGAGGGGTAACGAAGGGCACAGACATGTAGTTGGCATTTTCCCTTGGTTCTTCCTCAAACAACAGCAGTGAAGAATCACAGGTCATTGAGATTTAATCATTTTATTAAAAGCAATTTTAGGTTTACAGCCATGCAACCCAGAACAAGTGCAATCCCGTCTGATCTCGGAAGCTAAGCAGGGTCAGGCCTGGTTAGTGCTTGCATGGGAGACCACCTAGGAAGACCAGGAGCTGTAGGCATAAATAATTTAAAAAAATTAAAGATTGTAAGCTGACAAGGTCCTTGCAATCTGTGAGGTCAACCAAGGGTTGCCTCGCCTAAAAAAAAAAATTAATAATAATAATAATAAAAGTAAAAATAAAAAAGTAATTTTAGAAAGACAAAGAATGCCTCAAGGAAGTACATGGTTCCAGAGCTGAAAACAATACAAAGGGGCCTACAAAAGGGCAAAAAGGCCACAAAAAGGCCACCAAAAGGAGAGAAACTAGAAGGGACAAAAGGAGAGGAACCAAGAGGGGCAAAAAAGGCCCCAGAAGTGGGAATGTCTGCCTTATATTTTGGCTGTGATGGGTGGTTCCAAAGGCATTTCTAGGTGATTGGCACGTGAGGTCATTTTGATTGACATCTGGCTGCTATATAACTTTGGCTAGACCACATGTGTATTACCTAGATTTCTACTACCATAGGGGTGTTCTTTGGGCCATCTCTAGCCTGGACCCCTATTTCTTTGATCCCCTTGTTGCTCATGTCTGACTAAGCTACCTAACAAAATGAAAAAGCAACCCATTGAATTTATAATATTTTGTAGATAATTTTTGCTGATTATTGTACAAATATACTCAAGTACCTGTTCAAGGTTCTCTAAAATTTCGCTAAACAAAGTGTTATATTCAAGCATCTTTTAGTTTCATGACTAGCTATGAACATTTCAGAAAAATTAATTTGAAAGCAAATTAGATGTTTCTATATTTATAAATTTACTATTGTAAATATATTAATAAAATTCATATTAGTAGAACTACTATAAAATATATATTTGTATATTTTATACAAATATATGTTTATATATACAAATATATTTAACATACAAATATATTTAAAGTCTTGCTTTAAAATTTATGCTTTTTTTCTTGCTTCTATCCTTTGTTGTAAGTCTTAATGACTGTATTCAAGCATTCAGCTTTTTAAAGAATAAGAATCATTATAGATCATATTATAATAAATTTAACGTGTTTAAATTCATGTCACTACCTTCAGTGAGTCACGAGAAAAGTTGGTAAAAGAAAATAGAAATGTATTATGGATAATTAAACAAGCCATTCCATTTCCTTCCTGATATCACGTCTACACTCCAGCCACACCCCAAAATCTTTTTCCATTAAGCTTCCACTCTATTGCCTTTACTTAGTGAGAAATTAAAGATATCTGAGCAGAAGGTGATATCTATGATTGAGAGCCTGACTTGCATTATTCTTTTAGTTTTTAAAAAAAAAAGTTAGATTTCCTTTTTAGAATTTTTGATTCCTTGGGTAATAAGCTTAAAAGACATTATTCCTTCAGAAAAGAATTGAGAGGAAGATTAAATCAAACCTGGAAAATTATGGTTTCAGCCTAATACTTAGAGGATTAAAAAAAAAAAAAAAACCCTAAAAGTTATTTGAGTATCTGAGCAGCTTCCTGCTGTGAACATGTCTCATTTCCTACTCCTACATCCTTTCTATTACAATTTCACTGCATATAGCAAGCCATGGTAACTACGGTTTATGCTGCCCAGCATGGTCTTATTTTCCTTTTTTCCAATAACAAAATGTATCTTTGCAAATAGTAGATAACCATTTCCTGTAGTTTGAATGTGACAAATATAAGGGAAGTCGCATTACTTGAGCCTGGCTAATTAGATTGCCTAGCCTTGGTTACCACAGTTCCTAAGTCATTGGTAAATAATAAAGATCAGAATAGAAAGAAATTCATAGAAGAGTAAACTGAAATTAACTATTAAAATATTAAAAATAAAATTATGTGATGAGGGCTGTTTTGTTCAATTTTAAAAATGTTAAAAGTTTTTTAAATGTACCTAAATATACTTTTGTAACCTGATAATAAACAGGCACACTTTATAAGTAAAATGCTTTTTGTAAACAAGACATTGAAGACAAAAGACGAAAGGATAGAAGTAATCTTGGGGTGGGGTGGGGGGAGACACATTCAAAATGAAGATATCCAGGAGGAATAAATATCCTGTCAGTAAATTTCATAAATGTTTTGTAGGTGTTATTAGGATTTTCTAGTAAATATTTCAGACAAAAATTGAAGATAGACAACAAATTTCACGTGACTATAGATCAGAAAGATAGAAAATAGAGTTCCCAGCAATAGAACAAGTTTAAAGCAGGATAGTCTGTGCTCTATTGATTATAAGGTGCTAGTGATAAGATTATACTATCTTCATAATGAGTGAGATGATAAACAGCTACACAATAATAAATGGAGATCATAAAGAGAACATGTAAAATTTTATAGAAATTATAACATGGATGAAGAAGGGGCCTGCATAGTTTGCCTCACAACTCAAGAGACAGAAAGTTACTACATTAGAGTAATATGAATGTAAAAATTCCTAATTAAACGTGAGTCATGGCATGTAGTCACATAGGCCTGTAGCTTCCTTTACAAAGATCAATAGTTACCTTAAGTGAGACTATTTATTGTCTTTTTGCATAGCTTTGGAGCATAGCATACCCTTGGAATTTCAGAATAATCTTCTCCAGATCCCTCAGGGGACAACCTCCCATCAGAGTACAAGAGCACAGAGTCTCTCATTGTACACTTGCTCCCCAAAAAAAAACAAAAAAAAAAATTTGTTGATTATTAACTATCCTGTACCCACCAGTTACATGTCTCCATTTTACCTTTTATCCAATCTCAGAGATTACCTTGCTTTGCTTTCTCTTGTCTCCCTAATCTGCTACCAATGGATTTTATGCACCCCCTTTACATTTCCTACTTTTGTTACCAGAGAGTGGGGATCCTCTCCCAGCACGTTGTCCAGGTTCTTGATGTCTCAAACAAAGAAATGAGCAAGACACCAAAATACAGTAGAAAAGAAAAGTTTTTTAGAAAGGAAAGTACATTTCTGGCCGTGGAAGCTGGCCTGAGCAAGAGGAGCATAACTCAAAAGGCCTGGTAACAAAGACTTCAGGGTTTTTTTCCCTTTGTGCTGTGGGTGGTTACTTAGAGTGGGCTTCCTTGATTGACAACTAAGATTGACAGGACTCAGGGATTCATCATTTTTGCTTTCAGCGCATGTTTGTTCCCAGAATTCAGTCTGTTTATTAATAAAACTTCCGGGCATGTGCATTATATTATAATGATGGTATAATGAGGCTCAGGTGAGTCGAAGTTCGTTCGGGTCTTCATTGTACAGGTGCCAGTGACTGGCTTAAACTGGTACCTAATTCTCTGTCTACTTGTTTCTTTGTGTGAGTTAAAAAAAAATGCCTTCTGGCTTGCTTAATTGTGGGCAGATTAGGGCAGACTCCTTCTAGGATAGGATGACCTCAGTGTCTTTGGAGGCAGACCTGAAACTCCCTAACTTTCCTGCCTATACCTCTTTTCTAAGAGCTATGAACCCCCTTATTATTAGTATGAGGGACAGGCAGTCTCTTCTTCTGTATCTGCTTCCTGCTGAAAATGGCTGTAGTCCCTGCCTACAAGGGTTTCATGGAGCTCTTTCCCTTTCTGCCTCAGTCAGGGGGTCGGGTCTTGGGTTTCCTGCTGAAGTGGTACCTCAGTCCCTAGACAAGGAAAAGAAGATACAAACTTATTATTTAAATCATATATCTATTAATTTCTATTACTGATTTGCCTATTATGTGAGTAAGAGAAACAGACTTGGTTAATATATTTCTTAAAGAGTAAAAAGACCTTTGGCTTAAAGTCCCCTCCCACTCAGACTCTAAGGGTCCTGCCTATTTAACACATGTTTGCTTGACAATGGGCTGATGACCTTATCAAGAGCCAGAGGATCTGAGTCCCCATGGCAGTGATTAGGATTTGAGGAGAGGGCCTTTTTCTGCAGGAAGGAGAAAGAAAATTTAACTAGGTTTACTAAAAAGATTAACTCTGCAAAAGATGTCCCATTTTATTTCCTGCTAAAAGATTAAGAATTTTACAAGTGATGACCCTTCTCATTTTGATTCTAGTGTATAAAATAACCTGTAAAACTACCATTCTTTGGAGGATTTTCTCCATCCATTGAGATTTTGCTTCCCAGTAATTGTCAATTAGTTTATTGTCAATAAACTCTTATAAGACTTTTTTTAGGCTGAATGCTCTTTCATTGACAGTTAAATATAGCTTTTTGTCAGTTGAGCCCCTCACTATAAGTCTTAGGCCAAGAATGTTTGCAGGGAATGTAATAGATAAGCGTTAATAACTATTGTGCTGGCTGGAAAATTGCTGCTTGGCTCTCACCCATGGGAACATAGGCTATCACTCATGGGAACATAACATTCTAACAATAATCTTTCTGCTTCTGCTTGCACAACCAACCTATGAGTTAACAGTTAGTAAATAGAAGAAAAATAGACTTTTGTGTTCAGACACACGGACCACCAGAAATCAGTGAGTA
The DNA here is from genome assembly GCA_003508835.1 of Eonycteris spelaea. Classification (NCBI taxonomy): domain Eukaryota; kingdom Metazoa; phylum Chordata; class Mammalia; order Chiroptera; family Pteropodidae; genus Eonycteris; species Eonycteris spelaea. Next base: position 8,714,196 of record PUFA01000033.1, on the reverse strand, counting down.
TTAGGAAACACACTCTTTATTCAGCCAGCTGGGTCTGCCAGGGGTACGCAGACCCCAAATTAAGCAGCCCCGAAATGTAGAGGTACAGCATTTTTAAGCCCTAAACCCCATTCTTCATCCCGTTTGAACACACAAGTCTATTTTTCTTATTTTTACTAACTGTCAACCCACAGGTCAGTTGTGCAAATGGAGAGTACAGAAGAAGAAAGCTTATTGTTAGAATGTTATGTTCCCATGGGTGATAGCCTATGTTCCCATGGGCGATAGCCAAGCAGCAATTTGCCAGCCAGCACAACACTTCTAGATATACTGCTAGATAATTGGCATGTGAGGTCCTTTTGATTGATATTTGGCTGTCATATAACCCTTTGCCTACTGCACATGCAGTTACCCAGAATTCGATCTGTATAATTATATCGATGAACTTCTGGACATATGCATGATATTATGACAGTGGAAGAAGGCTAAATTTAAGGGAAGGTTAGTTAAGTACTAAATAGACAAGCGCTTGTGGCCAGACTAAATCTGCACCTAATTTATGGCTTTTTATTCCTTTGTGCCTTAGGACATAGGGGTAATTTTGAATCTTAAAATGCCTGTTTTGGGAGGTACTAAGGGAGGTCTTTGTAAGGTAGGAAGGAGGCAAGAGAATTAAGATGTTAATCAAGCCACAATCAATATGCTGATCAGCCCTGCAGCCAGGCCAGGAGGACACCTTCAGAACAAAGAAAGATTTCTGCTTGGATTGCTAACAACCTATTCTCCACACCTGTGAAGGGGCACTAGGAACCAGGAGTCATTCCCTATGGTTAAAACCATGGGGGACCTAAGGATTAAAGGCTGGGAACTGCCTGCAAATCTCTCACTCTACCTTTTCTTACCTTTTTAAACCACATGCTCTTCCCCTTCCTCACTGTATATACATATTAAAGGAAATGGGAACTAAAGAATGACATATAAACTGAATTCCCTGAACACTGAGGGTCCCTCTCAGTTCCTTTACTCTTCTCTTCTCTCTATCTCACTGTCCCTCTCAATCTCTGCCTCTGAAAGGAGACCACACTCTGTGCGTGCGGTTTATCCCTATTCTAATAAACTTTCCTTTTGACTCCAGCTTTGGTGTGTATATTGAATTCTTTCTACAGTCTCTGCCAAAGGACCTTCTCCTCTAAGTGCAGGGCTTGGTCTTCCTGTTACTTGGAGAAATTTGCTCCATCCACATCATTCGGGTAGGGTCTTAATTCCCCAGTTGCTCATGTCTATCTAACTACCTAACCATGCTGCATGATTGCCTAACAGAGGTTTTGAAATCAGTTACTGATAATAAAACTTGCCAGTGGAATCTGGAAATGATAGAACCTGAATGTCAAGAGCTATCAAAATGGATTAAAAGAAACTTTAAACTAATAGAAAATTGGCTAAAAGTTTAGTTCCATGCTAATTTATTATAGCATAATTCAAAGCAGGAGCTCCGAAAAAACCTTTCAGATGAACTTTGCCCTCTCATGAAGATGGAGCTCTAACCAAAAAAATCTTGAGAAACTACATTTGATAAATTGACTATGTTTATGAGACTAATTACAACATTAATGATAAAGTGGGGAAAGTTAACAGAAGGGGAAAAAAGGTATAAACATAGGAGTAGTACAGTGAAGCAATCAAGTCACTTTTGACCCTGACAATTCTCTAATGAAACCTCATTGAAATGGCTCCTATGAATTTTAGAACAAAAAGTTTTGTCTCTGGCTAATGAGAAATGTTTGGACTCTTCAATTGACTACTTCCTTTCAGAGAATAGCTGTGATATTGTTATTTATAGAACCAAATATGTATTTGGTCTTTGTCTCACTTCCTGGCAAAAACTACTAAAAACCCTTGGAATTTTCTAGGTGATAATGGTGGTAAATGTGTCTTGTGTTATGTTAATGAAGTGACTTTTGGAATGCCCCTAGGTTACCTAAGAATGAGGAAGGGCTGGTAACCTGGAGAACCAACCAAGTGAATAGAGGATTAGAACTTTCAACCTCCACTCCTCTACCAAGGGGGCAGGAAAAGAGGCTGGAGAATGAGTTCAGTCACCTATAGCCAATGATTTAATCAACCATGCTTTTGTAATGAAGCCTCCTTAAGAAAACCAAAAGGAGGGGGTTCAGAGAGCTTTCAGGTTGGTGAACAAGTGGAGATTTGGAGAGTGTGTCACGCTTGGAGAAGGCGTGAAAGCTCTACACTCTTTTTGGATATCTAGCTGTCCCTATACATCTTTCCCATCTGGCTGTTCCTGAGTTATATTTTTTTATAATAAACCAGTAATCTAGTAAGTAAAATTTTTCTCTGAGTTCTATGGCATGCTCTAGCAAATTAATCAAATTCAGGGAAAGGGGTCATTGGATATAGAACCTGGATATAGAACCTCCGATCTATATACAGTAGGTCAGAAGCACAGATGAAAACTGGACTTGTGATTTGTATGTGAAAGTGAGAGAGGGGCAGTCTTCAAGGACTGAACTCTTAACCTGTGGCAGTGTCAGAGTAGATAATGTCAGAATTGAGTTGAATTGTCGGACACCCAGCTAGTGTCAGAGAATTGCTTAGTGGTATGAGGAAACACGCCAGTGTACTGGAAATTGGTGACCAGAATATAGTGGTTCACAAAGATGCTTCTGATTTACTAGGAAAGATTAAGGGAAAGCTCCATCACACATACCCAGAGCAATTGTCCTGCCTCTCCCTTGTCATATACATCAACACTATTACTGTGTAATAAACAAAGAGTAAAATCTGTATAGAAGTTGAAATATATGAGGAACAGCATACTGTAGTTGCCCCTCTCCTAAATGAGTGTGAAATTGATTATAATAATAAAATAGTACAGATGTAATGGTGTGGATACAGTGTGGAATGGAGAAGAGAGCCCTCTCTCACTTGGAGTCAATATCTATTAACCCATGTGACCTGAGAAAAGGAATTTGGCTATGTCCTCAAGATATTTGGGATCCTAAAATAACAGACGTGATGTATTCCTTTGCTAGGACAGCCATAACAACAACAACAACAACAACAACAACAACAAAACAATGACAACAAGAGTATACACAAGTTGATTGGTTGTTTCCTCATAGTTCTCGAGGCTATGATTCCAAGATCAAGGTGTCAGCAGTTTGTTTCCTCTGAGTCTTCTTTCCTTGGCTTGAAGTTATATCTTTTGTCCTTACATGGTCTTTCCACTGTTCTTGAGCATCCCTCATGTTTCTTATTGTGTTTAAATTGCTTTTTCTTATAAATAGACTAGTCAGATTGGATTAGGACCCACCTAAAAGCCTTATTTTAACTTAATCACCTCTTTAAAGGCCCTATCTCCAAATATAGTCATATTCTGAGGAACTGGAGATTAGGTCTTCAGCATATTAATTTTGGGAAATGCAATACAGTCTATAAGACATGGCCTCTTATCTATAACCAAAAATAATGTATTATATGTTGGAAAAGGTAAATTTTGTTGGAAGGATCAAAATAATTACACTGTACTGATATGTGATATAATCATATAATCAGAATGTGACATCATACTTCTATATAGTATAATACAAAGATTATATATAAAGTTAATATTGTGGAACCTAACAAAACTTATGAAAAAAACTAATGTTGAAGATCAAGTATATTGGGATATTGAATTTAAGCTCCCTAGGATGTTATCCCTATGAGGGAGAGTTGACCTGAAAAAAATTTAATGTACTTAACCATAGATGATTATATTTCTTAATCACTCAGTAGATGTGCACCCCAAAGTGCAGATATATGTAAATCAAGGAGACAGAATATTGTAAAGTTAATACAAAACTATGAAAAAGTTTGCTCTAGTATTATTGAATGGTTCAGTTCTCTGCTTAAATCCATACCAGCTACTCACTGGTTATTAAAAATATTTGGAATATGTATGTGATTTTAATTGCTTATAGACTAAATCTAATTAAACAATTTCGTGTATCAAGTGATTGCTGTCAAACTAGAATGGTCGTTTTGTCACAATAAGTCCTTGACCACATATCAGGGAGGTGGACAGCGCTGTGAAGATTAATTTCAGCAAGTCAAGAATTAGCATGATCCTTTTTCATTGTTGATAAAAATAAGAAATATAAAAGTAAGATTAACAGTATTGATTATAACCATGACCCAAACAGTTTCAGGGATGTTTAGATCGTTTATTGATAATGTCTATTGATGACAAACTGATGATTTACATAGTCTCATTGAGACCCTCACAGGGTTATGCCTTTAGGGCTTGTTATATAGCAAGAACATTTTTGCATAATCAATGATGGATAAGATACTCTAGCCAAGATCTATTTGGGCTCCCTTGTTCTGAGATGTTCTGTATCCACACCAGTGGTTCCTGATTCAAGAAAGTGCACCCAGTATTTCCTTGTAGGGGGCAAAAAATTGAAGTTTGTTCCTGGACCCTTGCTATGAGGCATATCCTTACTTCATGCATATCCTTACTTTATGCATATCCTTACTTCAGTGATATTGCTATATATATTATATCCTTAATTTGCAGTTAACTATAGTTGCAGTTAACTTGGGTTCCATGTGCTTTCTTCAATAACCAAATCCTGTTTAACTGCCACTCTCAGTGCAAGAGTGTAAGCTATTATTAGAGAGATATTATTTGTGTAAGAAGGAAATCATAATATCCATATGTAATTTAATTTTATTCATTTTACAAATCTATAGCATTAAAGTGACATTTCAGTGTCATACAATGCTAAAGTTTGTATACAAGTCATTGATGTTACCCTATCAATCCTTAGTATTTGGATAAGTTTCTAAGATAGCTTTAACGACTGTTCTTTTGCCAAAAAAAAAGGGTCCTCCGAAAATATTCATATAAGTTGTAGTAACTAACCTTGTAATCTTCAAAAACTATCATTAGTGTTTAAAATACCTTACCAGGGCAGATAAAATCTACTAATATCAGAAGACACCCTGCATGGGATAAAGCCTAGATTCAGTAAGTAGAGACTTCCCTGTGGAGTAGAAAGCACATTGAAAAAGGAGTCAGGAGAAATGCTTTTACTGATGCATGTTCCACTGACTAAATATGAGACCCTCAGCAAGAAATTTGATCTTTCTGGATCTCCGTTTAACTACAAAATAGGCGTGTTAGGCTGTCTGATTTCTACCTGTTGAATACTTTGATCCAATCATGTCAGGTAATAAATTGCCTTAAAAAAAAAAAAAACCAAAAAAAAAACTCTAAGCTTAAAATTGTAAATTAAGGGAAAATTTAACATAAATCTAGAGGAAACTCCAGGAATGCTAAGTGGTTAAAATACTTTTAAATGTTTTAAAATGTCTATTTTTTTTTCCAACTCAGGATCTTCTATTTAGCAGAATATACTATATAAATAAGTTAAATTAAATTAAGATAATAATAATAGAGGTAGCTACTATGTTTTTAATGCCAGACTATGGTAATTTTTTTTACATACACTCTCTTTAACTTTCATTATAGTCCTTTGAGAAAATTATTATTTCTATTTTAGAGAAGAGAAAGCCAAGTTTAGAAAATTTAAATAACTCCCCTCAGATCAGGAAAGATGAAGATCCAAAAAGCATTATAACTACTTATAAAGTGTAGGGCTTTATAAAATGATATATTTGAGCTAAAAAGTTACCATTGGACAGATAATTCTAAAAAATATGTAAAAGGGGCTTGAAAGAAATGAAACTCAAGATTGTCTTTCTGTTTTTATATAAAGATATATATTATAAATATTTTCAGACAAATAGGTCATAATGATTCTCAGGTTCTTGGCTCCCTCTTATTTTGGTCATTTTATTACAATGTTTATTTTTTGTTTGTTTGTTTGTAATTCCTCACCTAGAGAATGTTTCAGCCTAATTTCAGTCTCTGTATGCTCTCATGCAGTTACTTGTGCTTTGACATTTCTGCCTGCAGCTTCATTTTCCTCAAGGATGCTTGATTCCAATTTCACTGTTCTTCTAATTCTCTCTGTTAAATATTCATTATGCTATGAAAGATCCATATTTGCATAGTGTTCATGTCTACCCACTGGCAAGAACTACCATTTTCAGGAGACAAAAACATTATATTATAAGACTTCCCTCTCTGGAAATAGTACAGATCAGATGTTTGGAGATAAAGTTCTGGTATAGAACATCTAAAAATGTTGGATAAACTATGAAAAGGATTACTAAAGCATGACCAAGTAAAAGGAAAAATGAAGAATATAATGAGAAGTAAGCAATTACGAGAAAGCGCTAAACCAGAGAAGCAAGAAGATAAAGAATACAGCGTACACTTTGAAAGAATGTGATCGTTCTTGGTGGCCTAGACATTGATTTTAATGGAGTTGTTCCTGAAGCATAGGAACCAAAGTCCTGTGCCTACATTAGACCCACCACAAGGAAGCCTAATAACTAGCCTTAATAAAATTTACAAGAGAGATAGTTGAGTCCCACCGAATTAGAGACTTAGGAAATATCTTGGACTTTTCACATATTCAGTTTCAAAAGGTCATAAATCCAAGCATTTTCAAGTTCAAGGTGATCCACTGTAAGTAAAATTTCTGCTAAAATTGAATCATAGTCATTATAATTTATTGCCCGCAGTGTCCAAAGTTTTTATAAATAGTCAATAAACACATAAAGAAACTGGAAGCTGTCAACAAAAACCAAATTCACGATGGCACAGAGGTTTGACTTAACAGAAAAATACTTCAAAGTAGCTATTATAAATATGTTTTTAAAAAAATAAGAAGAGCTTCTTTTCCACTGGAATCACCATCTTTCAGTAATTTTCAAAAAGACCAACATGAAGGGAAAAAGGAGAGGCATCTGCTACATGTTCTCTAAGTCTTGTGAATCTGCAAGAAAGGTGGTATTGTAGACATCAAGGAAATGAGCACTGTTCAAAAGGAATGCCCCACAAATGTTACCATGGCAAAACTGGAAGAGTTTACAGTGTTACCCATCATGCAGTTGGCATTGTTGTAAACAAACAAGTTAAGGGCAAGATTCTTGTCAAGAATGTTAATGTACATATTGAGCATATTAAGCACTCTAAGAGCTGAGATAGCTTCCTGAAGTGTGTGAAGGAAAATGATCAAAAAAATAAGGATGCCAAAAGAAAGCTACCTGAGTTCAGCTAAAGCGCCAGCCTGCTCCACCCAGAGAAGCACACTTTGTAAGAATAGATGGAAAGGAACCCAAGCTTCTGGAGCCCATTCCCTATGAATTCATGGCATAATAGATTTAAAAATATGAAATGAAAGACTTCTAACTGAAACAAACAAACAAACAAATAAATAAATGATAATAGATAATAGATAATAAGAGGAAAATATGTTTAAATTAGTGAAAAACATGGTCTTAGTAAACTAAGAAATTTTTACAGAGACATAGAAACTGTAAAATATATGGAAATTTTAGAAGTAGAGAGTAAAACAACAAATTAAAATTTTGTTTATTGAGCTTCACAACTAATTAGAAATGGGAAAAAAATCAATGAACGACCATATGATCAAAGCAATAGAAGCTATCTAATTTGAAAATATTGAACATAATGGGGCTTCAGTTATATCTGAAAGAATATCAGAAATCTATAACATATATGTAATCAAAGCCAAAAACAGAAAGAAGTATTTATTGAGGTAGAAAAAGAAAGACTAAAAATAAAAACTGAAAACTCCTCAAATTTGACTCAAAAAATAAAAAAAAATAAATAAAAAGAACTACAAGTAGGTATGAGATAGCTAAGTAACTAAAATGCAAAGAAAAAGAAAAGGCAACCACAAGAAAAAGTACTTAACTGCAGGGGAACAATAATGTGAACGACAATTGACTTTTTATCAGAAAATAGTGGTTGAACATTTTATATTGTTAAGAGGCATTTTCATTTTTTTCGTGTTCCATTCATTTATCTGATTTTCCTCTAATGTTTGTACATTTGCTTTTCCTTATTTTCAGGACCTCTTTATATGTTAGAGATATTAAACCTTTGTCTATAATATAAGTATCACAATTTTATGCAGATTTCTATTTTTCTTTTTACTTTGCTTATGGTGTCTTTTTAAAAAAAATTTTATGCTTCTGGATTTTGTGTCATATTTGGGGAAGTTTTGCAAATTCCAAGGTTATATAGAAAGTCACCCATATTTTCTTATAACATATTTATGGTTTTATTATTTACATTTCATTCTCTGCTGTATTTAACATGGCCTATAATATGAGTTATGGATTCATTTTATAGTTTTCCATAATGCTGTCTTATTATTACTATACCACTTATTAAAGAGAAAGTTCCACATTCTCCAGAAGCAATAATAAATGTGATATATTTGTGAAACTGAAAGAACTAACCAGAGTATATGATCATGTTGTAAAACAAATATTCTGAAAGTCTAGTACTAAAGAAAATGTGTGTATTCACAAATATTTTCTGCAAAGAAAAAATGGGCTAACATTAGTATTTAAACAATATTCACTTTGTAGGATTACTCTATAATGCCCTAATGTAAACCAATCCTTTCCAGGGAGGGAAAGGTTACTACTACTCTGGAAGTAAGCAAGAGTTTTTGAGGGGAAGAAAAAAGTCATCTGTGTGTTTTATTACCTTTAGAATATAAGCAAATGGCTTTAGGAGATATACCTTTAACTCTTTCCAAAGCAATTCATTATTTTTAACTTCCAAGATTCACTTACCATTCAATTATCCTTTAACCCAGGTAGTCAGTTCTCTGCTCAGAAAGCCCAGTCTACACAGAAATGTGGAAATACTCATGGAGAAATGTTTTCCTAACAAACACTGGTTATAAGGGAAAATAGCATTAGAAATCTAGCAAGGAAGATGCTTAACATTTAGGTTCTAGGAAATTATTCCGGTTCAGATAGTCCAGTGTGAATGAACAGGATGAAATAGATATGAGAATCATATTTTATATAAAACTTGACAGGACTTTGTGATTAAATAAATATTAAGGAGAATGAGAACGATGAGTTAATATGAGTATACTTTCAAGGATGGATGACAGAAATGGGTGAAAAATTAAAGAGAAACTTTTTTTCCAATAGTGAGAAATAGAAATGGATTTAATGTACCATGTTTTAAGTGTTTGGAATAGAATTGGACTGGCAGATCAGACTTACTCATTAAGCACTGCTAGAATTAAGGAAATTTTGAGGCAAAGTAAATGGTATGTAGGTGGAGAAAAGGATCTAGAAAGAAGCAAAGACTCTTCAGTGAAATAGAAGGAATAACAAAAGAGTATTCGCTAAATTAAATAGCTTTTGTTTATAATGTTCACCATTGTCTGAGCAATAGGAACCTTAGAATTGTTGAGGCAGAAGCCAGTTATATGGTTAGAAGAGATAAGTAGAAATGAAAATAAATATATATTACTTTATTATATAGAGGGACAACTGTACAATTAGGATAAATAAAACAATTGCTCATTGTTTTGATGTTTTTGGCTTTGCTTCCCTAACCATCCCTTACTCTCAATGACTCTTTCTATTTCCTTCTGACATTTAGAGAAACAAGTGTCTGTATTGAACCAAAACACTGGCACTTTTAAGAAATAGATTCACTATGTTTTTGGATGAGTACACCTAGGACTACATATGGTCTTCAGGATTTTTTAATAAATTGTATTTATTAAATCAGCAAAACACGGTGGGTCACAATCCAGGACATGAAAATAGCTCCAGCAAACAAAATTTTACATTTAAGATGTACTAGTTTAGAAAATAATTTTATCTGAAAAATTATAAAAATAATATATATATTTTTAACCTTTCCTGTGACTGTTGGATTACTCTCTTCAAAATTTCTTGACTTTGACAAAAATAATTTCAAGAGAATCTTTAAATAGTGTTTAGACACAAGTAGAGCTGGGATTAAATGGGAGTATAATTATAAAACAGAATCTCTTATGTTGAGGCAAGGATTAATATCTAGCCTGAAACTGAAAATCTGAACAGTTGATAAGTGGCAGCAGTGCCAGGCTAAAGTATTACACAGCCATCTGGCTGTCTCCTGGGGAAACATGAACATTAAAGGCTATCTTGGCTTCGGGCTTCATTTTCTTCTTTAAATTAATGCTACTCTGCCAAGATTCCTGAGAAATCTCATGATAAAGATTTCATGCGTCTAAAGCATTCAACTCCATGTACAGTTGGACACTATATTAAAGTAAATAGTAAATATTTGTAATTCATTTAGATGCCCATAACATTTAACTTCTCTCTGCCAACTAATTCATCATGTCCAGTTAGTTTTTAGAAGGAAGTTTGAAAGATTCCAAGGTTTCTAGACAGAGGCATATGTCAATATGATTGTAATGCAGCTAAGTTTTTTTCCACACAATTTTGCTCAATCCTTTTGTCACTACAAAAGATTGTAGAAAAGGAATTGGGATTTATTGTCATTATTTTAAAAAGATTTTCTTCCAAACAATGGCAAGTAATTTGTCTTCTAAATAGTGTCAAAATATCAAGGGTATATTGCACTTTAAAAGGAGAAACTTTATATTATTTTAATGTCATCATAGATTTATACTTAGTATGTTATTACTTATATAATTTTAATGAAGAATTTTGAGAGTAAGTAATAGATAATCTGAGTTTGAACTGAACATATTTAGCAAGTTACTATATCATTATCACAACTAGAGTAGGAATATCCCCACAATACATCTATATCATCTGGTGTCCATCACATACTCTCAGTCTCTCACAGTAAGTTAGGAGGATCCTAAACAACAATCTAATGTCCCATGAGTAACCCTGGTTTTAATCCAGGCATGAAACCCTAATTTCTACCTGGTTATGAACTACTACTACTAATAAATTACACTGACAAAGTTTTATTAGGATATAGTCTGTGAGGTTTTTTAAAAAAATTTATTCATTTATTCTTAAATAACCTGAAAAATAGTTGCTATTATCATTCCCATTTACAGAAGAAAAATTGAAGTGACTTGCCAAGAATAATGACTGTAATCAGTTTACCAGTTAGTTATTGGAGAAAGCCTGGATACAGAATGGCTATTTATAGAACAGTTGGAACTATGGTTCCTGGGTCATATTCATCAGAATCTTCTGGGTGCTTTTTAAAAAGGAGATTCTTAGTTCTCTCTTCTCAAATAAGAGTCCATCAGGCACTCCTTAGTTTTTTCTCCTTTTGCCATGGCCTGAAAATTCTCTCAAAGAAGTAAGGTAGGGCAATCTTAGGGATCAGTTTGTTTCCCTTCTCTCAGGGTTCTCTATCATTCTTTGACTAATGTCTAAAGTCTTGAAATCCAGTGATTTATGTATTTTCTCTGCTTTTTTGGGGGGGAGGGGGTATTTATAGCACTAGAATAAATTTAGTCCTCATTTTCATCTTGGTCAAAAGTTGATGTCCCCCTGAATTTTTAAAAACATTCGTGTGTGTGTGTCTATGATCATTGTAAGTACAGAAAAGTGCACCTATCATAAGTATGCAGTAGAATAAATGTTCATAACCTATAATCAAAGAAGGCAAGACCACTACTCAATATCTAAAATAAAAGATTGTTGAATTTATTGCTTATTTCTATGAAGGAGAGTTGTAATTGTCAGGTGCAGTGTCTCTGAGCAGAGTAGACTGCTGATCTTATATAAAGTTTTGGGGAAATGTGAAATTCTAGTATTGACACATTGTAGAGCAGTTAAATATCAATCACCTTAATATTCACCAGATAAGATTTTTTTTTTATTGAGCAGTCAATCAGAGGCATGCTTACTGCAGAAAATTCATTCCTGATAAACTGACTTTCAGAAGCAAGTGTCTATCACTGATTATGAAATCACATCCACTGAGGTGAGTTTTTGATCATTTAAACAAGTTGAAAGCCAGTTCTGGTGGCTACTTGTTACCAGTTATAGGACAATCATTTTTTGCCTGGAAATGTGAGAACTTCTTTTTGTCATTGAATATACTGAGTAAACAGCACTGAAAAACAAACAAACAAAATTAGAACTTTTCTAGTTTCCCAGAAGCCCTCCTTGTGCTCTGATCCAATTCCTATCCCTCTCTTGAGAGGAGCCATTATCCTGACTTCTAATAATACAAATTTTGCTTGTTTTTTTGTAATTTACAGAAATAGAATTAGTGTATATATATATATACATATATATAATATATATTAGTATATATATAATATACACACACTAATCTATTCCATAAAACACACACACACACACACATATACACACACACACTCATGTCCACTGTAACATTATTCACAATAACCAAGATATGGACAACCTAAATGTCTATCAATGAATGAGATGATAAAGAAGATGTGGTATATATATCCAGCAGAACATTACTCAGCGTAACTAAGAAGGAAATTCTACCATTTGTGACAAGGATGGTCCTTTATGGCATTATGCTAAGTGAGAAATATCTATTCAGGTCCTCTGTCTATTTTTAATTGGATTGTTAGTTTTTTGAATGCTAAGCTGCATGAGTTCTTTATGAATTTTGGATATTAACTCATCCAATATATCATTGGTGAATATCTTCTCCCACTCAGTAGGTTGTCTTTCTGTTTTGTCAATGATTTCTTTGCCATGCAAAACATTTTAGTTTAATGTAATCCCATTTGTTTATTTTTCTTTTGTCTCCCTTATCCGAGATGACATGTCAGAAAAAAATTATTACTAAGAGCAATGTCAGAATTTACTGCCTATGTGTTCTTCTAGTTTTATGGTTTTAAGTCTTATATTTAAGTCTTTAATCCATTTTGGGTTTATTATGGGTATATGATATAAGAAAATAATCTAGCTTCATTTTTTTTCTTTTGCATGCATGCATCTGTCCAGTTTTCCCAACCCCATTTATTGAATAGATTATCTTTGTTTTTTCTCAAGATTATTGTTCTTACTTGAGGGGATTTTTGGTGCTATATATATTTTTAGATGATTTGTTTGAGTTCTGTGAAAAATGCTGTTAATTTTTAAAAGAAATTGCATTGAATCTATAGATTGCTTTGGGAAGTATGGCATTTTAATGACATTTATTCTTTCTATCCATGAGCATGGTATATGTTTCCATTTATTTAAATCTTCTTTAATTTTTTTCCCCCTCAGTCTCATAATTTTCTGAGCACAAGTCTTTTACCTCTTTGGTTAAATTTATTTCTAGATATTTTATTGTTTCTGATGTAATTTCAATGGGATTTTTTTTTAAATTTCTCTTTCTGGTAATTTGTTATTGGTATATAGAAATGTAACCAATTTCTAAATATTAATTTTGTACCCTACTACTTTATTGAATTCATTTACCAGTTCTAACAGTTTTTTAACGGAATCTTTAAGGTTCTCTATATATAGTATCATGTCACCTGCAAATCATGACAATTTTACTTCTTCCTTTCCCATTCATATGCCTCTTATTTCTTTTTCTTGTCTGATTGTTGTGGCTAGGACTTCCAATACTGTGTCGAATAAAAGTGGTGAAAGTGGACATCCTTGTCTTTCTCCTAATCTTAAGGAAAACATTTTTAGCTTTTCACAATTAAGTGTGTTAGCTATGGGTCTGTCATATATGGCCTTTATTATGTTATTTTCTCTATTTTCACTTTACTGAGAGTTTTTATCATAAATGGATGCTGGATTTTGTCAAACATTTTCTCCACATCTGTTGATGTAATCATATGCTTTTTATCCTTCATTATGTTTATTTGGTGTGTATCACCTTAATCGATTCATGAATATTGAATTAAACTTATATCACAGGAATAAATTCCAGTTGATCATAGTGTATAATCTTTTTAATGCCTTGCTGAGTTCAGTTTCCTAATATTTTTTTGAGGAATTTCGCATTTGTGTTCATCAGGGATATTGGTCTATAATTTTTTGTCCTATCCTTGTCTGACTTTTGAATCAGAGTAATGGTGGCCTGTAAAATGAGGTTGGGATCCTCCATTCTCATGAATTTTTTGGAATAGCTTGAGAAGAATGGATGTTAATTCTACTTTAAATATTTTGTAAAATTCACCTGTGAAGGCATCTGGTCAAGGACTTTTGTTTGTTGAGAGTTTTTGATTACTGTTAGCATAATCGGTCTGTTCACATTTTATGATTCTTCTTGATTCAGTCTTGAAAGATTGTATATTTCTAGAAATTTACCCATTCTTCCAGATTATCCAATTTGTTGGCATATAACTGTTCATAGTGTTTTCTTATATCCTTTGTATTCCTGTGGAGTCAGTTGTCACTTCTCTTGCCTTTCTGACTTTACTTATTTGGATCTCTCTCTTTTTTTCTTGATGAATCTGGTTAAATTTTTACCAATTTTGGTTATCTTTTCAAAGAACAGCTCTTGGTTTCACTGATCTTTTGTATTGTGTTTTTAGACTCTATTTTATCTCTTTCCACTCTGATCTTTATTGTTTCCTCCTTCTGCTCACTTGGGTTTTGTTTGGTGTCCTTTTTCGATTTCCTTTATGTGTAAGGTTAGATTGTTTATTTAAGATTTTTCTTGCTTCTTGAGATAGACCTGTATTACTATGATTTTCCCTGTTTGTACAGCTTTTACTGTGTCCTATAGGTTTGGGGTTGGTGTGTTTTCATTTTAATTTGTCTCAATGTATCTTTTGATTTCTTCCTTGATCTCATCATTAACACCCATTTCTTAGTAGCATGTTATCTAGCCTCCATGTGTTTGAGTGGGTTTTTTTTTTTTTTTGGTCTTTTTCTTATAATTGACTTCTAATTTTATACCGTTGTGGTCAGAGAAAATGCTGGATATGATTTCAATCTTCTTAAATGTATTGAGACTTGTTTTGTAGGCTAGCATGTGGTCTGTCTTGGAAAATGTTCCATGCATGCTTGAAATGAATGTATATTCTGCTGCTGTGTGGCAAAATGTTCTAAATATATCAATTAAACCCATCTAGTCCACATGTTGTTTGAGGCTAGTGTTTCCTTGTTAATTTGTCTGGAATATATGTCCATTGGCGTCAATGGGGTTTTAAAGTTCCCTATTATGATGGTATTTCTGTTGATCAATCCCTTTTTGTTTGTCAATATTTGTTTTATGTAGTTAGGTTTTCCTATGTTGGGTGCATAAATGTTTACAATAGTTATATCCTATTGTTGGATTGATCCCTTTATCAGCATTTATATGTACTGTTCTTTTTTTATCTCTTATTATAGGCTATGTTTTAAAAATCTCTTTTGTCTGATATAAGTATTGCTACTCCAGCCTCTTTGTTTATTTGTTTCCAGTCACTTGATATATCTTTTTCCATCCCTTTATGTTTAGTCTGTCTGTGTCTTTCAATCTAAAGTGGGTCTCTTATAGACAGCATATGTAAAGGTCTTATATTTTTATCCACTCAGCTACCCTATGTCTTCTGATTGGAGCATTTAATCCATTTTCGTGTAAAGTGGTCATTGATAGGTATGTAGTTTTTGCTATTTTATTATTCATATTTAAGTTCTCCCCTCTTCTTCATAAAGAATTCCCTTTAATATTTCTTGTAATACTGGTTTAGTGGAGATGAACTCTTTTGACTTTTTCTTGTCTAGGAAATTCTTTATATCTCCTTCAATTTTAAATGATATCTTTGATAGGTAGAGAAGTCTTGCTTGTAGTCCCTACTTATTATAACTTTGAGTATTTTCTGCCAATCCATCCTGGCCTCTAAAGTTTCTATTGGGAAATGAGCTGACAGTCTTATGGGAGGTTCCTTGTAGGTATCTAACTGGTTTTCTGTAGTCGCTTTTAAGATTCTTCCTTTGTCATTAACATTGGCATTTTAATTATAATGTATCTTGGTGTGGGCCTCTTTGGGTTCATATTGTTTGGGACTCTCTGTGCTTCCTGAATTTATATGTCTATCTCATTTACCAGCATAGAAAAGTTTTCAGTCATATTTCTTCAAATAGGTTCAAATTCCCATGTTCTCTCTCTTCTCCTTCTGGTATTCCCAGGATGTGAATATTGTTACACTAGATGTTTTCTCAGAGGTCTCTTAAACTATCCTCATTTTTTTCTTCCTGTTTATTGTTTCGATTGGGTGCTTTCTGCTACCTTGTCTTCTAAATTGCTGGTTTGAACTTCTGCTTCATTTATCTATTCCTTCTAGTGTATTTTTCATTTCAGTTGTTTTATTCCTCATTCCTGACTGGTTCTTTTTTATGGTTTCTATGTCCTTTTTTATGCTTGCTATTTCTCAGTTGAAGTTCTCACTAAGTTTATTGAGCATTCTTTAACCATTATTTTGAACTTGCATCTGGTAGATTGCTTGCCTCCATTTCATTTAATTCTTTTTCTGAAGTTTTCTCTTGTTCTTTCATTTGGGACATTTTTTCGCTTCATTTTGGCTGCCTCTCTGTGTTTATTTCTATGTATTAAGTAGATTTGCTATGACTCCCAGTCTTGGCAGGGTGGCCTTATGTAGTAGGTGTCCTAGTGAGCCCAATGGTGCAGTCTTCTTGGTCACCTGAGCTAGATGCTCCAGATGTGTCCCTTCTGTAGGCTGTGTGTGCCCTCCTATTGTAATTGAGCCTTGATTGCTGTTGGCATGTCAGTAGATATACTTGACCTCAGGCTTATTGGCTGTGAGAACTGACCATGGCCACAGCCTATGAGCTACTGTGTGGGGTTGACTCCACGAAATGGGATTTGCCCCAGCAGTTTCAAGTATCTGCAGAGACTGTCCTTTGAGTGTGCTGCTTTCGAGGTTGTTTGAGTAGTGTTCTCTTGTGATTTGAAGCTGGCCATTAGTTGTGCTGGTTCTGCGGCCTCTCGGGAGGGGCTTCTGTTCAAGCCAAGGTCCACTGCTGCCAGAGACTGGTCTAGGCTAGCTGGTAGGAGTTACAAAGCAATGTGAAGTTGGTCGTTGCCTGTGCTGAACCTGGAAGTAAATGGGTGAGGGCACACTGTAAACTGAGGCTGACTGGGCTTAGGGCAACTCAGCAAAAGGCCCAGGGCACCCCAAGGCCTGCTACTACCTGCCAGCTATTCACAAGGCTCAGCCATTGAAAGAGCCTTGGGTGGTAAGCTGAGTTGGGCGGGGGTCTCAGGGAGTCACTAGCATATGGCGTGTCATTCAACCAGTTAATGAAGATTCAGATTTGACCTCAGTTCTGAGGCTGGGGCTACTCTTCAAAAGGCTCACAGCACACCAAGGTCAGCCTCAATCCACCTGGGGCCTGCAGACCCCTGAAAGTTGTCCAAAAAGAATGCTGTGTGGGCTCTTACCAACTTTCTGCAGCCTCCAAAACAGCGTCTGGCGGTGCATGCATTGAGTGGTGTCACCAGTGTGGGATGAGTGGAGTTCAATGGGTTAATGCAGATTCAAATTTAATGCCAGTTCTAAGGCTAGGTCCACTCTGCAAAAGCTTCAGAGCACACCATAGCTAGCCCCTGCCAGCCTGGGGCATGCAGACCCTCAAGAATTGTCCAAGAAAAACTAAACTGCAGTGCAGGTCAATACCTGCTGCCTGCTTACCTGAAAAAGCCCTGGCATTGAGCAAGTTGAGTGGGGCAAGTCCCAGGGAGTCATCAGAGTGAAGGGAGCAGAGCTCACTGGGCCAATGAAAATTCAGATTTCTCTGTGTGGGGGGAAGGCTCAACACAGGAAAGATGGCATTCACCTGTGGCTTCTCAGGAGGAGGACTCAACACAGAGACAATAGCAGCTTTCTTTCCAGACCCCACCCTGAAGCCACAGAGCTCAGTCTGTCTCTCCCTGCATGTTTCTCATACTTCCTGAGCTTCAGTCTCTTTGCCGGAGCCCAGCGTGAGTACCTGGAATTGACTGACAGAGTTTGTATGCAGGCCCTTAAGAGGGTTTCCAGCAGCCTTTTGTCTCACCCAGATGGATGGAATCCCCACTGATTTTCTCAGTCAGATGTTGTGGAGACTCCCTTTCCCAGCACTGGTGCTCCAAGCTGGGTACCCCGGTGTGGGACTGAGATGTGTGCTCTTCAAGGCGGAACCTCTGCAGACAAGCTATCCCTCCCGATGCTTGACTGTCACACATGGGTGTGGGGCCAGCTCATTTATCAGCTCCACCCCTCCTACCAGTCTTAATGTGGCCTCTTTTTGATATCCTTAGTTAACAGAACTTCTGTTCAGCTAGTCTTTCGATGGTTTCCTAGGTTGGTTGATTGTTCTACAATTCAGTTGTACTTTTAATGCAGTCATGGGAGGAGGCAAGGATAGTGTTTACTCTGCCATCTTGACTGGAACTCCTCCAAATCTCTAATATTTCTTAAAGTGGAGAGTTTCTTTTACTATCTGTCAATATTATTTCTTGGTTTTACAATTAAATATTGTACAAAATTAAAATACATAGAAAAGTACATAAAACAATGTAAGCAGCAATGCACCAACTTCTAAAATTAAGCAGATACTATTTTTGAAATATTTGCTTTGTACTTTTCTATTTTCTTTTCTTTTATGGAATAAGATATTACAGATGTTGCTAAAGTCTTTTCTTCCATCAGTTTCTCTCTTTTTATTTTTATTATTTCAATGTGTATTTTTATACTCTACTACATGAGTGTAATTATAAAATAAATTTATTATTTTAGGTAGTATATATAATTTTGAGCCTGTTTCTTCACCACCACCACTGAATATTATGTATACATGTTGAAATATATATATAACTAGTACAGTTATTTTAATTACCTTATAATAATCTATTGGATGAATAAAGTACAGTTTTTCTAATCTCCTAAAAAACAGTAATTTAAAAATATTATTTACAATTATAAAATGTGCTTCATGAACATTTGCATAAATATCCCTATCCTCTTCCTATTTTAGCCATTCTATTTAATACTTCATGGTATTACTTTGGGACTTCAATTTATATTTTTCTAAATGACTACTCTATGTGCTTATTGAGCACTTCGGTATTATATTTTGGAAAGTCGCTGTCCACATCTTTTCCCTTTTTAAAAAACTGTATTGTTCCGATTTTCTTATTCATTTGTAGAGGTTATTTAAATATTCGGATACAAGTATTTGAAAAATTTCACTCTCTAAATGATGTTTCTTGTGAGCAAAATTTCTTAAGATTTATGTCTGTTTATTAATTCTCTTTTATGGTTAGTACTTTCTATCTTCTATTTGAGACTTCTTTGGCTTCACTTTCCACATGTAAACTATATGATCCATTTTGGGGGTGGGAGTTATGTTGTAAGGTAGGAGTCAGGATTGATTTTTTCCCCTCATTCAGATCTATAATTGATCCAGTTCTTTTTATTAAAAAGACCAGCTTTTCCTCAAGTATTCAAAATGGCAACAATATTATATATCCAGAGACATGTACACAACACTTTCTGATATATTTATTCAGTGTCACTTTCCTTCTGCCCAATCGCTTCCCTACTTTCCACTCTGAATGGACTCTTGAGACATTTCTGCTGCTCTCCTGATGGTTGCTTGAGTTAATTTCCTCAAACACATGTAGATTGGCATAGGTAGACTCCTATGACTTTCATTTGTGCTAGAGGTATAAACTTGGGTGATTTTATTTGCTATGTGGATCCATACTATCTATATAAAAAATTTTTGAACTACTTGGAATGTGCGTAACCACCATTATCTGATAGGATTCTAGAACTCATTTTTCATTTTTAAACAATGTGCTCCAAAATAAATTGACATATACAGCATATCTGTATAGATTCCTTGCTTTACAATGACATATTTCATATTCCTCTCCACAGGGATAAGAATAGGTTTAACTATTATTAAAGACTTCTATATAATTTAGGTCACTAAGTCATTCCCTGGATTGATGGATTTATAGCTCAGAATGCAAAAGGATAACTCCAGGACATTTTAAAATAACATATATTCACCTAGTTTCTGGTCTGAGAATGAGGCCCACAAATCCACATTTTAAAGAAGCCCTTATTTTAAAACAGATGGAAGAAAAGCAATGTTTTTTGCGTTTCCTCATTTATTTTGTGATGAGATAATGCAAGCCAATATCTTCTCAGTGATAATCAAAATTTCTTATATTCTATGAAATACCTTTAGGCATATGAACCCAAACCCTGATTAAAAAGATGAAATATAAAAAGAATAACTTTGGCTCAAAATTATGCATCTAAAAATTCAGAATTTCTGTCAGCTAAGTGTTCTCTGATCTCATTCCCAGCAATGCTCCATGCTGACAGTTTGTTTTCTAAGAATTGAGTTAAAAGAGATAATGCATGATTCAGCAATTTGCGCTCTATGTTCTACATCCTCTGATTTTTTTTTAAATTAATGAGAGTGGAGTTATATATCTCATTATAATTAATCCCTGAAAAAAAAATCCTTAAGTTGCATGTATCTTTTGTAGAAGTTCACTAAGAAGTTATGAATTATAGGGTTCAAAAAAGAACTTGTGTCTAAGGACTTGAATGTCTTAGCTTAAAGATGCAAGTTTTATTATCATAAAATGTATTGTTCTTCCTCTACTTTAAAAAATACTAGTGCTTAAAATATAATCCCTTAAACTGAGTAGTTTTTATTATAGAATTTAATTATTTTACTTGAGAATGGAGTAATTTGTGTAAATTACACAACCTTTAAAAGGTAATTTTACCATTTATATAAAATGTGATTTTTTTTTTCCACACAGAAATGTGGCTGTATTTCAGTGCTGTTTTACAATCAAGAAAAATTTAAAATTAAGAACACTTTAAAAATGGCTTGCTTATTAATTCTGTTCACCTGACTTTGTACACTATATATTGTCATTTATTAGGTGACAGCAAATATGTTAATTCCACATTCTTCTGATTGGAATGTCCCCAAAATATTGCAATATAAATTCTCATAGATTTAGATAAAATTCCCTTTTTTCACTTTTTACAAATATATTTGAAACCCTATATGTAAAACACTTTAAAGAACATTATTTTTTCTCCCACATTTTATAAAACTATTTTATTTAAAGTATTCTTACATAACCTAACATTGGTACCTTTTAATAACTAGAATCATTTTTGGACTCATCTAACAGTTTTTAAGAAACTATTACTGTCTTAACTTCTGAATACCTAAATTGTTTATTCATCACTTTTTGAATTAGCATGTGATTCTATCATTGGATATTTTATACTAGCCCAAATACTAAAGTTTGTTTGTTTGTTTGTTTGTTTTTTAACATTTTTCCTATGGGTATATATTGGTACTTTCAGAATATACCACTTAATGTAAGGGTTTAGAAAGGCTCTTTAAAAGAATTTAATAGTGGCATCCATCTCTTAGCAAGTGTGAAGGCATACCTCTTATGATAACTGGATCTATCTCAATCTCTCTCTCTCTCTCTCTCTTTCTCTCTCTCTCATCTTTAATCCACTAGGTATTAAAAATGCATCATTTAAGGTAATTTCAGACTAGTGTATCATTCTCAAACACTACTTTAAACTATAAACATGAAAATGATTCTTTTGCAATGAGAGACTGAGTAAGATTTTAAATATAACGCAATTTCCTCTTTATCAGAGATGATTTTTGAAACAAAGTTTTCCAGTCATGTAATCTACACTTATTATTTATTTATAGAACAATTCATTTATTTTTCAAAAACATTTTAAATGCATCAAACATAGTACAGTATTTTAAGCTTCATATTCTGCTTTTCTGTTTGAAATTAAAAATAACTTTTAGATGCTTCTCTTAATTTAGAAGTTATTATTATGCCTTTTGAAAAGAGATAAGAAGAGTTTTCATTAACATCAGTTTTTGATGCAATTTATGAGAGCTCCTTCTGCAGTTTCCACAGCTGCCTCTCTGGATGTTGGTATACAGGGCCAAAGAGGGCCTCTTGGTGATACCCTATAGAGGGACCCACAGCTAGTTAAGTGTTCATAAATCTCCACACTTGCTTCTACCTCAATCTGTACTGACATCCCCAGAAGGAATAGTCTGTATTTCAGATTTATTTTTGTTATGCCAGTAATCCAACTTGAACATTCAAATGTTTATCTGTAATTTTTGAATTTTATGTGGAGAATTTTGACTTTTTTCAAACTATTTCAATTATTGCTCATTTCTAAAGCAGAATAATGGCCATTTGACCTTAATATCAAAATATTAAATTGAATCAATAAACATTTCATTAAAAACAAGGAAGTTTTTATAATACTCAACTTAAGTAATGAAACATGATTTTGCTTTTCTGTGTTTGCAAAGCTACTTAAAAGAATTTGGTTTGTAAAACTATACATATTGGTACTGAGTGCCTAAAAACATGGTAAATGAATTTTAGTACCTTATTTGAGATTCCATATAGAAATAAGTGATGCAATAATAACATCAAATTATAATATCTGCTTTATAAAGAAAAGCTCTTCTTTCTATATATTAATTTTCTGACAATGTTAGTCATAATCTACCAAGCCACTCTATATGGAAGATACCACAAAAGCAAATATAACTTATTCTAATCTGAATTTTGATAATTATTATTTATAACAAATGAAAATTATTCTTGAAGGTATCCATAGCACTTTATGACCACATGTATTAATATAGAAAAATAGAAAGACCTATTTAAAGACACAGTATTCAGTTTCGAACATGCAGACACAGTCATAGGTTCAGAGTTTGTAGCATATAAAGTTGCCTAATGTAATGAATTTTAAAGTTCTTTACAGATTTTAATATTACAGTAGTTATTTTGGGGTCATTTTTAAATGTGTGTGTTTAGTATTATTTTAACTACTTAAATCTATTATAAATCTACCTATTTAGTATCTATATTCCAAAATTTCTACCTTTATGGGCTACACATGCAGTGTACTTTGAGCAATTAAGTAGATTATTATATGTTGAAACATATTTTCTAGGCTCTAGGAGTTCTAAATGTAAAAAAGGAAAGCCTCCAGAATTTACAGGATAAATCAAGTGAATTTTTAATATAATAGATGTGTTTCAAAAGTATATTTTTAAAACTTGGTTAATATTTTTAATGTACTGATAGTTTTCATAATGCAGATACAACACTATAATTTATCTAATTTACATGTTTCCATTACAATTCATGTATAAATTTTTGTTAATAAAAGGATAAAACTGTTATAATTCAAATATTTGCCTAATATTTATTGAGCACTTAAATGAGAAAGTTACAAAATATATGAAATGTAAACATAAATTCAGATAGTTATTTCCTGTAGTCATATGAGATAAGGAATTTTATTCCTTGAGTTCAGACTCACTTATCTTAAGGTGATTTGTCCATAAAATGCTTATGACTCATAAAGGTCACCTTTGATAGAATGATTAATACAGGTCGCTCTTTTTTATTTTTATTATTTTTTAGGCGAGGCAACCCTTAGTTGACCTCATGGATTGCAAGGACCTTGTCAGTTTACAATCCCTATTTTTTTTTAGCTTTTATGCCCACAGTGTCTGGTCTTCTTAGGTGGTCTCCCATCCAAGTACTAACCAGGCCTGACCCTGCTTAGCTTCTGAGATCAGACAAGATCAGGCTTGTTCAGGGTAGCATAGCTGTAGACAGGCTGTTCTTTCTTCATTTCAAATTTTATAGCTGGCCAAGTACCAGACTCCATATCTGCACAGGGCATCCTCTTCCTGTGGGGCATGTCATAAATAATAATTCAAATTTAAGTAAAGAGAAAGTGTATGATAAAAACAGAATAAAATGTTGCATATGTTGTTGTCAGAACATAGTATAATGAACGTTTTTTCTTTGTTCTTGGAATTTATCTGCTTACTGAGACCTTTTTTCCTAGAATAAAAACACTCTCTCCTGATGTGTGCATCGGGGAAATATTGACATATTTTTGTTCTTCAAGTCTGTTTTTCCCCCTTGATTAAAAAATACATATATTAGTTACAACATCTCTCCCACTACAATGACACTTCATTAGGACCACGGTAAAAATTTTTCACCTTCATATTTCAAATAACATCAGAGACATATTTTCTCACTTTTTTATGTTTTAAATTGTACCCTTCTTAATGACCTGTATAGAAAGCCTCTTTAAAATGTGGTATGGATAATGAATCATAATGAGCTCAGAATCTGAAAATTTGGGTTTCGTTGTTAGTTCTGCAGTGGAATAACTACAAAATTATAAGTTAAGAAATCACGAGGAATCTGATCCCTTTTTGAATGGGTTTGCTCGTGTATAAAAATAATGAGGTAGGTTAAATACTCACTAAATTTTGTTACTCAACTACCTTAGAGTAATAAAAATAATGAATATCTGTATAGAATTTGGCAGTTAATAATTTTTACATATATTACTTTATATTATAGTGTTTCCAGGTCTCATAAGTCTCATAAATCACAAAAATATATTTTAATTCTAATGAGGGATCTTTTCCATAATTGAAAAGTTATTTGGCCAAGTAATTTAACCATAGTTTCTTTATCTATCAAATCGAATATATATGTTTCACAGTGATGTATAAATAGCAGAGCTATCCACAGTTTTTTTTTTTTTTTACAAAGGATAAACCTCAATTCTAGTTAGTTACTTAACTCTTAGCCATGTAATTGCTATTACATGTGATTGCATTTTTTTTCCCTCCTGAATTCAAAATTCAATATAGAATATGTTTATAAGGTTTAAGGCTATGGGTCTCCAGCTTGAATTAAGTAGTAAGTGTATAATAAAATATGCCAAATGACAATGCCTAAGATATTACAATTGTATATCTTTATTTGTGGCAAATAAATTTCTTTTAAATCGATGATGTACCACTTATATTTCCTTTCAATGACACAAGAGATTGGTTAACCTTGCTGCTGCTTCAGTAGGCACTCGTTAGCTGTCACTTTTCTGAGACTGTCTTATCTGAAGACTGCCTCCTCACTGAAGGCCATACAATGAGGACTTGTATTAACTTTTATCCACAGGACTGGCTTTCTTAGTTCACATCAAGTGAATGATAGCCTTGGAAGTACAGAGGACCAGTAATCTCCTTTGAACTCAAAACCATTTTGGGGGATCAGTCTAGCTCCAAATCTCTTCCCTGTGCAGTCAGTTAAGACTATAGCTTCCTAGTCCTACTTCCTCACCCTCTCTTCTATACATATTGATACCAAACATCTCTGACAATCATCCTGAATGCATAGTTCTTTCTGAGTCTGCTTCCTGTAGAATTCAATTTGCAAAAAATATTTATGAGGCAAAAGCATATATAATTCATGAGGGGAAAATGTATTCAGAGGGATAACTCACATTACTTGAATAAACCAGTAAAATGGTATGTAAATAAATCAAGGTTATCTAAATTGAAAGGCTACAACTCACTTGTGATGAGAGATTATGTTAATATGTGTGCACATGTGCGCATGTGTGATGTAGTAGAAACAAACATTTATGTTTGTGGCAGACAAAGTTAATTTTAAAGCAATGTTAAACTTCATCCTGAGTAGTATTCCATTGTATATATGTACCACATCTTCTTTATCCCATCATCTATCAAAGGACATTTTGGTTATTTCTATGTCTTAACCACCATAAATAAAGGTGATATGAATATCGGGGTGCACATATCTATGTGGATAAATGTTTTCAAATTTTTTGGATAAATACAAAGAAGAGGAATTGCTGAGTCATATGGTAATTCTATTCTGGTGAACACACAATGCATTATATATATGATGTCTTACTGAAATATACACTTGAAACTTATTTGATTTATTAACCAATGTCATCCCAAAAATTTTAATAAAAATTTCATCCTTTTTCTTTCCTAACCAAAACATAATTTTAATTATAGCAACATTTTTCTTATCCCAAGCAGAATGCTCATTTTTCTTGCCTGTCTTTACTATACAACAATTTTTAGGTCTGTGAGATAGAAATAGCATCCTGTTGTATATCCTGGGAAGGTTTTTTCTTTTTCTTTTTAATGAATGAGAAAACAGGATTTAAACCTCTTTTTTATCCTTCTTTCTTCCTTGAAAGCAGATGTGTTGTCTGAAGCAGAAGCATCCATTCATTGGCTATGAAGAGAAAGGAAAGAGGACAAGGCTAAAAAAAAGACCAAAGATACTGGCCCTTACTTTGTTGAGCTGTTGAACCAGTCTCAGCAGCCAAGCCTTCCAAGACTGCCTGTTATACATGGAAAATAAATCCTTTTGCCTAAAACAAAGAGGACTTGTATTAATTTTTAATCACAGGACTAGCTTTCTTGGCTCTTTTAAGAACATATGAAAATCATGTTTTGTCATGAAATTTTTTAAAAAATCAATAAATGCCTTTAGCTCTGCTTTAACTTTTTAAGAACATATTAGAGCATCAAATTTTACATAAAGGATGAAGACAGGGAGAACTAAATCAGTTTTTTTAAGTTCCAGTAGATTACTGGGAATACAAAGAACAAGTAAGGATGAACTAGGGTATCAGAGACCAGAGTTCTCATCCCTCCTCATTTGCTACCTCGTCCACACTTCAGGATGGGTGCTATAAGTGGTCTAAATTTATCTGAGGGAGCGCAGTATCAAAATCTGCAGATTCTTAGGAAATGTGTGCCGTTCAGTCCAGCCATATCAAAATGCCCTGTCAGTAGGAACACAAAAATGGCAGAGGAAAGTAAGTAACCAGATGGGCCTGAGGCCCTGGTTCCTCAAGACTGCATGGCATATTGGGAAGAATAGAGTGGTATGAATAAATAAATATCTATTTAATCATTTAAGTAGTCCTCAGGTGATTCACCCTATGCTTGGATGACTCAGGTATGTGCTCAGTGTCTTAGCTCTCTCGTGCTCCTTTCTAGATGATGTCAATGTATGTATAGTAGGAGGTTATGTAATCATGTGATAGAAAGGGCATAAAGAAGGTCGTTGAATTAATGTTGGAGTCTTAATCTTTTGAGGTCTCCACTATTGTTATAGTAAGAGAGATCTCAAATGTCAATATGCTAGTATTATATGTTAGAAGCTATTGTCTTACCTATTTGCCTCTCCTAATATCCTTGACTAAATTGTCTTCATTGTTCAGAATCCAGGAAGGCTTGTACTCATCCACTGACCCCCACAGAACCCCTATCTCCTCAGACAAACATGTTAAAACTCCTAGTTCCCTTATACACATCTCAAAAGATGAAGAGTACTGCCTTGCTATAAAAATATTTGCCTTTTTTAAACTCCCTTTTTGCCATTTCTCCCATGCCATATTGCACAGCACCATGATGGAACCTGGAGATATGTGGGAGTAGGGGAGGAGTCTTTCTGCAGATCCTTGACTTTGTTCCCAAAGAAACATGACTAGCTAGATGTGTCTAGAGTTCCTTCTGGTATATTTAAGCTCCAGTCAGAAACCTTAGTCTATAATTCCTTCTTTTTCTACATTACTCTTCTTTCTCTAACAGCCCCTCAAGAGGGAAGAAGTTGGATTTTGGTCTTTTATTTCCTTTGTGTCATATCCTGCTAGTATCCTTGAAAACAGGACTCCTGGATTAGCTAACATATGAGTAGGGGAAATATTTCATCAATATTGAATAAAACCCATAATCTGAATTCTCCATGCTTGAAAATATATTTTTAAAATTTAATTTAGAGACTTATTTCTTTGTAGGTATTTTTGGTCTAATAACCATTGTCAAACTAAAGATGTGAAGAAATTCAGCCTCAGGACTCAAAGTTGCCCAATGACCATTTTGTTTTAGGCTGTACCTGTCTATTACTTCCTGGATAATAAACTACCTGATTAGGCCTTGCATCTGGAAGGCTGCAAGGCAAAACCAAGTCAATGTTTTAACGTTGCAAATTATTGTCTGTTGCCCAAAATAAAATTAACTTTCACCTACTCTCATTTTTTTTCTCCTGTGCACTTCTGCTTCCTCCCTTATATGGCAGCAGGAAATGGTGGTTGACCCCCCCCCCATTATAGATTGGAGGTTCAAAAATTTTTTAAATGCAAAAGAAGCTGATGGTAATGGCTACAGCCTAAGGATAGAGTAGTGGATGAAGACATGGTAAAAGTTTGCTTAAGAGATATGAGATTGATGAGTATATGTTCCTTTCTAGTCAAAGAAATAGCCATGCAGGTAGAAAGCCCCAATTCAAGGAAAAGGATTCTCTATCTAGACCAGGGCACTTTAACTATAATTAACAGGAGAGGTCTCTCTTTCCATCTTTGACCACTGGCATACTTGATCCATCCTCATAATGAGCAACAGAATGACAAAGATAGCAAGTTACAAAGATTATTGTGTGATCAGAATTGACCGGCAGTACCAGGTGAAGTCCAATGTTTTGAAAGGAGAAGGAATTGGGTTAGTAGAAATAGAATGTAGAAGGCAATGCATTCAGGATAGTGGGTACAAGTTGGTCAGCAATGTCTTGGGAAGAAATAGAGGAAATAAGAAGAGGGAAACTATGGAGTGTTTATATTTATATGCCTACAAAATGAAGAAAGAAAACAAATGGGAGTTTAATCAAGTAGTTAAGAGCTTTTGCATATAGTACTAGAAAGAAACACGTGCAAATGAATTAATCAACACTGTACTTACAGATAGAGTCATGCAGGGACTGGTTAGCCCCATCCTGAGAAATGCCTGAGGAACATTTGGGAGAGTTTGTGCTGCAGAGAAAGAGAAAACTTTGGAAATAACACATTTTCCCCCTGAAAAGGGTGTTTTTGTGAGAGATCACACTGTTGCAGAGGAAACATTTGCTGGCTGTCTACTAGTATGTATGAGAGACCAAGGATCAGCACAATTTAGAAAAATTAACGTCATAAAATGGAGACCTAATATAGACAATCAGAACAAATGACACTGAAGAGAACATATAATTTAGGGAACAAAGGAAAAAATTCTCATTAGAGTCCTCAGAGAGATTATAAAGAGTACAGCTTCTGAGAACATGATCAGACTTCTAAAAAAAGGAACAACCAGAAAACAATAAAAAGTTTGGGGGATACTATTGTAGATTGAAAAGTGAAAAAAAAAAAGTCAATGAAAGGGCTGGATATTAGAATTTGACTATAGACCAAATTAATAATCTGAAAGGTAGAGTGAAAAAAAAAATAACATTCCAGACCTAAAAGAAAATAGAATCTTTCCATACCTTCCCAAAGAGAGTTACGGATGGAACTATATTTAAAAAAGCGGATTTGGGGAATAGCAAATAGATTAGTCACATTTGAGTCACTGCTGGAGAATAGTTGGAGGTAAGAATGAATTTATTGATAGGAATATGGTAGTCTTGACATTGAAATTAAAGCAAACAAAATAGAACATTATCTATTCACATTTTTAACATCATTTTATGTTAAAGCAAAGCAAAATGAAAATAAAACACTCTTAAAGTTTTACCAAGTGCTCTTTTATTCTATACTTTAACTCATCCATTTGGGGGGGCAAGGGAGGGTCAGAAGAGAATACAATTACAACTATACAAATCAGTACTCTATGTTTCATATTTTTGTTTTTAGATGTAATTCTTTATCTTTGCGGTGATCTGACTATAGTACATAAGTCACTCATAAGAGTGGGATAGAAAACTTTCTTTAATATATTATAATTATATGTTGTCTAAATATTAAGTTAAATATAAAGGAGCAGATGTACAAATAGAAGAGTGATATTAAATCCACATCAGTTGGCATCTGCTACTCAAAATTTGGTGTTTTCTATATGAAGAATATGTATATGGAGCACCTATAAATAATAACACATGACCCTGAGTAGCTTTGTGTTTCTGTGTACTATTATGCCTGAAGAAAGCGATCAGTGTAATCTTCCTAAAGATGTCTTTAAATATGCATACAAGTTAGTTATTACCCAATAGTAATGGGTTTTATTGTTAGATTGGTAGAAGCAATCTTACTTTGGTTATGTGTACACTCATATGTAGCCTACCAAAATTATACTATGAGTGACACCACAAAGCACTACAAAACAAAATAAAGAGAACAAACATAAAATAAAGTTTCTTGCCAACTTTCAGTTTTTGTTTATAAAACTGAGGAGAGGGAGGGAAGGATGGAGGGAGGAAAGATTTAAAGGAAGAAACACTGAAAATTTTTTGTTCTTTAATTTACTCTGTCATTAAAGTCAAACATTCTTCAAATTATAGATTTCTCTCATCTTCAAGTGGCAAGGAGCCAAAATTTAAGGTAGAAAACTATTTTTCTTAAAGGAAAAAAAATGTATTTGTCTTTCATTGACCTTATTCCCTGTGTCAGCTTGAGTCTTCTGAGACACAAATAGAAAATGGGACTAGACTTGCAAATGATTTATTGGGGGTAATGCACATAAAGGATAAAAAGGAGAGGGAGCAGAGAGATAGATGTGTCCCTGATACCTGACAGTGGATACTCATGGGTGAGGGTTGGGTAGGAAGAGCTTTAGGTTGCATTGCAGTTCTGAGAATGTCATTGTCAGGCCTATGGAGAGTTTTGGAGCAGCTCAGGTTGTCCATTAGAGGAGTCTGGGTGTAGGCAGAAATGGGCCAGTTCTAGTCAGTGGTCAGGAGCTGTCAGTGTAAGTGACCCTGGCAGTTTGAGCACTCTGATGAATGTGAAGATGTAGCTTTTGGAGACTCAGCCAGCTAGGCTCCTTGCAGCAGGTTCTTTTTTCTAGTCTATAATACTTTTTATAAAATTTATTGGGGTGACATTTGTTAATAAAATTACAGATGTTTTAAGTGCAATTCAATAATAAGTCACATATGTACTGCATTGTGTGTTCACTGCCCAAAGTTAAATTTCCTTCCATCACCATATGTTTGACTTCCTTTACCCTTATCTACCTTCACCTCGCCCGTTTCCCTCTGGTAACCACTAAACTAACTGCAGCAGGTTTTCTTGAATGGAGTTCTGAGAGATGCAACTCCATGGTCTCACAGATCTCAATTCTGCTTTTTTCATTTTTTCTTGTTCTCTCTTATTTTGTGGAAGCACCAGCCGATAAGAAATGCTTTTGTTTGTTTGTTCATTTGTATTGATTTAACTGAATATTTACAACATCTCTCTCTTTGGGTCCATTGTTTATTTTATAATATAGTGCCCAGCTAGTAAAGAGAATTTAATGCAAGCAAGATTTTAGACTTCTGGCTCATTTAACTCTGGCAAGTTGGTGGCTACTTTAAGGCCATTAGAAAATTGCAATTAACAGTTTTCAAACCTTTGCTTCCTATGCCAAGACAGACGTGTTTTTTCCTAACATGTAAATGTATTACCACACACCTGTGGGAAGCAAATAAGGACTAACTGTAGTTGAATTCTTTAGCCCACATAATTACAGAGAAGATGTTTAACACAACCTCAGCCATAAAGTTGAAATAATTATTTTACCTTATCAAGTCCAAATTCACAAACATGCTAACCACATGATGTGGTTTGATAGAAGATTGTAATGGGCTATATAACTGACAAGGTAAATTTTATGAAAGACTATAAAACGTTTATTGATTGGAATAGCTATAGGTAGTTACAGAGTCTTCAATTTAATGTAAAAGAAAGAATGCATTGTAAAAGAATTTATTATATGAGTGTTCTCAAGCAAGGACAATGAAAAATTTTGATAGGCTTTAACAGAGAAGGCTATGAAGGTTAAAATATCCATTTAAATATCTCAGAGTGATTTGTTTTTTAACCATGGAAAATCAAGAACACTTTCTTGGCTAAGAGGTTAGCTCTGAGATTTGAGACAAACTGTATGAAATACTAAAACACAAAAATTTGCATATCTCTGGAATATTTTAATTGTTAGATGTGATAATAGATGAAAATAGAAATAGAATAATTGCTGGATAGGTAATTAAAAAACTTATGCTATGCATAATTAAAAAGGACATAATCATAGAGGATATCTCTAGTAAATGGTGTGAATTTTTCAAGAAAGGCGTGTTTGCACATCACATATTTATGTCTTAAGTCCTCATAAGTATAATATCCAACGAAGATATGGCCCATAATTTTTACAATTCTTCAGTTGCCCTTTACCTTGACAAGCATTCAGCATAGTCAGTTCATTCATTAGTGTCCCAAATTATCACCAATATTTGCATATTAAATTCAATAGCTAATATTTCCTAAATATTTCCAATCCTATTCTTTTAAAAACTTAAAAATGCTTAAGGATTCACATTTCATTTTTAATACTGAGACCTTGGTAGCTGGCCTTTACAATCTCTCTTCGAAGGAAGGATTTGTCACAGTAAACACATAATTGTGGTGATGAGCTGAAGTCATGTCATAGTAGAGGATAATTGCAGTCACTTGAATTAATTATTATCATTTAGCTCTCTATCTAAATGATTAGAAGTCTGAGACCAAGTTAGAAGTCTGAGATCAGGTTAGAAGTCTGAGACGGAGGTGTTAGCAGGATTTCTTCTAAGGGCTTCTCTCCTTGGCTTGTAGATGGTTGTCTTTGGTATGTTCCCATGGCCTTCCCTTCACATGCATGGATCCTCATCTCTTCTTAGAAGTACACCAGTCACATTGGATTAGGGCTTGTCCATATGACCTCAGTTTACTTTACTTACCTTTTTAAAGGCCCTATATCTAAATACATTTACATTCTAAGGTACTGAGGATTGGGACTCCCAGTCTAACAAATTTGGGTGGTGAATACAATTTCAGCTCATAACAAGGCTTATCAAGAAAGACAGATTTGAAAATACATGTTTATGTTTAGAAATAAGAATGGAGTTTAATTATATAAATAAATACCTTTTTACAATTACTTTATTTTATATTTTGTGACATATAATGTGTGTATGTAAAATTATTGTGAAATTAAAGATTTATTCAAATATATAAGATTTGATATACATAATAGAAAATTACGATTTTGGAATTTATTTTAAATTTCCATTGTCGTAAAAATCTGATTAACATTGGCAGGGCTCAACTTTTCTTATTAGTCAGTTAGCAACATTCTTTTCTTGTCATGTGAGGTGTTCCTATGCTTTCCAACACAAGCATTATGACTTCAATATCATTTTGTGTGTAAACTGTTCAGAAAAGATTTGAATGATGCCAATATTATTTGTGAAATTTTCTATTAATGATTCCACAATTTCATAAAATTACTTAAAGGTGATAACTATACAAAGGAGATTATGAAGGGCATCTGGTAAATCATACCCTCTGGAACAACACTTTATCAGGTTACTTCTGAACACATTTAACTGGAGCATGAATCGAAAGGTTTTACTCTTCACTAATTATAACTTTTATAATATATACTTTAGTTTGGTGAATAATGATAAGTGGTAATTTTCAATTGCAATATGAGAGTTTTTGGAAAACATATTCGAAGAGGGGCCTGAAAATGATGATGAAAATACTCTAAAAATTTATGTAGATGCCTGTTTCATGGGCAAAATGACCAAATTGTTAACAGCGTTACAAAATATGCATGCTGATAGTGTTGCAGGAAGTGACATCTGATGGAGGAAGTTAGACACTCAGACAACTTTGTTACAGGAAGGAGAGAAGTTAATGCCGGAGGAGAGCGTGGGGCATTCAACAGATTCAAAGCATGATCTCCCCTTGGTTAGATTTCTTACAGCTGATATGCCCTTGCAGTGTCCATGCAAGGGGCATGTGATTTCTGTGTCTGAGGTTTCACCTGTGCTTCATGGCTAAGGATGAGGAGGGGAAGCTTTGGGTGGAGGCTGCTGTGGGGGGAAATTTCCAGACCACTGGTCTTACAGGTCATTTGTTTTGTAGAACCCACAACCTTGGCGTTATCAGCACCATTATAGGATTCTTGAACAGAGAGATAGGGCCTGCTCAGCAGATTCCTATCCAAAGGCTGAGCTCTAATTGTAACACAAGCAGCAGTTGTACACAGTCTTGTTATTCCTACACAGCTACAGAGATAAGAACATTAGTTGGATAGCAAGCTATAAATCAACAGATGTGAGCTGGAGAGTCCTTGAGGTGGGGCTGGTAGCTATGGACAAACATGTTAGCTGAAGAGCACTGGGCAGAATGGGGGGAGAGAGCAGTTTTAACCGTCTGAGTCGGTATTTCCGCAGGCCCTTTCCTTTGCATTTTTTCACATGCCTCCGTTCCTCTCTTAATAGGAGTAGTTACCTTGACCACTAATGGTACTTTCTTAAGTAAATAAAATTTATTACTATAAGATCATTTAGAATGGTGTAGTTCATTAATTTTATTTGTTAGATCATCACTATATTTGGGCTCACCATTTGGGGATTAACAAAATAATTACTCCGAATGTATCCCCCAAACGGAATTCTTTCTTTATCTTACTTCTTAGTCCCTCAAATACTTTTATGATACTCGTAGAAGAAAGTCTAATTTAGGTCTAGGAAGAGATCAAATAGGGAATTGGCTCTACCATCTAACTTATAACAGTTCCCAATAGGTCATTCATCTGTTTTCGAAGGTGAATTAAAATATGTCTTTCTCACTGTCTGGTTCACTTACCTGTGAGCTTTCGAGGATAAGGACTGCATTTTTATATTAAATCACTGCATGGGATTATTTAACTGATTTTTTTGGCTGTAAACTATAATTAAAACTTAAAGAGTGTATATATTTCACAACTTCCAACATATGTACTTATTTTTGTAAATATGAAATTGTTGAAAAAAAGAAATTGTTGGATAATTAACATGGTCTAGAGGGAAATGTTTGTATAGATGATCACAATAGTTTACTTAACTAACTGTACCAGATCATAATTTAAAATATTTATTTACTAAATGACCAAATATTTTCCAAAATGTAGGTGGATTTCCTCAACAAGGGAAGACATGTTAATTTAAATGTATATTTTGTTAGGAATATCATTCTTAAGCCTTTTCTAATTAAAAGGAACATTTGTGATAAACTGTAAATAAAGCAAAATTTCTCCTGTGGAAATAGAAATTCTCCTACAGCAACCCCTATTATAAATATAAGCTTTCTCTCTCTCTCTCTCTCTCTCTCTCTCTCTCTCTCTCTCTCTCTCTCTCTCTCTCCACTCCACACACACACACACACACACACACACACACATAGGTATATATATATATATATATACACACACACATATATATACATATATGGCATTATGGCATGTATATATGTGTGTGTGTGTGTATCTCTCTCTCTCTCTCTCTCTCTCTCTATATATATATATATATATATATATATATATATATATATAATGTTCATATTGGTCAAATATCATTTGGATGATTTTAACTAAAATCTGCACAGGCTTGGTTAAGCTAAAAAAGAATTAATTAGATAGTTCTGGGGATATCATGTAATTCTAGGAAGTTGAAACAGTCAAATCTAGGGAAGGTGAGAGGAAGAGATCAATTAGCTTTGGTCAGGGTCTCAAAGTAACAATATAATTTATAGAGCCCAATCTTCAGTGTGCAGTTCTTCCAGTAAAGTGTCTGGTAAATCACCTAGTAGGTGATTTATTTACAATGTATAAATTGATTACAGTTCTTTTACTAATATAGGTAATATTATAATCACAGATATAATGGACATATGAACAGTACTAGCTACATAATTTGCAAGGCCCAGTGCAAAAAAAAAGTTTGGGTCTCCTTGTTTAAATGTTAATTTCAGTGGTTGGAGTAGGTCAAACGAAGGACAAATGCCATGTGATGTTGTTTACATGTGGAATCTAAAGAACAAGGTGAATGGACAGGCAGGGCAGAAACAGACTCCTAGATGTAGAGTGCATTTTGATCATTACTGAATGGCATGTGGAGTTGGAGGATTGAAAGGGGGAAAAGGATTAAGAAGCATAAATTGGTAGTTATAAAATAGTAATGGGGACATGTGAGGAATACAGTCAATAGTAGTGTAATAACTATGTATGTTGTAATATGGGTACTAGATCTCTCAGGGTGATCACTTTGTAAATTATATATCTAATTACTATGTTGTACATCTGAAACTGATACATTGTTATATGCCAAATGTAATTGAAAACTATAAAAATTATTAAAGAAAAAAAAAAAAGAACTTCACGATGGTGACAACAGAGAATTAACCAAGAACAAGGTCCTAAACCCAGAGCTCTGTGTGATCCTACTGGTTTCATACTAATGAAACAAGACCTAATTCTGAGGTAGCTACCAAAATTTATAAATTATTTAGTATAAATGTCACTAAAAATTGAAAGCTAAAGGATGACAAGTCTGAAATTTATATGAGTGAGTGTGCATCTTTATATGTTCTTCCCTATCCACAAATTATTTCCCTACAAACGTTTGAAACACAGTTATGTATAAGACAATGTTAATAGCTAAATAAGGGTAAATAGTGAAAAGCACATGTGGTGAAAATAAAATATTTTATTTCATTTTTAATTCAAAGTTTTATTTTGTCATTGCAGGGCAAAGTATATTTATTCCTAGGAATATTTATCTCCCTAGTTGAACTCACATGTCTTATAAATCAATGTTGTCATTTAATAGTAAGGGAAGGATTAATTTTATGGTTGGTTTAGCAGAGGAAAGATTTAATAGTAAATTATTTAAGACACGGGAATGGTCTATTATTAGTAGATTAAGGCACCTGATAAAATTAGTTCAGTAATCTTGTTATGTTAGATATTGTGTCTTTAAAATTTAGCCTATTAGTTTTTGTTTGTTGACAATCAAAGCTGTTTATTTTATTTGAAAGTCCTATATATCCATAAATTAAAAGCAACTGTTTGTTTTAATCTAGGATAACTCAACTAACATTTGGCTTCCCCCTTTCAAAAAGTAGTAGCACAAATGTGGTGCAGGGTACTGCTAAACGATAGGGCAACCGTCTGGAAACTGTCCAAAAGAAAACAATTTCTAGCAGGTGAACAATTTTCCTAATTGTCCAAATTTGAAAGCGTATATGTGATCTTTTTCTAAAGCACAGAAATATTT
This sequence comes from Eonycteris spelaea, assembly GCA_003508835.1. Classification (NCBI taxonomy): domain Eukaryota; kingdom Metazoa; phylum Chordata; class Mammalia; order Chiroptera; family Pteropodidae; genus Eonycteris; species Eonycteris spelaea. Next base: position 8,677,337 of record PUFA01000033.1, on the reverse strand, counting down.
TTAGGTACACAGTATTCTTTTTAATTGCCAAATTATTTTATTAGAATTTTCTTTAGAAAGCCTTTGCCTCTTTGTTTTCTTCCAAACTTCTTACTAAAAAGTGACAAAGCAGTTCAAAGCAATGGATCAAATGCTATTTTCCTTAACAAGTAATAATTTTAACTTAGAGGAAATCGAATGTACCATATCTGAATTTTACAAGCAATTTGTTATGATAGTCTCATGCCATTTTTCAGTGTAGTGCCTAAAAGGCAGGCAAATTAATAAAACTTTTGAAAAGTGCTATTTTTTCTTTATCATAATTTTTTTTAAATCAGTGTCTATGTATGGATGCTATCTATAGAGATTACACACATGCAAAGAAAACTTAAAACGAGTAGCAGCAGACTTACATACAAAGGGGCAACTATTTGTGGAAGTAATGAGGGAACAGGTGGAAGAATTCTCTAAGCTGCACAACACTGAAACATTGTTGCAAATGTTTTAAAGATCTAGATCTCAGTTCAGGTATACCAACTTCTGGACCCTGTAAAACTAAGTATCAGCTATTGACTTAAAAGCATAACACATCACATAAAATCACTATTTTTAGACTTACAGCCAGTCCATTCGCATCTGGTCATTATTCCTTTCCCAACCTTCCCTCACAATATACATTCACCAAAATGGCATAAGCTCCTCAGTAATGAGATTGTAAATTTACTGACACACACTAAGGACACAAATCAAATCTGTCTTGCGCAGTTCCTGGAATATTAAAATGCTAACATCTTTCAAGAAAACACTTCCTATCTGTTAATGCAGAGGCTTAGCAAGTGACTTATCCAAAGATATTCAGACTGTGTCTAGATGGTAAGTCTGTGACCTCACCGGTCACTGCCTCTGAATTTCACCAGGTAGCTCCCTGAGTAGAAGGCTGTGATATCTGATATTTATATAACAACCAATACCATATATGAGTTAGAAAGATAGGGTTCAACACCGCTGAACAGTACCAGGCTATCAACCAAGTAAATTCCATTCTGGAACATTATCGTCAATGCCAGTCAACACCTGAAACTGATTTCTGATTTTGCCAATTTGGATAACTATTTTTTGAATTCTTTATTGCACACTAGATATTCCTTAAGTCTTTTTTCAAAGGACAAAATTCTGTGCACTACCAAATGAAGTTGATATTTCAAAATTAGTTTATTTAATTAACATAGTCAAAGGTCCTGGGAAGTATCTTCCCTTTCCAGATTAGGTCTGATTTATCTGATTTGGAAATATAAATTTAATAAAAACAAAATGATCTCTAAAAGTCCATTTTATGATTCTAGACACTGTAACTACTCTGTCGCCAGCTTAGCAATCATCAACACTTACCTAAAACTCATTATATGAAAGCTTTTCAACATCTATTTAGCCATGCTTAAGTTTATTATATTATGACAGTAGGCAGAGTATACAGTTATACTCACCCATGCCATCATTTTTTATGGGTATAAATTGAAGCTTAAAGGGGCATAGATTTATGGTTAAAGTGTGGGCTCTGGAGATGGACTCCTGAGATAAAATCTCAATTGCACCACTAAAGTGGACATGGAGAAGTAAAATAATCTTAATTCTCTAATCCATAAATAAGTCTGTTATGAAGCTCAAATGACAGAGTTTAGAACAATATATGGCTCATTGTAAGTGGCCCAGGTATGTTAGTTATTACCACTACTCAGCAAATTGCACAGGTCACAGAGCTAGGTTTTGAGCCTTTGCACTGAAAAACTAGATTATGCTGCCTCTCTGTTGCTGTTACCATCCCCCTCCCCAACACACACACACACACACACACATTTAACTTAGCTGTGTCATTATTCCCAGGAGAATAATGTATCCCCAAACATTTAAGGAGTAGATTTCTGAATACAGAGTGGATTAGTTTTTACATTAGAAGGGCACAGGGTCTTACAGCCATATAAGGCTATTTTCTCTTCTCCTTTGAATTTTGTTTCTTTTACTTATTACTTTTCAACTTGTAAATATATGTGTAAGATATAAAAAAAAATGTTGAAAATTCCCCTAAACTCTGGGCAAAGGAAACAAGACACAAATTACACAGCTGTTACCAAAATCTACAAAATAAAATGTGATCACTTAATCTTGAGCTTCAAACTGGTTATAAGCTTCAAACTGGTTTTAAATGTGGCTGTGAACAATCACAAAATCAGACTTATAAAGCTGGTATTATTTTCAAAATACAGTTTTCGAAAGTGTACCTCTTGTCACCTTTTAAACAAAACATTCAGAGCTGAAAGCTGTCTTGAAAGAAAGGGTTTATTGAGCCCATATGTTAGCCAGAAAAAGGACCAGGTCCCGGGTCATACCGTCTAAACCACCAGCAGCAGGGCTCGATGGAGAAGACAAATATGTCCACCACGCTAGGGCCGATGTGGCTCTTTCATACAGCGAATGTGGGGAAGAAAGATGTAAAATGTTTTGAAAGAATTTATAATGGCTATACAAAGGGGTCAGGGAAAGGTGAAGTGGGGCTAGTTCTTGTCTCTTGTTCCCAGACTCTGGCCTGCTGTAATATAATTTAGAACACCTCAGCATTTTTCCTTGTCAGTACTTACAACCCACAAATAAACAGGCATATTATTTAGTAACGTTCCTGTTCACTTTCTAATTTAACTACCTTATATACTTAAGTAAAAGAATAATATTTCTGATATAGCTATGTTTAAGTAACTCTTTGCTTTTATGAAACAGTACATTTAAAGTTAATTATGGTATATTTCATATTCATTCAGTATGAGATATATAAACTTTAAAAATATAGAATTACCTTTGTATTATGCAGATTTCTTTACTAATTGGAAAAGTAATCATGTATCTTAATTTCATTGTATAAATTATTGTGTTCTAAATAAATTTTATTTGGAAAAAACAAACATGTATTTTAGATTAAAGTGTTGCTTATTTCACAATCCACGTATTGTGCTTAGAGCAAGATAATGCATTCATTTGTTCCAAGGAGAACAGACATTAGCGAGACCAATGTATCACAGTTTTACATGCTTATACTGAGTGTACACAAGATAATAATTACTCATCCTAACAACTTTATAAACAGTCTCACTAAGGAAAATAAAAATGTTTTGAATGTGGAACCCCAGAAATTGGGTGTATGACTTTTCGTTTTGCTTGTTAAAATATCCTGTTTGAATAGAAAGTCTTTTTAAAAAGTGAAATTAGTAACCCCACACATATCGTGTTAAGAGACATAGTAACTAAATCTTAGGTCTAGAAAAGTACAGTTGACATCAGAAAAGCCTTTTTTTTTGTTGTACTAATGATTTTTTCATGCTTTAAATGTAGGCAGAATTAGTAAGAAGTAGTTATCATATAGATTTTTGAGAAATTCTAGTAAAGCTTCTTGCATATTTTTATTTTTTTTTGCAAACCAAGTACAATGTATTCTTTTTTATATTGTTTGTTTTTTCTGCTAATTTTATACATTTAATATACAAAATTATATTTACAATAAAATTATAGCCTTATTCCCATTTCTCTTGTATTACTAACAGCTATTATTCCATTTTATTTACAGTTTAACTACTTTATTGAAGTATAATTAACATAATATAAACTACACAATTTAAAATGTACTTTTTATATTTTGAAACATACACACACATGTATGTGTATACACACACACATGAATACAGAGATATCTTCCCATACTATTTGATCCACTATTGCTTTCTCTAGTTACTATCTCATTTACCGATTTGTTTACTTCCTGACATTTGACAAGATCTTTCAGCTTCTTGCTAACTATATATTTACTCGTTGTAACAGCTCTCACCTGCAAGAACGTAAGCTCCCCTAGGGAAGGACTGTCACTATCTACTACTGCTCCTTCCACCCTAAGATGCCCATTTCTGTGAATAACTTGGCGAAAACTTTGGTACTCTTTTCTATGAATTTTAGCTTTGCACCTAAATCCCTTATCCCCTGTTGGACTCCTGCTTATTCACCTGTAAAATAAGAATGATTACTTGGATCAATAATTAATGGTCTATGGGCTATGGGTTATTTCAATAGAGCCACAATTAGGGATAATAAAAGTAGAATACTCTTGCGAGTATATCAGTGGGTGACGTGGAAGGAGTGCATGCAGGATTTTGTTGAAGAAAAAGGTTTCATATTAAAACAAAATCTAGCCTTTCCTAGTATGTCTATTCTTCTTTTATATCTTCTACAGCAAGTTACCACAATGGTAGATAACAGGGACCGTCAAGAACTGAAACGCCTAAACAAGCTAAGTAAGGAGAGGGTGTATCATTGGGTAAAGCTTCTCCCAGTGGCAATACGATGTTTTAAGAAAGGGAAAGTCATGTTTTCCTGTAAAAAGTAGGGTCTAGGTTAGGTCTTTAGCATATGCAGGAGATTTGGTGGAAGTTGTGGAAAGAATATTAAAACAGTGAAGATGGTTTCTCTGACCGGAGTCCTAGGGAAAGTGACATAATTGCTTAGGATGAAATCAGTAGCAGACATTTTGCACGATAGACGCAGTGATAGAAGAAGTTCTAAAACTTCCTTAGAAGTCAGAGTTTTTCTCTGGGACATGGGAGAAGACTTCTGTGGATGAGACTATGGAACATTGACTATCCCCTGGAAACTGTATAAACATCACAGGCACCATTTCTTACCACTTCTGCTTCTAACTGGTCCATGAGACCATAATATTTTGCCCAAATTTTTAAAATAGTTTCTAACTGGCCCTTTGCCTTTATTTTTGCTCACTAGAATCTATATACAGTAACCAGAGTTATCTTATGCAAATTTAAGTCAAATAATGTCACCTCTTTGCTCATAATCCTCCATTAGATTCTGATCTCATCTAAAAGGAAAGTCTATACAATCCAGCTCCCGTTGTCTTTCTCCCTGCATCTCTCACTGCCTATATCAACTTCTCTGTCTGCTCTACTATACTTGCCTCCATGTTGCTCTGGAACAAGCAAGGCAGTCTGCTGACACAGGATTTTTTAATTTGCTTTCCCTGGCCTAGACTCTCTTTCTCCAATTATATGCATGGCTTGCTCCCATGACTTCAAATCTCTGCTTAAATATCATCTCAGTGAAGTCTTGTTAACTATCCCATTTAAAATTAGAATCTTTGTACCCCCATGAGGGTGGAAACTTTTAATTCATTCATTTATTCATTTAGGAAATTGATTATTTACTATACACAGGAACTGAGAATAAAATAATTAATAATAATAATAATAATAATAATAATCCCTGCCTTCATAGAGCTGATATTGTAAGGCACAGAGAGAAAGAGAAATAAAATTAATAAAAATGTGTGTGTGTGTGTGTGTGTGTGTGTGTGTGTGTGTGTTGGAGATAAGTGATAAGAAGAAAAGAAAAAGGAGAGGGAGTGATAGTACTAGGAGGAGTGGATGTCCAAGGTGTAATTTTACATAGTTAGGGGTCTTTGAGCTGAGACTTCTCATACAAATATGAGTCATTAGTAAAATGAAAAAAAAAATTAAGCGTAAAAGTAAACATACTTTTTACCATTGGGTTAGCTCCTAGACAGATTTTTAAATCTTCCCAAATTATCATTATGTATCAATATATATGTATTTTACTGAAAGACATTATAAAATAGTTTAAAGGTAAGACTCTATAGTCCAAATGACTGGATTAAAATTTCATCTCTTATACTCACTAGATGTGTGACCTTAATAAACATTACTTCATTTCCTCATCTGTAAATGGTAGTAACTATTGGATTTAAAAAATCTTTTTCCATTTTGAAATAATTTTAGACTTACAGATAAGTTACAAAGGTAACAGGGAGTTCTTCTGTGTTTTTCACTCATTACACATGCTGAAAATAAAGGGAAGAAAAAAGATATTTCATAAAAATGGAAACAAAAAAAGTTCTGGAATAGCAACACTTATACCAGACAAAATAGATTTTAAAACAAAGGCTACAATAAGAGACAAAAAAAGAAGACCTAGCAATCCCACTGCTGGGTATTTAACTGAAGAAACCTAAAACACTAATTCAAAGGGACATGTGCATTTATATATTCATTGCACCATTATTTACAATAGCCAAGCTATGGAGGCAACTTGGGTGTTCATCAATGGACGAATGGATAAAGAAGAGATGGTACATATATACAATTAAATAGTACTCAGCCATTAAAAAAAAAAAGAATGAAATCTTGTCATCTACAACAACATGGATGGACTTAAAGGGTATTGTGTGGAGTGGAGTAAGTCAGACAGAGAAAGACAGATGTCATATGATTTTACTTGTATATGGAATCTAAAGAAAAATAAACAAATGGCAGAAAAAACTTGTAGATACAGTGATCATTTTGATGGTTGCCAGATGGGAGGGAAGGCGAAAAGGGAAGGGAATTAAGAATTACAAATTGGTAGTTACAAAATGGTCATCAGGATGTAAAGTATAGCAAACAAATATAGTCAATAATATTGTAATAACTATATATAGTATCAGATGTGTACCAGATTTATTGGGATAATCACTTCATAAGTTATATAAATGTCTAATTACTATGTTGTTTGCCTGAGACTAATATAATATTGTATACCTACTATAATTGAAAAAATATATATATTAAAAAAATTGGATAGATGTTTTGCAGAATTTCAGACAGTTTGGGCATGTCTTATGTTTCCTCAGTTATACTGATGTTATTCCTTTCTGACAGAGTATCATAAATGTTTGCTCTTCTTACTGCATCATATCAGGTAGCACATGATGTTGATATGTAATTTAGTTACACTAGTATCTGCTGGGTTTCTCCAGTGTAAAGTTATTGTCTTTCCTCTTTATAATCAGTAAATATCTTGGGGGAGATATATTGACAATATGCAGTTTCTTCTCAAACTTTCACCCACTAATTTTAGCATCCATTGGTAGATCTTTCATTACTGTAGTATTCTAATGGTGAATTTCTATTCGATGGAGTTGTTCAGTAGTTTAAAGCACAGTAAATGCATAATACATGTTAACTATTTGCTATTTTATTAATGAATATTAATGACTACTATTTGTTGAGAGTTTACTATGTGCTAGGTACTGTCCTACATATTTTATAAATATAGCCTTGTTGAAATTTACAATAGCTGTATGGGAAGGCATACTTGTATCTAAACTTTACAGAGGAAGAAAATGAAGCACAAGCTAGTTAAGCAAGAAAACCACAGACAGTCTCTTAGCCAGTAAAATGAGAGAACATTTGTTGGAAATGTTCTGTATATCTGGATCTCTGAACAAAAGGACATTGAAAAAGACACATGATTTCTGTGGTATTTTTGAGAAAAATGTATAGCCCAAATATAAGCATGAGAAAATGTCAAACAAAATTGAGGCTAGTCTGTAAAATAACTGACCAGCACTCTTCAAAAGACACATACGGTTGTTTTTTTGTTTTTTTTTTGTGTTTTGTTTTGTTTGTTTGTTTGTTTGTTTGTTTGTTTTTTGCAGTCCTACCCCATCCAGGGCCCTATATTTGTTCCTAATCATGTAAAGTCAACATAATCAGAACGGCTTAAAAAAGGAGACATGTCTGCCTTTAGAACTTTAAATAAACCATCTGAATAAGAGTAGTAAGCACGCAACTCTTTTTATGAGTTGAAATTGTAAAACAGTTTTGAGAAAATTGTTAGAGATTTTAAAAGGTAGATTATTTAATATAAAAAGGACTTCTCAGACAAACATGTATCTTACTTAGAATTACTGATGGACCTTTAGAGATGAGTGTGATAACCATAGAAATCTTAGTTAAATATAGTTTGTGTAGCTGTTAATGCCTAATCCCCACCCTGTTTTCTATAATCAATCTCTGCTTCCCACTTTATCCATAATGGTGCAAGACAGAGAGGGGTAAGGGTAGAAAATATCTGTGTCTCATAACTCTGGATAATATCAGTAGTTATAATTTTCTGATTTAGGCTGCATTAAAAATGCCCTTTAGTCAAAATGGTTGCATTAAGGTGCTTCAGTGAAAACTCATTTGATAAAGCTTATCATCATTTCCTCTCCTTATCAATCACCTCTGCAATGCTGCCACCTCCTAATTTACTTCATTGCTTTTCTAAGATTTTAGATTCTTTGGAAGATTGTGATCCTAAATGAGTTGATGTGTTGTTTTCTCAGAACTCTGTTCTGTGTCAGTGGACAACTGTACATATTGAATGTTATTTAATAAAGCAGAAATGAGAGATGAAAAGAGAAACTACTCTCCCAAGGTTAAAAGTATAAGAAAAAGTTGCAGTTTGGGGGCTTCAGTTTGTCGGTTTGTTTGTTTACTTATTTTGTTGTTCTTATCTGAATTGTTAGTCATACTGCTGCTGTCTTTGTTGAGAGATGGGGTGAGGTGGCGGGGGCAGGGTGCTACTGATGAAATTGAATGTAAGTCTCAGTCTACAGAGGCTGAAATACCACAAGAAATTTGTTTTCTTTATATAAATTTAAAGTCGATAGAACCTCCATTCTGCTGACTGGTGGGACACTCAATCTAAGTTATTTTTGGGACTCAGAGCTATATGCGTTTGCTACTATTCGAGATCTTCTGCAGCAACAAGGGAGGTCACTGGTCATTGTCCTCTTGGTGTCAGTAAGAATGCCATTGCCCCCTAGTCTGCATGCAGGCTTCCTTCGAGTTTGGGGACTTTTTGTTTCCAGCTACTAACTGAAGTGTGGCTCTTGGGAAGGTCTGAACACCACCATGACTATGACAGAGAGTCCTTGGGAGCACTGAGTACTTAACATAAGTCTCTGTTTTAATGTCTTAGTTCATCTTCTCTCTCTCTCTCTCTCTCTCTTCTCTCTCTCTCTCTCTCTCTCTCTCTCTCCTCTCCTTGCCTCCTGGCCCTTCCTACTCTTTGACTTCTTCTGCCCCTTGGAAGTACTCAGTTTCTACTTTGAACACTGAAAAATTCCTGTGGTAAGAAAATACTTAAGGGTCTACTTTCCTGCTCGGTGTAAAACAGTAGAGAAATACAGAAACACACACTCACACATACACACACACAAATTACTCTTTCAATAATAAGCTTTCTATCGTTTCTTAGAAAGATAAAGAAAAGTTGGGAATGTTCTTCCAATTCTTATCACTGAGATATGCTTATACCAGGTGAAAGAGTATTCTGGGAAAATCCACATATCTAGCTTGGGCAAGAAGTGTTGCCATTTATTGAAGGAGTTAGCACAAAAAAATAAGTTTGAGAGGGTGTGGTGAGATTTAAGGTATGCTAAATCCATAGTGCCTGAGAAACATTATTATACATTGTCTATTAGAAAGGTGAGTGTAAAACCCAAGGAAACAGTAAGGGGTATAGAAAAAATTATGTTACCAGTCCGTATGTTAATCTGTTAGCCATTCACTCATTCGACCATCATACATTCATAAAATATTTATTGAATAATTATTATGTGCCAACCACTGTTCTAAGCATTAAGGATACATCAACAAACACCACAAAAAAATAAAACCCCTGCTCTAATGGAATATACATTATAGTTGGGAAGACAAAATAAATAAGTAAAATATATAGCATATATATGGATAAATGATGTGAACAAAATTAAGTAATGGATGATAATAAAGACTACTAAAGGAGATTGCCTTTTTAAAGAAACCTTTCATGTAAGGTTTTAGTGAAAAGGTGACACTTGAGCAAACAATAAAAGAGCAAACACCCAAAGGCAGGGAGCTATGTAGACATAGGAAGGAAAAATGTCCAGGCAGGGGGAACAAGTAGAAAGGCCCTGCGGCATAAGCATAGCTGACACATTTGTACAACAAGTTGGCCAATGTGGCTGAAGAATACAAGAGAGATGAAGAAATAAAGGGAATAAAGAAAATCAGGTAAAAACTTTGAAGGCCTTTGCAAATACTTGGTTTTTCCTTTGATCAAGATGAAGTCATTGGATGAGTTTGAGGCAGAGAAATGACATGATCTAATAACAGTTTTCTGGCAACTTATTGTATAGAGATTAAATTGGGCATGGATAGAAGCTGGCAAGAACAGATAGATGGTTACTGCAATAATCCAAATAGGAAATTGAGTAATTACAGTAGCAGTGTAGGAGAAGTGTTCGGATCCCGGAAAAACTTTGAGGTTGACGACAATAGGATTTGTCACTGGATTAGATATTGGGTTTGAAAAAGAGAAGGGTCAAAATGATCCCAAGATATTTGACCTTAATAACCAAAGAGATGGAGTTACTGTTAAATGAGTTGTGGAAAACGGCAAGAGTAGTGTTTTGGGTTAGAGGTGGAGATGGTACTGACTTTGGACAGGTTAAGTTTAACATAATTATTAGATATCTATGACTACTGAGCTAGATCATCAGTTCAGCTACAAAGGGAAGCATAAAAATGGGCTATAGCCAGAGGAGAAATGAACATACTTGGAATAGAAAATATGTTTGCTGATAGTAAACATTCTATATGGAGAGAAAATTTGATGGTATTAGGATCTTTGATTTAACCTATTGGATCTCAGAACCAGTATTTATAGTCTTATGCAAAGCAGTTTAGTGCATTAAAAAAAGAAAGCATGGGATACAGTTTATTTCTTTTGTAAGCAATTGCTTATGGCATTAAAAGATATTACTTAATAAAATGAGTAATATTTTAATCTGGTGCATTATTCACACCAAAAGACTGATTTAGACAGTAATAGAGTAAGCAGGGATATTTCATTGAGCATATGCATTTGAGAAGGCAACATGAAGCTTGGGCAGGATTTGGATAGATGGGGTGAGGGTGAGAACACAAGACCTGGGGATGCCTCAGCATCAACAAAGAAACAAGGTAATATCTGAAAGAAGAAAAAAAAAATTATGTAAGGGCAAGGGAAAAAATAAGTCAGGAAAGGCATATTTTGTGTTAGAGATTGTGGAATATATAATTTAACAACTTTCAGGAAAGGAAGGTGTTTCAAGTAATTCATATTCCTGGAACATGGTCCAGATTTTCAGAAACAAGTTAAAAAATTCATTGTGTGCTTTAAAGGTGAAATGGAATTTTAATATGAGATATATAGTCAGATGTAATGACATGTTAACCTCAATAGTTACATGGAAAGCGAGATCATGTATGACAATTATTAGAAATTTATTTTGGGAGGAAAATGTTCTTTCCAGCTAAAGAAACAAATTCATTACAGAAATCTCCAGACACTAAATTAGGAGGACATTTTTCCCTTTTATCTTACCATCACTGTTATTCTACCTACATGATTGTTCATTGCAACTCTGACACATGTAGGTGCAGAGGAAGATCAACCTGTCACTACTTATGATTCAGAACACAAACTAAGTGCTCAAAGGAATACCAATAGTCAGAATAAGTGGAGAGGCCAAAGAAGAAAATGTGGCTGAAGTCTCTGAGATATTAAGTACCTTTGTCCTCATCTTTTAAAAATGTAGTTTCGTTGACAGGTCTAAAATCAATTATGAATTTCATAAGCCCCAGCTAGTTAATCTCTAATTTGTAGAAAGAGTGTGTCCTCTCTAGGCAAGAACTGGAGACTGTGGACTGGTCAAATACAAAATGTTTACAGGAGGCAGGTGGGGGAATATACAATATTGAAAGTCGGTTGGGGCCGGTCTAAAGTTGTTATCGTTACTACAGTTGATTGTTGCCAAGCAGGAATGACTCAGTTTGTCAGTTTCATTTTTTTTGAAGAAAGCAAACATCTAGATTTTTAAAATGGGAAATCTATTTTAAAAAATTAGCACATAAGAAATTACTGTCTGAGGAAGAACAAACCATTGTGGGCCACATTCGTCTTCTAGTATGGCTTGTCATCTTAGTCACTACTGGAAAGGGAAATGGCATGAAGTCACCATTTTGTCCTGACCAATATGTGGATAAAGATTCCTAAAGTCCCAAAGTGCTTTCCAAAACCCAATTTGCAACATGAATCTGTCTTAAAGTAAACACTAACATTTATCAGGGGTAGTATAATATATTTCTAATTTTAAAACATAGTCAAATTAGCATTTTGTTTTTGTTTTGCTAATTGCTTTATAACCACAACAAACTACCATAGAGAATGCCCTGACAAGGCCACACAATAAAAGATCAAGGTGTTCAAAGATCAAGGTGATTCCCTCAGCCAGGCTGAAGATTGCAGCCTCTGTTACTTAGAATTTTAGGTTGTAGTCCTTGTTTTTTTGATGCGGTCACTGTGTGCATGCTCAGTCTTTACCTTTAGCCAGATGTTGAAAAGGTGAGTAGCTACTTGGCCTAGGTAGTAGGAAATAAAGTGTTTAGCTTCAGGTGTCACATAACTACCCAAGTTTCTCTCACAGGCAGAGTTGGACTTATTGCCAAAATTCCTTCTCTATATGAGTTGCAATGTCTTATAAGCTATAGTTCTTCAGTGCCTAATTAGTGCCTTTCCAACAAAGTCCTGTTGCATGTCCTCTGACATGTCCTCATTTTTTGATCATGGCTTCTTAGTCTCATATGGTTACCACCAAGCGGGGCTGGCTAACTGCAATTAATCCCCTGGGGTGATTGAATTCTTTTTCATATTTTGCCTTGTTCATTACACCTGAAAAGGACTCTACCCAATATTATGCCCAGCTGAATGATTGCTGATTCCAGACTCAAGATACTAAATTCCAATTACCCTACACTATAATTAAATGAATGCTCTGTATAAATGCTTGCATTTCCTAAGCCAAAGCATCAAGTGTGTGTGTGGGGAGGGGGTGGATAGGGAAAGGGGTGGGAGGAGGGGGAGGGATGGGAGCGGGGTTGTAATACCATTTCACTTCCCTGATTGGTTTTGTGTTTGGCATGAGATTTGAAAGCATGCCGAAAAATCATCTTATTAGTGCTTAAGTTCGAAATTAGTCTGTTAGCCAACCATGGTCTCTAAAATTGGAATGACGGCATGTGTTGTTTCTGTCATTACTTCTCCCTTCCCATGTTCTCACTGATCTAGTTCAGGTTTCATTTTTCTCATTCATTATTTCAAACTTTGAGCATACGGATAGTATGGGGATTTTGTTAAAATGCAGATCCTGACTCAGTAGGTCTGGCTTCAGGCTCGAGAGTCTTTCCCACAAACTCTCATGTGCTGATGAGGAAGGCCAAGAACGCCACATTGCCCAGAAAGATCACAGACATTTGTTAACAATTTCTAGCTCAAAGATCAATTGGGCTTTTCTTATTACTCCGTAGTTTTGTTTGATTTTTAATTTCACTCTTTTTTTAGTTTTCTCTCTCATTCTTCTTCTGAAGTGTTCCAGTCTGAGCTGCATATTTACCATCTTCCCTGGAACAGCTTTAAATCTCAGATATAATGTCCCTTTCCAGAAAGGGCAGAAATTTATAAAGCTCTAGGGTGAAAGTACCTTTCTCTAGTTAGACTTCCATTTGTTTTTGCTTTTTACCTGGAAGGCCACTTTAATATTGGAAACATAAAGTTTGAGAGTTAAATTATCCTGCAAAATTTAGGCAATTCACAAAAGAAGTGGTCCTCTTCAATTTCACCCTCACCCTGTAGCCCTTTGATGTGCCAGCTTATTATGGGATTGCATGACAGACCCTTCACCATTTGCAGACTCTGGGCTTTTATTTCAGTCCTCCTCACTTAACAAGGCTTGGAAAGTTAAAAACATTTTTTTTAAATAGATCTTTTTTTTAAGTTAAAAGTCCAGACTGTAATCTTGTTCTTACTCAACATTCTATTATTATTTTTTTTCTTTAACCTCTTAACATTGCAATAGTTTGAGCAGGGCAGATCTAGATTTAAATCCTAGTTTTCCTTTCGAACTTGTAAGCCTGGGTCTCTATTTCTTCTTTTTCTAAAATTGGATGATCGACTAATGTAGGTATTGTGAACATTAAATGATGAGAGCAAATGACAGTGCATTTTAGAATTTCTGATGTCCCTAAGGGCTTTGCAAATGTTACATCTTCATCTTCCATCCCATCACACTCACCATTTTTTGAGCTATGTAATGTGACCTTGGAAAAAGAAAATCTTCTGACTCAGCAAATGCTCTCAGAACAAAAAGCAACTTGCAGGTTCCCATTTCCCTTCAGTTTTGGCCTGGTAGAACTTCATTGTATTGTCAGCTCTTTGATGTACCTTAATATTCTTTTATACTCTGACCAACTTCTTAGTTCAATAGGTGGATTATCCAATAAGCTAGCTTGCCAATTTTTGAAAATAAATCTGTAATTCCTTTTTTAAATATCTATCTCCCCTGCTACACTATACACAGGAATTGGGTGTCCTTGGCATGCCACTATATTTCTAGCATCAGCATATAGTAGGTGCTTGAACTGATTGCTGAGTGAAAAACATGCCCCACTGAGAAAAGCCAGAAGATCATCACTAGCTGGGAAGACAGGCAGTCAGGCAAGAGAAATGATATTAAGATGAGTTTCTTGGCCACATAAAGCAAACTAGTGAGCTGTAAGGTATGACCTTGCTTCTAGTGCCAGATGGTCCATCTTTCCTCAGAATGCATTTGAGAATAGAATGAAACCTGTAAGATAACTAGAAAGAAACTACAGAAATTGTTCTCTTCACAGGAGGTTTTCCTCTGTGGAAAATCTAACAATGTTGTTTGAGTCTTTTACTATCTATAAAAAAATAGCTACCACTTCCTGCCAAGAATAGCAAGAAAATCAATAAAAGATCAGGATTGTCTATCTTGGAATGCCATTTATTAGACTGATACAATTACTTCTTTTCTTTGAAATGCTAGATTTTGAATCTGTGATTGGTATGTCTTTGGTGTTATGAGATGGATGACAAGAATAAAATGTGAAAAATTAAACTTCTCTAGTGGCAAGTGTAAATGACTCAGGAGTTATGCTGGAAACTAGCTCATTAACTCATTTCTGCAATTTAACCAGTTGTAAAGCAGACCTGTGATGATTATTAAGTATTGCATGGCAGTCAGGTTCCAAAGTTTGAGATCCCTGCAGTGAAGGACATTAGAAAACATGAAGTAGTATTATTATAGGCAAGTATGGACCATCTGCCAACAGATGACACTATCTTTTTATATAAGTAGTAAGTTGCATGGGGGAAGACATGGGAAGCTTCAGCAGAATTAAATAAAATCTTTTCCATCTTCTGCTTACTCATCAATAATTAACCTGGCAAATCCAGAGTTTGGTTGGAATATAATTAAAAATTCCCCAAAGGATTGTAAAATGGTGAACATTAAAATTATTGTCCTATGATCGAAGCAAAGACATCTAGCCCTAAATGCAAATAAAACATAATATGTTAATGACATTTTTAATTAAATTATTCTAAAAATTTAGAATGAAATTTTTTTTCATTATATTTTCTTTAATATCCTTTTTTCTTTCTTTGGTTGCACTGAATATTTCTTAGATAATTATAGTACTACATGCAGCTTTCTATTTATTACCATATGCTTTGGTCAGCTTGTTAAAGAAAGTATACTTTCAGTATACTTAAAGTATTATCCAGTTTCTGCAGGTGGCTATAGACATACCATACCATGAGTCTACACACTCTTTAGCAGGAATTGCTTTTCCAATTAGAAACAGAAGATATTTTAATATGGGGGAAAAGTAGTAGTAGGTATAAGATTCAAGTTGAGCTAAGTTTGAATTCTCTTTGTTATTTACTGTTATGTGACCTTAAGCAATTTAAATAACTTTCTTGAATCTCTACCATTCATTTATAAAATGGACAAAACAGTAATTACATGAAAAACTGTCAGAAGGATTAATTGAAATAAAAAAGGATAAAATACTTAACAGAGTGCCTGGGTGATATATTAAATATAATATTTTGCAGTTAAAAATTATGTCTTTACGGAAGATGTTAACATCAATGAAAGCATTCCCTTAGTCCCCCCCCCTTTAAAGTGTTTTCTATGAAATAACTTCATGTATTTTTTCTATTCACATTTTTCACCTGAAGACTTCTCACCAAGTAACACATATGTCTGTTGTTTTGAACATTCACTGTGTGAACTAGATACTGATAGTACTGCAAGAAAAGTAAAAACATTGCTGTATTATTCTAAGAATGTAGTCCTGAAACAGTTAACCAAATGAAAACAAGACCATTCATGAACAAATTCCAAATCAATAACAAGATTCTCAAATAATAATTGAGTACAGTGGCTTGGAATAGAAAAAGGTGTTTTCATGGTAGATAGGCCTTGAGCTTGGCCTTGAGAAATGAATGGATGGATGGCAGTGAGGGGACAATCTTGCCATATTAAGAAAGAAAAGAAACAGAAAGGGGTGAGTTTGGCATTTTGGGGGTCAATGAGGGCCCTGGACTTGTCTATCCCACTATTTCAAAAGAAAAATGTAACTAGGATCATTTATATAGAATGGAGATGAGGGGTTTATTCCATTAACAGTAGTTTTTCCTGTACAGAAATACATCTTACTACCTTGTATTAGTTAAGATAACACTTAACTAATTCAACTACTTCAACAATACACACAAGGAAAAGTATACTATGGCTCAAACATAATTGATACTTTTCCCTCATTTGCAAAACTATCTAGGGAAGGTGGTCCTAGAAGAGGAGGCAGAATTCTGTGCATTGTCATCCAGAAAATCCTCCTAACGGCTCTGCCATCTTCTACCTATGATATGTCTGGAGTGGACCTGTTGTCTCTGTCCCTGTCAGCCATAGAGGTGTACACTCCAGAATCCACTGGCTAGCCTGGGAGCAATACACTTTCATCAGGAGGAGCTGGGTCATGAGGCCACACATAACTTCAAAAGAAGTTGGCACCTGTGGTCAAACTAGTTGTCCCAAAGGGAAGAACACTGATGCTGGATGAAGAGTTAGTAACCTTCATCTCAATATGGGATGTAAATGAATCCATAAATGTACTATGTCCTGTCTTTATATTCTCTTAAACAGATGTTTTCCATGTATCCAAAAAGCCCTTTAATTTATTTTACCAGATTTGGATGAACATTTTAAATTCATACTCAACTAAAAGGCTCTAATCTTTTTAATTCCCTTCTTTAATCTTTCAAATTGAAGTCATTGATATCTTTTCTCCTTTTATTTTGCTGTGCCACTCTAAGCTCTACTACACATTTTGCAAAACGCAGTGACTAGAATTATATATATATCCAGATGCAGATACACTATCATTTTGAACACGGTAAATTTGTATTTCTTACCTTTTTCTTCAAAAATCATTTCTGATGATAGCAACCGTTGCTGATGTCATTGGCTGCAGCTTCAAAGAAAAGTCTAAACTGATTCCCAAGTGCCTTCTCCTTGTCTCTTGGTCTTAAAATTCTGACATTAAAATTCACTATCCCCAAAACATGGTGGCGTGAGAGACGTCCCCAGATATCTCTCCTTGATACAAAAATAAGCTGAATACCTAAAACTCAACAAAAAACACCCAAACTGCACACTGGCATGTCTGAGCGTGGGATCTGCACATAAGAGCTACCACAGGTCAGAACCCTGGGTGTTAGGCGGTGGCGTGGGAGAAATAAAGCAGCTGCTTCTCGCAGCCAGAGCTCCCTGTAGGAGGAGGGGGAGAGGAGAAGTTGCGGTGACTTCCCTGAAAAGACCTGCCTAAGAGTGCCGTGAGCACAACACGGCTGGCAACAGTGTCAAATCTTCAGGCAAAAGGCAGAGAAACAGGGATGGCAGAAAAGCTGGGATGGCAGAGCAACAACAGTTGATTTTTACCAGCTGCAGCTGCAAAACTGAGGCTAAGCTATAACTTCCAACTCCCAACCCAGAGGGCCCTCCCTATACCTCCAGAACAGAATGCTGTAGAACCCCAGGGGAATCTGAGCAAACGCTATCGAAACTGTCACTAACACTGACAAGAACTGAGATGGAAGGTAGCGAGTGTGATTAAACATCTAAAGGAAAAAAAGCATTATTAACACTTATATAAAGCAGGGATCGAAGAGGCTTAGACGCCACCTATTGAAAACAAAAGAAAAAAACTTATTTGCAACACGTTAAAGACCATTATATAATAAATCTTCTTTCTGGGGGTGGGGCGGGAAGCAGAATACACTTCCATTAATGCCTGGGCGGAAGAAATAGTCTGTTAAATGCCATGAACAACCAAGGCGACAAAGCAGCTCAGAAAGAAAGAGAAAAATCTCCAGAAAATAACCTTCCAAACATAGAAATATGTGACTTAAATGACAGAGAATTTAGGATGGTACTTCTGAAAAAACTCAGTGAGCTCCAAAATGAATCATATCAACAATTTCAGGATTGATAAAACAACTAGATGAGCAGAATGAGTTCTTTCGCAAGGAGACTGAAACCTGCAGAAAGAAATGAATAGACTTTCTGGTGATAAAAGCACACTGAAAGAGTTGAAAAATGAAATAACAAGCTTGGGAAATAGAGTTGACCAAATGGAGGAAAGGATCAGTGATATCAAAGACAGAAATCTAGAAATAAATCAGAAAAAAGAAGAGGAAACTGAAGAATGAAAATAATGAAAGGCAAATACAAGAACTAGCTGATACCATCAGGAGAGGAAACATAAAAATAATGGGTATTACCAAAGGAGAAGAAAAGGAGCAGAGACTAGAAAGCATTTTTAGACAAACAGTGGACGAGAATTTCCCATATAAAGGAATGAGATGGAGGTTGGAATTCAAGGTCAACAGAACACCCAATTATCTCAACCCCAAAACGCCTTCACCAAGACACATTGTATTAAAGTTATCAAAAATCAACGACAAAAACAGAATTCTCAGGGCAACCAGGGAAAAGAAGGTGGGAACATATAAAGGAAAATCCATTAGATTATCCTTGGACTTCTCAGCACAAACCGTATAAGCCAGAAAGGAGTGGAATCAAATATTCAAACTAGTAAATGAAAGAACTACCAGCCAAGAATAATACATCCAGCTAAGCTCTCCTTTAGATATGAAGGAGAAATAAAACCTTTCCAGACATACAAAAATTGAGGGAATTCTCCACTACGAGGCCTGCACTGTAGGAAATTCTGAAAGAGGTCAGCTCACCTAAAACAAAATGACAAAAAAAAAAAAAAAAAAAAAAACATAATTAGGAGTAAGGTGACTAGCAGGCTTATAAAAGCAGAGGAGTGCAACCCTTACTACGAACAGGGCATTATAAGCTTAAAATAAGAAGAGATCTGCTATAGCAAGATAGTAATGAATGTTCAGCATACATAGAAACAAATTGAAATAACAGTGACTGAAAAGGGGAGGATTCAAGAACCAAATTCGCAAAGGGCAATGGAGATAAGGCACGTGCAGAAGAAAAGGGACGACTGTATATATACGACTATCTTTTTCATATTCGTAATGGTAACTACAAACCAAAGATTTAGAACCGAAGTGTATAACCTAAAACAAGGACCAGAGAGAAAAACCACAAGAACCAATAAAAATAAAGAAAATAGAAACACAAGGACAAGGAAGCAATGGAAACAATGAGCTACCAGAAAGCAAAAGATAAAATGGCTATAAGAAGACCTCGTATTTCAATAACCACCTTAAACGTAACTGGATTCTACCCACCAATCAAAAGGCACAGAGTTGTAAATTGGATCAAAAAACAAAACCTAAACATATGCTGCCTCTAGGAGACACATCTCAGCTCCAAGGACAAATATAGACTCCAAGTAAAAGGGTGGAAAATATTTCAAGCAAATGGCATTCAGAAAAAAGACAGACTAGCAGTACTAATATCAGATAAAATAGATTTCAAAACTAAACTGGTAAAGAAAGTACTGAGAGACACTTCATAATGATAAAGGGAATCATGCACAGAGACATAACACTTATATCTATGCTCCCAATCAGGGAGCCCTGAAATATGTAAAGCAATTACTAATAGAATGAAAGGGAGAAACAGACCAAAAGCACAATGATAGTAGAGGACCTAAATACCCACTGTCAGATATGGACAGATCATCCAAACAGAAAATCAATAAGGAAATAACATCCTTAAATGATACATTAGACCAACTGGACATAATTGACATTTACAGAATCTCCTATCCCAAATAGCTGCTTATACATTCTTCTCTAGTGCACATGGAACATTCTCAAGGACTGACCATATACTGGGACACAGAGATAGCCTCAACTAATATATTAAATCATCATACCAACCATATTCTCCAATCATAATGCTTTGAAACTGGAGATCAACTGTAAAAGAAAGCGGAAAGAACTACAAATAAATGGAGATTAAAATGCATACTACTAAAAATAACAGAGAAAAATAAAAAGAGAGTCAAGAGATACATAGAAATGAATGATAATGATAGTACAACATGTCAAAACTTTTGGGACACAGCAAAAACAGTCATAAGAGGAAAGTTCATATCATTACAGGCCTACCTTCAAAAACAAGAATGAGCCCAAATAAACAACCTAATGCTTCATCTTAAAAAACTAGAAAAGGAAGAACAAATGAAGCCTAATTCAGCAAAAAAGAAATAATCAAAATTAGAGCAAAATTTAATGAAATTGAAAACAAACAAAAAAATAGAAAAAAAATAAATGCAACAAAGTGCTGGTTCTCTGATAAGGTTAATAAATTGACAACCCCCTAGCTAGACTCACTAAAGAAAAAGAGAAAGGAGAAAACAAAATCAGGATGAAAGAGGGGAAATTACAACAGACAATGCAGAAATACAAGGATCATACAAGAATACTATAAAAAAAGTATATAACACCAAATTCAATAACCCAGAAAAAATGGACCAGTACTTAGAAAAATAAACCTTCTTAGACTGAATCAGGAAAAACGGAAAATCTAAATAGACTGATTAGCCGTATGGAAATTGAAACAATCATCAAAACCTAACAAAAAGGAAAAGTCCATCAGATGCTCACCAGTGAATATCTACCAAACATTCAAAGATTAATACCTATTCCTCAATTTTCCAAAAAATCGAAGAAGAAGCAATACTTCCCAACTCATTTATGAGTCCCATATTACCCTGATACCAAAAACTGTAAGGATAATACAAAAAAAAAAAAAAAGAAAAACTATAGACAATATCTCTCATGAGCACAGATGCAAAAATCCTAAATAAGATACTAGTGAATCAAATATAGCAACATATTAAGAAGATATACACCATGATCAATCTTCATCCGGGCACAAGGGGGTTCAACATACACAAATTGATTAATGTGATATACCACATAAACAAATTAAAAAATAAGAATATATGATCATATCAATAGATGCAGAAAAAGCCTTTGACAAGATACAGCACCATTTATGATCAAAACACTTAACAAAATCAGTATAGAAGGAAAGTACCTTAACATAATAAAGGCCATATATGAAACCCTCAGCCAACATTATACTTAATGGTGAAAAACTAAAAACCTTCCCTCTAAGAGGCTGTCCACTATCACACTCATATTCAATATAACATTGGAGGTCCTAGTGAGTGCAATCAGGCAAGAGAAAGATATAAAAGGCATCCAAATAGGAAACAAAAGTCAAACTGTCACTATTTGTGGATGACATGATTCTCTATATAGAAAACCCTAAAGACTCCACAAGAACACTACTAGAAACAATAAGCAAATACAGTAAAGTCTCTGGATACAAAATCAACTTCAAAAATCCATAGCTTCCTATACTCTAATAATGAAGTGTCAGAAAAAGAAGTGGAAAAAATAATTCCTTTTGCAATTGCAACAAAAAGAATAAAATACCTAGGAATAAATTTAAAACATGTGAAGGACCTATATAATGAAAACTACAAGACCCTATTAAAAGAAATGAAGAAGATACAAAAAATGGAAAGATATTCCATGTTCTTGGATTGGAAGAATCAACATAGTTAAAATGACCATATTACCTAAAGCATTATACAGATTTAATGCAATCCCCATCAAAATCCCATCGGCATTTTTAAAGAAATAGAACAAAAAATCATCAGATTTGTATGGAAGCACAAAAGACCCCGAATTGCCAAAGCCATCCTGAGAAAAAAGAATGAGGCTGGAGGCTTCACTCTGCCTGACTTCAAATTATACTATAAAGCGATAGTAATCAAAAATCATGGTATTGGCAGAAAAACAGACACACAGACCAGTGGAACAGAATCAGAGTCCAGAGTAAACCCATATTTATATGGGCAAATAATTTTGACAAAAAAGCCAAAAATATACAGTGGAGAAAGAAACCTCTTCAATCATGGTGCTGGGAAAACTGGAAGCCACCTGCAAAAGAATGAAACTAGACTGCTATCACCACACACCAAAATTAACTCAAAATGGATTAAGGACCTGAATATAAGACCTGAAACAATAAAATGCATAGAAGAAAACATAGAACTAAACTCAAGGACCTTGAACTTAAAGGACTTAGAGGATTTTATGAATTTGACCTCAAAGGCAAGGGAAGTAAAGCAAAAATAAATGAATGGGACTACATCAAACTAAAAAGCTTCTGCTCAGCAAAAGAAACCATCAACAAAGTAAAGAGAAAAACATCTGAAGGGAAAATATATTTGCAAACAACACCTCCAATAAGGGCCTAATATCCAAAATATACAAAGAACTCATGATATTAACAACACCAACAACAAAAAAACAATTTGATCAAAAAATGGGCAGAGGACTGAACAGAACTTCCGAGAGACATACAAATAGCCAACAATAAAAAAAGATGCTCAACATCGCTAGCAATTAGGGAAATGCAAATCAAAACCACAATGAGATATCATCTCACACTTGTTAGAATGGCTATAGTCAACAGGACAAGTAATAACAAATGTCGGTGAAGATGTGGAGAAATAGGAACCCTCAAACACTGCTGATGGGACTGCAAATGGTATGACCACTATGGAAAGCAGTATGCAGTTCCTCAAAAAACTAAGAATGGACATACTATATGATCCAGCAATCTCTCTACTGGCTATTTAACACAAAGACTTAAAAATTCATGTCTATAAAGATATTTGCACACCGATGTTCATAGTAGCACTATTCACAGTGGCAACCGAAGTGTCCTATGATAGATAGAAAAATGGCAAAGAAGCTGCGATACATATATACAACGAAATATTACTCAGTCATAAGAAGAGATGAAATACTGCCATTTGTAACAACATGGTGGATCTTGAAATAATCATACTAAGTGAAATAGGCCAAACAGAAAATCACATGATATCACATATGTGGGATATAAACATAAAAGTAGTAAATGAACAGGACAAATAGAACTCATGACATGGACAATGAACTAGTGGTTACCAGAAGGCAGGGGAGGAGGAGAAGGTGAAAATAAAGAAATAAAATGTTTTTTAAAAAATTACGTATATATAGTATGAAAAAAAATATAAACTGCATTTAAAAAAAATCCACCATCCCTTCAAAGCAGTCTTTCTCAATCAACACTGTATATTACCATCTAAGGAGCTTTAAAAAAATACGAATGACACCTCTTCCCTCAAGATTCTGATTTAATTTGTCTCAGATGAGGCCCAGCTATTGAATTTTCAAAATATCTGTAGGTCATTGTAATATTCTCTGAGGGTTTTGAACCATTGTTGTAAGAGTATTATCTTTTTTGTATTATACTTTACATATCCCTATTGAAATTTATCTATTTGTTTTTTGTTTGTTTTTGTTTATTGTTTTGTTTTTTTTTTAGACAGAAGCCCAACTTCGAAAGATTTCTCGCATTAGTTGGAATTAGCACATGAGAAAATTATAGTCTCTCTGAAAACTGTAATAAACCTCGCACTTTAGCACATATGAAGTAATGACTGAAACAGAGACATCAGATTCCTTTGTCTTCCGGCTTCTGGGTATGCTCATGATATCTATATGCCTATATTTTTAATGTATTAAATTGTATATAAAGCTCTGTATCTCTTTCTGCGCCACCCTCACCCTTCTCCCTTCTCAAAGAATCCATGTACAAATAAATGCCTTAGTAAGGTGGGATTTCCTGGAATTGGCCTGACAGAGACAAAGCTGGTTTATATTCCACCATCCAGAGAAATCACCTTAAAGTCTCATTGAGGTGGTGGTCCTGCAAAGGCCCCTCGGCCACATCACTAGAGGCAGCAGTGAGGATATTTCCATTTCCCCTTGCTCCAAATAAGTGGCATCAGATCCCCTTCCCTTATACATTTTTGCACTTTTGTCCTTCAATCCATGTTACACAACCAATTAAAACTGTCTCTCTTTATTCTATAGAGCAATTAAGATAAGCCCTACTTTCTCTTCTCAACACGTCTGAATTCCATTTCATCACCAGGCTAGATAAATGTACTATCATCCATTTAATATGATCCTGACTCTTTTATAAGTTAATATAACAGGTTTTTCTGGATATATATGCTGTTATGTAATGTATATTTATCATATTAACTTTATAAAATCCCCCAAATATCTTTCAACGTCTGTTCCTGTTTTCGCCCTGTACATCTGTAATTTGGCCACTAATATTATTTTATATTTGGATACAATGCTATATTAATTTCAGGTGTACAACATAATGATTTGCTATTTACGTACCTTACAATGTGCTCGACATAGGCTAGCACTCATCTGTCACTGTGTAAGGTTATCGCACTATTATTGACTATCTTCCCCTTCACCTTATTCACCCATCTCTCTATCCTATTCCCCTCTTGCAACCATTAGTTTGTTCTTTTTTTCTATGAGTCTATTTTTATTTTGTTTCATTCATTGTTTTGATTTTTTTTTTAATTCCACATAAAAGTTAAATCATATGGTATTCGTATTTCTCTGTCTGACTCATTTCACTTAGCATTATATCCTCTAGGTCCATCCATGTTGTCGTAAATGGCAGATTTCATTCTCTTTTATTGCTGAGTAATATTTCAGTGTGTGTGTGGTGTGGTGGTGTGTGTGTGTGTGTGTGTGTGTGTTCTTTATCTATTCATCTATCAGCGACACCTAGGTACTTCC
The DNA here is from genome assembly GCA_003508835.1 of Eonycteris spelaea. Classification (NCBI taxonomy): domain Eukaryota; kingdom Metazoa; phylum Chordata; class Mammalia; order Chiroptera; family Pteropodidae; genus Eonycteris; species Eonycteris spelaea. Next base: position 8,652,368 of record PUFA01000033.1, on the reverse strand, counting down.
ATATTTTGGCTATTGTAAATAACACTGCAGTGAACATAGCAATGTGTGTATCTTCACATTAGTGTTTTTGTTCTGCAGATAGATATCCATAAGTAGAATTGCTGGGTCATATGACAATTTTCGAGGACTCTCCATACTGTTTTTCATAGTTTTAGCCACTATCTTGAGTAGGACCTTAAGAGTGTCACCTTCCTTCCCCAGCAGCTTCTTAAATAAATACATTGGTCTCCCCCAGAAAAATTCTCTTAAGTTTTCCATCTGTTTTAGATAACTGTATATGGATAGTGTTACATAATTCAAAAATCATCTTCCCATATATTTTCTCATTGAATTCTGTCATGAAATAAGAATGTAAGTATTCAGTAGAATTGGGCTCTAGGAATTTATAGTTGAGAAGGGTGGCATTTGGAAATTTTTAACAAATATCTGAAGTCCAAATATCTCAAGTCCAGCTGGATGGTAGATGGGAAAACCATCACTAAAAGTAAAAAGGGAATTTTGAAAGAATATGCATAATCATAATGTGTAAAACTGAAATATCAATTAAGTAGTTTAACTAAACCTCTCCAAACTTAGTAAATTAAAATAATTATTATAATAATAACTATTATTAATCCATCTCATGACCCTTTGGGTTGATTGGGCAGTTCTTCTGTTGGCTTCACCTAGTTCACTTATGTGATGATCGCCTGCAGGTACCTCAGCTGAGGCAGGGTGCTCCAAGGGGACTCACTGAGGCCGCAGCTGAGACAGCTGGCAGCTGGGGCAGCTGGGCTCCTCTCCTTATGGAGTCACCCTGGGCATCTTTAGAGCTTGGAGTTCTTCTCCAGGTTGGAAGGATAGCCTGGGAAATTACATGTTTCCCTCACCACATTTTTTTTTTTTTTGGTTAAAAAAAAATGGCAGAGGTTCAGTTCTAGTCAAGGGGTGAGGAAACAGACCCTACTTTTTGATCGTATGTGTGGCAATCATACTGTAGAGGGTAGTGGACACAGAGAGGTGTGATTTATTGAGGACCAGTATAGTAACAATCGACCACAATTATGATAATATGTTTCCTAGTTTAAATGCATTCACATCCATTTTCTCATTTAGTTTTCACAGGAACCCTGAGAAGTAATACTATTTTCTATATTTTTGAAGTTGAAGAACCTGAAGTTCTGAAAAGTCAATGACTTACTAACCCAAATAGGTAAATGGCAGAGCTAGGATTTAAAGTTAGACTGGTCAACCGAAATCATGAAGAATAAGATATGCACACATGTCCCCATTTTCCAAAGAGTAGGTTCTGTATTCTGAAGCTTATTAATAAAATGGGTGAATAATGCTGAATCATCTAAGATATAAGCTTAAGACTCATTAGTAATTTTCGATTTACAAATAATATTGTAAAGTAACAGAAACTCATTTTATTCTTAATATTTTATACATCTTGTGTCTATAGGAACATATTTTAAATACAAGCTACTTTCTCTTTTATTTTAAATTACAGATTTACTTTGGAATGAGTATAAAAGAAACTGCCTCATGTTCCAGATGTCAGAATTCAAAAATACATTTATCAAACTCTTTTCTAAACACTTCTCATTTTTTCCCCTCAAAATTGAGAAGCTAGTTCATAATCAACTGTAATCTCACTTGAATTTCCTCCACTCTAGCTGCAAATCTCATTTTAAAGCAGAACTAACAAAAATGGCTGAGAACAGCAATGAGAAGCAGCTCAACCATAACAAAAAATGATGTTGGACCTTAAGCTACTGCAAGTTCCTGTTCCCTAATTTAACACAATCCTCTCTTAACTTCTATTAAGGAACATTACAAAATGATATGTGCCTGTATAAAAAATGTCATATTGTATATATTACATAAAATGAAGATATACATACACACACTAAAATACATGGGATTTTAAATATAGAAAGTATAAGAATAATTTGAATTTTATCACTCATCACATGAAATCACTGTTATAGTATATATCACGTGATTTTTTTCAGCTTCTTCAGAGGTCTTTTTTTTTTTTTTTTCAAAGATGTTATGTTTTGATTGCTGGCTTAACAGATTGTATTGTTTTTGTTGTTTTAAAGAAACAATTAGTAATAATTATTGATGCTTTTCTACCATAAAACAAAAACTAACAATCTACAAATACACTTTAGAAAATTTGAAAATATAGAAAATTAGAGAGAAAAGTAAGATGACTATGGTCCTGTAATTAAATATATATGGGTTTTGTTGGTTGGTTTCATTTGTTTTATTTATCTCCTGTTTTTCTACTATGCATTGAAGTAGTTTATTTTTGAGACACATTTATTATTACGAAACTTTATGAAAATCTCCCCATCTATATGTTGTGAAAATTTCCTATACTCTGCAAAAGCATTATTTTAAATGAATATCTTCATAAAATACTATCATCTAGTATCAGATTTTACTTTTTTGTTCTTCTATATTGACACAGTAATGACTTTTAATTTATTCCTGTTATAAGTAATACCACAGTGAACTTTTTTTTCACAAAACATTTTTGTAACTCAAATGGTCTCTTTATGACTGATTCCCAGAGTTTAGCACAGGTTATGAATCTTTTTAAGGCTCCTGTTAGGTATTGCTAAATTATTTTCCAGAAAGGTAGAATCTATTTATACTCTTAAATTTAGTTTATAAATTATATTTTACAAAACACTCACTAGATTATAATGGATTTAATCATGACATATGGAAATTTAATAAGTAATCTAATATTCAAAATACTACTTGCTAAATAATTTAATAAATGTATGCTATTATTTTAATAGACTATACGAAGATTATTTAATTATAGGTTTTTAAAAAACTAGTGAGCCTATATATTTTTCTATAGTTGATAAAAACTATTCTGACTTCAATTTTTGCAAAGTAATTAATTTATTCAAGTATTGTACATGTGACTGCACATAAGGTGGTCTGCTTGATTTTACCCCAGGTTGAATGGTTCTGCAAGGACACTATTAAACTGGGTCACCCTATTCCAAGGAATCATTATCCAGCCATGTTCAGTTATTAACTGTCACATTTAGAAGCTACTAGGGAAAATGAGACAAAAATTAAGCCAAAGGAATAAATCCGGTTTTGTTGGGTTGGGAAGTCATTTTTAAAAACGTAATGGTATTTAACAGTATAAGTTTTCAGAAATTGATCCTTTCATTACCTGAAAGAATTGAAGCTGAAATATTAGCTTGTTAATTTAAATCTAAATTCAAATAAGTGATTATCAGAGTAAAGATATGACAAAGATTTTAAATATAGCACCATTAATTTGTAGGATGAAATGAATTTTGACACTTTTCTGGGTAAACAAGGAAGAATTCGATAAAGTTATCTATGGCATTTAACATTCTTGTACCCCTAGATTTCTGAGAATCCACACATAAGAGGTGCAGTGTTTCTGTTTAGATCAGAAATATCTCCCAAGCACACGTAACCTTAAGCCAAAATGGGGAATTTAAAATAAGAAATGTAATTCAAAATTCACGGTTATAAGGATACCAAAGGCAAAGCATTAAAAGATATCAAAATGTTTCCCAAGTATCACAATCATGTTTTATTTTTACAGTCCATTTATTCTTCTCACCATATGTCCCAATTTTCCTGTTTTCTGGTGATGTTTGCTCTTTGGAGAAAGGAGGGAAGAAGCAGTGAAGGTACATTTTTGCACAACTCTCATTAAGGCTCCTGATAGGTATTGCTAAATTGTTGCCTTAATGCTGGCATATTCTCATCTTACGAATGATTACTTTTTGCCTAGCAACATTACTTTGCATATTGATTATCACTTCTTATTTTTTTTTATTTTTACTTCAAGGCTCCTGATAGGTATTGCTAAATTATTGCCTTAATGCTGGCATATTCTTATCTTACGAATGATTACTTTTTGCCTAGCAACATTACTTTGCATATTGATTATCACGTCTTATTTTTTTATTTTTACTTCACAGTCTCCTTTCCACCTACAATGGGAGAGAATATAGAGTTAATATATTTTCTCACTTTAATCATTACTCTGATGCCAGAGTTTGAAAGGGTAGTTATCTTATTTTTTAGCTGCAGTTTGTTGTGTGAATACATCAAATATATTTTATTCTCACAAAAACTGAGAATATTATGAGACAATAGCCAGTGTATGGCTCTTCTCCTTTCCTACCTTCATCTACGACGTTACTGATTCACAGGGTAGTCTGGGTCATGGAAATTGTTACTCATTTGGTCAGTGAAGGCATTATGATTTGGAATTTGTACCTAATTACCTACTTTTTTGAAGCAAACTCATTTCTAGGAGGCATGATCAGAACATATTTTTCTCCAATTGTGGCCATCAGAATGTCAGTTTGCCTTAGCTTGATTTGTTTGTATGAAGTGAGAGCCATCTTTGCTTTATTTAGATGAATCTTTGCAGTTTTGACTTTGGAAGTCAGATCTGTTTGTTATGAGAGAATCAAAGTGTATGCATTTTTGTAAGGACTCAACCAGTAATGATACATCTGATGTCTAGCTATCAAGTAGTCATGTAGTCACACATTGTTATAACTGTGCCACTTCTTAGTTTTGATACAAGTGGAATGCACAATCCTAAACTATTATGATGAGCACTGCAAAAACTTGGAAACTTACTTTCTGAGCAATTTGTCTATTTGTTCCAGTTGTTAGCTTTTGATTTTCTTTAACCTCAGCAACTGAGACCTTCAGTCCACCCTGTTTGGAAAGGTAGGTAGCAAAATTGGGGCTGCAGATCTAGTACTGAACTGAAACATTCCCTTCTAAGAAATGTAGAAGCAAAATAGTAGTGTGTGTGTTGGGGTTGGGTGGAGAGCGGGTCGGTTGGAAAGAGTGGTTAGTTATATCTCTGCTGCTAACAAGCTGTGCGACTCATATAGATTAATTCATTTTTTTTTTTTCTTCTGCCTACATTTGTACAACAATGGACTTAACTCATGCTCTCAAAATTTCACACTACTATAACATTTTAATTTCTACACCCTATACCTTACGACAGTATCCTATCAACAATTTCCCACAATTTTTTACTTTTATGTAGTCCCTTTAGGGTACAACAGTTGTATGCATTCAGAAGCCTTATCTGCTTAGTGATACTGTATCTAAAGTTTTAATCTAATTGTTCTGGGACATATCTAAATACAAAGGACCCATTTTTACTCCTTTTGGGAAATTTGTCCCAAAGGTATCAAGTTTTTCCCGTTCATCTCCAGTTACCTGAACCCATTCCTATGATCTTTTCGACCTTCCGAAAAACAAAAACCAAAAAACCTGAAACTTCAAATCCCATGAACCAAAGGTGGGAACGAACCCTTCCCCTCCAGTCCCTTTACACCCACCTTGAAGGTAGTCCGCTAAAAGTCAGGTTGAGGCATCCTGAAATATGCCTGCAAGAAACCAGTGTAGTTTCGCTCAGGTTTTTACTCTGTGCTCTCACTGGGCTCCTTTAAATTGGTGCTGAGAGTGAGGAAGGATACGGAGCGACGCAGAGCGAATAGACGGGGGCGTGAGCATCACCTGTTCCGAGGGGGGCATGCGCACTGCGAAGAGGCGGGGCACCGCGGGAGGGCTGGCGGCGCTGGCTGGCACGGCTCAGATCTGCTTCTCCCCGGCTCCGGGTGCTGAGGCGGCCTCGGCGATTTGTCTTCTGTAAAGGTTCCCTGGCGTTGTCCAACATGGAGGAGGCACCGGCCGCGGGAGTCACCTGCGAGCTGGATTAATCCCCATCTGGCGTTCCGGGCAGCGGTGCCCGGTCGGGAGCCCAGGGACTCCGCCGCCTGCGCGCCCCGCGGCAGACCCCGGCTCGCGCTGCTCCTCGGGCCGCCGGCTTCCTGACGAGGACGCAGCGCAGGAGGAAGCGCGGCGGCCCGGAGCCTCCCTGAGCCATGGGCAATGAGGCGAGCTTGGAAGGAGAAGGGCTCCCTGAAGGGCTGGCGGCGGCAGCGGCAGCGGCCGCCGGAGGAGGGCTGGCGGGGCGGGGAGCCCCTTGCACTCGGTGATCCCGGCGGGCATGGAGGCGGATCTGAGCCAGCTGAGCGAAGAAGAGAGGAGACAGATCGCCGCTGTCATGTCAAGGGCGCAGGGGCTGCCCAAGGGAAGCGTCCCCCCTGCCGCTGCGGAGCCGCCTTCCATGCACAGGCACGCACAGCATGATGTATATGTCCAGGCATATATGTACAGCTTCTCGTGCACATATGTGCCAGCCTGTATGTGCCAGCTCGGCAGTACATATATGTTCTCTCCGTTCATTTTATCCTCCCTAATGGGTTGGCGATAAAGAGATCATAAGCCTTCTGATGGCAGAATAAAAATGTTGTTGAGTTTCTGGTGGGATAGTCAAGGGTTGCATTCTTGGAACTGTGATTTTAGGTTGTGATTTTTAGCCTTTTGGTACCTTTTCCCTCTAGAATGGCGTGGAGAGACGCCCTCCAGTGCTTTACTAATCTGGAAGTCTTCCATTAATACAAAACAGACGTGTTGGGAAATGGATAGAGCAAGGTGTTTACCTGTCTCTGTTTAAACTTCCTCGGTCATTTGGGGTTTTTTCTCTGTAAATTATATCTAAATATTTCAATAACAATATCATTAATAACCCTGAAAGTGATTTGTCCTTCCTTTCTACCCCACCCCCAGAGGAGAACGGGAGCTTTTAAGATAGAAGGTATAGAATGAATACACCTTTTACATTCAATGTGGGGCCCTTAAATATGTTGTGGCATTAAACAGATGATCACAGCAGAGCAGGTGCTGTACATGTATTTCTGAATTAGCATGTGCGATTTTTTAAGCCACTGCTCTTTTATACACAAAAGTGTCTTACAGTTTATGGAAGAACATGTGAATTTGTGTTATCTTAAAATTAGTTTCCAATGCATACTTTTAAAGACAAAGCAAATAAACAACAATTGCATAGGCAATTAACAGCTAATTTGTAATATGAACATATTCATTTTCTTCTCTAGCTCTCCATTTTCCTTCATCCTAATAAATTAGTTGTTTCTAATTAGAGTAATAAGAGGGTGTAATCATTGTGCCGGCCCTGCCTTTATTACTGTAAACAAACCCCTTAACTTTGCACCCTCCCATAGAGAATAGTTCTCTATCCGTGGTCCTGAAACCATTTCTGCTTTATAATAACTGAAGGGAAACCTACAATTTTGCAGTGTTGGAAATGTAAAAGATCTGGATACATAGGTGTAGATTCTTATACTCTATTACATAAAATTAAAATATTTTAGGACCTATCAGATAAGTATACGCATATAATTTTGTCAATTACAATATCAAATTTAATGTAGGAGAAATGTAAAATGTTTTATGGATAGTGACAGAATTTTTTACATAAAATCCTAAATGCCTAAAATCTATCAGCTAAAAAGCCTGTTTCCTCGAAACGAAACCACCACTACTAGTTAAACCAACTCCTTTGTATTGAATATATTTTTCTTTTTTAAACTGATAATATATTGGGCTATTTCTTTGGTTAAAAGCCTTAACCATTATCTTAAGTAGTACAGCTTATGGTATATACTATTTTTTTCTACTGTGAAATGTGACTTTGAAAATATATTGAATGTTCATATACTAAATTTTCATAGAATAATATGGGGGTACAGTACTTTTATTAGCCTTTTAGAAATATGCGCCGGCTCTTCTACAATATTTCATAAGAAGCACAAGCAACAGGTTTAGCATACTGGTTACAAATACCAAGAAAAGTGTGACCTTTGATTTCTAAATTCCTAACTTCTTCTTTTGGAGGTTGGCTGAAAATGTCATTTCAATCTATGGAACTATGTTTTGTGAAGAGTTCAATAATTTTATTGTGTAGAATCCTTACTAATAGGTAATTTCTGGTTTAAATAGTTATTGGTGAAAGCTTCATCCAAATATATAAGTAATACATTTCTGATTTTTGCAACCTGCTTGCATTTTACTGAAAGATTTCTATAAGAGGCACATCATTTTTGGAAAGTTATTAATCCCTATATGCAAAACCAAAAAAACACTTGTTTTATCATTTAGATATTTAGAAACACATTAATTGAAGTATATGTCAAAAGTATACTCGAATAATTTGAAGTTTTAAGAGATTAAGTGCTGTGAGTTATACATGGTAGGGTTTGATTTTTTTTTTTAAAAATAAAAATTGAGAGCCCAGGTACTTAGATTCTTATTCTATTAACTTTAACTGACTCCTGGTAAATTATATATGCTTCTCAGCCATATGTACCTCAATTACCTTGTCTATAAGGCAAGCAATACTTATCTTACCTATATTGTAAAGTCATTATGAGGATCAATTAAAAACTGGGATATTTTTGTTTGAATTTTAATACAAAGAAACCCTATAAATATAAAGAGCAGTAATATTGATATCAGCAGTGACTAGCACTGGCAATGATGGCTACAGGCATATTATATATTGAATTATTTATTTTTATGAATTAATTGATGTTTATGTTCTTTTACATATGGAGAAGTCAGTGCCATGTAGTGATAGTCCTACATCTACCCCCAGGAGTCAGGACACCATAATTTTGTGACCAATTTTTAACTTTTAATTAATCACTTAGTCTCTTTTAAGTCCTAGTATCATCTACAGTATAAAAATAAATTCCTAACATTGATGATATTCCTAAAGTAAAATTTTGTATGACTCAGCACTGTCAAGTGTCATTGCCTGTCATGTTCTTTTAACAAAATATTTTATCATTCCAACTGCTTTTACATTCTTACACTTGAATACATGTTTACCTCATCTGTAGCTGAACCAATTTTTTCTACTAATCTATGAAAGAAAAATTTTAATCTAGGGACGACAATAGTAAAATGAAAAAGGAAGTTATATAAACATCAGTAGTTAAAAGCTAGAAGTTACAGGTTACAAATGAAATGCTCTTTGATTTTCGATGCATTACTGTAGACCCAGGGAAATGCAATGTTATTACTTCTACTTGTTTTATTTACAACTATAGACGTGTTATATGAAAAGAGTTTTACTAAAAACACTTCTGATAAGTAGAATATTTTATAAGAATTATGACCGAATCAGTTATTTTCTTTAGCATTCCTTTGGGCTCCCCTCCTGGCTCAATACTTCCACAACTGTTTTTCTTCCTAGAGCAGCAGGCCAAGTCCAGGTTCTAAAATGAATGTGGAACATTTCCATTTAGAAGTTATAAGGCAAGTAGAAGAATTTGAAGTGAAATAATTCAAGAAGCATAACACAAAACCTGACATGTTTATTCATCAAATATTAATGCTCATCTATGAGTTACCAGGTTTGGTTCTCGTGGTGCAAAGATGAGTGAGACATTCTTTGTCTAGGAGTTCACAGTCTAGTGTACAAGGCACAGATTGCATTTTAGTCATTTTCCTTTTAACAGAACAACTGTCATACCAAACAAAAATTCACCAAAAGTCACAGTTTGCTAAGACATCTTTATATTTTTGTTTGGTATTAAGCCTGTATTTCCTCTTAATGTCTTTCTACTTTGCTCCCAGATCTCCACGTTTTCTATTTATTTTCATAGTTATAGCAACTAAAACTAAGTTTAAATTGTAGAGCAATCTTTATAGCTATATAGGTATTTCTCACTGGGGGATTCTATAATATAATACAACTTATATTTGTAGAACTTCCAAGTAATTATAATTTCTGATACAGCTTGCTTTAAATTTTGTTTTTCATTGTTATCACAAATATTCAGTATTCACAAAGTTTATTTCTGTTTTGTACATATGTTGGATTAAATTAAATAATATCACAAAAACAATTAAGTTTAATAGCATTTTCAAAAGAGAATAATTTAGTTAAACTGAGAATAGGTTACTTTTGGTACTCTGTTTAAATATAGATTTCTAGGACTTTGTACAAGGGAGCCAGTTCAATAAAATGTCTAAATAATTACTTATAGGATAGTCACTTCTATAATGGCATCCCTAAGCATGTGGTCAATTTTATTACTTTAATATAGAATATTTGTAGAATAATGTAAAGATCTAAACAGTGAACTTTTGAAAATAACCTATTTTAGGTTTACTGTGGTTCTTTTGCCTTCATACGGAAGGGAACACATAGGGAGACCTGTAAAGAAACATTCACAATTATTTTCTCCAAATAGGAATATGTAGCAGTACATTTTAAATGCTGTCTTAGAATTGTTGGAATTAATTTGAGTTCCTTGTTTAAGTAAAGGCTTTAGAGACATGACAATATCTAAAGTTTTTGAATTTTTTTTTCCCTGGGGGAAACTGCCAGAGCTAAGAATTCTATTTATTTATCTTATTAGAAAATTACATTGTGTATGCATTGCCATTTATGGTTATTTACTTTTTGATCCTTTGCCAGTTAGAAGTAATACTTCTATGTTTCTACCATTCCCTACATCTTGATCCATATTCAAATTTCTGTGTCATTAGGGGGATTTCAAAAACTTAATTCATATTAACTACTTAATGATCTGAAATTTAAAATTTAGTTTTGTCTATTAGTATGTAAATTTTGACAAAACAAAACCTGTAGAACTTTTTTTGTGATCATCTCATATTTTAAATGTTATTTAATCATACTTTTTTTCTCCTTTTTTCTTTTAATTAAAAAGAAATAAACCTTTCCAAAATTAAAAAACTACATATATCAAACAAAATACTTACTTATAATTTTCTATAATTCTAATGCCACATGTTGTTACTAGTTGCAAATTTATCATTAAAAATGTACTTAATTTTTAGCTACATGTATACATAAGAAACAACTATTTTACTACTATTTTAATTATTTAACATAGTCATTTAAATTTTATCTTGTTTCCAAAACTGTTTTTAAAAATCCATCTTGTATATTTGTGTACAAATTAAAAGAAATCTTGCAAATTCATTACTTGTTATATTGTAAAATCAATGTCAATCAATAATACTAATAATCTAACAGTGGCATTAGTAAATATAGAACATATTAAGCAAAAGATCATTATATATTTTTTTCATCTAAAGAAAGTACCAACACTTTTCACAAGTGCGATCACAACTAGTTTGATACTATTTGTATACTAGGATACATTTCAAAATGCCTTAAGCATCTATTATTACTTCACAAAAGAGATCTGAGATTAAGAATTTTGGAAAAAATAATTAAATGGAACCATTTCTCAAAAATGTCTAATCAGACTAGGAATTCTCATTCTACAAAGTTTTACTGAGGATACTATTTGATGGATGTTACTTTTTTCGGCGTAATAGGATAAAATTAAATATATGCTCAGCTTTCTCAGAGTTCCTAGAAAGGCGTTCTGTAACCTCCTTGCTAGAAGCTCCTGTGATGGCACATTGTATGCTTTATGTAGCTAATGTAAATTCTTGTAATCAAGTAATAAAACAGAAAAAAAAAAAAAACAGATGCAGCAAATCTCACATTTTAAAATGAATATTTTTACTTCTTAGTGCTGCTAGTATTTCGGAGACTATCATTCTTTGACTGTAACTTTTGACCAAAAACGATACACCCTGTGAACATGAATGTACTAGAACATAGCATTGCATTGACTTATTGAGTTAGCCTATTTAATTAGGGTTTAAGTATTGTTAAATTCTGTTAAGTGTACATGTAAATTATTTTTATTATGAAGACTTTCTAATTTGATATTTTAATATTTTTTATTATTTATAGTAGCAATTATTGGGGGTTTTTTCCTTCTTTTTTTCACCTTCTTATAAAATCACTACCTTGGGCCTATAAAGAAAGTAACAAAGACATTAAATTTTACAGTCGCAGGATGCTGCAAAAATGGGTTCTAGTTATATATATACATTCATAATTTTGAGGATATAAGAAAGTTATAGCTTTTTAATATTATTTTGAGTTGGGACAATTTTCATAATTTTTACTTCTTTTTGTTTCACTTTTCTAGGAAACAAGAGTTGGATAGTAGTCACCCTCCAAAGCAACCAGGAAAACCGCCAGACGGGCGTCCAGCTCAGCCTGGTCTCAGTAAAAGTAGAACTACAGACACTTTGAGGTCAGAGCAGAAATTGCCTGGAAGGAGTCTTCCACTATTAGCTTGAAAGAATCAAAGTCTAGAACTGATTTTAAGGAAGAGCACAAGTCTAGTATGATGCCTGGCTTCCTCTCAGAAGTTAATCCTTTAAGTGCTGTTTCCTCTGTTGTAAATAAATTCAATCCTTTTGATTTGATATCGGACTCTGATGCATCCCAGGAAGAAACTGCCAAAAAAAAAAATAGCTCAGAAGGAACAAGGAAAACCTGAAGGAATCACAAAACTACCATCGCAACAGTCACCCAAGCCTATTCCTAAGCAGCAAGGGCCTGTGGGGGCCCCACCTCAGCAGGATGGCTCTCCCAAATCAATGTCTTCTCAGCAATCAGAAAAAGTTAAATCACAACCTCCAGAGACAGGAAAGCCAGTCCAGGGGCTTACCCAGGCTCCTCAGACAGACCAGACAAAATTGCCACTTCAAAGGGATACAACCAGGCCTCCGACTAAACAGTCAGACATAATAAGGGGAGAATCAGTCAAACCCTCACTGCAAAACCCATCTAAACCACCGACTCAACAAGCAAGTCCTGGAAAACCTCCAGCCCAGCAGCCTGGACCTGAAAAACTTTCCACAACACAGTCTGGACCTTCAAAGCCCTCAGCTCAGCAACCAGGGCTAGTGAAGGCCCTAGCTCAACAGCCAGGGACAGCAAAATCTTCAGCTCAACAGCTAACAACAAAGCCCCCAGCCCAGCCACCTGGGACAACAAAGCCCCAGCCACCTGGGACAACAAAGCCAGCAGCTCAGCAGCCTGGGGCAAAGTCTCTAGCTCAGCCTTTTGGGGCTGCAAAGCCTCAAGCTCAACAGGCTGGATCAGACAAGCCTTCATCTCTGCAGCCTGGGCCAAAGTCTCCAGCTCAGCCTCCAGGGCCAACAAAGCCACCTGCCCAGCAGCTGGTACACCAAAATCTCCAGCTCACCAACCTGGGCCACAGTCTGCAGCTCAGCCACCTGGGCCTACAAAGGTTTCGGCACAGCAGATTGTGCCAGTGAAGTCTCTGACTCAGCAGCCTGGGACAGGGAAGACTCCTGTTCAACAGCCTGGCCCAACAAAACCCCCTCCTCAACAGCCTGGCCCAACAAAACCTCCTCCTCAACAGCCTAGTCCAGCAAAACCCTCAGCTCAGCAATCTACAACACCTGTAAGCCAAACAGGAGCTGAGAAGCCTCTGCAGCCACCAACTGTTCCATCTGCAGCACAGACTCCAGTACAAGGCCTCCCTAAAACCATCTGTCCTCTTTGCAATACCACTGAACTTCTGTTGCATGTTCCAGAAAAGGCCAATTTTAACACATGCACTGGGTGTCAAACCACTGTCTGTAGCCTCTGTGGTTTTAATCCCAATCCTCATTTAACCGAGGTGAGTGCATTTATTCATTGTGTCCATGCTTTTAAACCATATCATCATCTTCCACAAATGGTGCCTAGTTTATTGCTGATATGATAGGATGGCATTGTTTTTCTCTGGTTCTTCCCTTCTTTCCCTCCTTCATTCCTCTTATTCTTCTCTGTCAATTTTAAAGTTAGAATTTCTAAAACCATTTTCTCCAGTAAGCCCAAAATATTATCATAATTTCTGATAAATTTGGCATATAAAGCAAATATGAATTGATTGAAAGATACTGAGCATTTACTCATTGCACTCTATGTATAAGATCCACATTATTATTTAGTATGCAGTGATATTACTTTAACTTTTAAATTCCTGCTCCTACCTACCAAAATTATGATACTCTTAACTGGGGTCATATTTGTGCTGAGAAAAACACAGATGATTGTTTTCAAATTCTAAGTGCAATTTAAATATAAAATTTAATATACTTGCCAGTGATTTTGATACTCCCTGTGAGGACATGCTTTCTTCATTAGTTGAGTCATTAATAACAACATAGGTCAGTTCATAAAATGAAGAAGTCATTAAAGTTGGTTCAGCATTGATGGGTGTCTTCTCAGAAGGACCACGATTTATATCTCCAAGTCTTTGGGTAAGCCTTACTGACATATCAAATTATAAAGGGGCCAGTTGTTATACAAATGGATTCGAGGTTGTTTATTCTGATTGAGAATAGAAAAATAATCCTCAGCAAGTCAATTAATGTTAACTCATCACTAAAAGCCCTGAATAAAATTGCATTTTAATAGGTAAAGATTTTGTGATTTTTAAGGGTTGGGGTACAAAAATCACAAAACAGAAGAAAGACTAAAAAATTCTCTGGAGTTAAGAAGTAACAAAGTAAAGATAAGATAAAGTGAGAATAAAGAAGCTTACAGTCTAGAAGAATCCATTTTTAAAAGAAATCTGGTAGCTCCAACCTAGTGAGAAGGCACAGAAACTTTTTAGTCCACCTGGAAGGCAACTGTTGGTGGGCTATTTGTGCATTATGTCTGGAACAGCCCAGGGAAAAACTGAAAGCAGGCGATGAAGGAATAGGTGATTTAAATATCCCTGAAAGAAGAGAATTGTGTACAACTGTTATGAAAGAAACCTTTGTTATAATAATAACCATGAGTATTGTTTGTAGCTATTATGTTAGTTTGGATACTTGTGATGAAAGATGAAAATGATATACATTTAAAAATGTCAACTCATTGTTTTCTGAAGTATCTTGTGCTCTTTTAACCAGATGTCATATTGAATACCTTAACTTTTTAAATAAGTCATTCTTTAATGATAGCTTTGTAACTAATAAGAACATGCTGCGTTGAGTTATGGAGGGAATCAGATTATATGTTGTTTGTATATGTATTTGAAGCTTTTAAAATTTTTGGTAAAACTATGTTTCTGCCCATAGAATGTGCAGTAATAATGACATAGAACAGTAGTGATCATTTTGTAAAAAGTTTGTCATGTTTTCATGGCAATTCATAAGGCAGAAACATGCAGTTGGACATTCATTCAAGCCACATATATTATTTGAGTAACTGCTATATGGAAGACATTTTATTACATGTTTGGTGAGATATAAAGATAACTAATATATACACTGATCTTAACATGATCAACATGTACTAGATTAGTTAATACATGCACAAGGAAGTATAATATGTGGTCAAATGATAATGTCTGTGAGAGATATGAACAAATATTATAGACTTTAGTAGGAAGTGACCATTTCCACTGAGTGAGATTAAGGAAAGCTTCATGGAAAAAATGATATTTGAACAGGTATAGAAGGTATGATACTATTTCAACAGCTGAAGTTCATGAAAGGGGGTAATGATTTGGTTCAAAACCTAGAGCCAGAAAAATACAGAGTATTTAGGGAATCAGTGTTAAATATAGGTTGACTGAAGTGTTGGGGAAGAAGAAATGGGCAATGAGACTGGAGAGAAGTTGAAGTCAGAGTTTGGCCTTTCAAGTTTAGCAGGTAGAGATGAGCATTTTGCTTTATGGTTACCTTGACTAATATAGTCATACTTTCAGTTCTTCATTCATCTTAGAAATTTGTATCAATAACCTAGTCATGAGGCACCAATGAGTGCTATGATAGAATCAACTATTCCTTCGACCAGAAAATAGGGAAATAAAAATTATATATAAGAAAAAAACTCTCTCTATATATGTGTATGAAAAGTAATTTTGTATATTTCCAGTTCACATAGTTCTTTCCTATTTGCTTTATCAAAATTAAATTTACAAATAATTCTCTGGGATTGTATATTCTGTTTTCCTTATTATACTAGTGAGAAACTGATTTGCAAGTAGTTACTATGATTAGTTTACTTGTTAGGATCACACTGATATTAAATAGCCAGTGGAACCCAAACCAAATCTGATTCCAAATCCATTTATTCATGGTAGTAAGAGAAAGAAAGTGTTATGAGGTAAAAGGAAGAAACCATCACTGTCAGCGGGGATATCACAATTGTCTTCATGAAACCCCAAGTATTTGAGCTAAATTGTGAAGAATAATAAGAATTCGAACACATGTGAAAGGAGTTGGGAATGTGGGGGCAGGTAGCGGGACTCACTTGCTGAATAAGGAAAGTATCCCCATATGGATGAGAAGGGCTTGGGCGAGATATTTATATTTTCGGTAGTAATGACATCACTTGACAAATAATAGCAACGTGTTCTTTGCCAAACATATTTGGTTGTTAGGAGATTTAACTGAACATTTATATTAGGAGTATTTTTAAGTATATGAAGTGCTTTTGAAGTTGTAATATAATGCAACAGGGACATTCTATTTTAAATGGATTTGACTTTTAAGTTTACTCTCAATTTGTTTTCTACATAAACACAATTCATAAATTGTTGGGTTCTGAGTTTGAAATTAAAAGCCATTTGACCTACAGTGTAACATTTCATTTTAACTTTCATTGTTTTTCCACGGAGAAAAATGCAATCCAAGTTCTAATTCTGAACTCTAGGAAGGCATCGTTCCTAATCTTGTGTACCAGTTCCTCAAATGCCTGAATTATCAGGATTTTAGATTGGGAAGTTTGAACTCTGGATAGAGGCTGAGAGCTTCTGTTTCAAGAGATGAGACAGATGAAATTTTGGGAATGATCACCACTTCTAAATTGATATATCCATGAGAATATATATATCATGAGAATATGTGTGTGTACACACACGCCGCACACACACACACACACACACACACACACACACACACACACATCTCTCCATGAGAGAGTGGACTTCTCTGAGTCTTCCAAAGAACACCATACACTCTGGGTCAAATTATCCTCAAATATTCAGATTGAATAAACAGAGTATTTCCATGCAGGACAAGAACAGAGGCTGTATCTTCTTTAGTACTTTAATTTATATGAATTTATTATTTTTAAGTTTGATGTTTATATTCAGTAAATCTCTATTTATTACTTTCGTAGTCTATAGGTAAAATAGAATACTGGTCTCTTGTATCACTCCTTAAAAAGACTAGGAGAATTTCTGATATTTTTTGTTACCAACACATCAGAATTATGACTATATTTGCTTTTGAATATCCTGGCTCTTAAGTGACTACCAGGTCTGAGGAGGAAAGACTGGAGAGGTATTAACCCTCAGACAAGAACTTTAGGGAAGAGGGTGTTTACATCCTTAATGAAATTTACCTGTTCTTCCCCACCTGTGCCAGACAGCATGCACACCCCATATACAACCCAAATATCTCTGTGTAGAGGATGGTATTTAAATTAACTGCCATCTCTGGTAGCTGTCAAGATATGTGCTTTTGCAAATAAATCTTAAAAATTCACTGGCTCTAAGCCTAGACTTTTGATGTCAAGAGAAATTTATAGCAGTGTCTCATCTTGCCAGTCCATTAATGGAATAAATCTCAGCAATGCTGGTCTCTTTTTGGGCTTGCTTTCTGACACAGAAAAAGAACATTTGCTTTCTAATTAGTAACAAAAACATTTTGTTGTTTTGTGGTGTTTATTTATTTACCTCCTTTGATTATAGCATGGGGCACAGTAGATTTAGGGAGAGATTTAAAGACTTGCCCGTAATGTCTGATAATTTTGGATCATATGAAATTTTATAATATAGGAAATGACTTGTCATTTTTCAGAATGTTGATTATGAACCAAAGGTTATTGATACAAGTAGATTTAGGTGAGATATTTTGGTTTGTCATATTATTTTAGGTCATCATGGCCCATATATTAATGTCTCTTGGCTAAAACCAAATGCTTTCTTTAACAAAAATATGACCATATTTCAGCAGCTAAAAACAACAAACAAAAAACAAACATACCTAGACTTGCATATAAACTCTTTGCACTTATTAAAAAATAAAACAATAAATGACTGAAATTCTTCAGGTCAGCAAAATTGTTTAACTGGTCACCTCTTTAGGTGGATAGTCCTGATACTTTTTCCATTTCTAGTAAGAGAAGGTGGGAGAAAATCTAAGACTTGGTGAGAAAGAGTAGAGCTATGCCAAATGTCAGGAGGCTGGATCCTGTGTAGAAAGAAAGTCAGTAAGACATTCCTGATGGTGGTGTAGCTGAAAGGTGATATAGTCCCTTTTTAGTAGGTTGCTGTTTTGTCTTTAGCACAACGGTTCTCAAAAGCGAGGACTGAGCAAACATATGTTCACCTCCTCTCCAAAGGTTTAACTTTTTAGTAGATTTAAAGTATAGTAGTTCCGAACATGAAAAGACCACCAGTAGCATAATTTGGCATGTTGAAGAATTCCTTGAAAATAGAAAATACGAAAGAGGTAACAGAAACAGCCGAGGAAACCATTATGCAAGTGGCTTCCTGAGGGAACTTCCGTGAGCCGGAATTATTAGTTGTACTAAAGGTCTAATTTGTGTATCTAGTCCTAACTGAACTAGGGTTTTGGGGAAGGGTGTTGGTAATGTACCGAGTGCAATGTAGATTTCTGAGATTCACATCTTTGCTTCATCTTAAAGTGGTGTAGAGGCTTCGGATGAGCATTTTATCCGCAGTATGGTGAGCTCCTTCTGGACTCCTGCCCATGGAGTTGTAGACATTTTGGGGAGGTGCTTATCTACAGCTCTGGGGTTCCCTTTGGGCTCTGGAGCTCTAGGGCTCTAAGAGACATATTAAAAATCACATAGATTATATCTTAGAGTCCTAATAGGAGTTTCAGAATCAATACTATGGAGACAAGCTGTAGAAGAATATTTTTCTGATCTATGGAAAGATGGAAGTCTTCATATTGTACAGGCCCACTAATGGCCAAAGCAAATTAATGAAATGACTGATAGATATATCAGTGAAATTTCCGATTTCAAGGATAGGAGTAAACTCAAAAGATTTCCACAGTGAAAAGAAATATTGTCTGTAAAAAGATGAGAAGTCAGGCAGTTAAATTACTCAGTATCAACACAAAAAATAGCAAATAGGGGACACTGTTTTTAAATTTCTAGAGATGATGATAAGGTGAATTCTATAACTAGGCAAGCTATCAAGAAAGAGTAAAAGAATGCATAAGTCACCACCTCTCTCTCCCTCCCCCCCTCCCTCTCTCACACCTATCTATTGACTGATTGTACCCCAGAAATGAAGAAAACCAGAAAGCCTTTAAATCAGTGTCTTCCAAGATTGCATAACAGTGGTGGAATGTGAAATGCTACTAGATAGTACACAAATCAAACTCAAAATGTTATGTATTAGTTTATTGTGTATTAAAACTTATAATGAACACAGTAGGGTCCTCACTTAAAGACATTGATAGGCTCTTGGAACTGTGGAGAAGTGATATAACAAAAACAATTTTATCATAGGCTAATTGATATAAATAAGTGTTAAGTTTCTGCAGCATCTCATCAACATTATAATGAAAAGATATTGAATGAAATGACCATTACTAGAGGGCCTACTCTTGTATATCAAATATGATTTATTTGATATTACTTAAGACAATCCTAAAATAGATGATAATATAAGGTTGTCTTTTGAAAAACTGTAGCTTTTATAGTAAGGTGAAAATACATACTATTTTAAATTTATAAATCAAAATTTATTTGATGCTATAATGGCAACCACAAGGAAAACTCAAAGCAAAAGTTAACAAGATTGATTCTCAAAAGTAAGGCTTGGTGGTAGAAATAGAAGCTTTTCCTTTTAATGTCTTTTAGTAGCTTTTTGTACTATTTTTACCTTGTAAATTTGTGTTATAATTAAAATGAGTATTTTTAAAATTCTCATTCATCAAATGATTGGTTAAACAATTATATAATGTGAAGGACTAGATAAAGAATTTAGATCCTTGATTTTTATATCTTCGGCTTTGGCATTCTACTTAGTAAAATGTCAGGAATTTTCAGTTTAAATAACAATGATGATTTGAAATGCCTTATGCCTGTGATGCAAGTTAGGTCAGTTTTTTAATAAATTTTTTCTTGCCACAGTCATGTGTACTTTAACTGGCACAATTTTTATATGAATCCAATAAAAAGAAATAAAGTCCCTTTATTCTAAACATAAGGTTTTTAAGAAGATAAAAGATACTGAGGTTTTTTTGCTATTCTCTGATAACCCATATGTTATCATTCATAGTATTTAAAACTAGAATACCCTGACTACAACAAAATTAATTTATCTTTATTTAAAAGAGTTTTTAAATGAAATTGAAGGGATAGAAATATTTGATTAATATTTTAGAAATTTGTATTACTTAAATATGTTGACAAACACTGTATTTATTTAGCACTCATTTTTTTGACAAGATTGCATTTGTAACATTTTCTTCATGACTTGGATGTTTTCTGTATAAAATAACTGTATATCCCTCGTGCACTACATTTAAGTTTAATCATTCGACGCAAAGCCTTTTTTATCACTTTTAAATAACTGATGTTTCAGGTGTCTTCCTGCAAATTTATCTTTTCATTACCTACTAAGACTATTGTTATATATTATTGCAACTGGTATGATGTTCTATAGAGTTTACTAAGAAAAGATGTTCTGCTCTGGAAGCAGATACATTTAAGAAAATC
The DNA here is from genome assembly GCA_003508835.1 of Eonycteris spelaea. NCBI lineage: Eukaryota > Metazoa > Chordata > Mammalia > Chiroptera > Pteropodidae > Eonycteris > Eonycteris spelaea. Next base: position 8,631,847 of record PUFA01000033.1, on the reverse strand, counting down.
ATTTACTGGTTCAGTAAAACAATACAGTGATGGGTCAACTTGCTTATTGTTTACATCCCTTAAGAAAACATGCATATCTGACACTCCCCCCTATTCCATATCTTAATTAGCTTAGGGGTGGGGGGGAACAGGCTCTTACAGACATTTTAAAGGTATTATATTAAAGACAAAGTTGTAAAAATCTATTAGAAGTTTTTAACTATTTTCCTTAAAGTAGTGGCTTTATCATATATATTGATAAGGCATAAAAAGATCAGGGTTGTAGTCCTTGCTCTGCCCCTCACACATGTACACTCTTGCTGATATTCCTATGAATTTACTTAAAAGTAGTTCTAGGTACCTTTGATAAGGAAGAAATAACTTCACTACAAACAGTATTTCTTGATTTTTCTTCAGTAAGAAAGGAGATTGGTTTGTAGTCACAAGAAGAAGAGATCATAGTTTGAACACTATGCATTTCAGATTGTGCGCTAGGAACTTTATATGCATTTTGTCATTTAATGCTCATTTAATAAGGTAGTATCCATTTTTAGAGATAAGTAAGAGGCGAAGAAAATTAGAATTCGTACCTAAAGCAATTTGGAATCTATAGTGTTTCCTTATAAATTAATCATTAGATGATCCTTTGGAAAAGTGGAGATAATATGGTATTTTACACTTGGAAAATATAGATATGAACTCCTAGCTCAGCTACTTACTTAATTTGTGATTTCGTTGGGTCATTTTTTTCTGAGTATGTAGTTTCCTTATGATATGAGAGTATTCATAACTAAAAATAATATTTAGCCATATGAGTGGAAGTACTTTGAAATTGAAATGAAAAATATAACATTATTATTATTATTTATCTTTATAATTCTAATAGGCAATTTGGTATAGTGCCATCATTGTTACCTGCATCTGTGGATGAGAAAAATTTAAGTTAAGAGTTTAAGTAACTTGCAAGGTCAGAGAATTACTTCCTAATAAATCCCACTGAAGAAGCTGGACCTGCTGACCCCAAATTTAGCATCTTTTTGATAGGAGACTACATAGTCTCTAAATGGACCATTGTCTAAATTTCTAGGTGAGAGAGAGAGAGAGAGAGAGAGAGAGAGAGAAAGAGAGAGAGAGAGAGAATAAATTTTACATATTTTTAAAGTTAAAAAGAAATTAACCTTCTTGGCAGCATTTATTTTTGATTAAGTGTCAAGGTCCAAGAATACTGATTTTATACCTTTCCATTCATTATTGCTCAAACCAGAGTTTTACATTGCTAAATTCTTTTTTATTCTTCAAGAAAACTGTATATTCCTACTGAACCAAGCACTCTTAGATTTTGAAAAAAACAGATGACAAAGTTAATTGCTATGACTGTTCACTGTCAAGAATAGAACTCAGAGTCTAGAAGGAAAGTCAATAATTTAGCAAATGAAGGTGGAATCTTATTTGTAAAATAGAATGAAGTTCATATAGATGATATCTGATCTCACCTGATTATGAAATAATAATAAACAACCTTACCTATTCTTTTTTCTCTGTGATCAAAAATACATATTTTTAATCAATTGCAAAATAATTGATAGAAATCTGACATTTCTATCATTTGTTCAATATAGTCAGAATTTTCAGTAAAATTCATAAAAAACTCTTAGCAGACTTAAAATTGGAAAACAATTTTAAAAAGTGAATGTCAGGCTTCATTATATTAACCTGTGCTTGGAAATTCTGTAATAGCTTTCATCAAGAAAAATTTTAATGTGCAGATCTATGTGTGTTTTTGTTGTTGTTGTTGTTGTCTTGTTTTTTGTGTTTTTTTTTGCCTTTACAGAGGAAAGATTAAAAATACATTTGGAAGGAAATAAATGATAATTAAAAATGTAGGTAGAATCTCCAAAAAAATCTGAAAATGATGTAAAGCTGATTAAGTGTAATAATTTTAAAATCAGATTTTTCACAAGTACATTCTTAAAAATGTACATGTATACAACTATATAAATGTGAATAAACTACAGATTTTAAGGGGCTTCCATTCACAAAAGCTAAAAGAGGCTAGAACTTAATGAAACTTTATCTTTTTACACAGCTTTAATATACTTTTAACATTTCATATATTTTTTAAGAGAAGTATTACTTTCCAAATCAACATATAAGTGATTGTCTTAATTTCAGTGAGCATTTAATTGAAGATATACATAATATAGGCATAAATACAGCATATGTAATGAATTTACAAAGTTTATGAGACCTTTGGCTCTTTTCACTAATGTAATTTATTTTTCATTTTTTAAATGAAATAATAGGACAATTCAATAAGCTATTCAAATGATTGAACAAACACTGCCTAATTGAAAATATTGGATCACAGGCTATAAAATGTATGATAGCTCAACGTGTGTGTTAATCAACTGAGGTATAAAAGTTTGAACTTGCCACATAAGAGGCTGTTCTGAAGTATTAATGTATAATGTATATAAATTCAGCTTACTGATTTGGGATCCTCCTTTCTTCGTGCAACTGTAATAGAGTGTGAATATATTTTTGTGTTCATGTACTGTAATTTGTAAATTGTGCTTTGGTAAAAGTCTTGGTTTTCTTGTTTTGAACTGTACTAACAAACATTAAAATATACTTTTATTATTTTCATCCTATATTGTGAGTTTTTACAAATTGTTATTGCTAGCATTTAGTGAACATTATTATGCATTATGAAGGGAAAATGGCATGTTTCGTTTATGTTTCACAAAGTTTGTTAATGGTTGCTGAATTATGCAGCAGAAATTATTAATGCACACAGTTTCAGGGAGGAAATACCCATCCAACTTGGATGAATTGTTTTAAATAAAAGTGTTTCACCAAGTTGCTGCACATGTCGTCACAGTTCTGAGGAATGCTAGTGTCTAGATTTTAACCAAAATAAATTGTACATTAATATGCATAGCTAAAGATATCAACTGCAGTGAGCCATCTGTAGCCAAACTGCTGTTAGCGAGTAACTGCCTTTGTGACGGAGGACATGTGGTTTGGGTAATCCTTGAATAGCAGAAAGCATGATCTGATATCAAACTTTAGCTTTGTTTCTTTATAATATTATACATTCTATTATTATCTAGTGTATATTAGATAATTATATTTCTGTGGCATTCAAAGTAATATAATATGACAATAATACTAATAATGTACTCAATAAATATTTGAAGAGAATATGATGAAAAATAGGAAAAAAGTTTCAAATAATTTATCATTAAATAATATTTAAAATTTACTAGGTATCCAATACAGAGATAAAAGTAATCATGAGAAGTGGTTATTCCTTTTTAGCATCTATGTGAGGAGAGGAGGGGAGAATAGAGGAAATAATTGTAAAACAAATTTTAAATACTATCTATTTGAGTCCAAATGCTGTGGTTCAAACTATTGTAGTAACATTTGAGAAGGGGAAGACCTTAATTGATAATGGACTGTTAAGTGACAAAGGAGGAAATTCAGTGTGGACCATAAAAGATACATAGCGTTTAGATAAATGGAAGAGAAGTACAAATTGGACTGTGAATCATGATCCATGTAAGAGAGAATGAGATTACTGTTTTAATACAGTAAATGGTATACATTTATATATGGTTTAGAAAAGTCTAGTTGTCATGCATCAAGAAGAACTCAACAGGTTTTATTGTAAAGGACAGGATGAAAGCATATTGAAGAAAAGTTATGCAACAGCTAACATGAATGGTATGAACAACAGCAAATATAAATTCCATATTGTTTTTGTGATATTCCAGTATTCTAAGTACTATGCTATGTTGTTGAGCAGAAATTCAATTACAAATCTTATGCAAATTTTGTGTTTAAAATTTCTGGTTTGGAGCACATTGAAGGGTAGATGTTAATCAATATGGCTTCTGGCCTTTTTTTTTTTTTTTTTTTTTTTTTAGAGGATTCCATTCTGTTTTGAAGCTAAATAGATTAATAATAGTTCTGAGCAGGAATATGCTTTAATTCTGGAACTTCAACATTGCTAACTCACCTCATTATTTAAATGTATTGAGTTAGCTTGAATTATTATTGAAGACACTCTTAAAAATCAGAATATACTTTTAAAAAAGCAACAGTTTTGATAATTTTTTAAAAGTAGAATCATTAATTGAAACTCTAAATGTGAAGTTCACTGTGAAACTTTCATGTGGCACCTCTTGAAACGTCTAAAAAGACATTTATGATTATCCAGAAAAGGCTTTACCCAGTGAAGTTGTAGTACTATATTTCATAGCTCTGAGACATAACAAAAGACAACCCAGGTGATTGGATTAATCAGGGAGGTGTATTACAGTCATTAAATGCAAGCCTACATTAGACTACACAGTGGCCTCAGACTGAGCAGAAATCCTGGCTGCTCTTACCCCCATTTATGTGGCATATTAAATCAGAAGACTGAATGAATAATTTGCCATTTTTTGTTATTTTCTAATTGAATTAGAGCAGCTCATTAAACAATTGTGTCTCCAGACCTTGATTCCATTTATGCACTTTTTGTAAGTAAGGCTATAGGTGGGGAAAGCAAAAGATAACTAGTTTTCCTTATTTGTTATATAAAATCTAAAATTTAAGAATAGTTGAGGTACAGCATATTTATCTAATACAGTTAGATTTTTTTTTTTTTCATTTTAACAGTTGCATATTGAAGGTAAGAGTGCTTCCAGTTCACACTGATACAGTTGTAGACTCCCCTGGTATTGTTTCTTACATTTCTCCTATGACTTCTCAAATGGATGTGGGTGGGTACAGTGTAATCTAATTAGATCTAATTTGAGTGTAATGTTAGGGAGTTGGTGCTATTTGTGATAGGAGACCTGGGAAGTTGTTTATGAAATATTGGTGGAAGGCTGCTTCTGCGAAACAAGCTTGGTCTCAGGTGGCATCTGATTTCTATGGCAGAAGAAGTGATAAGGACTAAAGTCTTTTGAGGGACTCATTTATGGCTACAGTGGAGTAAAGATCCAACCATGCAAAACTAGGGGAACTGACTGTGTTGTAGACATGGGTACCAATGGAACTGGCAAGTGTCTAAGGCAATGATGGTAGTAAATTCAGGTTCACCTCTGCTCAGAGTTAGAGATACATATTTAATTTTGGAAGAGAAACAAGCCCGTAATTGTCTCCAGCTAGGGAAAATCTGTATGGTTAGCAGGTGTGGATAATTAAGGGGGGACTTTCCGTTTGAATCAAAATGGGGCAGATTGTCCATGGCTGGAGGTATAGAGTAGGGTTCTGGAGAGAATGGCATATACCCAAAAAATGAAGGCAGAAGCCTGTCATTTAGGCTGGGTAAACAGTGAGGGTTAGCAGAGTAAACACAGAAATACTGTAGCTTGAAGAGCACAAATATTTTCAATTAATGTATTTAATTTAAACCAGCTCCAAAAAATGTTTGTGAACGTCTGTAATGTTCAAGGGTCAGTTAGACCTTGGGGGTCAATAGAAAGACTGCTACCAGGAATTACATACTATTAGTTCTTTACAGCCTTTCTGGAGATATAGATTTGGAAATAGCATTTTAGAGTGCTTGCAAAATTATATATTTTGAATTTCTTGCAAAAATTAACTTTATTTTACAGCTATTGGAGAGACATTGAGGTTTGAGGGGAAGTAGTTAGAGATAATCCCTTCTGTGGCTGTTTGTTTTAAACAGTTTATATTTGGTAGAGGTATAAAGTATTTGAAAAATGAAAAGTGAGCGAAAATGGCTTTGAAAATGTCAAAGAATGAATGGGAAATTACCTTTTACAAGCAGCGTAGACATACTTGAGGAATAATTATGAATGAAGTAAAAATATGACAGGAATCCTAACTCAGATGACTGAGAGGGCAACAGTGCTATGACTACTCCTTACTATCCCTAAGTGCATTGTGAAAGAGAAGTAGAAGGTGGCTCATGATGTTAACGCTGGGGCAGGTTGTAGCCTTTTTCATTTTCTCATTGTGTAGGAAGTTTTGTTCTACTTCTTCTTTTCTTTTTTTTTTTTTTTTTGAATTGAATCAGTGAATTTGAAATGCTGCTGTTTTCAGTACTAGATTTTTAAATGCTGAGATAAACATCATTTCTATTTTCAGCAGATTTGGCCAGTAGAATTAAATACAAAGAAGACTCTTCCTAAAAAAATATCCTAAGGGGATAAAAAGCTGTTCATATTGTGATAACTATAGATAATAGTTTTAACCTGTATTCTAGCAGAGGGGAGAAATATTGGGTGATCAAATGTCTTTTATGTGTTCTTTATCACATATGGAAATATGGTCATTAAAAAGACAAAAGATGAGGCAGTAGAGTCTGCTTTAAAAAAGAATGTATTAAGGGCAGGATTCTCTCCCTGTGAAGAGGCAGAGACTTGTGTTTTCTACCTGTCTTTTTATAACTCTCCTCTGTCTGCTTGTCTGCAGACATAATCATATACATTTACAAACTATAAGGAAACATTGATTTTGGAATATGAACAGTGTTTTCCAGTGTTGATGTAAATTGTACAATAGATATGCCATGGCATTCTAATTTTGCAGTGGCCCAAAGATGGAATGAGAGCCTACTGGCTAGCTATGCATGAAGCTCCAATGTTTACATTGCAAAGAGACCTAAAATTTTACTGCAGAAACTAAATGCACCCCCCACTCCCACAAAAAAAACAAAACAAAACAAAAAACAAAAACAGGAAGACAGAAAAGAAATCATGACAAAATTGTCATTAGATACTTATTAAGAAGCTATTATAACCTTGAAATTTTGCTATGTGTTAACTTGTTTCTTATCTGACTCTTTTACTATAATATAGTCTCCATGAGGACAGAGATATGTATCTTTTATTCAGTGATATGTGCAAAGTAGAAATTGCTCAATAAATATTTGAATAAAGAAATGAATAGGTAAATAGGTGAATATATTTTGTATCTACTATGGCTATGACACTTGTCAAAAAGAATAAGTAATTTAACTATAATGAAATCCACTAACCCTAGGAGTTTGTAATTTAAAGTAGTTAATGTGGATGAAGATCTCATAATATTTTATAGAAAAAAAAAATCAGTGATATAGTATAGGTAAAGAATTATGCTTTTATTATATTTTCTTTTATCTTGTTCGGCTGGATGATTATGAGGTGGTGTGGAATCATTTAAAGCTATGGAAGAAAACAAGTGAGAAGAATAAATAGTAAAATGGTAGAATTGACAATGACTGTACGGGAGATGGTTGAGAGGGTAGATGCATATTTATAAAGGAATTTCTTTCCATCAAGAAGGGGATAAAATGGACTAAAAGTGTCCTTACTCCCTAGCTTACCTTTAGTCATGGTACTTGCATAAACAGCAATTGCTTATTTTAGGGGATTCATAAATTTATATGTATATATGTTGCTTATTTTATGAAAGCTTCAAACATACATAAAGGTAAGGATAAAAATATAACAGACACATAGGTACTCAATACCCTTATTGGAAACAAATGTAGTAAACACCCAAATACCTCCTACTCATATTTAACAAATATTTTAATTTTACTTTTAGATTAAGATTTTTAAACAGAACTATAAAATATTGGTTAGATTTGAAAATTTCTTTTAACCTTCTCCAAACGAAAGTTTGCTTTCCATGAGACTACAAAATAAGCCTTGTTATTACTGGTACACATGTTTAAATAATTTCAGTGTGCTTTTTGTTATTATTTTAAAACCATTTAAATGATTTAAAAGATTCAGTAAATTTTTTTAATTAAAAAAGTTAACTGTTTAAACTGTCCAATGAAGTTTTTACATATTTAAGGATGATGATTTCAATTTATTTACAAAAGGAAATTGCGAATAGAAGTGTGTCGTTTGCTAGCCTAACATTTTTTTGCTGTAGAAAAAATTTTTCTGTTTTCTATGCTCTGTATATTTACTTATTCATCACGTATAATTCTGTACAAAGAACTTAGTGCGTAACTGGTAACATTAGTTACTTTGGGTGGAGAAAATTGGATCATGTAGAATTTGCCATTCTAAATTACTTTGATAATATTTCAAATTTTGTAAAATGTGCATATCTTATTTTGGAATTTAAAAAGGTAAATATTAAACATGAGTACTTTTAAATTATCTTCTAAGGTATCATACAGACTTCACCATATCCTTTCACAATGGATGTGATGTGAAAAGAACAGATGCACTGTTCCTATGCATGTATAGATATACGATATACATGTATATCATCATATACATATATGTCTATATATATCACCAGTCAAATAAGTATACTGCTTACTTACATTGCTCTTTCCAGGATATTCATAAAAATGATAAAGAAAAATGCTTTCTCTGCTAGATCATGCTATTTGTGATAATTTGAGGGGATGCCATTATTTTTTCTATATTTTCTTAACAGAGAATGCTCTCTTTTTAACCCAGTATGGTTAACAGTTTTTCTTTTCACACATTTGATTATGTCGCCTTGGAGAGGGAAGTAATGCTCTGCTAATTTAAGAAATTAGCAATGTGTTAATAATTTGACAAGCCTACACTGGGTTGTATAACTAAAAACTGTTTATGAGCCATCAACAGAGAATATACCTAACATAACTGATTTATGGAATCTAATACATGACTCATATTTTTATTTATAATACCTGGTTTTCTACTTCTAGGAGTAATCGAACTTTGAGTAAATTAAAGGCAAAGAATAACAAAAATTAACTTTAGAAGAAAAGTACAATTCTATGTTGATTTTTACCTTTTATTTTCCTTAAAATATAGAGTGCTTGTCTCTGAGGTTCATTAGTTATATGTTAATGTAATTAACATTTTAATATTTTAACACATTAAAATTATTTGATTTATATTATATTTTGCATGATGAGAGACATAATTTCAGATAGTACTATGCATTTTTAAAGTGTTTTTGTCTTTCTATATAGTCATTATCTCAGTAACCATTGTTCTATATTATTTCTAGATAAAAGAGTGGCTCTGTTTAAACTGTCAGATGCAAAGAGCTCTAGGAGGTGATCTGGCTCCAATTCCATCATCACCCCAGCCCACACCGAAGACTACTGCAGTTCTTCCTACATCAACAGTGAGCAAACCATCCCCACAGTTGGAGCAGGTTTCTTCAAAGAAAGATACCGCACCCAAACAGGATATCTCAAAGACACCTGAGTCCAGAAAGCCCCCACCACTAGTGAAACAACCAACCCTTCATGGTTCTCCCACTGTCACAGCCAAGCAGCCTTCTGTGGCAGAGTCCTCATCGAAGCCGGCCCCTCCCAAAGAGCCTTCTGTCCCTGAGCAGGCCAAGGCCCCCATAGCTGATGAAAAACCAAAGCAGCTCAAGACAGTAAAGCCAGCCACAGACATTGTGTCTTTATCATCAACGGCAACAAAACCTGATATTCCAAGCTCCAAAGTACAGTCACAGGATCAAGAGACAACAATCCCACCTCTAAAAATAGACTCTGCCAAACCCTCACAAAGTTTTCCACCAACAGGAGGAAAGGTCACCCCAATGGACTCTGAAGTCATACCTCGACCTGCATCAGATTCAAAAATTATTTCACATCCTGGGCCTAGTATGGAGAGCAAAGGTCAAAAACAAGCTGATCCAGTTCAAAAGAGGGAAGAACTCAAGAAAGCACAAACCAAAATGAGTCCTAAGCCAGATGCCAAGCCAATGCCAAAAGGGGCACCGACACCCCCGGGCCCTCGACCTACCACTGGCCAAACAGTGCCCCCATCTCAACAGCCATCGAAGCCTCAGGAGCAGTCGAGACGCTTCAGTCTGAATCTGGGAAGTATCACCGATGCCCCCAAATCACAGCCCACAACTCCTCAAGAAACTGTGACTGGGAAACTCTTTGGTTTTGGAGCATCGATCTTCAGCCAGGCATCTAATCTAATTTCCACAGCAGGCCAGCCTGGATCTCATTCACAAAGTGGGCCAGGGGCCCCAACCAAACCTCCTGCACAGCTGCCTACTTCTCAGGGGTCAGCCAAGTCTATGGGTCAGGTACCTCCAGCACCTGCAAAGGTTATACCTGTGAAAAAGGAAACAAAAACTCCAGTAGCTGGAAAAATAGAGCCCAAAGCTGAACAACTTCCAACAGTAAAAAGAACAGAAACAGAAAAGAAGCCTCTTCCTATTAAGGATAGCACACCTTCAACAGCCGAGACTCAACAGGCTGCCCTTCCTCCCAAATTGGAGGAAATGCCCAAACCAGAACCCACCTGTCCTCTCTGCAAAACTGAACTCAACACAGGTTCTAAGGATCCTCCTAACTTCAACACTTGCACTGAATGCAAGAATCAAGTATGTAATCTCTGTGGATTTAACCCTACACCACACTTGACTGAGGTAAGCAATATATATATTACACATGGATGTGAGTTTATTGTGTATTCTGAAGTATTTTGGTAGCCAAATTTCTGAGCAAAAAATGCATTTCTAGTAGAGAAATCAAATTAATGTTGATATCTTAGAAGTTTCAATTACATATTATAGGCTTTCTTTCTTATTAATTTATATGGTTTATACTTTTTTAGGTTAATGTATCAGAAGTAAGAATATGAAGTAAGCTGACAATTTACAGATAACAATTATCTCAAACCTTTATGAATTAATCACCTATAACTTTGGAGGGCTATCTGGTTTTCTCTTGTAGCCATCAAATGAGTTGTAATTTACTATTTCCAATATCTCTAATCTAGTCTGTCTAATACACACAAGAATATTTGATTAGTTACAGATCCATAAACAACATGAGATCTGTTATTTTACAAAGACTGTTAAGAACTTTGTGAAGGGAATAACATTGTCTACTAGAAAATATTGGATCAAATATTTTCTGTCTGGACTTTTTGTAGTGCTGAATAGCTATTATCTGTCATAAAAGAGCACTTTATTAAGAACTATGGAAAGAAAAAATATATGGATTTCACTGACTGATGTCAAGAATTTTTTTATGGAATGACAATATTCTTTTCACAAAGTAAATGACCAAAAAGCAAGTAGTAAATTTCTACCCAATATAGTTATGAAGTAATGAATGAGCCTTAGTAATGTATTAGGGCTATAAAATTTTGGATCAGAAGATTGATGGGTTAAATGATTTCTGCTGTCTTAGATAAATAATAGTAATGTTTTAATAAATATTTTGGGATTGAATTATAAATAATTGTTCATTGTTTTTACATAAATAAAAAAACGGATTACCTTGATTTTGTAATTCATTGGAATGGAAAAGTTGAAGAGATTTTTAGCAACTATACAAAGGAAGCTTTAGAGATTTTGGGTGTTGTTTTTGAGTAAAATCTTTAAAGAATAAACCATACAATACTTTTATTTTTTAAAGATATTAGGTTGCTTTGATATCATCAATACTCTATCACAGTATTATCCCCACAGAATTAAGCATATTTTTATTCTCTTTAACTGTGATGAATAATGTTAACTGTAACCCATTTTAAAAGTAGATAAAATTTGGTTTCTTTTAGTGTATCATATGTGGTAAAAACTATATTAATTACAGTAATATTTTTAGAAGAGTTGTTTTTGTTTATGTGTTCATGAAGAGGGAAATTTTGGTTTTCCCAGTAAATAGGTTCTTGAATAATGTCATTTAGTTCAAGGTCATTTCTTTATAATGTTGAAGAGAAAAAAAAGATCGACTCTGGCCAGGGCCACTGTCTGTGTGGAGTTTCCATGTTTTCTGTATGTCTGCATGGGTTTTCTTCAGGGACTCTAGTTTCTTACCATGTCCCAAAGACACGCTCAGGATGTCAACTAGTTTGTATAAATTATCCCAGTCTGAGTGTGTGTTGATGGGTGTGAGTGGCCCTGCCATGGGAGGGCATCCTGTCCAGGGTGGATTTCCACCCGGTGCCCTGAGTTGTTGGGCAAAGTTCCGGCCACCTGTGACCCTGAACTAAAATAAGAGTGTTGGAAAATAATTACTTTACTTTTTTATTAGTCTTTTGTTAATGTATGTATAGCTCACATTTATGTCAGTGTTTAATATTAAAAGTATTTTAGGTCTTTATTTAGAAGTTTGGTGATGTTTTTGTTACCAGAAATATGCTGTAGGAGCATAACTCTTGTTTATATCAATTAGCCTATGGTAAATCGGTTTCCTTATATGTTGTTTTGCTTAAAGTGGCAGTTTCCAAGAAACTAGAGATGACATTGAGAACTTACTGTACACTTGTATTAATTTCATAGATTAAAAACATTTGTTCCATTTAATGAGGAGTCTTATATCAAAACCATTTAGTTAATTTAGTCATAAAACAAATTATACCATAAAAGCTAAACTAAATGTCTACATTTAAAGTATATTTCAAGTGCACGAAACAGTGTATTGAAAAGGGAGAACTGTAACTTATATGTATGTGTGTATACATATGTAAATGTATACATTTGGGCCATAGTGATTATTAGAATTTTGTCAGTATTTGGAGGCATGAAATGAGAGCCCTGGCTGGAGGCCAATTAAACCTTTCACAAAAATCTTTGATTTTATGTGTGTTGGTCAATTATATTTTGGAGGTAGTAATTTGGAAAGGAGATTTCTTGCATAAAGCAGGGAATTTTCTAGAGTATGTGTGGAATTTCAGTGGTTTGAAAACATAGTTTCAAATTTTTAAGTGGTTGAGGTGACGTCCGATTTTAAATATGATCAGTGAGATTTAGACAGTCTGTCATTCTTCATATTATTTTGCTCTGCGGTAATTTCTTTGAATTTGGAAGATCATATTTTAGAGGAGAAAAAAATTTGATATAACAAAGGCAGTGGATTAGTGTTCCTGGCTCAGTTTGACTGCTAATTCACAAGAAGTTTTCAGTCAGTATAAGGACTTAATGCCTTCTGTTCTCTAGGGTAAAGTCCATTAGCTGACCTGGCAACAATGAAGATTAGTTGAGTTAATCCATGTTTAAATAGTTTTTATTATTATTACCTAAGAGACTTTAGAGGACTGCAAGAAGGGGTTAGTTGAAGGAAAGGCACATTGTGTTTGCTTGTGTGTGTGCACACTCACATGTACATGGATATATATATATACCCAAGAAATTGTAAATATGATAATGGGATTAACTCATGGTGCTATCCCAATGTCCATACTACTAATCTCTCTAAATTGTGAGTGCTTAGGAAAGCATCTCCTCCTTACTCCTTGGTTTATTTCTATGATTTCTTCATTCTACTTGTGATATTTTTCCTGTGATCCAATATTTCCTACTGGCTGGCACTGTACTTTCATTGTAGTTTTAGAGAGCACATTCTAAAAATACTCAGACTTTATGCCTGCAGTGTAAGATAGGGTGTTCCTCAAGAAAGGCTTCAACTATTTTCCAACTATTTTTTTCTAACTCTATTATAAGCCTCTGCTTCTACTGTGCTAATCACTGTGAGGCAGGACTTCTTTTTCTGCTGGTACTAGTCTGCCTTCACATTTTGCTGTTCTGTCCCTCTGGTGGTGAGAAGAGCTGGTCCTAGTTTGTCATAGGTTAGGGAGCTATCAGCAGTATTCCTCTTCCCCATCCCCCTGCTGTCAATCAAACACACCTGTCTCTAAGGTTGTTTCCTGTATTTCATGCTCAACATCCTCCTTAGCACCTGAGGAGTGCCAAGGGCTGCAAGCTGGGCCCTGCGGTGTAGCCAAGCTTCAGTCTTAGCCTTATGGTTTAACTGTTTGATGTCCAGTTTGTATAAATGGTGTTATAATCCGTTAACTTCTGCTAGCAAGGAACAATTCTTTTAGGCTTTAATTTCTGCCAACTCAGGGAATATCTTACCTTGAAGAGAGTTTTAAAAGTGGCAGTTAGGCTTTCTGAAAAAGCTAGTGTTACAGAATCTGGAAGCATGCTGAAAAAAAAAAAAACAGTCTAAATTGTAATTAACTTACCTAGAGAATTTTAGTCATTCTAGTTTAGTTCAAATGCAAAAAGAGTCAAATTATAGTGGATATTTATTTTGTTCTTTGTATTATCTTCTTCAAAAGTAACTCTTTACTATGAAAATAAGACTTGAAAATGTTTTCTCATGTTTCAGGAAGTCTTAGAGTTATAGTTTTGCTTCCTGAGTAAGATAATTATCCATGGACTAAATGATGTAGGAATAACTAGCATATACTTGTCACTAGGCAACAAATAGGCCTTTTGAGCCAATTAAGTCACAGTGGTATAACTGAGATCCCTTCAGATCTTTACTCTCTAGCTAGGGTGGTTTCTGCATTCTCTATCGGATACTCAAGGAAGGCCTAGTGGGGATGTGCTGCATTTCCTGGTTTGTAAACACATAATATATTGCCTTTACTTTAAAAGGTCATTACTTAAGACTTTAAAATCATATATCTGTTACTAAAAGCATTTATATACACATGTATATGAGAAATTAAAGACTGAAAGAATGATCAAAATTCAATAAGGAAAAAAGAATAGCAATAATATGTTTCAAAATAATTACACATGTTGGAGATTTACATTCTGAGTAAAACTCTTGCATACGTGGTAAAGAGGGACACTTGATGGCACTTATTCACTGACATAAATTTAATAAATTTATCTGTAGAAATAATTTTTATTAATTTTTAGGAGAAATTTGACATTAGTTTTTTATTGCGATAGTTGAAAAAATCCAAACATGGATTTAAAATAGAAATATTTTGTTTAAACAAATTTGAACAAAAAGTAACTTGTTCATTAGTCTTTTAAAACGCGTTTTTAGATAGCTAATATTCTACTGTGCGGTAGTGTTATATTTCCAATGTTAGCATGCAATAATACAGCATTTTCTCATGTGATTAAACACCTCTTAAATACTATTTAAAATGATTAAGTATTACTCAGCTCCATGGATTTCATATACATTGTCTACCTATTAGGGACTTAGGTCATTTTCATTTTTTAATTTTTAAATAAGATGAACATTTTTGAATATAAACATTTTTATGTGTAACTGTTTCCCAAGGAAAGCTTACTAGTAATAGGGTTGCTAATTAAGGGATAAGGACCTTGAAGTATCAAGTTCTCTTTGGAGATGTGATAGCAGTTGACCTTGCCATCATTAGTATATGTGATTGCTTTTATATCGTAGACTCTTCAGACTTGAAAATTGTCATTTAAAATGACATTTGTTAATTTGGAATCCTAAAAGTGCTACAATATTATTTCTTTGACTTGTATTTCTTTGATTACCAGAAATTTTATTTGGATATTAAATGTAAATAGATGCTTCTAATTAAAATCTAGACAAACATTGTATAGACATTGTGGGGTAAGGTAAACTGCTATCAATCATAATGTTATTTTTTTTAATGGTGCTAGATTTGACTAGGCCTATGTGCAAAGCATTGTGCCACACATTTTACTTATAACTGCCCTGTAGGGTAGGTTTTACAGCTATTTTAGAGATCAGGAGTATGAATACCAGACAGGTAAAGCCATAGAGTATAATTCAGAAGCTGAGCCAGTGTGCTCTCCTATACTATGTTCAAATAACCTGGGAACTGGGTAACAAATGCAATTTGTTCTGTGCTCTCTTACCTATAAGTTGTGTCAGGTGGTAATTACTATGACTTTAATACCAACAAATTTGCTAACATGTACATCAAAACCAGGTAACATCTGGGGCCCACAGAATAATGATAGTGTGTTACACTGTTGAATTTAGAAGATTGGGCAGATTGAGAGGTTCATAAGCCTAGAGGCCAGCATTATTGTTCTAGTTTTCTTTCTAGATAAGTCAGCATTTCTTCCCTATAGGTCAGCATTTATAGGTGAGAGCATATGGCAGAAGGATGAAATGATGTCCCTGCCTTCATCTGTAATAACACGCTTGCTCCAGCTGCCAGACATACTATTATATTCCTGCCAATGCATGCAATAACTTTACTTCAAGAAAATGATGAACATCTAAGTGTTCTATTGGTGGTGACGGTGGTTAATTTTTGCATCTACCAATATTTTTGCATAGCCTCCTTTGTTACAGTCCTAGGAGTGGAATTGCTTTACCATAGGTAATGTATGTTTTAAACTGGTTCTCTGCAGCAGTTGTATCAATTTATATTCTGATGAACCGTGTACACCCTACTGTTTTCTCTAGAGCTGCCTCGTCTAGATAGGCACTGAACAAATGTAGCATAATTAGTATTGTGTCTAGCTCAAATTAAGAATACTTTAAGTGCAAAAAAAAATTAGATTTCAAAAGCCTAATATGAAAAAATGTACAATATCTCACTAATAATTTTATGCTGATTACTGTTGTGTAAGGCTTTTCTTCCATAAATATTGTGTTACTACTGCCTTTTTATTGTGTGACTTTATAGTTGCCTATGCACACACTGCAGTGTGCTGCTGGATAGAATGTATTTCTTTCTCTCTATCCAAGCAAAACTCAAATGTTTTTGTATTTGTTGCACTCTGATGATCTTTTCCAGAGCTCATTTTCCTCATGTTATGTAACATAGCTGTTTCTTTTTGCATGCTCTGCTGAGCAGATAGCACTCAGGGCTTGCATCTTCAAGAGGTATGCTACTGATGCCTGGCCTAGCCTGAGGAGCAATGTTCTCATGTTTTGTCAATTATCAGTCAGAAATACCTGTACTACTTACTGCCATACTGTGGCCATACCAATCTTTAGGTCAGGATATCTTCTCTTCACTACTGACTCTTCTAGTTCCAAATGTTTCCTCCTATTTATTTTTCTTTCCAGAATTTTTGGGTCTGTTTTAGGTTTCTGCCTGTGGGCTTTAAATTGAAAATCATGTTTTTTTGGTCAGTTGTTACCAGAATACTCAGCCATACAGAATATTAGAACTTGAATATGTCATCTGTTCCACCGTTTTCTTTCCTTTCTTGATGGCCATCCATTATATTTTTAAAACTCTATTCTAATAATTTTGAATCAGTAAAGTACTCTACAATCTAAAGAGTAAATTTCTGAAGAAAAAATGAAATAGCTTTTATGTTCCCACACACTTCATGTTAATGATTTGGTATCTATTCAGACATCTTTTTGTTGTTCTCATTTTTGCTTTTTGTTGGTTTTTATAATGGTTATACAAACAGTGAAATATAGAAAGATTTGAGATTTTTAGAAAGTTTTACGGGATAGTTATTTTTAAGTAGTGTATTGCTTTTGAAATGAACATGTGAACTAGGCTGTAGTAAAACATTTATACATATATTTTTTTGTTGTTGTATTTTATGTGTTAGATAAATTACTTGAAATGGGTAGGCAAGGTTAAGGCAAATGAGTTTAGCAAAACTTCCATATTATTTTGTTTAAAAAATGGTAATATTTATAGCCCTGCCAACAAACTATGAGTGTCTCTGCTTTTCTACATTGACTCATGGTTCATATTTATCAATTTCAACAGTCAGTAATTAGGTTTTATTGTTGCAAAATTTAAAATTTTCTCATCTATTTTGAGTTTAAACATTATATATTTATCAACATCACGTGTCAATCAACCATTTATCTATATTATTCCTTTTTAAAACTGCCTATTTATACCCATGGGCCATTTTTGTTTTGTGGGGGGATGTCTGTGTATTTCTTATACTATTTTAGAGAATTTAACTATCTGTTGACTTTATCTTGAAATGATTTTCTCTGTCAATCACTTGTTTTCAACTTCCTTTATGAAATTTTCCTCTATATATGAAGCTTTTAAACAAACTTTTTATGCAATCAAAACCTTTAAAATTTTCCTTATGATTACTTATTTTGCTAAAGGCTTTTTCACACTTACATGATAAAGCTAGCCTTCCACATTTATTCCTAAACATCTGTATGTATTTTTTTTTTTTTCACTTCAGATCACTTATTTATCCGTAATTTTTTTGGAGGGGTATGGTGTAAGGCGACGGGTCTGATTTTATATATTCAAAAGGTATAGCCACTTACTTCAACATTGTTTACTAAGCAATTCATTCTTTTCACTCTGATTTTTTAGTGCCACTTTTAGCATGTAATAATTTTTAGTGCCACTTTTAGTGTGTAAAAACAATTTACTTTTCTAGATTTTTTCATTTGCATTGTTATGTGTCTAGTTAACTATGTGAATACCTCACTGTTTTTTGTTGTTTTGTTTGTTTTTGATCCAGTTTTAATATTTAAAGTTATTAAGTATCTATGAAGTTTACCAAAAGAGTCTAGTAATGGGGTATTTATTGTCCACCCCAGGATTCGACTTTACTGTACTTATAAACTAATAAATTAACTTAGTACTGTTTTATAGATGGCGATAGTAGATGTGAGATTTCTGGTTTATAGACAAAGAACTTTATTACTCACACCAGAGCAGACACCAAGATTCTACACATATTTGCATCAATTCCCCTTACCTTCTATTCTCATGGGGTTCATGTGATACAGGCATAGATTGATGTTGCACACACAGTAAGTTTGAGTCACAGGTGAGGAACACTAAGCTTGTGGAATCCACTTTATTTTTTTTCTCATTTCTAAATTAAATTTATTGGGGTGACATTAGTTAATAAATGAAATAGGTTTCAAGTGTACAATACAGTAATACATCATTCATATATTGTGTTATGTGTTCACCACCCAAAGTTAAATTTCCAGCACCATATATGGACCCCTTTGCCATTATCTACCTTCCCCTTCACCTCCTTTCCCTTCGGTAACCACTAAACTGTTGTCTGTGTCCATGAGTCTCTGTCTTGTTCATATGTAGCTTTCAGTTTTTTATCCAATGGAAATTATATGGTTCTCAACTTTTTCTGTCTGATTTATTTTGCTTAGCATGATAATCTCAAGGTCTATCTATGTTGTTGCAAAAGGCAATGTTTCATCTTTTTTATGGCTGAGTAATATTCCATTGTACATATCCAGTCATGTATTGAAATGCACTTTGGTCATTTCCATGTTTTGACCATTGTGAATAATGCTGTTATGAACATCGGGATGCATATATCTTTACGGATAAATGCTTTCAGATTTTTTGGGTAGATGCCCAGAAGGAGGATTGCTGGGTTATATGGTAATTCTATTCTTAATTTTTGAGGAACCTCTATACTATTTTCCATAGTGGCTGTACCAATTGCAGTCCTACCAGTAGTGTATGAGGGTTCCTTTTCCCCACAACCTCTCCAACTTGTTATTACTTGTCCAGTTGATGATTGCCATTCTAACAAGTATGAGGTAATATCTCATTATGGTTTTGATTTGCATTTCCTAATGCTAGTGAAATTGAACATCTTTTTATATCTGTTGGCCATTCGTATGTCTTCTTGGGAAAAGTGTTTGTTCAGGCCCTCTGCCCTTTTTTAAAATTGGATTTTTTGGGGGGGAGGTTGTATGAGTTCTTTGTATATTTTGGATATTAACCCCATATAGAGGCGTTGTTTGCAAATATCTTCTCTCATTTCAGTTGGTAGCCTCTTTGTCTTGTTGATGGTTTCTTTTGCTGTGCAGAAGCTTTTTAGTTTGATATAGTCTCATTCATTTATTTTTACTTTTACTTCCCTTGCCTTTAAGATCAAAGTCATAAAATCTTCTCTAAATCCAAGGTCCATGAGTTTAGTACTTTTGTTTTCTTCTATGCAATTTATTGTTTTAGGTCTTATATTTAGGTGTTTGATCTATTTTGAGTTAATTTTGGTGTGTGGTGATAGACAACAGTCTAGTTTCATTCTTTTGCAGGTGGCTTTCCAATTTCCCCAGCACCGTTATTGAGAGGATTTCTTTTCTCCATTGTATGTTCTTGATTTCTTTGTTGAAAATTATTTGCCCATATATACACGTGCTTATTTATGAATTCTCAATTCTGTTCCACTGGTCTGTGTGTCTGTTTTTCTGCAAATACCATGCTGTTTTGATTATTGTCATTTTGTAGTGTATTTTGAAGTTAGGCAGAGTGACATCTCCAGCCTTGTACTTTTTTTTCAGGATGGCTTTGGCTATTTTGGAACCCTTGTGATTCCATACAAATCTGATGATTTTTTTGTTCTATTTCTTTAAAAAATGCTGATGGGGTTTTGATAGGGATTACATAAATCTGTATATTGCTTTGAAAATAAGGTCATTTTAGCTATGTAGATTCTTCCAATCCATGAACATGGAATATCTTTCCATTTTTTGTGTGGTCTTCAATTTCTTTTAATAATGTCTTATAGTTTTCAGTATATAGGTCCTTCACTTTCATTAAGAATCCTCATCTTTACTGCAAACAGTAAGCTAGTCTGCTCTTTGTCCCATGGGAAATATTAATGATCCCTGAAGGTTACCTACTGCACACACAAGCTTGAGAAATGGACAACGCAAAGAGCAGCCAGGGCCTTGCATTGTCAACGTGCCCTGTGAGATGCGTAGGAGCAGGAAAGACCCACTGAGGATTGTATTTTAAAGAGGTAGTGATAATCTAGTGGATTTTAAGCTTAAAAGACTATGAACTCCTTAAAATATGTTAAATATAGAGACTAATATAGAAACAAAAATAAAGTGAAAATGTGCTGGTTGAGGCCTGGCAGCTGCTCATTTGGAAACCTCTTTTACTCTTGGGCCTGACTCTGATCCAACTACATGAAACTCCCATGAAAAAGGACTACCTATCAAACCAGCTACTTTAAAGATAAAGAAAAGTAGGTTCAGGGAATTGGAATGTTATGCTTAAAGTTGGGACCAGATGGTTGTTGCTATAATACAAATACAAATACTCTTTTCATTAAGTTTGTTTTCTGCATCTTCTTTTCAAAAATCAATTTCTTTACTTAATTTTGGGAACAAAAGACACAAAAAGAAAACTTGTGAAACAACTCAATCATATTCAAACAAGCATTGTTCCAACAGAAATACATGCTCCATAATTTAATATATATTAACATTTTCTTTCTACAGTAATGTGAGTTACATAATTTCAGATATTAACATGATTTGAAAATAAATTCACTGGCATTTCCACTACACAGACAGATTTGTGGGCAGGACTCTGGGATTACTCTTTCATTAAATTATAGAAATCTACCTAATCAGGTGGCAAAATAATGTTTCAGGCCTAAATATGACATACTAAAAGGTAATTTACATGGTTGTTTTTAAAAATTTATTATATATCTTTTATACTGTAGAAGAAAATAGTAATAATAGATGTTTATATAAGTAATTAAAATGATATCTTTGCTTTACTATTTCTTCACATTAAAAAGTTATACATATGTATATATGTGTGTGTATATGCTTATGTATATATGTATATTTTGGATCTAAAAATATAAATTTCCCTGGGGAGAGGTTAGGACAATAAAATATCACAAAGTTTAATTTGGGGTCTAATGTATACAATGTTGTATACTAGCATATTGAATCGTGAGTCCACATCTGCCTTGTCAATTTTAAAAAGGTGTTGTAGTATCAAGTAGAAATATAATAAGCAGAAGAAATCAAAATGTCTTAAACATGGAATTAACCAGTGGAATAAAAACAACTTCAGATATCTATGTGTGGAATGCCTCAAGTTGGACTTAAGTACTTTTTGCTTCGCTTTTGTATTACAATTAGATGTGAGAAGACTTGACATTTTAATTTACTAATTTGAGAATCCACAGAAAGGAAGTTCATTTAAAGCATTTTCAATTATTTGGTTTTTGAATGCTATAATTAGGCTTTTTTAAACAACTAATAAAAGTCATAGGTAAATTAAGATTGTCTGTTTAGCCTAATTGTTTTCAAATCTTGAAATTAGATTTGTATTCCCTTAAATTACCGTTTAAGCATGTCAAGTAACAATTATACATTTTTTCACCTAATTGCAGTTTATCTCACTATTTCATAATTTTATAGGTAGAATGAATTTTTTAACATGCCATTTACTGTCATCATGTCAAAGTACCATCACGAGAAGTTTTCTTTTGCACCTGCTAAAAATAGAACCTCTCTACCTGAGCCACACTTCCAAAGGAAGCTAATTAAAACTCAGTAAACAATACACCTTTTCGTTAGTTAACTCTCTGCAAGAATGCCTGCTAATTTCTTTCACTGTTTATTCAGCCTTCATGAAACTCTGTGGACTTCTGACATTTATTGTATGTCACGTATTTATTCTTCCATTCTTGTTTAATTTATCAACATACTGCATTAAATGAATAACTACTAGAAAAATTACTACTATCCACTTTTTAAAAATTCACATTCATACAGGAGTAATTATGTAAGTATCATCTAAGTATACAAAACCCTTAAATGATTTCCATAGATAAAAGTGAATAACATCAGCTGAGTCATGCAAAACAAAAAATTGAATATATTTTGTGACTTTTATAAAAAGAAAAATCTTCTGTGTAAAAACCTTGCTCACTTATCAGGATTCTAAACCACCCAGTTAGTTTTCTCATGACATTCACTGTAATGCAGTATAAAGGCATATACTAATTGATGTACCCAACACAATATGATAAAATACTTGTCTGAATAATATAGGATGTTTTATTTATTTATTTTTTTCAAACATGTATTTTATTGAAGGGTAGTCCCACAAGATGCTATACTAAAACTATGTTCCTTGGTTAAAAAAATTTGCAAATGCTTCATATTTAATCTCTCAGAGATATGGATTATGTACATTTGTACTATTAGAAATCTTTTAATATAGGACTTTATTTAACCAAACATAAAAAAAATTTACTACACAATATTTTTTATGTATTTGGCAGAGCTAGTGTTACAAAAGACATATATTGTGCAAGAAATAGTATTTTAAATGTTAAATACACTTAAATTAATACCTTCATTTTTTTATTCTTAAAATTGTTCCTTTTGCCTCCAGAGTCATATTACACTGTCTAGGGAAATATTCTATTAAAATGTACTGCACATACTTCATATTCAACATGCCCCATGTTGGAATCATTATTTTTTCCTCATGTTCCTCTTCATGTGTTGCCTGTCATATTGAAAAGCATCATAAGTCCTGAGAGTCATCTAGATTTATTTTCTCTCATTTTTTAGCAGCAATGCTTTTACATATTGTCAATTCTGCCTGCTAAAGGTATCTCTCTTTTCTTATCTCCTCCTTATCTTCACTATGAGAGCTTTGTTCCAGTCTTTATCATCTCTGCCACTGCAATAGACCCAGAAACTTTATTTGGGGAAACTCAATTTCTCAAACTTCATTCTCCAAAAAGTTTCTAATTGTTCAATTTCCTCCTTGTTTGTTATGTTCTACTGAATCCCTGAATTTTTTTTCTCATGTCGGACTATATTCACCGCCGTGAGCAAAGTACATATCTTCAATCCTCCATACCTTTGCATGTGCCCCAATGCTCTCCACTTGCCACATTTTTATCTCCTGGCCATTCTTTGAGATTCATCTCAAATATCATTTCCCCTTGATCCCCTACGTTCATGTTCTAATGCTACATTCAGCACTCTTATATAGAGTTGAAATTTTCTATTTATTTGTGTCTTCTTGCCAGAAAATGACCCCTGGAGCACTATTGGTACTATCAAAATGGCCGCACGTGGTAGGCAGTCAATACCTGTTTGTGCAGTGGAAGAAAAACAGAAAGTAGGGAAATGCATGTAGAATAAAACACATACTATATGTGAATAATTTTATAATTGTAGTTAGAAATAGAAATAGTTTGAAACTTATTTAGTTCTATATTAGTCGGACAGATTTTTAAAGTCCTCCTAAAAGGTTTGCATACTAATATGTATCTTTTTCTTTTGTTCTTAAAATATAGAAGGATTAGAAAGAAAAACAGGGTTTTTTTTTACATAAAAAAACAAGAACTTTCTATTTTTAAATTATTTCTTAAATATAATCTCAATGAGGCCAACCTAGACTATGCTAGTTAATACTATAACCTGCCACCACCTCCCATAATACAAAATTTTCTTACCCTGCTCTCTTTTTTCTTTTCTCATGACCTTGTTACATACTATTTAATTACTAATCTATTATTATTTTTTTTTTTGAAAAATTATCCCTCTACCTCACTAGAACACAAGTTCCATGAGTGCCAGGGGCTTGACATACAATGGAATCTCGTGAAATCCAAGTGAGAGTCTATTGGCACAAAATCTTTGTAGAAGACATGAATTAATTCTATGTATTTATTATATATGTTATATCCGAATATGGAAAGCTAGAGTATTGAATCAGAATGCTAGGAGGTCAACCTCATATCTGGTTATCTGTGAATATTTTTAATAACTTCCTACCTTACCTTTTCCCAGTATGCCTTGTTTCAAAAGCTGAAAAGAAGATACACAAACCACATACATTGAAAATTTTTCTCTGAATAAATTCTGATTATAAAATTTAGTCCATAAAGGATAATATATCTTCTGTTCCAGTTAAAGGATAAATGTTTAAACTAAGCTTTAAGGAAAAGAGACAATGGTTTTGGTGATAGGCAGCATAGCAGTGTTGTCAAGATGGCATCTAGGCCACCTCCTTGTGGCTTGGTTTCTTATAAATGATAAGAGGCCCTACCTCATGGGGCTGTTTTAAGGATTGGAAAAGTGAATAGATGTTAAGAACAGTTCATGGCACTTGGTAAAGTTCAACAAATATTAGTTTTGCTAGCTATAGTTGCCAGATCTAGACGTCACATGGTATCAAGAAACACCTTTTCTAAACAGGCAAGATAAAAATGATTCTTTGCTAAGTGAAATTTTACTTTGCTAAGAAGAGTTAAACTGCTTATTGAAATGTGATTTGATGTTAAATGGCAAGTGTGGGGCTTTCTCTAGGCTTAAGAGATTGCTTCAGATTATTTTATATTATGTGGTAAAAAGTAATAGGCCCTGACTAAAATGAAAACACATGCATTGCTGTGTTCTTTTATTTGCAATGCCAACAGTGCATCTATTTTTACTTATTTAATGAGCTTTTATCTATGATTGTAGAATATTAATATTAATGCTTTCTTTACATATGAAAAGAATCAAAGTATCTCAGATTTTGAAGACATTTGCTGAGAGAAGTTTTATCATGTATTTTTTAAAAAAACAAATATACTTGGAAAGCCTTAGAAAACTGATGAGAAGTGATTACCAACCAGAATACATTGAGATGAGAAATGCTTACTGACACTTATGGCTAAATGGCCTAATTCATGTCAGCTGTGGTCTGAGATTTATTTTTCTTTCCTGACATTTAAATGAGTTGTTCACACATTTGTATTTCTAAAAAAAAATTTGAGTTAAATAAAAGTTTTATATCATCATGATTTTTTGCTAAATGAAGCCCAGTAGCCAGAATTCTTATGATAATTTATCCTAGTACTTAAAAAACAAGCATATATTTCTTAATTAAAATACTCTGTCACACTCAAGGAATTGTAAATATACTTTTTGACAGGCAGAATGTTACTGAAGTTACACAAATAATAATCATATTATTTGTAGTTTTAAATGTTATTTTCTGTACTTTTAAAAAGTTATATAATATTTAAAGGAAACCTAAATGTAGAGTCCATTTTAAAATTGACATATTTCAAATTTAAGTTGTGAAATAAAACCTAATTTTTTTTCTCGAATGGTATTAGTTTTCTATTGCTATAATAAGTTACCACAAATGTAGCAGCTTAAAACAATACTTATTTATTACCTTACATTTCTATAGCTGAGAAGTCTGATATGACATGACTGGATTCTTAGATCAGTCTTAACAAGAATAAAATAGGGATATGGTTGAGCTGTGTTCCTTCCTATATGGGACCTCTGCCTAAAAATCTGTTTTCGAGTTTATTCAGGTTGTTGGCAGAATTCATTTCTTTATGGTTGAAAGAATGAGGTCTCTGTTTCCTTATTGGTTATCAGCTAGGGGCCACTGTTAGTTCTTGGAGGCTGCTGGTATTCCTTGTCTATTGACACCCCCATCTTCAAAGCCAGTAACAAAAAGTTTCCCTGATGTGGACTTCATCTCACACTTTAAATCTCTGACTTAAGAAGGATCCAGGCTTTTTCAAAGGCTTACTGGATTGGATTGAGTTTGTCTCAATAGTATCTGTTTTGATTACTCAAAGGTCAACTGATTAGTAACCTATTCATAGCGAGATTTCCCATGATATTTACGGTTTCTGTCACACTAAAGGGGAGGGACTTAAATAAGGTGTGTGTACCAGAAGGCAGAAATCTTGGGGGTAGGAGGTACATCTTAGAATTCTGCCTGCCACAGCAACAAATTATTGAGTTTATTAAAACAAGAAAATTTTGTAAGGGAGGGCTCATCTGTTTAGTTAATTGTCACAGGGCATGCATATATAAATGTACATGGGTACTGCATTGACACATGATGTAAAGTAGAATTAATTTATCTCAAATCACAAGGTAAGAAGAAGAGTGAGTTAAAGCAGTACTGGAAATGATTTTTATGGTGTCATCTCTCCTTTGAGGCCTTCCACATAAAAATAGTAATGTACCATTCTTTTTATTTGGGATAATAATGAGAGGTCTTTATGAATTTACAATGCTTTATGAATTTTTTATTTTTAAAAGTATATGTATTTTTATTTTTTAAATATATATATTTTTATTTTTCAATTATAGTTGACATACAATATCATATTAGTTTTAGGTATACAACATAGTGATTAAACATTTATATAACTTACAAAGTGATCACCCTGATAAATCTAGTACCACCTTATCAAAAATAGATCTTACAATATTATTAATTGTAATAATAAGATTATGCTATACTTTATTTCTCAGTGACTACTTTGTAACTACGAATTTGTACTTCATAAACCCTTCCCCTTTTTCACCCACCTCTCAAGCTCCCTCGCATCTGCCGACCATCAAAATGTTCCCTGTATCTATGAGATTGTTTCAGTTTTGTTCATTTATTTTGTTCTTTAGATTCCACATATAAGTGAAATCATGGCCTTTGTATTTCTCTGTCTAAATTACTCCACTCAGCACAGTATCTTCTAGGTCCATCCATGTTGTTGTAGATGGTAAGATTTCATTCTTTTTTATGTTTGAGTAACATTATATTGTATATATGCACCACCTCTTCTTTATCCATTCATTGATGGATACCCAGGTTACCTCTATATCTTGGCTATTGTAAATAATGCTGCAATGAACATATGGATGTACCTGTCCCTTCAAAGTAGTGTTTTGGGCTTCTTCGAATAAATATCCAGAAGTGGAAGGGCTCTGAGTACTGCTACCTCAGATTTTTTTTTTTTCATTTTCATGAAATATATTTTTCCATCTCTTAACTTTCAATCTGTGTGTGTCTTTTGATCTGAAGTGAGTCTCTATTTGGCAACATACATAAGGGTTTTGTTTTCTCATCCATTCAGGCACTCTGTCTTTTGATTGGAGTGTTTAATCCATTTACATTGAAAGTAATTATTGGTAGATATGTAGTTATTGCATTTTGTTATTCATATTTTAATCTTTTTTGTTCTTCTTAAAGAAGTCTCTTTAACATTTCTTATAATACTGGTTTGATGGTGATGAACTCCTTTAACTTTTTCTTGTCTTGGAAACTCTTTATCTGTCCTTCAGTTTTAATAATAACTTTGCTGGGTAGAGTAACCTTGGTTGTGGGTCCTTGCTTTTTATCACTTTGAATATTCAATGTCAATCCTTTCTGGCCTGCAGTTTCTGTTGAGGAATCAGTCTTATGGGAGGTCCCTTGTAGATAACTAACTGCTTTTGTCTTGTTGCTTTTTAATTCTCCTTTTTTTGTCTTTAAACTTTGGCGTTTTAATTATGATGTGTTTTGGCTTGAGTCTCTTTGGGTTCACCTTGTTTGGGAGTCTGTGCTTCCTAGGCTTGTATGACTAGTTTTGTTTGTTTTTTTTTGCTTAGTTAGGGAAATTGTTAGTCATTATTTCTTCAAATAGGTTTTCAATTCCTTACTCTCTCTGTTCTTCTTCTGATATGCCTATGATACAATAGTTGTTATGCTTCTTGTAGTCGCAGAGGCCCCTTAAACTATCCTAAGTTTTTTAAATTATTTTTTTTTCTTTTTGTTGTCTGATTAGATGTTTTCTGCTACCTTATGGTCCAAATTGATTTGGTCCTCTGCTTCATCTAACCTGCTGTTGATTCCCTCTAATGTGTTCTTTTTTTTCAGTTATTGTATTCTTCATTTCTGACTGTTTTTCTGACTAATTTTTCTATCTCCATTTTTTGCTTTCTATCTCATTTTTGAAGTTCTCATTGAGATTATTGAGCATCCTTATAACAAGTGTTTTGAAATTTGTATCTGGTAGTTTGCTTTTTCCTGTTTTGATTAATTCTTTTTCTGGAGCTTTGTTCTGTTCTTTCATTTGGGGCATGTTTCTTTGTCTCCACATTATGGCTTTCTTCCTATGTTTGTTTCTATATATTAAGTAGGGCTGCTATGTTTCCTGGTTTTAGTAGAGTGGCCTTATATAGTAGGTGTTTCTGTGGCACAATTTCCCTGTTCACCTGGGCCAGATACTCCAAGTGTGTCCTTTGTGTGGCTTGTGTATGCCCTCCTGTGGTAGTTGAGTCTTGGCTGCTGTTTGTGTGTCAGTGGGAGGGATTGACTCTCAAACTGATTGGTTGTGAGGACTGGCTGTCACTATCGTGGAGGTGCTATTGTGCAGGAGTTGACCCTATGGAGCAGGATTCACTCTATCAGAGCTCTGGTGCCTGCCAAGTCTGCCCTTTAGAAGTGTCGTTTATGGGGGTCGTTGGGTGGTTCTCTGGTTGGTCTGAAATCTTCCACCAGGAGTGTTGGTTTTGCAGTCTTTTGGCAGGGGCTCTGTTGCAGACCAAGGTTAGCTGCTCACTGAGCTTTCTGCAAGGCCTCTTGGTATAAGCTACAAAGTGATCTGCAGATGCTTGCTACTTGTGCTTGTCTTGGTGATGCCAGGGAGAGGCTAAGCTGTGTATCGAGACCATCTGCAACTAGTACTAGCCTTAGAGTACTTGGCAAAGGTACATGGCATGTCTAGGCGGGATGCTGCTTGTTTGGGTTTTGTGAAACTTTGAGAAATTTTAGAAAGTCTGCATCACGAACCAAGACAGGCTGTTTGTATGAAAAAGCCACCAGAAGTGGCACAGGTGGGCCTACAAGTTGGTTGGGGCAGGGTTTCAAGGAATCACCAGTGTAGGGTGAACAGGGTTAGCCAGGTTGATGGGGACTCAGATATGGAAGCCACCTGGGTCTCCATGTTGGGTCAAGGGAGGGCTCAATAAAGGAACTGTGGTGTCCACCAGCATTTCTGTCTGTGAGGGAGCTGCCCCTCCATCCCTTGCCTTGAAACCAGACCATTCAGTTTCTCCTCATATACCTCTGGCACCTTCTGCACTGCCGCTCTAGGGCTGGAACTCAGATTTAGTCTGTCAGTAAGTTCATGTATGGGCCTTTTTATAGGACAGCCTGGAACTCCAATAGCCACAATCTTACTCAGCCACAATCTCCGCTGTTTTTCACAGCCAGAAGTTCTGAGAGCTTATTTTCCCGGCACTAGAACCCTGGTCTGGGGATCTTGGTGTGGGTCTCTGACCCCTCACTCCTCAGGGGAGACCTCTGCAGCTGGGATATCACTCCCGATTTTTAACCTCCATGTGTGAGTATAGGTCCAGACCATACAGTGTCTCTGTCCTTCCTATCAGTCTTGAGGTGGCTTCTTCTGTATGTCCTTAGTTACAGAACTTCTGTTTAGCAAGACTTTAGGCAATTCTCCATGATGGTTGTTCTGTAGTTTAGTTGTAATTTTGATGTGGTCCTGAGAGGAGGCAAGCAAAGTGTTTACCTACTCTGCTATCTTCACTGGAAGATGTTTGACCTTATTTTTAATCTTATCAGTATTTTATTAAATGGACCAGATTATATTAGAAATTGAAGTGTAAGATTTCCCTAGGAGAGGAGATGAACTTGGCAGGGGTGAGCAATAGACTGATTCTGTGACCATGGAAAGATAAATATGACTCCATGGTTTTCATTCTGGGATACTGGGGCAGCTGTTGTAAAACCAAGTAAATTTGGAGTAATGTTCAATTACTGGAATGTCAGTGTTCAGAGGGAAGTTAGGTTACTCACATCTAGATCTCTAGGGCTAGTTCAGGGACAACCATCTTGTTTTGGGTGTCATCGGAGTAGAAATGATGTTGAAGTCATTAGATTAGATTGTAATTCAAAGTAAAGAACACAGAAAAGCAAAGATAGAGGACTGAGAGCTAGGAAAGGCCAAATTTTGTGGAGAAGGAAGCAGAATATAGCATATTGAATCATTAGAGAAAAAAACTAAAGGAAGGCATTTTAGAAAGACAGGAAAGAGAGATTTTTAAGGAAAACAAGTGATTAAATGCCAACAATATGGTGATAAAAGTGATTTTGTAATGGCTGTATTTTAAATTGTTACAAATTAAAAGGCCTATTCAGAGCTAAAGAGCACCTATGTTCTTGGATCTGTTTATTTTCCCAAGAGTTTTACCAGACAAATCATTTAACAGAAGAAAGGTCCTATGCTTATTGCAACATTTGCTTAATAGTAAAAACAAACAAACAAAAGCATTAGAAAGATCTGCATTTCCAGAAATAGACATGGTTATATAAATAAAACATGACACATTTTAATTTATATAATTTAATATTTTTAAATGCCTAATTGGGTGCCAGGATTCAATTACCAAATATATAAAATCTTATATGGGTACATTATTATTGTTATTCTACAGATGGGATTAACTGAGCCCAAAGTTGCATAGTTCCCACTGCAATATAAATTGCAGAATAGAAAATTTAACCCAGTCTGGCTCCAGATTTATTCATCTTAATTCATCTGTAAGATTGCCTTTCAAAAATTGATGGCATATTATGAGACCAGTGAAATAAAAACTGATTGTGAATGGAGAAATGACATATTTACAATGTAATGTTAATTCAGATGTGGTTTTGCTATTATTGTGGTAATTTATAAGGCTGACAAGACCATTCTCAGGTGAAAATAGATGGATTAGAATGATAGATTTATATTCATTTTATTTTTTTGGTCTTTAATCTTTTTAAAATATGTGGAAATGAGAGGCTGTCTATAGCATCTTGTTGAGAAATCATTGGCTAGAATTTGAACAGTATAATGTTAACGTCAGAGGAGTATCATGTATATAGGTGGCTAAAACATCATTGAAATAAGTTGTTGGAGCTGATACATTTTACTTATTATAAATGCAGGCAGCTGAAAGATGAACTACATTAACATTAAGGCCACAGAAGGCAGAATGCAAAAAGGGCTTTAAATTAAGTTTAAAGCTTTGGGGAAGGTGTTGAAGGTCTGTGAAAAGGAGATTCATACATTGGTGAGATAACTAAAATACAGAGATTTCAAAAGAGAGTAGTTTGTTAGGGAGTGAACAGTGGTTGGAAAGTAGCAATGGAGAGTAGGAAATGTGCCACTCCCCCACCCTATTACACTGTCAGGCGGATATTTTTGGCAATCATTCTAAGAAAAAAAAAGCATAATTAGGGAAAAGCTGGTAGTTAAGTAGAATAGAAGGAAAAGCTAGAGAATTACAACAGGGTTTGCTTGGGACACATCACATGTTAGTCAACCTGGTGAGGTACAGGAATAAGTCTGGGTGTAGATGTGAGTGTGTGAATTTGACAGTTGTAGCAGGTATTTAGATCTGTGGTTATTATCTATAGACACAACAAAGCGAAGAGGCTGAGAGCAAGAGGACAGAGGCAGGGAACAGGTCCAGAGAGTACTTAATCCAAACTTTCAAAGTAGTAGTATTAGTTATATTAGAGACATTTTAAGTAGCCATACATATTTCTAGGTCCTGTACAGTTTGCAGACATAACTCTGATGCAGATAAAAATTAATGAAGGAGGTTCATTAATACCAAAGTGATGTATATTAATTAATCCTCCCCATTAAAAAATTTGGAAGAATGTTTTTGCATAATAAAAACAATAGAACTCATGAAAAATATTGAGCATTCTTTTATTTTGTCTTCAGTGATTAAGAACTAAAGATGGAGTTCAGCCTTAGAATTATGTACTTGCATTAAGTATTCATAAAATATTTTATGTCTGATTTGGCTAGTATTACTTTTTAAAGATAAAATTTGGTTATTACATTTTATTTAATTTTGACAGCATATATATAATGGGGAAGTGAACACTTAACATGGTAGTTTCAGGTTAAAGTTTTCATGAGAAAGTATATCTGTTTCTTTAGTAAATGTCCTAATTATGAAAGTTACATGGATAGATATGCAGAAAGATAACTAGTTAGATACATGCATAGATAGATAGATGCTATATGCTAGGATAACAGTTGTCATATGTGGTATGAAAAATGACCAAGTAAATACAGACCTAGGATCTAATATGTGAATTAGAGCAAAGGAAAAGAAAATCCATCATTTCCCCCACTAATCATGATTTTGCTTCTTCCTTTCTCAGGTCAATTAATTTTTAGAGATAGATTTTTTTCCCCTTATGCTCAGATATGTACACACATATATGCACAAACATTTATTTGACTCTATATAAATTATGTTACTTTATGATGGCTTATCAATGTCCACAACTATTACAAAAGAATATCTTACTATTATAATATGAACTTTATATAAAATATATCTGTAACATATATAACTTATGGATAGTTTTGCTTATTTGTGAGTTAAATGTTTATCTACCAGGAATAGGTTTTCTGATGAATTCAACTTAGTATGTCTGAATATTTTAAAACTCAAAATTATTTTAAAGGTGCTTTAGGATTTGCTTTATAATAGATAATTGTGTTATTATCCATTTATAATTTAAGTCATATTTAAAGTTCAGCTAAGGCCTAAATGAAGCTAACGTTATTGTATTTTGTGTATTTGATAAATTAGAGATGGGTAGACTTGGACAAAATGTATTTGCATTGGCCTTAATTGAATATTAAACTTTGTTCTTCACAACACTTAACTCCAGCAGTTGCTAAATGGAATTCATCCGGGCATGACAGTGATGACGTGAAAGTGCTGATGTCTAGATGTTCTTTTCCCATTACACTGGTCACTGATGGGATAAATCATAGGTGCACAGGTGCCTGGCTGCCAATAATGCAGTTTATTTAGTAATCTTGACAAACATTCACATCCATTTGCAATAATACATAGTAAATTTCTTTCTTTTCAATATTGCTTGTACCATTGCTTTAAAAATACAAGTGGGTAAGATATATATTTAATTGCTTTCAGTGTTATGAAATATATATGTGATCATATAATAGGTTAGTGAATTTTTTGAAAAGTGAAAGGCACTTCCCATGGCAACAAAGACTAAGAATCTGTAAAATGATCTTCGATAACTCTTCTTTGTTGTAGTTACTGACTAGCATAACTGTAGCAGTTTATATCCCCAAGGATGAGATCTAAATCCTAAAAGAAAAAATCTGGAACACTGTCTTAGATTGAAAAAATAAAATCAGTCCGTAATTGATATAGACGTTCTTTATTCACTTAGTTGTGCACAGAATTCCACAGTAAGGCAGCATATGGCTACACAGATATATGAGGATGAGTAGAAAGAGAAAAATAAAGGTCACACTAACAAAGATGAAGAGAGCTTAAATCAATGTATATATTGGCTGCTGTTTTTCATCTTTTAAAATACAACAAGTCTGTATTTGAATCATGCCTTCAAAGTGTTTAGATATATTTGCTAACTTATTGTATAGTGCTTCAAGTATGAAAGTGGCTAGTAAAAATTCTCAGACTAACAGGATTTTTAAGGGATTCTAGAAAGCTGGATAAAAGTGATCAATCACATGTTAATAAGCACATATGTTTGATATATTAGATCATCTTGATTAAACAAAGTTAAATATTTTTCTTACTGTAGAGAATACTCAGAATTTTGAATGTGATTAATGTGCATGAAGAACTTCTAAAAGAAGAGATATTCATACCTTTCTCATACTTATTTTCATGAATGTGTCAAGGGATTTGTGTGTGTCATTTGACATTTGCTTCTGGAATGTTAACCTAAATTTGTTATAGTCTATTAAAATTGAATAATTATGAGAAATAAAATATATTTTTCTTTTCTATTTGGTATTTTATTGCTTCATATAAAATCAATTAAAATTTTAAATGCTTTGGAAAATTATAGAAAAAAAGGAATGTCTTAGCACCTGTTCTCATGAAATTTATAACCCAGTAAAATAGGAAAACCTATAAAAATGGCTAATATAATTTAGACATTGATAATTATGATAGTAAAATACAAAAACATGGTCATAAAAATGTAGAGAAATGAGGGGCTTGATGAGCAAATCAAAGTATTTTATTTGCTAATATGGAATCTGACTTGGCCTTGAAGGTGAGCAAGGCTATTATGGTGGACCTTTGCTGTGTTGTTTTGGTTTTCCAAAATCTGAGCATCATTTTAGTTCAAGGTAATGTTTATTTGGTAATTTTGATGGGAGACAGAGCTTTGCCTCATACTATAGATGGGGGAGGGCAGATTCTCCTACTCCCTACTCCATGCAAGCTAAAGTTGGTCTAATGGGACTCTCTCAAGGGACTTGGCACCTTGAGAAATGCTAAGATGTGATAGTGTAGAATTCACATTTGCTCTTGGTAGTAGAGGTCAGATACTGAAGTCAACAGGGTTGTGGTGGTGGCAATGCTAGCCCAGTGTTCTTACCTGGCTGCTTCTAATCTTGAACTTGACTCTGGTTCCCATGGCCCAGTCTTCTAGTTTCCTCTCTTTTATCAGACATTATCTGTGACTTCCTGCTGATTTTGAGAACTATATCACCTTTCATCAAATTCCTCCTTTTTCTGCCAATTGGTCAGAATTGGGTTTTTGTTACTTGTAAGCAAGGACCCTACTGATTCAGCTTTAAAAGTTGAATATGGAGGAAAGGGTATTCCTTGGCTTCTGAGGTACAAGTTCAGCAAAGACGAAGAAGCATGTATTGTATGTTTGGCTTTGTTAAACCAGAAAAGAAGAAAGGTGGCAGGAAATAGTCTAAAACATAGCATTCTAAACTTTCTGGATTCATGTCATCCTTAGTTCTGAATAATAATGTTGTTACAGTACCCCTTGGCAAACAAAATACCTAACAGTTCCTTTTACTAAGAAATTATGTCCAAACACTATAATGTAGCAGTTTGTGCAGTGTATGGTGAGTGTTGCTGTGATTCTCTCAAAAACTTAAAATATTCCCAGTGCCCCTGTGAGTTTACAAAAGCTCTCCAGGGTGACCCAGCCCACTGTTTGGGAAACATAGGCTTAAAAGATTCTTGGTATTTTACTTTTTTAAAAAAAGAAGTATGTTTCTCATTTCATACTCATAATATTTCTATGAGATTTGAAGTTGGGGATACTGAGGTTCACAAAAGTTAAGTAACTAGGCTAAGGATAAATAAGTAGCTAACATGCAGAGAATTGAACCCAAATCTTTATTTTCTTAAGCTATGATCACCATAGCAATTATATTTTGTGCCTGGAGTGTGTGGTCATGGGGCTATAGCTATAAAAATGGAGGATATTCTGGTAAAAATTGTGCAGAGAAATAATTGTCAGGATGACGAGTTTGTGCATTCCATGAGTGTCAATATAATTTTGCAACTTGTCCTTTGCTTTCAAATAGTTCTAGACTGCAGATTCCTTAAATATAAAGACTTTAATCTTGTCTGTATCATACCTCATACCATAGAACCTAAACTTGATACTCAGTATATATTTATTAAACTTTTATTTGTGTTGAAAATTGATATGTTAAAGTAATGTTTTACACCGATAAGATTTGTTCTACAGTAGGAATGATTAGGAACTTGCTCATATAGAAGACTCATATAGAATTCTGTTTCTTGATTCATTTGCTCATTCTTTATTAATTTATTCAACTGACAGATATTATTGAGTACCTCTCAAAATTGTTCATATTATTGAAAAGGTTGAATGACATGACCAACACTTAGAAGCCTTTGTCCATGTCTGTGTTTTGACATATGCCATTAGTTGTATCACTTCAGTTCTTGATATTAAAATATAGAAAGACTTCAATAATGTATTAAGGTGATAAACAATCAACAGTAGAAAGTCATAAGAATTTCTACTGTTATATTATAAACTTTAGAATATCCAGTTCTGAATTTAGAAAAAAAATATGGATGCATTTTTCAAGTAATTAAAATAGGATTCTTTTGATTGCTTATGAAAATATTAATTTTGAGTGTCAGGTAGCTTCTATAGCCAGGTGATAAAATTTTTCAGCCATGGTATGATTTTGTTTAGGTGCCTCATTATAGTGTTGTGACTATAAATGAAAGCTATGTTAGGTAAAATTTTAGGTGGATTTTGTGGTATTTATATCTCAGTGAAATATCTGGTTCATGGAATTATAGACAAGAAAACGAAGTAAAAATGATATGTAAGTGTATATTATCAAAATTGCTGAAAGAACTTATTTATTTTGCTATTCTTCCTAAAGAAGATATTTCCCTTTAAAATATGATCAGGTATGAGACCAAATAAGTCTCTTGAATTTACTTGTGTGACCAAATATACACACACATTTCTAGGACACGTATACTACTAATATGATCAAACAACAATTCTTATTATTTCATGTTTTCCTTTTATCTTCTTTTGAATCATACTCCCTTAAGATATTTCCAGATATACTGAAATATAAAATGTGTTGTTTCTTTTTCAGGTTTCCTGTAATATTGCTATATTTCCTTAGAATATGTGTTTGAGTAATCAAATGGCTTTGAAGTCAAGAGGTTTTAAATGAAGTAAATTATTTTCAACTTTAAAAAGTCATCTTGGCTCAAAGGCATAATTCTTTAGACGGGTCTCTGGTATCCATCATGCTTAAGTGCATTGATATTCCTGGATTTGTAATTTTATTTTTACTAAGAATAGGCAAATATCCTTATTTGGAGAAAATGAGATTTCTCTTTAAGAAAACCCATAAAACATTAACTTAATACAATAAAATGTTTTGTGACTTTATATTAAATAGTGATGATTAGGAAGGAGTCCTTGCATTTGATGTTGCTTAATATTTTGTGATTAAATCTTTCTTGACTTTTCTGTGATATTAAAATTATTTTGAAATTCCAATGATTTGTTTTTCTATGACAACTTCATAAGCAGGAAAGAACATTGAAATCAACTATTTATTATGGTTTATCAGAGTTAGAAACTGGCATGCATTTAGTTGAGCTTCTAATTTTGAAAAGTAAAAAATCCGGACTTCCTTTTCTATGTTAAATACAGATGTATTAAGAATTTTCAGACTCTCATAATTGTATATTTCATAAATACTGGAATATAATGGTTTGTGTATAAATAAATTTTTTTCCTTAAAAATAAGGATGGCTGTTAGAGGATGAGAGTAAGTAGATGATCTCTGAAAGTTTTTCTGGTCAGAATTTTATATCATGCTTCTATTAGTCTGGGTACTGTTCTAAGCCTTTTACCCATTCATTATTACTAGTCCTCTAAGTCTTAAAAAATAGTAACAATAAGAGTAAATTACTAATGTTTTACAGTGTAAGTTCCCACCACACAGAGATTTGTAATTAATTGTGAAGTATATTAAAATTACAAGTTTCAAATATAATCAGCCTCTATCTTTTGGACTCTCATGATATGCCAGACATTGCTTTAGCTTCCAACTCTACTTCAGTAAATAAAATAGGCAAGCACCCTCTTGCTCTGCCAGGTCCAATGCATCAGAGAAAGAGGAATATAAGTAAATAAATGAATACTACTAAAACAATGTGATTTTTTGAAGGCCTCTTTGAGGTTGAATCATTTTAGCTGAGACCAGTAGGGTGAGAAGGATAAAGGGAATGGGGTAGGGAGCATGAAGGGCAGTTCTGGCAGAAGGAATGGCATATGTAAAGGCTCTGAATGACAGAGAATGCTGAATTCTGATGTTCAGTAGAGAGAGCCAGAAAAAAGTGTCATGAAATGGTACTCTCCAGATCAGAGAGGACTAATATTTGTAAACAACTATTATAAACAAGTAAGTTAGTGCAGATTGAAATTTACCCTAGAATTACCTCCTTATTCGAATGGGCATGTTTTTCTTTCTTTCTTTCTTTCTCTTTCTTTCTTTTCTTTCTTTCTTTCTTTCTTTCTTTCTTCTTTCTTTCTTTCTTTCTTTCTTTCTTTCTTTCTTTCTTTCTTTCTTTCTTTCTCTCTCTCTCTCTCTCTTCTCTCCTCTCTCTCTCTCTCTTTTCTTTCTTTCTTTTTTTTTTTTTTTTTTTTTTTAATATTTTAGGCGAGGCAACCCATGGTTGACTTCACAGATTGCAAGGACCTTGTCAGCTCACAATCCCTTATTTTTTTTATTTTTTACACCTACAGCACCTGGTCTTCCTAGGTGGTCTCCCATCCAAGTACTAACCAAGCTGGACCCTGTTTAGCTTCCGAGATCAGATGGGATCAGGCACGATCAGGGTGGCATGCCCGTAGACTGGGCATGTTTTCTGATAAGCTTGTTTTGTAAGTCAAATTAAAGATAGAGTTATTAAATAGAGCAACAAAAATTGCACTAAATTTGCTCCCTATCATTTCTAGGGAACAAAAGATTATTTCTCTCTTTTTCATATTTGTGGTAATTATGAATTACTGTATCGCTTTCACCACAAGTAGTTTCTAGAATGCCCAGAAAGCATAAATATGAATATCATTTGTTACATGTGTCCATGTGGAAATACATTGAGAACTTATTATTTTTTTTGGTAGAATTGTGATTCTCAAAACTTTGATATCTTGGGCTTTTCAAATACTAAAACAAAAAATAATAAACACCCCATCTAAACTTGTCAAATCTTAATATATACCCTTATTTGCTTTAGGTATCTATCATTATGGGTCCAGGCAAAGCACCCTATGTATTTCTCTTTAATTGATTGATTGATTGGTGACATTGGTTAACAAAATCCAGTAAGTTTCAGATGTACAATTTAACAGTAAGGCATATATATATTGCATTGTGTGTTCCCCTCCCATAGTAAGAATTTTTTCTGTCATCACGTATTTGACTCCCTTGAGCCCATCTACCTTCCTCCTTCCCTTCTTCCCCCTCCCCCACCCTCTGGTAACCACTAGTCTATTGTCCATATCCATGAGTTTTTGTTTGTTTGTCCTATTCATTTGCTGCTTTTAGGTTCATATCTCATATATAAGTGATATCATCTGGTTTTCAACTTCTTCTGTCTGGTGTATTTCACTTAGCGTGATTATCTTGAGGTACATCCATGTTGTTGCAAATGGCAGTTTTTCATCTGTTCTTATGGCTGAGTAATATTCGTCTTTGATTACATTACCTTCCCTTCTCAGAAAAAAAATACCATCCTACATTTGCTGTTTTTCACCCTTCAGAGGGCTTTATTTTTTTATTATACATGTATGCATTCATAAGCAATATAAAATATTGTTTTGAACTTAAATTCATGAGGATTCATGTATCTCTAGTTTTTTCATCTTAGCTGTTGTATAGGCTGACTTACTGTACAATGTTTTATGAATGTACCATGTGATTTATACATTCTTTTGGTGATGAACATTTAATTTTTTTCCAAATCTAACTTACCCTTCCTTAACTTCTGTCTTTCTCCATTGGTATACTTTCCTCTCCCCAAAATTTTAGTGAATCCTCTTTTAAGAAGTTATCTTTGTGATGATAACCTAACATTACAAACATAAAAACTATCTTTTAAATTTCATTTTAATTTATTAGTATAATATTATTAAAACAGATTGGAATAGGGTATAATTAGTGCAATTCTCAAAAATCAGTAATTGCTCTTTAATGATGGTTTAAAAATATAGCCAGATGTTTATAGGCTTAGAAAGATCCTGTTTGTATGTTTTTTCTCAGGTTAGCCAATCAGTATTCCTAATTATCACTTTTTAAAAATTTCTATATAATACAGGCTTCAGAGTCCTTAGAAAGGTTGATTTTAATAGACATTCAACTTATGAATGCCATATGATTATATTTATATGCCTTTAACATGCTCAACTAAGAAAATAAAACATGCCTTTTTGGTATACAAATTAATAAATGTCTCAGGTTTGTTGAATGATAGATTCTATCTTTTCTACAAGAAACACTACATTCATCACTTAGATGAATTATAGGAGGTACTATACAATGTACAATCAGAAGTAAGTTATTATTCAGCATGATTAGAAAAATCATAATGAACTATGTTGAGAGTTTATTTAAAAGACACATAACAATTTTTTAACTCTAAAAAAACTTTTCTCTTCAGTTCTTAAAGTACCGAATAGAGTTCTTTGAATTGTTTCAGGTCTCTTTGTTTGCTTGATTAAAATCATGTTGTTCTTTTGGCTCTGAGTCACAAACATAAAGGTGAAATTATCTTTTCAGAAAAAAAAGTGTGAGCTTATCTGAGTTTAAGCTTTTATCAGTAAAACACTTAGATGTCTACTAAGAAATATTAGACTTTGGGATAGCTCTAGGGACACAAATTTGGAATTTTTTGGATTGTGAGGTAGGAATGCCTCGTGATTGGCAAAGTTAATTTTAGAAGATTTATTCTTGGAAGCAACAGAATTCAGTCATTGCCATATTGAAATGTCACGGTTTCTTATGCCAAAAGTAAAACACATGCCATTCAAATTATTCTTTATTTCCACATACGTTAGGTAACTAACATCCACCAACAGTGTGCTGATTAGTAGGCTTTGTCTATGTTGATAATTTTTTTTTTCAATTTAAAGTTGTATACAAATATGCTTTCTCTGCCTTGTTTTTCAAAAAATTCTCAAGGAAAGTGAGGTATTCAGTTTAACATTACATAACATTCATGAAGAATTTATCATTTTATGGGGATTAACTGACATCACTAGAATTTCTTAATAAGGAGAGTAATCATCAAGTAAATAAACCGTTAAGTTGAGGAAAAATTTGTTAGTGGATAACATTTATATCAAACGAGTTAAACCAAAGAGAGCTAAAAATAAGATTTTTTTTATATTTATGAAAGCAAAACTAATTTTAGAGAAAAATATTCTGAGCTTTAGAAGCAACAAAGCTATATAGTTTTTTAATAAGAAACGTATTCAATACATATTGATTGCGTGCTTACTTTATGACTCACTTTAGGGGACATGATTAAATTATTATTATGATGTAAGGTGAGTGTTGCCATTTCTTTTTTTTTTTCATATTTATCCTGTTTGAAAGGATCATGTCTTCATTTAAATAGAGTGGAGCAGGGGGCTCCCATTAAACAGAGGGAAGGGCACGTTCATTATCCTACAGATATTTGGGACAATCAAGGAAGGCCCTCGTTTGTGCCACCCCATTTCCTAAATTTTCAGCTGAAGGTGTGGATTGTTTCCTGAAACAATTGCTGGTCTTTCAGCTGAAACCAGCTCAGCCCTCTTTCCATTTTCTGGCAAGTGTAAATGTGTAGCCTTGCTTCATTCTTGCCAATCTATGGCTTTGTGTGTACGTGTATGTGTGTGAGTGTGTGTGTGTGTGTGTGTGTGTGCGCGCGCGCGCATGTTTAAGAAAAAAAAAAACCTCTCATCCACATAATTCAAGACAAAAAAGCACAAACTATTAATTCTAGGTGGGTGGCTTTTTATTTCACTTGGCAGGTAAAAGGTTATTAAATTAACTTCCTTAATATTGTACTTAAAATGCAATTAAGTGTTGCCATTTCAACAGTTGAAATAGCTAAATGTCAGAGATTTTAATTAATTTGCTTGATATCACAAGGTAGCAGCAGTGGAATTCAAACCCAGATCTTTATACTTCCAAGATTTCCATTTTTATTTCTCTACAGTAGTGCTCTATTTGTGAGTGTGTGTGGGGTGGGGGTGGGGGGTGGCTGGGTGGAGTGGAGAAAAATTATATAAAAGGCAGGAAACAGGCCATTCAAATAAAATGCAGCACTTTATTCTGAGCTATATCATTCATGTAATTTGTATTGAGTAGATGGGTGAATGGAATTTAAAATATTAATCCATTTTTGTACAAAAAATTGCAATTTTTTTTCAATCAGGGAAGAGAGTAACCACCATTATCGTCCTTTTCAACTCCTTTCATCATACTGCTATCAGAATAAAAGCTTTGCTAGTAAATGTTCAGTGGCTTTTCCCTTTGTTTATAGAATAGATTTGAAACCTATTAGCCTGATATTTTAAATCTATTAAATTTTATTTAATTTATATGCTTAGCATTTGTATAAGCTATTCAGCTTATCAAATACACTACCTCAGTCTTCCAGATATACTTCAATTGGCCTTCAAATATGTCTTGTGTTTTCCTCTAAGTCCTGTTCACAGTCCTCTTGATATAATAAATCCCTTCCCTGCTATCCAAATTCTATTTATCCTTCAAGACCCAGTTTGAATACTTCTGTTGTGAAATAGTTGCTGACTAGCTCAGCTCATCATTGCGTGTGTGTGTGTGTGTGTGTGTGTGTGTGCGCGCGCGCCGCGCGCGCGCTGGTCTCCTGTAATTCTTGTCACTCAAGAGACATATTAAAATTTCAAGTCAGCATCAAAGGAAGATCATGTATTTATTGGAACTTGAGTGTAGTGTTTTCTCTTGAGTATAACAAAGAACTTGGTCAAGGAAGGTAGCTCTTCTCAGTGGGAAAATGCAGAAAGATGCTCACAGAGGGAAGAATGTAAGACATGCAGATGCTTTTATGATTGTTTGCTAAGGCATCCAATAGGAGTGATTGTTAGGTACTGTTATCAATACAAGTATTATTATTATTGAGTCATTTATTGCCTTTATATATCTCATCCAAAATTCTAATATTCAGATGTGTTATACAGATATGTAAAGTTTAAGATTCACTGTTACGACATACAATTGTCACTGTCTGGGCTCTAAACTCTGAAGGCAAGGATTTTGCTTTCTCTCAGTGACCAACACAGCTTTATGTGGATGCTTAATTAATTTCTATTTTATTTACTTGATTATTAACAGCACACTAATATATATGGTTGTATGTGTGCATCTGAAAAACAAAGGCTACCTTCTATGCTCACTCTACAATGTTTACCATAAAAGAGTGTTATTCCCCAAATTATAAATTAATATATAAGTAAATTATTTTCTGGGATGGATATTAATGATCTTTATTCTGATTATCTTAATTATCGGGTTAGTAAACAAGAGGAGTTTTACTTCTCTAAGCACTTCAGCTCATGGCATGTCAATAAAAATTAGATAATGTTTTTGATGTCTGTATGAGGTACATTGAGGGACGACATTCCCTTAGCTGAAAAACCTAACCTGTCTGACTTGTATTTACTTATACAAATACTCTCATTCATTTTACTAATAACAATGTGGAGATAGGAGGCAATTTAGAGTTCTTTTTATCATTTATTTTATCTTTTTCATACTATGATTTTTGTCAACAAATAATATTAATCCACTGTTATTGATTATAAATACTGAGATTGGGGGAAAATATTCATAAAGACTTGGAGATGATTTTCATTTGTTAGACAAAGAAGAGTCTTTCCATGTCTTTTAGAGTGTAGCATGTCTAGCAAAGATGTTCAACGTTTTCTATTATGCTGTACCAGTTGGCAAAAGATGATGATGCTCTGGACTTTTGTTGTTTACTGAAGTCTAAGCATATTTTGTTTGTCTTTACAAGGACAGACTGCTCTGTTTCATAGTTTTCTAAAGCAGTTTAAGGAGTTGAATTTCAAAGAAGTGAAATGTGTTATTTAGACCTGAGTAGATTTAGCAGTGTGTATTCTAGATCACAGTTTGTGAAGCATGAT
The DNA here is from genome assembly GCA_003508835.1 of Eonycteris spelaea. Taxonomy (NCBI): domain Eukaryota; kingdom Metazoa; phylum Chordata; class Mammalia; order Chiroptera; family Pteropodidae; genus Eonycteris; species Eonycteris spelaea. Next base: position 8,588,123 of record PUFA01000033.1, on the reverse strand, counting down.
AGTGAAAAACCTCATCTTCCAGAAATGACCAGTCCTTTTCATTTACTTTTTAGGTTTATTTACTTTTATTTACTTTGTTGGTTTATTTTATTACCATTGAAATAGTGACAGAGTAAGTCAAATTGCGATTTTGAATTTTATTGACAGTTTTATCCTTTCTTCCATCATAGTGATATGTAATTATAGCTAACACACATAGTAGGTATACTCTTTACCAGGCACTGATCTCTAAGCTTTTCACAAATATTAAATCTTTTAATTCTTACATAACCATTTGAGGTGCACAGTGTCATTATTCCCCTTTTAAAAATGAGAATTCTGAGCTAGGATGCTGTTAATTAACTTGTACATGTCACTCAACTAGTTATTGTGAGAGCTAGCATTCAAATCCAACCACTCTGCTATACTAACTCAGCCACTAAATTTTTGCAGTGCAGAAAGTGAATGTAAAATGTAGGTTTTGAATTGCATTAATTTAATCATTAGCACAAATGGAGATACTAACTATGTCTAGCAAACATTTCAGAAGTTGGGTTGTGTGAGAGTCATGCTTGTTATCATATAGGAACACACTAAAACTTATCAAATGTGAATACAGTTTTTGCACATGTTAATAATACGTAGAGTCTGAGAGAATAGAGCTAGGAAGTTTAATTTAAGATGATTTCAGTACCATTCATTAAAAAAATATTGATTTGTGATGGAAGTGATATATAGCCCCCGAATTTAATTAATAGATATTCATTGTTTATGGAGAGTAAAGTTTATTTATTTGTGAGCTTTATTTGCAGATTTTATAACAAGAATTTAATAGACATTTACAAACACTTTATTCAATAACAAAAGAATCTAAAATTTTTTTTCAAGTGGAAAGTAGGCATGTTCTAAGACATACTGTATCATAGGTTATAAAACAAACCTCAACAAATTTAGAATTTAAAGTATATACAGTGTATTCTCTACTACATGGAAACAAACTAGAAAAATCTACAAACACCTAAACAATATACATCTAACTAATCCATGGGTTAAAGTGGAAGCTTCAAGGAAATAAATATACATTGAACTGTATGATTATTAAAATATAACATCAATATTTGCGGGACTCAACTAAAGGAGTGCTGAAGAAAATATATTGCACTAAATGCATACATTAAGAAGAAAAATCTCAGATTAATAATCTAAACTCCCACTTTGAGAATCTATAAAAATAGAGCAAAATAAATCCAAAACAAAAAAGAAGAAATAAGAAAGCACACAGATCCTTCAGTGGGTAAATGGCTAAACAAACCATGGTACATCAACAGCATGGTGGAATACTCAGAAAACAACAACAAAAACAAAATACTGATACACACAATGACCTGAATGAATCTTGAAGAATTATGCTGGGTGATAAGCAGCCTCCTAATGTATGTATATATGGTTTGAAAAACATTCATAGAACATTCTTGAAATGACAAATTATAGAAATGGTAAACAAATTCACGTTTGATTTGCATTTGTATCAGAGTTTCCAGAACATTAGTCTGAGGATATGATCTGGATTTAGTTTTGATTCTACCATTATTTTTGGGAATTAACTTTTTGGGCTGGTTCCAGGCTAAGTGGTAAAGTAGATAAATCATATGCGTGATGCTATCCTACCTCCATTTTTCTGGGCTTCTCCTTGTCCTCATTCCTGTTGACTATGTTACTCATCCATGCCCACGAGTCTTTGGACTCAAGTGGTTGCTAACTCTGAGCCAAATGTGAGTTAGGGATAATGACTTAAGATGTTTTATTTTCCAGTGAGTTCGAGTTTAGTAGAGAATCTCTCAAGACTGAAAGGCTATCATGACTCTAATGGCAGATAGTGAAGAGGATGTTGTGCTCAGGAGGCCCCCGCGGTGACTCACAAACCATGTTTTATGGGCAGCTGTCATAAAGTTATTCTGGACTCTGCTTTCCTCATAATGCATCAGAGTTTTCTAAGTTAAAATTCTTAAAATGAATGCATTGCTTTCTTCTATCCAAATGTAATTTTCAATAGTCATTAAATTCAGGTGGGGAGCGAGGTACATTTTTAATGAACAAGTTTGAGATAAAAGAAATTTGGTAGTGACATTTGCATATTACTTACCTTCAGGTGATAATTCCAGTGATTTTTGGTGTGGCATGTAGAAACTTCCATCAATAAGTAGGCTTTTTGAAGCTGTTTTCTTTACTGATCTAAAGGCCCATATTTAATATGGCATGCGATCAAAACCTTCATGGAAAAATGTATTTTAAGGACTTGGTAATGCATTGAATGGCCTTCTTATTCTTGAAGCATATTTTTTTTCTTTCAAGTTCTGACCTTGTTTTTCAAAATGCAAAATCAATTGAATATTTGTTACAAGCAAACTCATATGTGCAAAATCTATATCAGTAATTGGGGGAAAAAATGAGGAGAGGAAATTTTGTAGCAATTCCTTCCCACGGCTATTTAGCAGGACTCATAGAAATTGGCAGCTGATTAGAGGTTTTAAGCTCTTGCAATCATTTCAGTCCTTACTTGTGAGATTACACCATTCTTAGTCAGTAATTCTTAAAATCAGAGTTTATTCCTCCTAAGCCCTCATAGAAGTGGCAAAGTACTAGGGAAAAAAAGCTATTTTCTTCAACTGACAACCGAGAATGTGATTCTATTTTTTATAGCTATTTTTGTCTCATCAGTCCTTCAATATACTTTGAAATGAGTGTTGTTTTCCATTCTAATATCAAGTTGGTGAGTTATTTCTAGCTGTCAGACGTTTTGGCATTTTTTTAAAAATTTTTTTTATGCCTTCATTCCACAGAGCGTTTTTTAGTGATGAGGACTACATGTGCATGCACATATACTTGAACTATTTTCAGAGAGGCAAGGTTCTCCATTTTTTTAATTAACTATTTTCTAGGAAACTAAAAAGGGTTGTTTAGATCAGTATTCTTCATTATTCATTAAAACATCATTTAGGCAAGGGACTTACATTATATACAGATTTTTTAATTGGTACAAAAAAGTACTTAGTACATACATGTATTCCTCAGAAACTAGAATCAAACTTTCTGTGAGCCCACTAATACCCCTGGTGAGAGAAGGGCAACATTTAATAGGGTATAATATTTTGCATTTAAGACAGGGTTAAGAAAACTATATTTATTTGAGAAAATTTTTCACTGAAAATATAACTTGGTATTCCTGTTCCACGTTTATCAAAAAGTATGTTAATTTTAAAAATAGCTTTCAGAATATTTTAGCCTTAAAAATGAAAATTATAGTCAATTTGTAGGTTCTCTTGGTTCCTCTGGAAACCCACGTCTTCCCTTTGTACTCATCACAGGGCTTCGTATATTACTGAATTATGAGATTTTAGATATGGAAAAAATATCTTAATGAGAGGCAAGTTCATTTAATACTGAGTAAGCTGAGATTCACAGAGTTTTAAATGTCATACTCAGTTCACACAGATCATCTAGAACTCCTGATTTGAAGCAGATGATATTTTCTGTAAATGCAGAATATTTATTATTGGTTGAAAACTTTTTAGAATGAAGTCATGCTAGTAGCTTCCGAATTGATAAATTATTTGTGGACGATATTGTTTTTTTTTGAAGGGACAAATAAATGTCACCTTTTATTTACTTTTCTGCTTCCTGGATTTCTATCTATATGAATTTTGAAAGATTTGTCTTCAGCACATGTCAGCCAAAATTACATTATTATATAGATAGCATCTGTGGCATTATGTATAAAAATTAGAATTTCTAACTTCTACTTGCATTCTACATTACTTTGGGTAAGTTAATTTCAAATTTTACATGAACATAGACTGCTGGATATTAATATACTGAAAGAATTACTGAATTTAGAGTGAAGTCTCCTTACTCTATGATCTTGACAAACAGGGTAGGTTATTCAGAAGTTTAAGGTAGATGACTGACATGGCACACCAGGTTTTGCCTTAGGGACCACAGGTCATTAGTACTGAGGCTGCCTATTCTGCCTTTCTCCATGCTCACCCCAGTGGCTATTGCACTGAGTTTTGTAGTGAACCACCTCAAATTCTCTTTCAAGTAAGTGGACAGACATACTAAATATTGAGTAGAGAGTTTGACAAATACTGGGTGTCGAGGTTAGTAAAGACTGGTGGCAGAAAGTGAGTGGGGAGCATACCTACAATATTGTGTGGTTTGAGGCCTGACCTAAGGGAGCATTTCTGGAGAAGCGAAAGCTGAAATGTGCTTGATAGGTAATTCTCTAAAAAGAAGGGAGAGACCACTGTTTCACTCAGGTGAGACAAAAATACAAAGCTATGAGCACGAGGAGCACAATGTGTTCTAGAAAATGAAGGTATTTTAGAAAGACCGGAGAAGGATTGTCACAGTGTGGAAGTAGAGAGAAATAAAGCCAGTGAGATAGAAAAGTCACCTCAGAATGGCAGAGCTAAATTCAGACAATTCACAAGACTTCAGTACTTCTAAATCTCTCCATCCTAAATATGTAAGTCGAAGTAAAATAATACTAGTCTTTAAATAAGATATAACACTTACACATATACTGAAATGAGAGGTAGGTTCTTTCCAAATTTTGGTTGTAGAACTTTAGACAAATTACTCAAAGCTGAACAAATCGTTTTCTCACACATGCTTGGTCTTCTAGTATGTAATACAAATCTATCAAGGAGGCTTATAAATCATAATATGGATTTCGAATTTTACCCTAATAAACTGGAGTTATATTGAAGGATTTTTCACTAGGAATTTTTATGATCACTTGATTTTTCAAAAGATTATATTGTCAGCATTGTGGAAAATAGTCAAGAGGAGATATTGAGATAAGGTAGTAGAAGAGAGACCTTTTGAGGGAGGTGACATGCTTTCTCTGTGTAAGTAAGCACTCAGGTAGTGTCAGTGGTGATAGAAATGAGAAAAAGGACCCAAGAAGTATTCAGGAGGCTGGAGCGACAGAATGTACTGATCAATGAAAGCAGAGGGTAGAGGTAGGCTGTTTCCAATGTGAAAGAAAGATGAATTAGTGAGGGACATGTAGAGTGAGTGCTTGTGGAATATACGGGGGAACTGACCCACTAGCACTTAAATATACTCGTCGGCTGACATAGATCTGGAAACATGAAGAATTAAAACAATAGAAAGACAAGGTCGGGGCTTAAACAGGAAGAGGATTGTTTCTCACAGCTCTTTATTGGTGTGGCTCCAGGGACCTTAAGGGGAACTTGTTTGAGCAGTTTGTTTACTTTCTTTGCATATCCAGTCCGCAGGGCTTCAGATGAACACGGTCCTCTTTATGGCTGGACAGCCCTTAGGTCTTCTCGTCTAGTGATGGAACAGCCTTTTTTTTTTTCACCCTCCAGTTTTTCCTTAGCATTTCATCTCCTGAACTCCTGCCGTTGTTGGGATGTACCTGGAAAGTGTCAGGCATGGTTTATGATTCATGAAAGAGTACAAATTGGCATTTTACCACTATTCATTTTCAAAACCAAAATTTGAGAATGAAGGAAGAAATGATTCTCTGGTGAGTAATTGGTCTATACTAGAAAAATTTAGAGGCATTTGTTATGTGCATTTAAAAGGAGCTATTTAATGGAATCGTATTTTGTTTAATGTAAACTGATCCCATAACATTTTATGAATTATACTTTGCTGTGATATTTGGAGTAGGCATTTAGTTCAAAATGTTAAATCAATTCAGCAATTTATAATGTAACTTAATAAACACAAAATATCCTAGAATATATGAAAATCTCTTCATGAAGTTGTGATGACCTTAAATTTTTTTTAAGTCTACTGTAGCCATGAATTACCTTAAGATTGTATTAAGCAAGTGTGTTATTCAGGAGTAATATATGATTTGTTAGATATCAATCTTTGGACTCATTTTATTTATTAGATGTTTATTATATCTCGTAAATTTAATAACCTTTAATTTTTTATGTTGTTGGAACTTCATGATAAAAATTAGAATATTAAAAAAAATATGTTATAAAGAAAAATGGCAAGAATCACCCATTATTAAAACCTATAGATAATTTTTTATATAAATGATATATATATATATGTGTGTGCAATTTTTTTCAAGGCTACTGAATGTTCCTTAGGTATATAACTTTAACCATTTTTTACTAATTCATCTTTTGGATGTACATACTTTATTTAACCTCGCCTATATATCTGGACATATATATATATATATACACACACATACACATACATATATACATATACATATATATAAAACATTTCTATCTTTGACAAGTTATTACTATTAAAATAAGATTTTCATGAGCATCCTTAAACATATAATTGTTAAATAAACCTGTTAATTTTCTAAGGATACATTTCTACAAGCAGACTCATTGGATCAAAGTATTTGAAATCTGTCTGTTGATGAATATTGTCAATTTTCTTTTTGACCAAGATGTACCAGGCTAAAAAGAATTCTGAAATGTGATTACTAGGCTAGATTAATGCAGTATTTATGATTATTGTTTCCCTGAAAAATCATAAGAAAATGGGTTCTTTACCATTTAAATCAAAAAGTGGTCAGTTACTAATGTAGGCCTCTAAGGAAATGTCTTTTTTTTCCAAAGTCACTTTTCATTGTTGTACCAGTCATTGTCAAAAAGAAGAATATTTTCCCCTTGTGTTTAACATGTAGAGAAATCATCAGTGTCCAGGTAAGCAAATGTCAGATTTAGTGTGTCTGGACATCAATTTTACCATTACTATGTGAGATTATATTGTTTTACTGTCCTACATGATTTGTCTATCAAGTCACATTTGACAAATATATTGATGTCAAAATTTGCTATATACTATTAATACCACTTGATTGAAATTATCTCGGGCCACACTGCTACCAAAGAATACATAGAATTGCCCACTTATTTATTATTTCCATTATTATATAATGGAAAAAGAACAGAGATTAAAGTGTTTTACAAAAGTGTTCTCCATTTGGTTGAGAAGATAGGCTCTCCTTTAGTCTTTTTATTTTTCAAAGCCTATATTCTTCAAATATTAGACTGGGGGGAAAAAACCCCGAAACACCTGTTAGTAGGAATTCATCCAACAAGTATTTACCAAAATCAATGCTCTTGTCACTATGAAATCTGAACAAAAATTATTGAAATAAGGGAGATTGAGCTAAATGGTGATACCATTTAGCCCACTTTGAGACACGTAATGGGTGTGGGCTGTGGCAGCAGACTGCCCGTTTTTGAAACCTGATGAGTTTTTACTAGTTGTGTAATCTTGGACCACATACTTTAACTCCAAGTGCCTCAATATCGTTACCTGTGAAATTAATTTAATAGTAGTTTCTAAATTGGGAGAAATAGCAAGTAGTGATCTTAGCACAATGTTTGGCATATAGTAAGCACTGGTTAAATGTTACCTACTACTTAGATCAGAATAAACTAAAAATACAAAACACATATTTTCTTCCATATGCCACTTTTCTTCTAAAATGGCACATGTTTCTGGACCTGTCACAGGACTATAAGGAAAGTAATGTAACAGCTTGGCTTATGCAAAATTGAGCTGGAGAATACATGAACTATACATCATTGGAACAATTGTGATAAGTATGCAAGGAAGGCAAATTGATTTTCTCTCCTCTTCTTGGGCCAAATTATTTTAATATGATTTTATTTTAAAAGTGTATTATAAAGAAATATAATGAAACAAATTCAGAGTATCACCTGCTTTGGTTTCTCAAATCCCATTTTAGTATGCTTTGCAGCCGTGTTGTTTTTATAGGTAAATAGGTGTTTTCAACCCAAGTGGAATTACAGTTGGAAGATTAAAACTAATCAAAACCTTATTCTTGATGCTAATAGGGAATGTACTAGCATGTCCAAGAGGAAGATGTATGGAAATCTCTGAAAATCCACTTAATTGTTTTAAAGTCTGTGTGTGTGATCTTCTAGAAAACGAGAATAAAAAAATACAATTATAATTTAGTGGGTACATTGAAATTAACAGAAGTAATTCTTGCCATAGTTAACAGCATAACAGAATTTATGGAACCTCTACTCTTTTTAAAAAATACAGATTAATTCTGGGTAGTTACAGAATCTAACCTTTAATTATTCTTAAATATTAATTAAGTACCAACATTCCTTAATCATAATATAGGCAGAATGAGACATGGTGCTTTTAAGTTGGAATTCCAATTCAAAGTAAATGTAATGTAAGGCAGTTGTGAATTTTAATGAATTATTTCATTTGTATTTGAATAACTTCTCCCTATCTACTGCTGCACAGCATCAAAGATTTTGTGTACCCTGGAGCCTTAAAATAGCTATTTCAGAATATTAATTTATAACTGTTCGGGGCCTCTTCTAGGATGCTTTCATACTACCTCCAATTCAAACCCCAAAATTCATAACTATATCCAAAGCAAAGCTTATAAAATTCATCCTAGCATCAACTGAAAATTAAGAACATCTTCATGAGTGAATTCCTGTCACTGAAAAACAGTTCAGTATTATGTATTTTCAGGATCTGTAATTCACAGAGATGATATTAGGAAGAGATCCTCTTCTTCTTCTTACCCCTTCTAACAGCCATTGACTTTCTCTTTAACGAGGCGCCCTGTCTCCCACACAGGGGATGGTCTCATGTTAACCCTGCCCTACTCCTTTTCACAACTTGTTCTCAGGAAGAATTTTGAAAATTGTGTTCACCTTATTATTATTCTTACTAATGGCTGACGACGAAACTTAAATTAGCTGCTTCTAAAGAGCTTTTTTTGTTGTTGTTTAAAAGGGAGAGATTTGTACCAAAGAAATATATCACTAATGGAGAATTTTTAAAAAATTGAATTGTTAGAAATATTTTTCACAGGGGAGGGTCATTACTAGTACTTTCTTGAAATCATGACATAGAATTGATTTGTCTTCTCTACATGTGGACTTAGAACACATACTTTTTATCATTTTAAACCCTATTTACTAATAGGAAACAGATGAACTAATTTTCCTTCTGCTTAAAATGAGGAGATCCAGCTGTTAAAAAGGTGATTATAATTTATCCAGGAAAAATGGAATATTTCCCTGTCAACTTGGGAAAAATCAAGGAGCATACAGAAGTTAAGGTTAACAAAGAGCTAGGGAGAACAGATTGTTTAGATTAATTTTGTATATACTATGCAATATAGAAAACCTCATAATATTTAATTCTTTTTGTTTAATGTAAAAAGAAATCTTCAAAAACAGAAAAAGTTAATATTTCACATCCACACATAATTAACATCTTTGTTGATTTGCTTACTTTCTATACATATTGTTTAGTGACATTGAGATCATATTTGATTTTCTATGTTATATTGCTTTTAAAACATATAGATATCTTCTATGTTAAAATGTTTAAGCATATTAGTCATTATTTAATATTTTATTAGTTTTAACAGTTTAAATTATAATAAACATAGTATTGCTTTTTAAATTCTTTCTAACCTAATAAGATAAACATGTTTCTAAATAAACTTATGTCACTTTAAACATTATTAACATTGACCGCATTAATCATCTGAGATTTGTTTTGTGTCTAGGATGTAAAATGAAGTTCTATAGTGATTTTTTTTTCAAATAATTGATTATATCAGTGTTTTATCTTAAATAACAATTTTCTTCCCACTGATTTATGAAAATCTTTTATCATATATAAAAGGCATCAAACTTTTTGACATTGTTTCTAGATGGTCTATTTTGATATTTTGATGAGTTTGACATTTTATTTGGTAGATCATTCAAATTATGTAGGGAAATAGTTTTTTTTTTAATTGGCCATTATCATTGACATTTTTGAGTTAATTATCTTAAAGAAAAATTAAGCATTACTTTATTAAATGTAGAAAAATATTAAATCCTCTCTTAATCATATAATTTTTTCTTAGCCTAATAAATAAGTAATAAGCATACAGAGAAACAGCTGCATCTGCTAAAAAAAAAAATGTATATAAACATAGGCTTGAGAGTTAATTTCCAAGTGTAAGGCCTCCAGAGACCAATTACTTATTTTATCTTTAAACCAGACCACTTTTAGAAAAATTCAAAAACTGGAAATTGAGGAGAAATGCTGAAAAATGAGTTTGTTTTCTTCTTCCTGATCAATGGTTCTATCAGTTATTTCTGCCCCTTGAATAGCAGGAAGGGAAGATGAAAGCTGATTATTCATCACCACTCCTATTTTTATTTCAGTTGACCCAGTTTTAAAAATAAGAATAAAAATAATTTCTGGCTTATTTTTATGGGCCATTCTGCAGCTTTATTTGGTTTTAAGTTTGCACTAGTTGAATGGTTAATAATTTTGATGACTATATTGCTTTAGCTTTAATAAGTAGTATTATGTTATTAAATTGAAATACAGAAATCAGTTTTTTATCATGTACCCTAATTTTAATGATATCCTACAGTACATGTGACTCCATTAGCAACAGTATATCAACTGGTGATATAAAATAATATTTGGTGTGTTATTTGGATTATATTTGTATGTTAACTTTGCCTCTGTTATTTGGCTTAGATTTAGAGAAATCTGATGAAAATCTTTCAATAACCTGCTTTTTCCAAGCATCCCTATGTATGTATGGTTTTAACAATATTTATTGGTTTAAAGTTAGCTAAATTCATAGGGTTTTATCTTTTACTTTGCTTGTATTAATTTATAAATACCAGGTTCTACTAAATAGATTCGTATTATCAATGCTAGCAACAGATGGAGTATCTTTTGAATCATAATTATTTGGCCAGATAGGGTGATTTTACAGACTACAAGAAAAAGTCTCCTTTCATGTCATAAAAATAAGGTTCTCCTTTTTTGGGTACATTTTCACAATTTCTGTTAAAAATAGGACAGTAAAGGTTGACTTACGCTATTTTGGGAATAAATAAGAGTTGGCTCAGCACTACCAACCTAAAATTCTATTTGAAAATAACCCCTTAAAAGTAAAGCTTGAGTGCTTTTTGTATCTAGCAAATCTCTTAGCTAAATGTCATCATTTTTATGTTTTAATAATGTATGTTTGCTGATTATAGGATAGCAATGATAGGTTCAATTTGCATTTATCTGGTTATATTTGAGAAATTAAAGATTTATTTCTCTAAAGAGCAGTATCAAGAGGCATGTGAGAGCCTCAGGAGTTCAGAGGGCAGGGCAGAGCTTTTTCCTGCACTCTCAAGTGCTAGAAATGGCTCTGCATGGACTGCTTTAAAATGCCATCACTGATCTTGACCTCTGACTACCTTTTCTGGCCTGTCCTTTTCAATCAGTTGTTGAGATAATTTGGATCTCTCCCATTAAGTCTTCTAAGCGCTTCTATTTTTAGACTACCTGCTTTCATTCTAATATGTATCCTTTTTTAAAATATTTATTTATTTTAATTAGTTTCAAGTGTACAGCACATTAGTTAGACACCTATATAGTCCATAAAATGATCCTCCCAATTGCTCCCTTCCTCCCGTGTCCCTCATCCTAGCCAGCATATTAATGCTAACTGCATTCCCTATGCCGTGCTCATGACCATCCATCAGCTACTGATTTGTACTTCTTTAACCTTTCACCCCATTCTCCCAGCACCTGAACCTCCACTCCCCTCTATCATCACAAATTGTCCACTATATTTGTGAGTCTGTTTTTGATTAGTTTGTTCTTTTTATTCTTTAGATTCCACATATAAGTGAAATCATATAGTGTTTATCTTTCTCTTTCTGACTTAAATACCTTCTAGGTCCATCAAAGCGATATCTTTTTCTATCCCCTTCCTTTTAGTCTGTGTATGTCTTTTAATCTGAAGTGAGTCTCTTGCAGGCAGCATGTAGGAGTCTTATTTTCTTATCCATTAATACACTCTATCTTTGAGTCGGAACACTTAATTCTTTTCCATTTGAGGTACTTATTGACAGGAATGTAGTTGTTACCATTTTTCATTCCTGTTTTTGATACATGTTTTTTCTCCTTAAAGAAGTCCCTCCAACATTTCCTGTAATACTGGCTTGGTAATGATAAATTCCTTTATCTTATTTTGTCCGGGAAGCTCTTTATTTGTCCTTCAACTCTAAATGATAGCTTTCCTGGATAAAGCATTCTTGTTTATAGATCCTGGATCTTCATCCTGTTGAATATTGTTTTGCCAAGCCTTTCTATCCTGCATAGTTTCTTTTGAGACATCAGCTGCTACCTTATAGGTAATTATCTGCTTTTATCTTGATGCTTTTAAGATTCTCTCTTTGTATTTAACCTTTGGCATTTTAATTATGATTGTCTTGGTGTGGACCTCTTTGGATCCCTGGTTTTGGGGACTCTCTGAGCATCCTGAGGTTTTATGTGCATTTCCTTCACCAGGTTAGGGAAGTTTTCCATCATTATTTCTCCAAATAGCTACTCAACATCTTATTTTCCTTCAGGTATGCCAATGAAACAGATATTTTGACCTTTAGTAATGTCCCATATACTTCTTAAAGTATTTTTATAATCTCAGAATCTTTTTCCTTTCTCTTCTGATTGAGGGCCTTGGCTTTCCCATCCTCTAGATAGGTCATTTGATCCTCTTCTTTATTCACTTTGTTTATTCCTTTGTTTATTCCATTTAATTTACTTCTCATCTCAGATAATGTATTCTTCATTTTTGGCTGGTTTCCTTTTATAATTTCCTTTTCCATTTTTATGTTTTTTAAATCTTTTTGTTGAAGTTCTCTGAATTTATCTACGCTTTCCAAAAGTTCATTGAGCATCTTTATAACCTGTTTTTGAACTCCTCATCTGTTAAATTACTTGACTCCATTATTTCTGAATCTCTGGTCTGTTCTCGCATATGGTTTCTGCTTCTTTATCTTCCCATTTTGGCTGCCTTTTCATGTCTGTTTCTATGTACTAAGCAAAGCTCCTAAGTCTCCCGGTCTCATTAGTATTGATTTGTGAAGTATGTGTCCAGTGGCACAGTCCTGGTGCAGGCCAAACTTAACCCCAGCCTGTGCCCCTCTGGGGCCACCTGTTAAGATTCAACAAGCAATCCACAGATGCTGTGCTTATAGTTGCCTCAAAAGGCCACACCAGAAACCAAGGCCAGCTGCGTCCAGTGTGAGTTTAGGCACTGCTCAGCAAGTAGCATCTGATTCACTGAGGATACACCTGAAGGAGGCTTGGGTGAGGTTTCAAGTTCGGGGAAGGGGAGTTTCAGGGAATCCTCTGGGCTTAGTGACACCTGTTATCCAATTCGATGACCTCACTTCAATGTGGTGCTGTGTCCTCGCACTGGGTGGGGGGAGGGCTCAACTGGGAACAATGGTTACCCCCTGCACTCTGTACAAGAGTGAGTCTCGGCTCAGACCTCACTCAGACAATGGCTCCCTGTAAGTCCCTGGTGCCCCCTGCGTGCAGTCAGATTGACACTGGTGCTTAGAGCAAGCAAGTCCGTCACCGCGAAAATCTGCTCGCAGTTGCAGCCCTTTAAGAGAAGTCTGCTGCTCCTGCAGCCTCCATCCCACCAGCCACTAGAGATGGGCAGCCCCACATCCTCGCCCCATCCTTCCTTCTGCCGTTGCAGGGTGCTTTTGGGATTTCTCCCTAGTTATATGGCTTATTCATCTAGATCCTAGGCAATTTTTCCTTGCTGCTTGCTCCATGTTTCCGTCATTACTTTGATTTGGTTGCCAGAGGGATGAACAGAGCACTCTCTCTATCATCTATATCTTTTTTTTTTCTTCGTGGTCCTGACATTTATTTTTGGTAGATCTCATGAACTTCTGTTATCATCTCCTTCAGATAAAAGCTTCTTTTCAGATGTTATCTTAGTAGACTTTGTGTGAAAAATAATAATCTACTTGTGGGACAGATTAATCCAAGCGTGAGTACATTTCATGGAAATCAGAATCTATTCAAATCAAAACATGACAGGAAAAACTTCTGGCACTAACAAATAACTGTTTTTTATCTGATGAAACTTTGCCTTGACTAGATTGTCTTAATTGCTGAAAGAATGTATCAATTCCTTAAGCATTTTTATCTATAGTTAGAATGATCAATTGTTTTCATTTTTAAAACGCATTAAGTGAGAAAGCTGGTTTCAACCTCTATACTTTTTTTTTTTTTTTTTGATGGTGAAACCACTTAAAAAGCCCAACAGCAACAGCAGGAGTCAGGGATAAAGCCAGGGAAAGAAGTGGTGGATTTGAAGAGGAAGAGTCAGGAAGCATTCGTGAATTTATGCTGGCCCCTTTAAAACTGCATCGTATTATTAATGACTGAGATCTAGCATTTCCCCTCTTCCATTGCCTCCTTCAGTCACACAAACTGGAAAAGAAAAATGGTATCAATGTAGTAGCAGAGCCTGAGAGACGTGGCAACAATTATTAAGACAGATGGACCCTTTAATATAAATATAAATGCCACTTTTTTATATAATCTATATACTAGACTCTATAAAAGTGGCCTCCTATATGCAGAATATAATATTTTTGTCTAAAAGAAAGAATCGTAGGCATTTTGAGACCCTTAACATTTGAACACACATATATACATATAACGATGCACTTTTAATTTTAAAATTATACTTTTAAATTGTTTCAAGGAGGATATCATGTTTATAGAATCAGTGCACAAAAATATCTTGAGAGTAACCATGTTAAAATTATATTGTTTCACATATATACCTTATTTTATCTAGAGTAGATACTGATTTGAAAGCTGATTATTAGATAGCTCTTTAACATAAGAAGTTCACATGTTCTCCAGATACTTATTCATTGATGAATAGAGGATTAGAAATATTAGAGGGTTTTGATTTTTTTAAAATATTTTTTGTTTGTTTGTTTGTTTTCTGGCCAGAGGGCCATAACATTGAATAGGAAGCAAATATTTTACATGGAAATTTTAAGAAGTGAATTTCTCAACCATTTGACTTTTGAAAGATTACTTGGATGTATCAGCTGTATAGCAGGAATAAACTATGAGAATAATGATCTCTAGATATTTTAATATGAACTTGCTTGGGAGACTTATGAAAATTATTAGTTTTATAACAGTCTGGGAAACTAGTTTAGGAGTGGTATGAAGAGTAACACTGAGGCAATGAAGTCTTTGGCATTAGAGACCAAACATAACTAGACATCAATTTGAAATTAGGTCATATAAATATTTTAATGTTTCTAGAGAAAATTATGGTTATGATACATGCAAAATTATCTGAGCATGAAAAAAGTTTGTCTATTAAAATTTTTTAACCAGTTTTTTGTACACATACATGATGTCCTTTATTCCCAGCTCTTGTGTCCATAAAAGACATATCAGAGAAAATCTCTAGAATATATTTTATACAGTTTATTTAGAGGACATAAATAGGCTTTTTGTGTTAATATTTATAATTATTAAAATTTTACCAATTATATCCAATCAAAAGTTTACACACACACATCATTTTCCACTACTGTCTTTTGATATGCCATATTAATTTTATATCAAATTTTATATTTATAAATTTATATAAAATAAAATATAGCAACTTACTATTTCAATGTATAGGGTTTAAAAATGCATTAAAATCTATTGATTATTTCAAAATAATCTTTTCACTCCTTAGTTTAATTTAATTTATTTTTGACAGAAACAACATTTGTCATGTATTAGAATCCACAGATTTTTAAAATTATTTTTTGCAGTCATTTTATACTTTTTAAATGTGTAGGACGTCTTTTAGAGCTCAGTCTTCTTTGAGTAAAAGCCTAAAACAAAAGACCAGCTTGACTGGGTGGGGATCTTATAGAATTGAATCAAGTCCTAGCGTTTTCAAGGCACTCAGAAATAGACCAACCGCATAGTATCGTGATTGGCTCCTATCCCAAATCTGTTGAGTTATAACACTGGAACACAGGACAAAAAAGTTCACCATTAAAACTTTGGCCTTTATTTCCGAAAAGCTCTTATATTACTTAGCACTTACACCTGGTGATATCTTCCAAAATTTTTGCATGTCCTTTTGTTGTACATTTAGTTTTAATGGAAAGATGAATGGTATATTGATTTTTTAAAAATAATCTATTTTCCAAGTAAATATATTTTGTTAAATATGTATGATTTGGGTAAAGGCCTCTAATGGGCTCAAAAACCAAGTTGGTGATAGGATCAATAAGCAGTTTTAGATGCAATCTATTCAACTGTTTGTGGGATTGATTTTATCTTTTCACTAGGAAGAACTTAAATGTTTGTCTTTCCTTTATATTCTTTAGGTAATATTCTGTGATCACTACCTTATCAAAGTAAATAACTAGATATTTGGTTATAGTTAAGGCTGTAAAGCATGAAAGAATTAAACTTTATTAGTGGTGCATGTCCCCTTCAATTTTTTGTGAACACACAGATGGTGAATGCCAAATTGTGAAGAAGTATATATGTTTCAGACAATTTTTAGGTCAATCAAAAACATTCTCTTTCCCCAACTAGATGTTTTCTTTAGTTTTTGAAGCATCACCCTTTATTAGTAGTTTTATGATTTTCAAATATCTAGTGATGGTTCATCTGATTTCACCAACTGACCTAAACTACTAAGCACTTAAATAAAAATAAATTGATAAATCATTGCTCCATCAAGTGGCTCAGATCAGTGGACTTTAACCCTCATTCTAGGTCTTGGAGGTATCCATCCAGCTTATCTGGGCATCTCATCTGGGCATACTTGTATGTAATTGGGCCCATTCTTAGAAGATTTATATCAAAGGCAATTTTATCTCATTAAATTTCAACAGAAATTTGCCTGATAGGTATTTAATCACTTCTTAGTTAACAAAATTCCTTTCTACATCTGATCCTAAGAATATCTTAAATTTTGTAGGACAGTTTTTATCTATCAAGTATGCCTAGTGGCCTGCTTTAGATTGAGCTGCATCACCACCTGGGGCCACATTTGAGGACAACACACCCAAAGGGCAGACACTAGAGCCCTGCTAAAGCAAATCCTGCTCGATATGGTCGACTCCTGCGCAACAGCTCCTCCACTGTAGTCACAGCCAGTCCTCACAACCAATCAGCCCAAGGGTCAGTTCCTCTCATTAATGTGTAAGCAGCAACCAAGGTTCAACTACAACAGGAGGGCACACACAACACACAGAAGGAACACACCTGGAACACGCAGCTCAGGTAATCAGGGAGACTGCGCTTCTGGGCCCTACATGATACCTAGTATATAAGGCCACTTAACTAAGACTAAGAGACATAGTAGCCCTACCTAATATATAGAAACAAACATAGAGAAGCAGCCAAAATGGGAAGACAAAAAAACATGTCCCAAGTGGAATAACAGAACAAAGCTCCACAAAATGAAATAAACAAAATGGAGACAAGCAATCTATCAGATACAGAGTTCAAAACACTAGGGAAAGAGTAAGTGAACTCAGTGAGAACTTTAACAAAGAAAATATAAAAATGAAGATGGAAAACATAAAATCGAACTAGTCAGAAATGAAGAATACAATATCTGATATGAAGAGTACATTACAGGGAATCAACAGATTTGATGAAGCTGAGGATCGAATCAGTGATTTAGAGGCTGGGGTAGCAGAGGACACACAATCAGAATAGCAATAAGGAAAAAGAATCCAAGAAAATGAGAATAGATAAAGGGGCCTGTAGAACAACATCAAGTGTAACAACATTCGCATCATTGTGATACCAGAAGGAGAAGAAAGAGAGCAAGAAATTGAAAACTTATTTGAAGAAATAATGGTGGAAAACTTCCCCAACCTGGTAAAAGAAATAGACATACAAGCCCAGGATGTATTACCAGCAATCAGGTGTCTGCGTTGTGGGAGTCAGGAGCTCTGTCCTTGGATTCCCCACAAAAGATTTGTGTGGAGGTCTGATGCTCAGAGAAGGCAGTAGGCAAGGAATAGCAAATGGAAACAATTTATTAAATAGAGCAAAGCAAAGTATATTTGGAAGAAAATCCAAGAGGGCAGCTTGATAAAAATTGACTGTGCTGAGAAATTGGGGATCCAGGTTTTTATGGGTCATAGGATTTCTTTGTTCTCTCTCTGTCCGTCCTACCTCAAATGGCACAAATTCCCTGCTTCTGCCTAAGACCTTCCTACTCAAGCTTGGGCATGTGTGGTATCTGCCTGTAGATGTGAACTCATATGCCTGTGTCGTGGGGACTGTGAGGGTAGTTACATGCTTAATTGGCTAATTTCACCCATACCATTCAAGTGCCCCAGAGTAATGTCAAATAATGGTCATCTGTAATTAACTGACCATGGGGAAGCAAGCCAAGCACCAGGCTCCTTGTTGCGTACATTATTCTACTGAGTCATCTCAGGCATTGTTAACCCTTCATTGTCTCTCTTCCTCTGGCTCATATCTACCTATCTATCTAGCCTGTCAGAAGCATAGAAAGTCTCAAACAAGATGAACCCAAAGAGGCCTACACCAAGACACATCATAATTAAAATGCCCAAGGTTAAAGACAAAGAGAGAATCTTAAAATCAACAAGAGAAGAGCAGTTAGAAGCACAGTTATGGGACCTCCCATAAGACTGTCACCTGATTTCTTAACAGAAACATTATAGGCCAGAATGGATTGGCATAAAATATTCAAAGTGATGAAAAGCAAGGATCTACAAGTAAGATTACTCTACCCAGAAAAATTATTGTTTAAAATTGGAGGACAGATAAAGAATTTCCCAGACAAGAAAAAGCTAAAGGACTTTGTCACCATCAAACCAGTATTACAAGAAATGTTAAAGGGACTTCTTTAAGAAGAAGAGAAAGAAAACATTAAAATATGAATAATAAAATGGCAATTAACTACATATCTACCAATAATTACTTTCAATGTAAATGGATTAAACACTCCAATCAAAAGACAGGGTGGCTGAATGGATGAGAAAACAAAACCCTTACGTATGCTGCTTACTAGAGACTCACTTCAGATCAAAAGACACATACAGATCAGAAGTTAAGAGATGGAAAAATATATTTCATAAAAATGAAAAAAGAAAAGTTGGGACAGCAATACTTATACAAGACAAAATAGACTTTAAAACAAAGACTATAATAATAGACAAAGAAGGACCCAGTAATCCACTTCTGTGTATTTATCTGAAGAAATACAAAACACTGCTTCAAGGGGACATGTTCATCCATATATTTATTGCAATATTATTTACAATAGCCAATATATGGAGGCAACCTGGATGTCCCATCAATGGATGAATGGATAAAGAAGAGATGGTACATATGTACAATGGAATGTTACTTATCTATAAAAAAGGAATGAAATCTTGCCATCTGCAACAACATAGATAGACCTGGAGGGTATTGTGTCGAGTGGAGTAATTTAGACTGAGAAAGACAACTGCCATGATTTCACTTACAATGTGAAATCTAAAGAACAAAATAAACAAACAAAACGGAAACAGAGATACAAAGAACATTTTGATGGTTGTCAGATGTGAGAGGGATGGAGGGAGTGAAAAAGGTGAAGGGATTAAGAAGAAATTGGTAGTTACAGAATTGTCATGGGGATGTAAAGTTAAAGTATAACATAAAGAATTTAGTCAATAATATTGTAATGCCTACCTATGGTGTCAGCTGGCTACTAGATTTATCAGGATGACCACTTTGTAAGTTATATACAAATCTAATCACTATGTTATACATCTGAAACTAATATCATATTGTATGCCAAATGTAATTGAAAAATAAAATTAAATAAAAGAAAAAATAATAAATGTATATATTAGAAATATAAGAATAAAATTGGAAAGTTAATAAAATTCTTGAAATTTTATGTTTTTTTTTTTTGCAATTATGCAGTGCTAACCTAGACATATTCAAGAAACATAGGTCATGTACAGAATAATTTGTTTTTAATAATATGCCAAATTAATTTTATACATCTAATAATACCAGGATGGTATTGAGATTAAATAGCAGAAGGTTTAAAATCAAAATCTAAATGGCAATTTTTAAAATTACTCCTAAAGTTCTTTTAATCCATCACCTCCATGTATTGTTTGATTGCATGATTATGATTTCAATATATCATTTTTATTGATATGTTAATTAATTAATATATCAATTAATTTTTAGAAACTATACTTTGTTGAAACATAAAATTCAATTTTGGCTTTTAAATTTATACTATCATAGCATTTGTAGTTGCATTTCAGTGTTACTATGTAGTTCTTGGTTATTTTAGAATTAATGTATTTCATTAAATTCTTATAGCTAAGTAACAAGATAAATACAGGGTAGCGACTGTTTGCATTTAAAATATTCTTCATTGGTAGTTGAATAGGGGAGAAAAAAATACAAGTTATAAAGTATATTTCTTCTTCACTGAAAGATTTTATTCTGTTTATATGGTGATTTATTTTGTTTTAAATTTCTATGTCCCTTATAAGGCAGTGACTTCCTGAAAGAAAAAATAGTAATTACCTCCCTAACATCTATCACAGTATCTGGAATAATAAAATATGCTTAATAAATTCTTATTGAATTGAATCGTGATTCATAAGGTGGGTAAAATATTTGCTTCATGACATTTTATGACTGTTTAACTATAATTTCAATATCAGTGTAATTTTAATCAATTTATGGGATATTTAGAAGTTTGGGCTAATTGATTTCATCTTCAATTGTAAATGTTATCCTGCTTACCATGGAGTTAGAGGTGAAATGATATTATTCCTTCATCCCATTGTTATTTCCAGTCACTGGATGGTGGAGTTGCTGTAGGCAGGGAAACCAAGTTAGAACCTTAGCGGTTGTCTAGGTGAGTAGCAATAAAAATCAGACATAGTATGTTGGAAATGGAAATGGAAAGGTGGTAGACTGCAGAGAGACAGAGATGAAAATCTCAAATGAATTTTACAACTGGTTTGATTTTGAAGATACAGAGAAGGGAAGGCTCAAAAATTATAGATTTCTAGGTCTGGATAATGAAGAATTTTGGCGTCCTTGTCAGGGACTGCAGGGAATGGTTATATAGATAGAGCTTTTTCATTAGTTTAAATAAATTTGAATTTGAGGCAAAATGTATGGAAAGGAGGAACACCAGAAAATATGCAACTCAGGAGACATGTGCAGTCTGGCTATCAGATCTCAGAGTTATAAAATGTTGTAACTGAACAAGAACTGGTGGAAAGCTTAATTTGGTAGCTGAAGAAAGTGAATCCTAGAAGAATGAAGCAATATGGGCAAGGTCCCAGAGATACTGGCAAAGTAAATACTAGAATACTCCTTTCTTTTCTTAAATCATTTTTTCCAGTTTCTTAAGTATAATTAAAGTTATAGGAACAAATATAATATTTTTGGTGAGGAGTGCAGTAAAAGAAGAGGTCAGAGGGTTATTTTAAATATAAAAGATTTAAAAAAGATTAAAATGTTGGATAATATTATTTTAAAAATCAAGAAAGAAGGGCATTTCTATTATAATGTTTAAGGCTCTGGCAGTTTTATGAAATGTTGTCTTTATTTTAAGTAGTTAGGTTTTTAATGTGAGATATGTATCCTTCATAAAGTATTTAAGTGTTTTCATAATTGAAATTTTTTATGAATCTAAATTTTCTTATACATTTTTCTTACTTAGCACCCTTATAGGAAGCATAACAACAAAACCTTTACAACCAGACCCTTATAATGTAATTATTGTAAGGGTCTAAGGATCCATGATAAATTGTTAATTTTTTTTGTATATGAAAAATTTTCCTCAACTTGTTTGAAGCTTTTATTTTAATCAACAAAACTGACAAAATTAAACAAAGAATTTGAATAAAATAATCGGTTTGAGTCACAAGTGGGTTTTTTCCATGTAAAAAATAGGGAATATTTAATAACTTTCCCCTTATATTTCAGCAACCAATCGGAGGATTATATTTTAAATTCAGGTATATGTAATTATTGTGAATATTCTTATGAAGTGTTTTCTTTTATCATTCCTCTTCCAATAATATGATCGAACAAAGATCATTGTAACCCTCATGCATTTCTTTGGAAGTTAATTTAATTGGAGAGAAAACATAGTTTTCACTTATGGTTCTTTCCCACACTCACCATGGAAAGCTTCTTTTCAATAATGGTAGAGAGATTTCAGATATATTAATTACTAATAACACTTGATTATTATCCAATTAGGAAGCTCTGTTGTCTCATATATCTTTGAAAAGAAGACAGATGAGAATGAGAAAAGGAAAAAGAGATGAATGATTGAGATTAAAATGATGATTTAGCATTGAAAAATATGCTGTTATTTTATTACTAGAAGGATGATCCACTTAAAGACATTTGATAGATCTTTTCTTGAAGATTATATATGTTTTCAGGTGCAATAAAATGCATTTTTTTAATATTCAAAAGATCTTTAGATTTAACTACTATTATATAGAAAGAAATAATACTGCACACAAGAAGATATAACTCATCACAATTTAGAACTATTTTAAAGTTGTTTAAGAAGTTTCACTTAAAATATAATTAAAACATAGGTATTAGCAATTGTGATGTTTGCCTTTGTCCATTTGAATAATCCAATTGATGAGTCCAAGGATAACTAATATTATCAGAGTTTATTGGAGAAGCCAGCATTGAGTTAATTCCTAAGTAAAAAGCCAGGAAACCGGTATTCCATGATGAAATGTCTGAGTCTAAGACAACTTTTGAATACCAAGTTTTCTGGTCTGATTCTATCACCATTTCCTTGAATCAGTTTATGATGACAGAATTTAGAGTATATATTAGTTACCTATTTATGCATAATAAATTATCATAAAAATTACAGCTTAGAACAAGCATTATTTCACATAGTTTTAGAAGATCAGGAATGCAGGAGCGAGGTAGTTCTTGCTCAGGATCTCTAATGAAGTGCACTCAAGCTGTTGGCCTTGGCTGTAGTCTTTGAAAATTAACTAAGGCTGAAAATTCCACTTCTGGGCTCGCTAGTATCCTGTTATTGCTAGCAGGATACTTTAGTTCTTTACCATGAGGAATCTCGATAGGGCTGCTCCCAATATGGCTTTCCCCAAAAAGAGTGATATAAGAGTAACAGAAAGAGCAACCAGGATGGAAGCTACAATGTTTTTATAACCTAATCTTAGAAATAACTTCCCATCACTTCTTCTGTATCTTAATTTTAGAAGTGAATCACCAAATCCAGACCACTCGCAAGTGGACGGAAATTAAGCTTTACCTCTCTCTCAGAGAGAAGGAATATCAATAAATTGGTGAACATAACTTTAAAACCACCATAGAGCTTGGGAATGTATTTCTCCACCCCTTCTCCTTGGGTATCTTTTTACTTTTATGGTGGTTGTGTATCTTCAGTGTGTATGTATTTTTATTTTTTATTTTTATTTATTTATTTATTTATTTTTAGAATCTTCAAGGGATGCAGTGAAAAGCTAAGGATAAAGAATAGTGATAGTGATGATGACCATGTACATTTATATATTCAAATCTTCATTAAAAGCTTACTACGTCACAGTCATTTAACTAGGCATTTTATATACATTATCTTAATTTGCATGACAGTCCTAGAAAACAGATATTAGTATTCTTGTTTTAAAGTCCAGAAGTTAAGTAACTTATCTTAATTTGAATAAATCATAAGTGACAGTATTAGAATCCAAACTCATGCTGTTTAAAAAATATATGCGTAAATATATATATATAACTTGATTTTAAAAACTTAGTTTATAATAAATTTTAAATTTATGATTTCTAAAAGTTACATATTTTATTTTTTAAAAAGTACTTTTCTCCACTTACCCTTTAACTAATCCAGATGTGATAGCTTTGATATAATGCAGATACTAAATATTTTCCCTTTCTTATTAATTTGTTCTCTGTAATTGGTGAATGTCAGGTCTTTTCATCATCTAAAAGGGCCTGATTTTAGGAAGAAATTCTTACTTTGGTTGAGTGTTAAGAATGTCAGAAACTTGGCCAAATTTTGGTATTAATCTAAAATTTAGGACTTATATATTGATTGCCCAACATTGTTAAAATAAGAATTCTAAGTAAATTTTATAAATATTTATTTTGCAAATATTTTAAATGTATCTATATTTAATAAATATTAACTCTTCAAAATATTGACTTGTTATATGACCTGTTTTAAAAAATTAACTAACAGTAAACAAAAAGTAATTTCATTAAAACATAGAAGGGAACTATCCTTGGTTTCAGATAATGCACACAAAGTATATAAGGTGTACCCCAGAGGATTCCTTATAAATCTTGCATATGCATTTCTTTGACCTTTCTTTGCACAAGAGGGATTCACTGTATGAATCTTTAATCTAAATGTGGTAGAGCAACTTCCTACTGAATTGGCTTAGAGCATAAGGAAAGGTACAGAATGGTTCATCTTAATAGAAAGCATAGTGCAACAAAACAAAACATGCCAAACAAGGAGAGGTATGGATCTTTAATAACTAATGCAAAACAAGTTGGTGGCTGAAAAGAGTGGGCTGTGGGAGTCAGGCCATAGTTCAGTGTTTAGCTGCCATGGAGCGAGGCCCCTGCAATGAGGGAGTTCACTGTGGCTTCAGCCAGGAGGCTCAATGATAAAACCCTCTTACTACTCTACTCTTTTCTTTATTAAAGTAAATAGTACAAAAAGTACACCTATAGAAAAAGACTAGGGGAAAAAAAAAAAAAACAAAAATAAATGTCTTGCTAAGAAGGAAAAAACTTAACTCCCTGTTTTGAAATTTATTTTGAGGAGTATCTCAAGCAACCAATTGAATCAATAAATATGAATAAACACTTCAGAGAAAGTTTCTTGAATCTGTAAAATAAGAGTGGGAAGCCAAGAGGAGGAAGCCTGTGGACTAGAAAGCCCCTCAATACACTGACCCTTTTTCCATGTAATCTCATTAATCCTACAGCAATTCAATGAAGTGGGTATTAGCATTGTTATTCTACAGATTAGAAAATAAGGGTATAGAATACTCATTCAATTCATCCGTGAAGAGCAGTGATCTAACCCAAATTTTATATCTAAGTTCAGATTATTTCTGTTTTCCCTTCTGCCTCAGTAAATGTTTCTCAAAGCTGAGTTTACTGAGGCATCTTGACATAACAATATGTTGTATAGCTGAAAAAGTAGAGAAGTACATTTATTTATCAATCATAATCCAAGACTAAAAAGTTCAACAGGTATTTTAATCATTTAAATCCACTAGAAACCTAACATATTTAAAGGTACAGGTGTTTATAGGCTAAAAAAGTTAAAAAAAGAAAAAGAAAATTATCCAACATTTAACTATTGGGAAAATAAAAATAAATTAAAATGGAATGTGAAAATACAGATGGACAAAGGCCTAGTGTCTTTAGTCCTAAGACTTTTTCTTCAACTTGTATTTTAGACATATGTACTTCCAAAAAATGTACATATGTGTGTGTATAGTGATCTCTTAAATGAGCAAGTATTTAAAGTTCTGTTATAGAGCTAGAGAAACAAAATGACCCTAAAAATGGATGGGATATTATGATAATTATAGCAGATAAAATACTGTGAGTGTGAGCTAGAATGTAATACAATCAAAATAGTAAATATAAAACTGAGTATCAATGTAACAAATCAGAGCAGTGTTAACAAGGTTTGTCTAGTGACTCTTGAAGGGTTTTAGAATTTTTAAAAGTTTATTATTTGATCTAGAAGTTATTGGGTTAGCAACTTTACTTAGAAGAGGAGCTGTAAGAACTAGAATGCTGTATGTACTCACAAGAAATTAAACTCATGAGCCAAAGATCTTCAGAAGAAAATATAAGAGATAAAACAACATTCACTTGTTTAGTTCTGTCTCAAAAACATGAGTACAAAAGGCAATATACATTTAAGGAAACAGAATCTTCCATTATACTCTATTGAAGATAAGATGGAAAAACAGCTACAAGGAGAATATTAAATTCACCCTTTTTCACCATTGTTAATGATAACTGCTTATGAAATTTTGTCATAACTATCATCTGTTTTCAACAAAATTCAATTATAATTACTGATTTTCTGATTTTCATGCACTCGTTAATTTATGTAGGCACAGGAGAGGTGAATGAAAGCTTTCCTACTTTCTTTTTTTTTTCTTTTGTATGATAGAAATAATAATGATTGTTATTTACACTGGGTAAATTTATCTGTCATTTCATTTTATTTTCATATTTATCTAAATCAATATATTATACTTTAACTTAATAGTAACATTTACTTGAAAATTAAATTAAATTTTATGGGACAGGAAAGTAGTTCTCTTTTTTGGAATCGTCAACATACAGTTTAAAGTCTGGAGAATAGTCACTGTTTTTACTTATTTTTAGCATTTCAAAATAGGTTCTCTTGAGAATCTTTAAACCAAATGTAAAGAAACTTCTTCAATAGTGAAAGAGTTTAAGAATTAACAGCCTTGATTCTTTGTTCTCTTTTGAGTATAATAAAGTTTAAAAAAAAAAAAACCTCCACAAGATTGTGTGTTGAATTTTGGATTTTTAAAAAGTTTTATTTAATTAATTATTTAAGAAAAAAGCCACAGGAATAAAACAGAAGAATAACTATAGCAAGGAAATTATGTAGATAATAATGTATAGTAATTAAGCAGAAAAATATAAAAGAAAGTGAAAAGTAAGATGACTATGGCTACTAGAAGCATTTTCAGGAAGAAAAGGAAGAGCAATCATGTTTCAAGTACTCCATGAAGTGTCTTCCTCTGGAAATAGGAAGACCAAAGGGCTCGAAATGAACTCAACATGGTTAGTTTTCTTTTAATTTCTTTTTTGAAAGCAAGCATTTGTAGAGATGATTAGCCCCAAGTAATTTATGAAAACTGATTCCTGTGAAGGAAATGAAATGTCTGAGGTGCTAGAAAGGGAAAGACAGTTGCATGTATTCTGTGCTGCCAAAAGAATCTGTCTCCCACCACCTGAAGTTTCTTGCTCGCATGATAGGGGAAAACCTGAATTTAAAGGTATTAACCTAAAAATAGAAAGCAAGTGTTTGTTTGAGATAAAAAATAATTGAAATCCAGGGCCATAGCTACAGACAAAAACCCCAATTATGTCCTGGTCATGGGTTTTTTATGAGAAAAGGAAGGGAGATAATTACATGAAGAAAGGAATTTCTGTTGGTGCTAACAAGCTAGGTCACTCTTTAGCTATACATGACTGGTTACTGATTCAGAACAATGTCCATAATTATCAGTCCTTATGGTCAGGATGTCTGCTTTCCTGTTAGTTTTATAAACAGTTGTTTATAAGACAATGTTCGTTGGCCCTGTCCACAGAGTAAGATGGGCAAGGTGTTTCCACTGGAATGGCTGGCTACTCTAGCTCTATTTTAAAATGGCTCACTTATGTCAACTTTTCACAAAATTAAAGACTACTTAAAATTAATAGTTTTTATTCTTTTTCCATTTTTTAACATCTCTCTGAGGGAGCATGACATTCAAGGGGAGACAAATTAATTTTTGCTTTTCTTATCACATCCACAAATATTTATTGGATTGTGGTGACCTCAGAGCCTCTCTTTCTTTCAGGGACACAGTAATTGGAAGTTGGCCTCTGTTTCCTTCTTTTGTCCTTATCCTGTGGAATCATGACAGATCTATTTGTATAAAAAAGAACTCTGATTAGTGAGCAATGACTAGGTATCCTTTCGTGACATCTATAATTTCTGAGGCTCCAAGCTAGGTATTTTACAAATATTATCTTCTTTAATTATAACAACAACTCCATATGGCAATATGCTGTGTTCATTATGAGCTGGTACTCAAAACCATTATGCATTTTAAAGAGAATCCAAAATCTGTAGTCTACCTGGGGTATAGCTCAATGGTAGAGCTTTTGACTGCAAAATCTGTAGCCTACCATTCAGGATGCTCCCTGCTTTGCTCCATCTATTGTTTATTAATTTCTACCATTTCATTTCCTGTATTTATGTATTTTTTCAGGCTATATTTACTCCTCAAGATTATAGCCTATGCTTCCCCAGTCATATTTCTTCTTTCTGTTCTCATGAATTGTACCCAAAATATAATTTTACTAAGCATTCCCTGAGTCTCTCCTGTGGTACAGGCCAGTCTTTTTCTTTTCCTCTTCCTCCTCCTCCTCCCTCCTCCTTCCTTCTCCCTCTTCCCTCCTCCATCCTCCCTCCTCCCTCCTCCTTTCTCCTTCCTCCTTCCTTCCTTCTCCTTCTTCTTTTGCTGTGGTTATTGTGTTTGTAAATATATAACAAATTATATGTACGTATCCCATAGTTTGACTAGAAATTGTTCCACAGCAAGGAAACCCTTTCAGGGAGTATATATATATATTCACCTCTAAAATACTTTACCATACTCATTGTAGGAGCTTGCCCATGGATATTTCTTTATAAATTTGCATTGAATGAGAGACTGCTATCTGCCAAACACTTTCCTAATGTGAGGTGTTATTCTATATGCTGTGAAGGCAAAAGGAAAAAGACTATAAGGCAAAGTCCATATAATTTATATTGCCTTAGTAAGGCAAATGTCATGCAGTATAGTCAAATAAGTCAAATATATACATTGTGCAGAAATGAGATAGATGTTCAGGAAGTTTACTATGGTGATTATAAGAAGTAGCTTTGGAGTCAAATACCTGACTCCACCTTAGAAAAATTACTTGGTATTTCTTTCTATTAAGTTTCTTTCTCTTCAAAGTGGAAATAATAAAGTTTAACTTAGTTGTTACATTGTTCAAATTACAAAATTCCTATAAAGTAGTTAGAAGAGAATCTGGCACATGGCACTCAAATATAATAAACAGAAAACATTGGCTTCTTTTAGAAGTTAGGGAATATTAATCTAGCAGTTGTATATGTGAAAATCTGGGAAGAGTGGTAATTTTAGGCAGAAAATCAGGTTCAGTGTTAGAAAGTTGGTGCAACCATATAGGATTGTGGTACATGTTTCTCAGCAATGCCAGGAGAAATGAAGCTACAGCAATAGTATAGTGGGTACTAAAACTATCAAAGGGTTGGTTATGGTGAACAGGGGTGATAAGAATAGACAAAGAAAATATAAAGTTTTGAGCTTGAATGACAGAAAATATGATAGTGCACAGGTAGAAACAGAAGTGAAAATTGGATTTAAGACAATAGATGCCAAGTAGTGTGGTATTGGATCTGATGTATGCCTCACACACAGAATCAATCAGTGAACGTCTATTGTTAACGAATACGAATAGTGCGGTCTTCCACCAGATATTGCTGAGGCTATTTTTGCTTTTATTTAAATAATTATTGTACTTGTACTCAGAAATTATTTACATCGAACTTACAGCTCCTGTAATGAAAGAAAATGAAGGAAATGTAAATAAACTGATTTTTTTTTGCTTTGACCCAGAATATTCTCTTTCCTTTTAATGTGGTCTTCAGATACAATTTGCCTTTTATCTAGAAGATATTGACTATTATATTTCATAATATTTTTAGTTCACCCATGACATAGCATATTGGGGAAAGCAAATATTACTTTTAGTAGGAGCATTAATTCTCCATAATTCTTTGATGGCCCCAGTTATGTGAGCACTTTGGAATCAGATCCAATTACAGATATACTTGTTTGTATTTTATAAGAGTTTCATTAACAGTCTTCCAGGAGGGCTTGTCATGAACTACATGAAACCAAATTTGTATTTGATGTATCCAGAGACATGCTTTCTAAGCCTGGTACAGATTTCTTTGCTGACCGTAAACCTTATGCCTATTATAGGCTCTTAGTCACCAAGTATCGTATGGATTCTGATAATCTGAGTAAGGTAAAGGAAATGTCCTCTGCCTTTTCTTTACTGTCAAATAAAAAAAAAATGCCAAAATGTTTAAAATATATGACCCTGGTGCCAGAATAGCCTCAGGTTCTCAAGAGTAGGATTGGGTTAAGACATTTTGTATGATTCAAAGTACCCTACCAACCAGAGTCAACCCAAATGATTAGAGAGTGAATCCTGAGTTGACTCAGGATTATTTTTAGCTTTAAAGCTAATGGCTAATGACTTTGTTTAGTAATGGGACAGGTAGGATAATACAGTTTATAGCTTAACTGCAAAGGCAGAAAGGATCTTATTTTTAGCATGGAAATAAATGTACCTGTTCTAGAAAAGGAACTGAAAGTTGCGTATATAGTTAGCATGTGTAGTTATAATACCAATCCATTTGTAGTAGGAAAAATTTTAAGATGGATGATCCCTAAGATTCTTGCCTCCTGGTGCACATGCCTTGAGTGCAAGCTGTACCTGAGAATAAGAGGGGTTATCACTCCCTTGATTATACTGTACTATATGGCAAAAGGTATTTTACAGATGTAATAAGTTTCTTAACCAGTTGACCTTGAGTTAGTTAAAATGGAGATTATTCTGACCTAATAAGTTAAGCTTTTAAAAAAGACAGGAAACAGGAGTAGGTGCTGTTCACAAGTTGGCCTTAAAGATGCAAATTCCCACATTTTAGAGAAGGCTACATGGCAGAGAATGGCTGGAAGCCACTCATAGCTGAGTACCTCAGTCCCATAACCACAAGGGACTGAATTCTGCCAACAACCTGAATGAGCTTGAATGAAGACTCCAAGCTCTAAATGAGAACACAGACCAGTTAACACCTTGATTTCAACCTTGTGAAGACTAGGCAGAGACCTCAATTATATCATTCCTGGATTCTAGGAGTTGTGAGATGATAAATTTATGTTGCTTAAAACCACTGTTTCTGGTGATTTTTTCACATACCCGTAGAAACTAATCTGCTACCTATATATCCTCATTTTGTCTAAAATAAATCAAAACTTTCCAAAGTTGACTATTAGACATATTCTGATATATCTAATAAATTGTGGACCAGCAGTTTGTGGTTGACAGTAGTAGTGGAAAGCAAGTTATCCAGATGTACTGCATTGACCATAAAAGAAAAATCTATATAGTTATGTCATTGTGTAGCTGGACTTAGCAACCATGACTAAAGGTACAAATGAGTAATGATTCAGTACACTTCTTGAACCTGTCCAGAATCAGCCAGTATCCACCTTTCTGCAATCAGTGACCTTTATGCACCTAGGAAAAAGAGTTGCTTATAGAAAATTGGTAAAGTCATGAGACTCTTTGTGTCATGCACCAAAGGTGCCCTCTAAGAGAGTTGTACTTAGAAGATTGGGTGAGTTCCCTATTTGATTTCAGAGAAGAGAGAACATTATGGCAGAGGGTAGAGTGATAATGTCATCACACTGAGGGAAGGACAGCACTGTGAGCAGCATTCTGGGGCAGGATTTAAACCCTTAGCATATGGAAGCTGCAACAGAGAGCAGGCAGTAATGAGCAGCAGATCAGGTAGTATTTCTGGCACAGCAACTAACAATGACTTACAGCCCCAGCACTAGCCAGAGTCTAGCAGGAGCAGCATCCTGATTTTTTTCCTGGGAGCACATGGGACACTTCATTGATAGGATCATGGATAGTGTGGTGGGAGTGCAGATAGAAAGGGGCTGAGGTCTGAGTCTTTCACCAATGCAGGCTGTCAGACTATCAAATTTGAGTTTAGATTTCTAAGGTGACATTTGTTACCTGCTATCTTTGCAGTATGTAACCACTGGATTGTACATGTTAAAAAATAACTTTGCCAGGACTATTTATTCAGATGTGTGTTATGTCTATACAGTCTATACAGCTGTTTTTGTTTGTTTGTTTGTTCATTTGTTTGTTTTTTGCCATAGTAAAGATGATTTGAGCCATGGAAAATGAATATTCATTGCAACTCTTTAGAAACCATGGAAATCATTAGATTGGGGTTGTCTTTTTGCAGATTATCCCAATAGCAAAGATAATAGTGTTGCTATCATCTTGTTAACCTCCTCTCACATACTGCCTCAGACTCAGCATACTTCTAAAGGACTTAAATATTTCTTTATTGATTTTGCATGACTTCCTGTTTCTCTTACCATTCCACTGACTTTCTTATTTTCCATTTGATTGGGGAAACTCAATTGCTGTCTCCTGTGTTGACTTGGCTTTGACGTCTCTTCAAGATTTCCAGCTTGATAATCCTTTCAGATGGCAGAACTCTTCAATTCTTACCCACCAGGCTGAATGAATCCCACAGTTCAGCATTTACCTCAGACTCATCTCTTCTGGCAAATTGCTTATCAATAATGCATAGGAGATTTGTTAGATATATTTGTCATGACTATATTTTAGGCCTACTTTCATTTTTTATTAAAATCAATTGATAGTTACTCTTGTTTATTCTAGAATGAGTTTCTCATGATTTTTATTTTTATGATCTATACATTTCTACCTTTTTTTTTATAGTTGTTACTACTGACTATATAACCCATGCTATATTCTACATCTCCATGACTATTTTGTAACTACCAGTTTTTATCTCTTAATCTCCTTTCTCCTTCACATATCCTCCCCTTTCAATTTGGTAGCCTTCAAAATGCTCTCTGTAGCTATGAGCTTCTTTCTGTTCTGTCTGGCTTTTTTATCCTGTTGTTTAAATTCCACATACAAGTGAAATCATGTGACGTTTGTTTCTCCCTGTCTGACTTACTCCACTTAGCACAATACCCTCTAAGTCCATCCATGTTGTTTCAGATGGTAAGATTTCATTCTTTTTTTATGGCTGAGTAGTATGCCGTTGTATCTGTGTACTACCTCCTCTTTATCTATTCATCCTTAATTGGACACCTGAGTTGCCTCCATATCCTAGCTATTGTAAGCAATGCTGCAATGAACATATGGATTCAACTATCCTTCAAAGTAGTATTTTGGGTTTCTTCAGATAAATTCCCAGAAGTGGGATTACTGGGTCATTCTTTGTCTCTTGTTGTAGTCTTTGTTTTAAAGTCTATTTTGTCTAAATATTACTACCCCAGCTTTTTGTTTGTTTCCATTTCATGAAATATTTTTTTTCATCCCCTTACTTTCAGTCTGTGTGTGTCTATTGATCTGAAGTGACTCTCTTGTAGGTATAATATGTAAGGCTTATTTTATTATTCATTCAGCCACTACGTCTTTTGATTGGAGCATTTAATCCATTTACATTGAAAGTAGTTGTTGGTAGATTTGTAGTTGTTGCCATTTTATTACTCACATTTGTGGTTTTTGATTTTTGGATTTTTTTTCTTGTTGCTGTTCTGATGGGGTGTTTTCTGCTACCTTATCTTTCAAATTGCTGAGTTGATCTTCTGCTTCATCTAATCTACTGTTGATTTCTTCTATAGTATTCTTTATTTCAGTTATTCTTCATTTCTGACTGGTTCTTTTTTGTGTTTTCTATCTCCATTTTTATGTTTCCTACCTCTTTGCTGAAGTTCTCACTGAGATCACTGAGCATTCTTATAAACACTGTTTTGAACTCTGCATCTGCTAGATTGCTTGC
Source organism: Eonycteris spelaea (assembly GCA_003508835.1). NCBI lineage: Eukaryota > Metazoa > Chordata > Mammalia > Chiroptera > Pteropodidae > Eonycteris > Eonycteris spelaea. The sequence goes on along the minus strand of PUFA01000033.1, from coordinate 8,554,729 downwards.
CTCCGTTTGCTTAGTTCTTTTTATGGAGTTTTGTTCTGTTCTGTTTTTTTTTTTTTTTCATGTGGGACATATTTCTTCATCTCCCCATTTTGACTGCCTCCCTGTGTCTGTTTCTATATATTTTGTAGGGTTACTATGTCTCCCAGTCTTAGTTGGGTGCCTTATATAGTAGGTGTCATATGGGGCTGAGTGGCTGAGTCTCGCTGGTCACCTGAGTTGGTTGCTCCAGGTATGTCTCTTATATGGGTTGTGTATGCCTTCCTGTTGTAGTTGAGCCTTAATTGCTGTTGGAACATCAGTGGAGGGATCGACCCTCAGATCAATTGGTTGGGCGGACTAACAGTGACTACAGTGGAGGAACTGTTGTCTAGGGGCTGACTGTACTGAGCAGGATTAGTTTAGCAGGGCTCTTGTACCTGCCCAGTCTGCTCTTTGGATGTGTCATTTGTGGAGGTGGTTGGGTGGTGCTCTGGTGTGGTCTGAAGCTGGTCACCAGAATATTCTTTCTGAGACCTCTTGGGAGAGGCTTTGTTGCAGGCCAAGTTCAGCTGCTGCCAGTGTCTTGCCTAGGGCCACTTGGTATGAGTTACAAAATGATCTGCAGATGGTTCCCACTTGTTGTAGGCTTGGAGGCGTTTGGGAGAGGCTAAGCTGGGAACTGAAGCTGGCTGCTACTAGTGCTGGGCCTGGGGCTACTTAGCAAGGGGTATGGGGCACACTGAGGCAAGATGCTGCTTGTTTGGGTTTTGTGAACCTTTGAGAGATTTTAGGAAAGTTTGCAGCAAGAGCCAAGACAGGCTGTTTGTATGCAAAAGCCAATGGAAGTGGCTTGGGTGGGACCACAGGTTGGTTGGAGTGGGGTCTCTACATTACTGGCTTTTAAAGCCAGTAAGTCCATAATGATCAATGTATGTTAATCAAACTACTTCTCTATTGGTTATTTTTAAATTATATTCATGTCCTGTACTATATATACAACTATATATTTGTATATATCATATAGTTTACACACACATATTTTCTCAATTTTAAAGATGCTGTAGTCTATAAAATTTGATAATTGTGCTTATAAAAAATAAAAGTAATTTTTAGTTTTTTTCTAATCTGGGGTCATTTATAGTTTGCATTCCTTTTAGAGACAGGAAGGGAACTGCCATTTATTAAGGAAGGAATATTAATTTTGCTCCAATGAGTATTGTCATTGCTCATGTTTGATAATGCTTCTTTTATAAATGCTGACATTTCATTTATCCCTTTATATAAGTCCTGGCTGCCTACATGAATGTGACATTGCACAGTTGCTCAGAGGGCAAGCTCTGGAGTGAGATTGCCCAAGTTCAAATTTTGACTTCATCACTTGCTAAGGATACAACTCAGGCATATAATATAACTCTTCCTCCCCTATCTCTCAACTTCTTTACTTGTAAAATAGAAAGTGATAATGGAGTACTGGTGAGGATAAAATGCATTTATGTAATATTCTTAGAACAGTACCTGACATTGACACATAGTAAGATTTTTTATAAATATTAGCAAATGAATATATAGTTGATCCATATTGATATTTTTTATGAAATTCATACTTGCCCTTGAGAATGTAAAAACTGCACAGCAAATAGTAGAGTTTTAGTTTTTTCTCCTGTCTAATGCTATACTGATGTCACGTGGTTTGTAAGAGAAGGGCCTCAGATTCTTTTATGGTTTTCGTCTTCTGAAAGGATTTAATACTTGAGAAAATCAGATCTAAGTACCAGGATAGTGGTTCAAAATACGCTGCACTTTGAGTTTGCATTGCTGAGGCTGCAGTTTCCTGTCTTGGCTCTTTCTGCGAACTTTCCTAAAGTCTCTCAAAGGTTCACAAAACCCAAACAAGCAGCGTCTTACTTTCAGCAAATGACACACAAAAAAACAAACGACTCCATATTAGATGCCTAAATCTTCAGTAGAACAAATGAGGCAGACCGTTCGAATTTCAACCAACTCTGAATGTGAGAATTTTCTTCAGATAATGAACTGAAAACTACAGTCTTACAACTTCAACCCAGAGTTCTAAATTCTGTAGCTACATGAAATAGACCTGAGTCTTAAATACATGTGAGGACTCTTACCTGGACCCACCTTTCTTTTCTTCAAAACAAACTTCTCTAGTTAAGCTTTGGAAATCCTAAACTGTCCTCTTTCTATTCCCCTAAAATGCTAGTTCATTTTTGTTCTGTCCTATTGGAAATGACAGTAAATTCAGGATACAGTGTTTCTGATCTCTCATATTATTACAAAATCAGATTAGTTCATTGTACATTATCCAAAAGATTTGGAGTAACACTATCTGTATTCTTTTTATCATAAAAATTAATTTAGAAAGTGGATATGAAACACTTCAAGTCTTCACTGCTTGAGAGATTTATACATTGTACCAGGAGTTTAATTATGTGAAATCATAAAATATGCAAATTGTAAGATTTAGATTTTCTTTCCATTAAAATCTTTAACAAGTTCCAAATCTAATTTTGTCTTTTAAGTAGAGTATATTGATTGATAGTTATGTTGGTATCGTGAGAAAAAAAAATATTTTAATACCTTAATGATTAAAGGATGAGCACTTTAAAAGCAATTATATGGCTTAATGATACAAACATTGAAGTGTTGATGTACATATCTGTGTACTTTGTATATTTACTTTATCGGATATATAATATGGAATATATGCTAGATGAATCTAAAATATCAGACATAAGAAAGTTTATTTGAAGTGGCACAAACAAAAGCTGTTGAAAGAGAATTGTATTATTTAAGAAACTTATAAGACAACAGTGTAAGGAGGTTTTATGGTCTAGACAGTAAAGAATTCTGGATTCAACAGCAAGAATCCTGGCATCTTGCTCACTTCTATATTACCATTTATGATTTCAACTTTGTAAAATGAGGTTTCTGCATTAATGACCCCTGAACTTTCTTCCAGTCTTAGTCTCTATAGTTCTAAAGTCTACACCTACAATTAGCTTGGATTTATGAATTTTGGAGATTTAAATAACTATTGAGAATAGTCTCAGAATATACACAGATATGGATGGGAGGGATTTTCCCTGGTTAAGTCTTTTAGCAATAGTGGCTTGGTGATTATTTCTGACCACTGAGCAACAACATAAGGATAGGTACATTTATCATTCTCATCTATGCAGATAATTATTGACTAATTTGAATTACTTAATATTTGATTGAGGGCAATTATATATCAAAAACATTTTTTTTTCTAAAAATGTTTAAGTACAACTTAATTTACATCCTATGATTACTTCTGTCCGTTAGTGTAGAAGTAACAGCCTTGCTTCAGGGTGAAATGTGGAGTAAGCTTTATTAGATACACATATACTACTTGTTTTAATGCAGTGGTTCTCAGATTTTATTGTTTATAAAGATGTCAGGGTGAGATTATAGAAATTCAAAATTAATATAATTATTAACATCTAGTACTCACTACAAAAGTGATTCTGAGATTCAATTTGAGGTGTAGGGCCCAGAAACCTACATTTTTAATAAACACTCTAAATGATTCAGTGGCCCCTTACTTTGAAAAATACTGCTAAATTGCCTATACCAAGAAAACAAATTGAAGTTGCACCCTGCTTCCAAACTCACCCTGGTTCCAAACTATTTTATTAAAATGTGTGTACTTATGCAAATCATGGCACCTATCCAAGAGAGATGCCAAATGTCTTCTTACACATGACTTGAAGCCTTTAGGTGACTAGATTTCTAAATGAATAGGAACATTCGTGTAATGAACCTGAATTCAAATTAAAAGAATTGTATTTACTTTGAATTATCTTCGTCTTTACCCAATATTTTTCCTTATTGTGTAATCAAAACTAGAGTAAAATAAAATAATATAGAGAACACATAGCCCCCAAACATTTTTTAAAAATATTCGACAGTACTTGTTTCTGTTTTCTAGAAAATTCACAAATTTGCAAAAGCATTTATACCCATGGTCAGCCATCTTATCCTTTATCCCTGCAAATAATTGACTTTGACAGCTTTGTAAATGCTTGACTTTCAAAAACAGACTGAAATAGTATCTAATTGATGGAGACAATTATAAAAGGTCCACGTGCACAATGGAAATGAGTATGGGGATAAGCTACTAAATAATTTTATGTTGATGTATTAAGGTTAAAATAGATTCTTCGGAAGGCTCTCACAGTTTCCCTTAAAATAAAAGGTCATCATTTATTTATTTATTTATTTATTTTTTCATAAAGCCTGTAAGTCTCTTCATACAAAATCAATAAATAATTGTGACAGAATGTCACAGGCCATTATGGAACTCATTCTAAAATTCTTCTCCAGGCATTTTTTTCTCCATGTTCCCTTACTGCCCAATGGGTAGGAAGGCATCCCATTTTATTTCACGATCTATGTGGCCCTTTAGGGTTTGAATGTATTTTGGGTATATTTGTGATAGGAAAAAAAGAAGTGTAAAAAAGTCAAGATTTTTATTAGCAGAAACATGCATTTCCTAGTTATGAAGTTATGAGTTATGATGGCAGTGTCGTAAATACTGAAATTTTTCTGGAGATTTTCAGGTGTGAAAGGATTATGTTTACAATTAGGATGGTTTTGATTTAGCTCTTTGAGCCAATAAAATATGTAAGATACTGCATTTTAAAAACTAACTATGAAGTGGAGATAGAACTTTTAGATTTTCAAATTTATACTTATGTAACTGTACTATGGTTGGAACATTTAAATTTTATTTGAGTAATGTACTTACCTATAAAGTTGGTAACTGATTCACAAAATTAGTTTCAAACAGAAAATTGCTTATTATTGGCAATGTTTTGTTAAACAATGATTTAGGCTATAATAAAGAACAAAAAGATATTTATTTGGGCAAAAGATGGATTGCAGTCTGGGGCACACATTCAGGTAGCAACCTAAATTGTGCTCCAGAGAGAACAAAGGAAGGCAGGGTTTATAAAGGCTCAAACTGCACATACTATTCACAGTCCAGTCTTCTTTATGTAAACGAAGGATTCTGGCTAAATAAATAGGGGTTGGTTGAACCCAACATACAGGTAAAAGATGTTGGTTGGCAAAACAGTTTGGCTTCTTTTAAAGTAAGAAATGCATATAGTCTAGCTATTATGGTGATGAGAAGATTAAAGTTCAGGCATAGCTAAAAAGTTCAAAAGTTCATGAAGAAATGGGCTGGATGGAAAGTGTCTAAGACAAATTTTGTCACGGCCCCTGACTCCATTTCAGCTCCCTGAACATAAATGACTGTGCACCTTGGCAAACTACTTTAATGCACACTTGCCTGGCAATTATTTATATTAAAATTGTACTCAGTTTTGAGCCAATTTACTTTAGGTTATATGCTGATGAGCTATTATGCAAATTTTGCCTTGATATTGCTTCTTGGTCACAAGAGAGAATTTTTGTTCAGCCACTTGATCCCTCTGTATCTAGCTTAATGCTTACGTTGATTCCTTGATTCCTACTGTAGAACTAATATCTTTTTAAATTTTAGTTTGTTTTAAAATAGCTTATTTTAAAACAATTTATTAGGTAATTATCTGTAATTTATTAGGGAGATCATTTCATAAACTATATAAATATCTAACCAATGTACTGTACACTTGAAACTAATAATAAAATTTAGAAAATAATAAAAACATATTTCAAACAATGCTATAATAGGGAAGAGAAATACTAGTGAATGATTAAATATATTTGGACATATATTATGCCAGCTGCTGAAAATGAAAACCTGGAGGGAAAAATCTGTATCTCTAGATAACTATTATTGTAACATTAAGGTGAACCGTGTATGTATTATTGCATAAGTGCGTCTCCAGGACTTGGTTTTATGACAGTACCTTTTGCATAGGAGAGCTCATAAGAATTGACTACTACTTATGACAGAATTTTTTTTCTTTTCTTAGCAGCTAGATTAATTTGTTTTACCTGAACTTGGAATGTTTTATAGACCCTCTGAGTCATGTAAAAAATCATGTTTCTCTCTTGGCAGTAGCTACTGAAAATTTTAGAGCCCAAATCAAGATTATTATTCTCTGATTCTCTAACTGGTATTTGCAGACTCTAGGAATTCAAGGCAATGACTAAATATTTCTCTTTATTTTGGAGGTACATAATGAATGGTTCATAAGAATTATGTTCACTTTACAGCTTATATTTTATAGATTCTACAATGTATATTTTTTTCACAATTTAACATTTCTGAAGTGAATATGTATCTTATAATTTTGTTGGAGTTTATTTGACACTTTCTTTTTCTGGAATCCATAAAGCATTGTAATCTTAAAATAGATGTCATCTTAGGATCAATGAAATAAAATATTACAGTGTGATTATGGTTTAGGGAATACTTATCTATATTGAAAAGAGCAGTGTTGTTGAAAACTCAGAATGGCTGGGTAGATTTAGAATGAATTCCCAGATTACACATTCAGATAACTCTAAAACATAGCTCAATTCCTTATATTCTGTAAAACTCACTAAGTGTATTGCTTTCTCTTTGTTTAAATGATCTTACCAAAATAATATCGGCTGTAATTCTATCTCTATTCCTTCCTCCTTTCATCATTCCTTATCACCATAATTTCTTCCATACTTCCCTCTACAATTCCTTCCTTCATTCTTTTCTTTCAGTATTCACCAATATTTAATAACCACATCTTATGTTCTAATGACTTGCGAGTTGTTAGGATATAGGTTTGAATTTAATATGACCCTTGAAATTGCTTGTATTGAGTTTGCAAGACAGGAAAACTAACTTTGTAGTGGTGTAATGGTGTACAGGGTGGTGTAGGTGGAAAAGGCATATTATTTGTCAGAGTAGGATGAAAAGGGAAATGATTTCGGAAGCTTGATCTGGGTGTCAAAGGGTAAGAAAAAAAATCCAGATGAAAAAATAGATGAAATATGCATCAGCAAGAGGCAATGGCATAAAGGAATGGTGAATCTACAGAAAAATTTAAGCTAAAATTATCAACTAGTGACATAAATTTATGATGTGACAGAAGAAGCCAAAGAAACAGGAAGACTGGATCATAAAGGGCCTGCTACATTTTCTTGGGGAAAATGCCATCTAGAACTTTTCAGGTAGCAGTGTAGAGAATGAATAGGAAGCAGGAGTGTTAAACTGAAAGCAGAGACTTCAGTCTGGTGGGTGACGTAGTAGATTAGATGAGAGATGATCAGTACAGAAAAGTAAATGAAGAGGAGGGTTCAATTACACACCTCATTACTTGGTAGAATTTAAAACATTTGGTGACTAATTATCTATGTGGAGTAAAGATGAGAGGGAGGAGTCACGATCATTCCTATTTATAGGTGGTATAACTCAGTGCTATGTAACACCTGACAAGATAGGGGCAGAGGAAGCGGAGCAGGTATGAAAGTAGTGAAATTATCTTACTTTAGTTTGTAGTCAGGGTGATTTTTTGATCCCTGTGGGACATCTATAAATAGTTTACAAATATGAGTTTGAAATAAAACCATTAGAGATTGTGCTAAACAGTAGCATGTATAATGTTATTTAAATATCAATATTTTCCTATTAAGTCAGACTAGCAACGTTACCTATTTACAGATACAACTGTAGCCTTAGAGAAGTTAAGTAGCACCTGAGCTCAAATTGCTAGAAAGTGGTGGAAATAGTATTGGATTTCAAACGTTTCTAACTCTAGAGCCTGTAATTTTTTGTTTGCTTGTATTTGTTTTTATTGGCTTTCTTTTTATAGACCAGTTTAAGGTTCCCTGCAAAAATGAGAAGCTACAGAGGTTTCTCATATACTCTCTGCTCTGCATATGAATTTCTCATATACTCTCTGCATATGAATAACCTCCCCCATTATCAACATCCACCACTAGAGAGGTATATTTGTTACAGTTGACACTACATTGACACTTCATAATCACTCAAAGTCCATAGTTTGCATTACAGTTCTGTCTTGGAGTTGTACTTCTGCGGGTTTGGAGAAATGTATAATGACATATATTCATAATTATGGTATCACACAGAGAATTATTACTGCCACCCAACTCCTTTGCGTTCCACTTATTCATCCCGCAACCTTCTAAACCCCAGCAACCAGTGATCGTTTTACTGCCTCCATAGTTTTTGCCTTTTCTAGAATGTCATAAAACTCGAATTATGCTGTTGTCATCTTTGCAGATTGACTTCTTTCACTTAGTAATATATGTGTAATGTTCCTCCATGTCTTTTCATGGCTTGATAACTCATTTCTCTTTAGCATTATATGATATTCTGTTGTCTGGATGTACCATAGTTTATCATCCATTCATCTACCAAAGGACATTTTGGTTGCTTCCAAGTTTGGGCCGTTATGAATAAAGCTACCATAAATATCTGTGTGCAGGCTTTCATATGAATATGTTTTCAGCTCCTTCGGGTGAATACCCAGAAGTGTAATAACTGGGTTCTGCAGTAAGAATGTGTTCAGTTTTGTAAGAAATCACTGAACTGCCTTCCTAAGTAGCTATACTACTTCGCATTCCCATCAGCAATGAATGAGAGATCCTTGATGTTTCACATTCTTGCCATCATTTTGTGTTGTCAGTGTTTTGGATTTTGTTGTTTTGTTTTAAATTAATAAACTTTATTTTTACAGCAGTTTTAGATTTTAAAAAGCTATCACAAAGTACAGAGAGTTCCATATTTTCTGTCTCCCTCCTCTCTCTCCTGACCCCAGTCTCCTTATTATTAATATTTTACATTAGTTTGGTACATTTTTTATAATTGCTGAGCCAATACTGATACATCATTTTTCTTTCATGGATCTTACTTTGTTGTTATATCTAAAAGTCATCTCCAAAACTAAGATTGCCTAAATTTTGTCTTATGTTATTTTCTAGGATCTGTATCATTTTGCAATGTACATTTAGGTTTTTGATCTACTGTGAGTTAATTTTGATGAAAGGTATAAGATCAGATTCTAGATTTATGTAAATGTTCAGCTGGTCTAGCACTAGTTGAAAAGACTATTTTATGTTAAAAATCAGTTGACAATATTTGTGGGGGTCTATTTATGGACTCCGTTCTGTTCCATGAATTTGTCTATTTTTTTTTCACCAGTGCCATACTGTCTTGATTACTGAGGCTTTACAGTAAGTTTCAATGTCATGTAGTGACAGTTTTCAGACTTTGCTCTTGTCCTTCAATAGTCTGTTGGCTATTCTAGATCCTTTGCCTTTTCATATAAACTTTAAAATAATTTTGTTGATATTTATAAAATAAATATCAGGATTTTGATTAAGTTGTGTTTATTATAGTGAGTTGTGTTGATTATATAGATCATATTGGAAAGAGTTCTTCCTTTTTCTTAATAATGATAAGTCTTTCTATCCATGAACTTGAAATAGCTCTACATTTATTTAAATTTTTTAAAATTCCTTTTGTCAGAGTTTTATAGTTTCTTCTTATAACTCATATATATGTATATATTTATATATATATATATATTTGTTATACATATACCTAAGTATTTCATAATGTAAATAGTATTATGTTTTACATTTCAAATTCTAAATGTTCATTGCTAATATGTTGGAGAGCAATTGACTTTGTATATTAATCTTGTATCCCACAAACTTGCTATAATGACTTAGTTCCAGGAGTTTTGTTGTTGCTGTTGCTTATTCTTTTCTGCATTGAAAATCATGTAGTCAATTAAAAAAAAAAACAGTTTTATTTCTTCATTCTCATACTTTTATTTTCTTTCTTGTCTTACTCTATTAACTAAGACTTCTAGTACAATGTTGAATAGAAATGGAAAGAGATGACATTGTTGACTTGATCCTGATCTTCGGGGAAAGCATTGAGCTTTCCACCATCAAGTATGATGTCAGCTGTAGGTTTTTCATAGATGTTTTTAACAAGTTGAGGAAATTTCCCTCTACTTCTAGTTTGCTTACAGTTTTTATCATGATTAGATAGTGGACTTTTAAACATTATTTTTCTGTATCTATTCATATGATCATATATTGTTCCTTATTTTGACTATTAAGGTGATGGATTAATATCCACTGATTTAAAATGTTGAACCAGCCTTGCATACCTGTAATAAATCTTAGTTGTGATATGCAATTCTTTTAATACTTTTTTTGGATTTGATTTGCTAATATTTTATTGTGAGTTTATGTCCAAATCACTCCTTTGTAGTATTCTACAAGGCAAATTTTAATTTGGGAGTCAACAGTGGATAAATGATAGTTAAGGTCAAGGAATAAAAGTGAACTATGGTGTTTGATTTTAATCCAAGAAAAAATAGTAAACAGATTAATAGCATCACTAATAATAATAGTGTCTTATGTTGAGTGTTTTTTTTCTTACGCCAAGCAATGTTGTAAGTATTTTAAAAGTATTTACTCCTTAAAAATGCAGTATTCATTTTCTATTATGTTTATGCCCATTTTACAAATGAGCTAAGATTGAAGTACAAGCAAGTTAATTAACATTCCTGGGAACTGGGCTTTAGATACAGATTGTTCCTTTCCAGAGCTCAAGCCCTCGTAATGCTAACAATTATAATTTTTTATAGACTGAGAAGAACAGAAAACAGGCCTGAGCTTTAAGAAAGAGGGTTGTCGAGGGGAAGAGTATATGAAAAAAATAACTTTAGATTCGGAGGAAACGTAGAAGAAAATAGAGACCAGAAGTTTTGTATCATCTAAGCAATAAGCTGAGAAAATATAAATTAATCTTATTTTATTAATAAGATATTTTTTGCATCATATTATTGGACCATAAAGTACCTAGTATCGTACTCTGGGAGGTCAGTGAATTTGTCCTTCACACATTAACATTTTCAGCTTCGCATCCTTACTGCCAGAGAGTGACCAAGCAACCTTGAATTTTTGCATTTTCTTCCTTTTTCTTAAGTAGTGAGAAATCAGCAGCAGGTGTCTAAGTCAGCTTCATCAAAATACAAAAGGGTACATCATTGTCATTTGGGAAGACAGTCAGCCATGACTAAGCCATCTGTCCTAAGAGTTTACATATGCAGGATATTTAACTTTTCCAACTATGCAAAAATATAAGGTAAGAAATGGGTAATCATAAAAATATTGGCAAAACATATGTTAAATGGTCAGATAATTGGGTTTTAGTCATCTCAGTGGTTTTCTCAGTTGCCATTTGAAAAAGCAGAAAAGAATGTGTGAAATTTTGTAATATGCTCTTTAATCCACATAAAAGGTGAGCATAAAAGGCATGGAGAATGTAAAAGCTATCATAAATAAAGGAGGCAGTAAGAATCTCAGAATATTTCACAAGCTTATAATTGTGCCTCTGAGGATATTCTGCCAATCAGCTAGTTAACTGTTTGGGGGAAATACGCTTTGCTTTTAAAAAATATCACATAATGTTGCTAAATTGCCTGCTGTATTAGTGGAGAATGGGGCAGTGCGGGTGGAGAGGGAAGGAGCAGGGAGAGAAACAAATACTTTAATTGCCTGATATTTACAGAGCTGGATTGGTTCCTGGAAGACCTGGAATGTGGATCAAAACCTCAGCTATCCTAGAGTACTTGACTTTTCTTCAGTGGAGAAGATCCTTTAAAAAAAAAAAAAAATCTGATTCACAGTGGTTTCCTCTTCCTCTTTTTAGTAGCAAAATAATTTAATCTAGGGCATCTGAACTTAATCTGGCCTCTGGGTACTATCTGTACTATGGTCAACAACTCTAACAAACCAGCAACATATTTATTAAATAACAAGCTGTACCCTTTATAAGAGCTATGGGCATGTAACATAAATACAATACTATAACATTACTAGATATCACAGTACTATAACTATAATAACTTAAAATTTAGATTCTAAATAAAGGTGGGAAGACAACACATGCATATAAGATATCAAAGTAATAAGGCAATGCGTGATTCAGTGCTAAAATTGTGGTTTATCTTATAAAAACTATCAAAGTTTAGAAAGGAAAACATCAATGAATGCTAGAGTAGTGGAGTTAACAGCATGGCATAAGATTTGGACCTTGAATGCTGGAACAAAATTTGCACATTGGGGCTGGGCCTCACATGAATGTCTGTTGCTTATATTCCTGTGATTATCTAAGATAGTTCAATTTAGTTCTTTCAACGTGCTTCTATGGCTATGTTCTTTGGGGTGCCTGTTTTATTTGAGGTACATGTCTGTGTGTGTTGCGTTGTTTGGGGAAGTAGATGGAAGTCAGACAAACCTCAGTTCATATCCTAGAATTGCCAGTTATTCATATGATGATGAAAAAATTATTTCAATTTACTCATTCTCTTTTCTCTCATTTATAAAGAGTGAAACATTTCTTCCAAGAATTTTTATGGATTAAATATGATATATTTAAGCATTTAACATAGTACTTGGAAAAGTAAACCCTCAATAAGTGGGAATTGCTAGTATGTGTGCTAAAAAGTGAAAGAAAGCAATTTTCTATATATATTGTGGATTTTTTTATGGTGGCCTCTGTCATCACTAATATGAAAACCAAGGGAAATGGATCTTGAATTTAATCTGCAGATCAAATTGACTATGATAATGTAAAGTAGTTTCAGCATCTTCAAAATTAGCAAATATTCACTAGACAATACATGAAGGGGCTCATTTTTAATATCTTAATTCTAATGTATTACTTTTGGCTTAAGGTGTAAACCACATAAATAATGCTTTTTGAAAATTAATCGTATAGTTTTTCTGATGTTAATAAATAACATACCTGTATATGTATAAAAACACATTCATTTGTAGGTAGATTCTAAGCAATTCTTTCATAATCTCTTGATGTTCAAAGTATAATTTGATCAGACAAATGCAAATTACTCATTGTTATTCTTTCCAAAGAGGTGTCAGTGTTATGTGGCAAAAAAAAAAAAAAAAAAAAAAATTGCAATTTCTTCAGTAAGGATCCTTTTTTGTCATGCTTTGTGTGTGTGTGTAGTATTTAAAGTTTGATCTAGTTCCTATTTTTGCTTTTGTTTTATATTCATAGTGAAGTTTTCGTAGCTCCCAAGATGAGAAAGCACTGATTAGGATACTATACCTAGCTGGGGCATTTAAAAATAACTACCTATTTCTATTTCTTTAATGCTGACTTGGACACTTTGTTGTCTCGTATTGATTTTTCTTCCTATTTAAAAAATAATTGCTCCTGGGAAAAACACAACCACCTTTTTATTGTTCCATATTTATGAAGATATTAAAGTACAAAGTATAAGAAATGTCACAGGTAGCCAGATCTTTTATTTTTAAAAATTGACTTCTCAGCCAAGGAACCAAATACCTGGGTTACAAACACATTTATGTTTAGGAACTTGGATATAAACAAAGTTTTATTTCTTTCAGAAAAGGAATAGTTTTTTAGCCAGAATTTTAAAAAGGAGGTAAGAATTTGGAAAATTTGTATGTATTCATATTCTGTGATTTATATTTCAAATCTGGACAAATTTAATGTTAGATGTAAAAAACAAAAATCTAATTCAGATATTTTGTAGAGACATTTAGATAAACAGTGCTTATGAAATGCTTGCGGATTTTCACTCGAAAGTTTTTGAGAACTAGAATTATTATCATTCTTTAGAAATTCTTGAAAAATTAGCATTTCTTAAACCTATTTAGAAAATCTAAAGCAATGTGCAAGTATATACAGTAGAGAACAAGCACAAAATATATATCAGTATTAATTCTAAGAGCTTAATATGAGGAAATATTAAGATAAGAGTATAGGTAGAAATTTAGAAATTCAAATATGTAGTGTTATGGGATGAATGTGTGCCCTCCCCCCAATTCATATGTCTAAGTCCTAACCCCAGTACCCCAGAATGTAACTGTATTAGGAGATAAGGCCTTTGCAGAAGTAATTAAGTTAAAATGTGGCATTATATGAGCCCTAATCCATATGACTGGTGTCCTTATAAAAAGAGATTAGACACTAACCACACACACACACACTGAGGGACAACCATGTGAGGACACAACTAGGTAGCCATCTTTGATCGAAGAAGACAGGCCTAAGAAGAAACCAAACCTGTTACCAGTCTGATCTTGGAAGCTTCCTGCTTCCATAACTATGATAAAATAAATTTCTGTTGTTTAAGCCACCCATTCTATGTTATTTTGTTATGGCATCCTTAGGAAACTAATACAGACAGTATCTAAGTACCATGATATTAAAATTATGGTTCTTAGAAACTCTAGTTGTAGTATTCCTTATAAAAAATGTTCGCCTCTATTGGAGTATTGGACAATTGTAATAAGCTATCATTTCAAAGAACATATCTCTCAGGGATCATCACTTATCTTTCCAGATTTCTAGGAAATTTAGTGTCAATGGGCTGTGCAGAAGGAAAAAAAAAGATTATTAAATAAATAATCATTGATTGAATATTTCTGTTTTAGACAATCTGGAAGATACATAGATAGGCTCATTGATATACCTAAAGAGCTTACAAACTAGTAGCAGTGATAACCTCTAAATACAAATATATTATGAGCCAAAATATGATCAAGGCCATATGAAAGGTCCATGCAGATACAGAAAATTCTATGAAAAAAAAACCTTAATCATTTGTGTTATCTGTTCCAGAGGGCAGATTAAGGTCGCCTCCTTAGAGAGTGGACATTTTAGCTGGATTGTAAAAAATGAGTAGAATTTTTGACAGAGGATTTTTAAGCACAGATTACATTTTATACATTAGCAGTGCATAAACAAAAGGATATTCATGGAAAACCCAATCTCACATTTCTCTCCATTTCTGATAGAACAACATAACCCTTTTTCCGATAGAAAAATCTCACATTTCTCTCCATTTCTGATAGAACAACATAACCCTTTTTCTGTTCTCTTCCTTTTCTGGAGCACTCGTCTTTTCTTTACAAAAGAATATAAGTTAGATTTGAGAAGCAGGTAGACAGTGTGTCAATTTAACATCTAAGAGCTATTGGACTGATATATTGGTTTTACAGGGGGCTAAATGATGCCATAAAATTGAATTGTGTCAGACATACCAATGCCTCAGAATAATCAGGTCCTAAGCACATTAAATTACTTCTTTGCTGTTAGATTTGAAAGATAGCATCAGGTTTATAAAAAAAAACTTTGAGTAATAAGAGTATATGGTGGTTTTACAAATATTTTTGCTATACACTTTGGTTAGGAAAATTGATTTTGTTCATCGTTACTTTTGGCTTGAGCCATGGTAAATAACAAAAGAAATATCTTCTAAAACTTTAACTTCCAATAATGTAAATAATGTCCTCCCCACCAACTAAACCCCCACTATTTGTAGGGAAGAAATTATGGTTCACTCAATATTGGGAAGATTCTTGTTTCAGATACTGAATCTACACACACACACATACAAACACACACACACACATGACTACTTGTTCTTTTATACATCTAATGTGTGCAATTTAGTGTTCCATATTATCAGTAAAATAGTTACTATCTTCTTCTGTTTTGTAGAGACTGACCTTTACTTGTTTTTCTTCATTATATAATCCTCAACAAAGTTTGTTATGTGCAGCAGGTTCATATGGTACTACACAAAAAAAGTTTAGGGATTGTTATAAAATACAATTGTAATTTATTTTTGGTTAATAATTCTTGTTAAACTTTAACCACTCAAACAAGTTAATATTTTACTGATCATCTGCTACAGGGAAGATGTTAGATACAACTACTTATTTTTCTATTTTATAGTTACTCAAATCCTTTCAAGTTGAAATAATAATGTTATTTTACGCAAAATTCTTATACCTGTATACTTTAGGGATATTGGAATGCAAATATATAAGGTAAAAAAAGAAACAATAATAGAGTTGACTTTCTTTTGTACTTCATATGAAGAAAGCAAGGTTCCAATTTCTCTTCTGGAACCAGAAATTAAATTAACTAAGAATGGATTTGTATGTGGTGAGCATTTGCTGTAGTTTTTGCTATGGCAGACTTCTGTCCACCCCAGTCACAGCTGAATTTTTAAGTTTCTATCAGAAGCTTTGGGGGCTTCATAAATGCAGAAAGTCTGGTAAGTTTGGTGTGTGGGATGCAAAGGAAAATTGAGTCTAATTCAAATGGTACATGAAAGAGAAACAAACACCACTTCAGTTCTTTGTTAATTTGCTACTTCCACACTTATGCAAAAACATATGACATTTAAGTGTAATCTTTTAGCAATTTTTATGCATTTTGGAATGCAAGAAGTACAGGTAATTAAATATCCAACACATTTTTCCCTCTGACAATTCCGAAATAATGCCATTTCAAATCAGCTTATCGTGTGTCTCGTCAATATGCTTGGGCTAGGAACAATATGCTAGGAGCAACATTCAATTAGATATAGTTCTGTATTCAAGGATCTTATATGTATGTGAAAGGACGAAGGGAATGGAAAGGACAATCAAATTCATATATATTTTTTTCTTGAATATTATTACTGTCTTAAGGCTTAATTCAGAACTTCAAATTCATTAATTTTAAAGCAGTAGCTGTCAACTGGAGTAGATTTTGCACCCTGCAGGGGATATTTTTGGAGATATTTTTGATTGTCACAACCAGGAAAAGAATGCTACTGCATTTAGTGGGTAGAGGCCAGGAATACTGCTAAACATTCTAATACCCAAAACAATCCCCCCAAGTCTCCAACAAAATATCCAGCCCAAAATCTCAGTAGTGCTGAGTTTATCTGCTTTAAAAAAAGAAGTAACTTTTAAGGACAGAGAATGACATAAAGAAGTAGTTATTCTCAGTTCTTTCAACTATTCTGCTTTGGATGCACTGTCATCTTAAACACACATATGGTTAACTAAATTTTTGATGAAGGCACCAAGAATGAGAATAGTGTTGGAAACTAAATAGCCACATGCAAAGAATCTAATTGGACCCTTATATTACACCAAACGCACATGCACACACACACACACATACACACACACACAAAACCCTTAAAATGGATTAAAGACTTAAATGTATGACAGAAAACCACAAAACTAGTAGAAAGTGGGAAAATCTGTTTGACATTGGTCTTGGATATTTAATTTTTTTTTTTGGAATTGACACCAAAATCATAGGCAATTAATGCAAAAATAAGCACATGGGTCTACATCAAACTAAAATGTTTTTGTGTAGGAAAGGAAATCATCAACAAAATGAAAGGGCAACCTACAGAATGAGAGAAAATATATTTGCAAGCTATATATCTGGTAAGGGGTTAATATCCAAAATATATAAGGAACTCATACAACTTAACAGGAAAAAAAATTAAATAAATGGGCAAAAGGCCTAAACAGACATTTCCCAAAGAAGTTATACAAATGGCCAACAGTTATATGAAAAGATGAATGATCAGAGAAATGCAAATCAAAACCAAAGGAGATATCCCCTCGTTATCTATTAGAATGCTATTATATATAAAGTCAAAAGATAACAAGTGTTGGTGAAAATGTGGCTAAAAGGGAACCCTTGTGTACTGTTGGTTAGGATATAAATTGGTTCAGGGCCATTATACAAAACAGTATGAAGTTTTTCAAAAAGAAAAAAGAAAAATAGACCTACTATTAGATCTAGGGGTCCTACTTCTGGTATATATTCAAAGGAAATTACATCAGTATCTCAAAGAGATATCTGATGTTTCATGTTCATTTCAGCAATATTCATAATAGCCAAATATGGAAATAAGCTGTGTTCAGTGACAGATGAATGGATAAAGAAAATGTAGTATATATAAATTGAATGGATTCAATCTTTATATAGAATAAAATCCTGCTGTATCCAACAACATGGATGAACTCGAAGGACATTATGCTAAGAGAAGCCAGACACAAAAAGACAAATATAGCATGATCTCACTTATATGTGGAGTATGTTCTGGAGACCTAATGGTCAGCATGGTGGCTAAAGTTAATAATAATGTATTACATACTTGAAATTTACTAAAAGAGTAGATCTTCAAATATTCTCACAACACATACACACAAAAGGTAACTGCCTGAGATGATGTATCTCTCAATTAGTTTGATTGCGTTAATCATTTCACAGTGCATACCAATGTATATCAAAAAATCACATTGTGTACCTTAAATATACACAGTTTTTATTCATCAAAAATAATGAAAAGTGAATCACATTTTTGTTTACATTAGTGTGCAAGAACCGAAAGAAGCTTGAAAATATAAGTGAGTATTCACACTTTATATATGAAATAACTGCAGTAATAATTTAATTTTTAATTTTTTAAATAATATCAATAACCTTGTCTAATGCCTCTCGATCAGAAGAGAGCCTGTGGCATATCACCAAAAACAAACTCCTTTAAAAATGACTTCTGTTTAAATTCAAGTTAATCAGTAGCATCACAGAATATATCAGTGTTCATGTTGTGAAATGCATTTGACTTTAACAATTAAAAGCTGGGTCCAGCAGAATATTTTATAACCTCTTTTCTGTCCCTATTAAATGAACACATGTCTTTAGAAGCTCTAGCTGATGCTCATATGTTATAATTCAGAGACACTTTCTCTGTAATTTAGTAGTATGTGCTGCTAAATGTAGACCAAGATTCACAATGTGTTTGTATCTTTTAAAAAATAATTATAGGAATTAAAGCTGTTACAAAGCAGAATTTAAAATTGTCATACATTCCTGAATAAGAGACACTTGATTAAATACTATTTCAGAATTTCATGCCCTTGGATGCCCCATTTTTATGTTTTACACTTCTAGAGTGACCTTATAATATAGATTAAGATTTGCTAGGGAAATATATTAAAAATAAAGTGATGCTGTAACTAGGTTTTTTTCTTCAAAGATTTGAATTGTTGAAGTTTGTCATTTGGCTGTGATTTTTGGATTTTATTAACCATGTGTTCTTTTACTATTAAAACCAATAATTAAAAGTTGAACGGATACATTAATGTGGTAGAGTTTTTAAGACATACCACTTAAAAAATGGGGTTTGCTGCTATGAAAATATAAGTCCATTTTAAAGTGTAGGTTTTCAACAGCCTGTGGAGTATTGGCAGGAGGTGATACATCAAGTCTTTTAAAGTTATTTTGGAACAAGAAACTGCAGGCTCGGTTCACATATGCACTTATTTTTTGATAGTTTCGAATCTTCATTTCTCTTTATATAAAATTCTCTTTATATAAAATTCTCTTTATATAAAATTCATAACCACTTAGGTCATTTCATGGTTTTGAAGGACAAACTACTTTTTTAAAATTTTATTTTATAACAAGCTTTGGACATTAGCACAGTATTTGGTTTTGATATATTTCTAAAAGAAACAGTGATAAAATCAGCAGTTATAATTTAAAAAAAATGTTTGTCATTTTGTTTGTCTTAAAAGCTATGACATTTCATATAAGTTAATTTACTAATTAAGTGATATTCTCAGTCAAAAAATCAATGTTTTTTTAAAAAGAAATGTTAAGAGGTTTAAGTATGTAGAAGTGAACACTCATAAAAAACAATACTATCCTATTTACTATGTGATTAGTGCAGCATCATAGAATTTTATGTCTGCATATATACACTAGAAATATCGAAGGAAGCAAAATATAGCTCATAATGAATTAATGGCTCCCTTAATGGAAATTATATTGTCAGTATAGTTTATATTTCAAGGTTAAGGTTAATGACTACCTTGGAAAAAACAAAATTTTGTTTAATAATTTACTGAGTCAATAAATTATAAAATTGGCTGGTAGTTTACTTGTGTTGAAGATGTATGCATTTCTGCCTGTTCTTGTGAGTTAATAGTATTTAGAGAAAACCATAGAACTAGTTATATTCGTTAAAGAGAAAAAAGCTTGTTAGTGTCACAGGGACTAAAAAATATGTTGAAAGGGAAATTATTAATAAGAAAACATATAGTAATGCATCTTATATTACCTTGGTTTTGGTGTACTGCAAATCTGTTGATATATTTGCTACAAAGATTCATTTCTAATAGTAATACCTAATCCAACAGTTCAGCACACATACACACACACACACACACACACAAAATGTTAAATGCTTCCTATATGTTTTAGGCTCTACTAAGCTTTGCCTGGTGGCCTAAGATGAAAGTACCTTCTCTGTTTAAGAATCGACTAAAAACTATTAGAACTAATAAATGAGTTCAGCAAGATTGCAGGATCAATATGCAATATGCTTATCATTTTCTCTCATATAATGTAACTGCTTGTGATTCTGGTACTTGATTAAAAAGAAAAAGATTTTCTAATTAGTAAAGATGTGCAATTCAAGCTATTGAAAATAAAACCCCTGGAGTCCACTATTGATATGACAGCATGTGGAGCTCTGAGGATCTGTTACTCAGTGAAACTGGTAAAAATTATGAAAAAATAACCATTTAAAATCTATGGATATTTCCCTATGGACATCCAGCAAATGAAACGTTATTTAAGAAATCTACTAAATCTTGGTAACAATTGGGAGAGTCCGTGGTATGTGAACTGAGACCCTCACCTCACCTTCCACCTCTCCCTGCTTGTTGAGGTGGAGATTCCTCTGGGTACTGGGACAGCCAAGAACACAGGACATCCTCCCACCTGGGCTCCTAGTCAGAGGGCTATCTTTCTGGAAGGGGACCTCAGCATTTCTCATTCTGCCCCAAGCTACCTCTTATTGCAGCTAAGTTCCAGGCCACTGTGGCTGAGAAATGGTGGCTTCCTTTTAGTGACCAGCCCCTCACTCCTGGGATAGAGGCTCTGCCTAGGGTGGGGCACTACTGAAAATACTGGAGCCCTTCTTGTCCTCACCCAAGATCATGGCACAGAGAAAGGAAAGCTGAAGAGACCTGGGAATCTGCAGGACAGAAAAGGGGAAGAGTGACAGTTGGGAGGAGCCATTCCTGAGGTCAAAACAGATTTCAAACACTGATATTGGGAACCATTCTGTGAAAAGAGCCCAAATTTGATTAGATCAGGCTGTGAAACAATTAGTGCCCCAGGGTATTGTTGTAAACAGAAGAATCAGCTGGCAATTAGTGGACTGTAACAGCTGTGTGTGATCTAGGGGATGAGAATCAAAGGGAGTCCTGCCAAAACCAGTCATCCCAGGGTGACTGTCAGCATTCCCAAGGTAGTGGTCCCTGAGGAGCAACATAAGAGGCAGGCAAGGAAGGGTGGGAGAATAAACTTCATTAAAATAATCCAACCAGTCAGTAAACAAGTAAATAATAATCCCAGAAAGGTGACCATTACTCTGATTTTTTATAATATCTTGACTAAAAGATTCAGTGTCTAACAAAAATTACGAGACATGAAAAGAAACAGGAAAATATGACCTATATTATCAGACAACATGATGATGTATTTTAAAATCCTAAGGAATCTACTATGAACTATTACAACTAATAAATGAGTTCAGCAAGGTTTCAGTATCAATATACAAAAGGCAATTTTTTTCTATACACTTGCAATGAAAAATTTGAAAAGAAAATCAAAACAAGTCTATTTAGAATAACATCAAGAAAATAAAATACTTAAGAATAACAAAACAAATACCAAATTTATACTTGAAAACAAAACAATGTTTGAAAGACTAAAGAAGACCTAAATAAATGTAACAACATTTTATGTGTTAGAGAGGAAGATTTAATATTGTTAAGATGGCAATACTACCCAAAGTGATCTAGTGATACAGTGTGATTTCTATCAGAATTCAGTTGCCTTTTTTTGTGGAAGTGAACAAGATGATCCTAAAATTTGTATGCAATCGCAAGTAACCTAGAATAGACAAAACAATCTTGAAAAAGGAAAAATAAAATTGGAAGATTAAGTCTTCCTGATTTCAAACTTAATACAAAATAACAATAATCAAGACATTATGATACTGCCTAAGATAGATGTATAGGTCAGTGAATATAATTAAGAATCCAGAAATAAACTCATTTGTCTATGATCAACTACAGTTTGACAAGGGTGCCAAAATGATTCAATAGGGGAAGAATAGTCTTTTCAACAAATGGTACTGGGACATCTGGATACTCACATGCAAAAGAATAAAATTGGGCACTTTATACTTTATACAAAAATTAGCTCAAAATGGATCAAAAACCTAAATGTAAGAAAAAAAAGCAAAAAAAAAAAAATCTTGGGAAAAAACATAGGGGTAAATCTACATGAAATCAGATTCGGCAGTGGATTCATAGATCTGACCCCAAAAGCACAGACAACAAAAGAAAAAATAAATTGGACTTTATAAAAATGTGAAATTTCTAGGATGGCTACAATCAGTCAGAAAATAACAAGTGTTATTGAGGATGTGGAGAAATTGGACCAATCACTAATATACTGCTTTTATAAATATAAAATGGTGACATCCCTTCGGAAAATAGTCAGTTCCTCAAATGGTTAAACATAGAGTTATGACTCAGCAGCTCCACTCCTACATATATACTTAAGAGATTGAAAATATAGATCCACACAAAAACTTGTACAACAAATGTTTGCAGCAACATTACTCATAGTAGCCAAAAGGTGGAAACAACCCAATATCCACAGATGGATGAATGGGTAAACAAAATAGGATATAGCCATACAATGGAATATTATTCATCCATAAAATGAAGTCCTTATACATGCTAAAACTTGAGTGAACCCCGAGTGAAACCAATTACAAAAGACAACATATTATTTTATATTTGTGAAATTCGGCCTAGTCAAATCCGTAGAGAAAGAAGGTAAAATAGTGATTTCTTAGGGGTGGGGAAAGAATGAAGAATGGACAAAATGGGGTGATAATAAGATATAGAGTTTCTTTTTGAAAAGATGGACATATTCTAAAATTGCTAGTGGTTTTATTGCATATGTCTATGAATATACTGAAAACCATGAAATGTATGCTTTAAGTGGATGAACTCATGTTATATGAATTATATCTCAATAAAGCTGTTATTTAAAATGTCCCCTCTTCACACTCTACACTCTTACTAACACAGAAAGTTTACTCAAAATTTAAATCAAAATTCAGTGAATTGTAGAGAGAATCAGCATTTTTTGGCAGCAGTTAATATGTACTTTACCCTTCAATGTTACCAAAAGAAAGTCACTACCATAAAACAATTTGTAGATTAAAAAATATTTGTAATTGATGAATTATGTTAAGTAATTTTTAAATAGAGGTAAACATATTATTTTAATAGCTGCCACTCTTGAATTTTTCTGGATGATTCTTTTTAAAGGGTATCATGAGAAAAGTCAAAGGAAACCAGAGCTCCAGGATATGGCTTTCTTTTTTCTTTACTATAAAACAAGTCAGAATTGACATCCTATTTTTGAAAGTTATGAGTTAGAGGTATAATTTAAACTATAATGGCTTTTTTCACTTTCATCTATTTCTGAGCCAAAAGCACATTGCTAGTTCCCCCTTGCTAGCCATCAAAAATAAGTAGAGGGCACTTTCTGGTGTCCATTAAATCTGGTTCTCTAGCTCAACGAGCTCCAGTAGAAAATCATATTTCAGTAATAAATCTTTCAAATCAATTTCTATCTAAATATATTAACACTTATACCATCATATACTTTGGTCTTATAATATGATAATAGGCTGAATAGCTATTGGAAAGTCTCCTAATAAGAAAATGATATGGAAGAAAACTATTTTAAAAGGACTTTTGGAAGCCAGGCCTCTCTCAATAATAGTGCATTAAGCTTAATGTGGCCTAGCAACCTGCTTTAGTTTGGTCGCAAACAGGTTTGCTCAACTGTCAAAAAAGGTTTGTTTTGTCAATAAATAATAAATAATATTATTTCACTTTTTTCAAAATATTTTTCTGTTTACCTTTCTTCAACAACAGTGGAATAGTATCAGAGTTGAATGTCAACCTTGTTTACTCTCCATTTCTTAGTACTGTTTAACCAATGTAGCATTGACCCCATAAATCATCAATGCCAGGCTAGGAAGTAACTTTGAAGAAAAGGACACAGTGCGCATAAAGTTATTTGTCCATGAAGAAGCAGCCTTGAAGCTAAGAAGCAGTAGGGGAGAGGATAGAAGCAATTACAATAGTAATGACTGCAGGAGCAATGTAATTAGCAGCTGTGTCAAGGGTAATAATTTGCAGATATTATGACAATGGAGAGTTGGTATCTCAGAGAACTTCCCACTCTCTCACCTCCCAAAATCATTAACTGTCCTATAGTCATATTAAGACTGATGTGACAAATAAGGCTGTGTACTGGAGCCTTAAGAGAATGAGTCGCTATGCTGAGGTCATCCCCATAGTACATTTCAAGGTATTTACAACTATGGTTATAATGACGCATGTGAGGACAGTGCTTTTGTGGTAACAAAAGGAGACAGAGAAGTAAAGTTTGAGAACCATTGTGCTAAAATGTTTTATAAGATGTGAAGGTGACTTCACAGATTGGACATTAGACATTATTTAGGAAACAGTGGGGTATAACAGCAGTGAGCAGTGAGTCTTAGAAAGAAAGAAATTAGGACAGGACCTCAGTCCCCACAAACAGCATATTGGGTAGGAAGGCATGATTTCAGAAAAATACATAGTTCTAAGAAGCAATATACAGAGTCGAATAAAAAAAATTTTAGCTTCAAATAGAGATATATAACCTTCAATAAGCTAGAACCCCTATGCCATACTACTACTACTACTACTAATAATAATGGTGATAGAAAATTTAATGAATTAGAGACAACTCTCAAAATAAGCCTAGATCAAAGTAAAGGTAGATGTTAACTCACATTATGATTTTTATATTATTAAAACTGTGATATGTTTGGGGATTCCTAAATTATATTTTTTTAAAGTTAAAGTTATTGTTCTCATGTCATATAAAATAAACATATTTCTAAGATTTTTTTAAAAATTAATTAATAAGGTTACGAAATGTCAAAACTGGGTTCAAAGGAGATTTTGGAAGAGGGAGTCTATATAATCTGTCAAGAATGCTGAAATGTTTCTAATAGATGTAAATATGGATAATATCCTGCAGAGCAACACATTGTAATATTTGGAATTATCTTTTTATTAGACTAAAACCAACAACATCTCTCCTGGGCAACATTTAATATTATTATAAATGTGAGTCATTTGCATTATCCCCAAATAAGTATCACTTGAATTGATATTAATTTTCTATAAGATAATCTCCAGTCCTACAAAATTGTAATAATAATAATAATAATAATAATAATAATAATAATAAACTAGTAAATAGAAAGTTAATCAAAGATGAACCCCAGCACTACCCTGAAAGAACAAGCAGTAATTGATTTTACTTGTTTCCAGTTCTGAAATAATTTTTCTTGATGGATGTTTCACAAGAAATAGTGCAAAAGCCAGGTTATTGCAATTGGTTTACAAAAATGAAGCAGGATCAGAAAAAAAAAAAAAAAAGGTGTATGGCTAGTATTTCTAAACCCTGGAGCATTATGAGCCTGCAGATGTAGTAAAAAATTAAAGAAACAAAAAAGCGGTGTGAAAATTAAAGAGAATTGTTGTTAGAGCATCTGAATGAACATTATACCATCTAAAGACATATATCATGAAGGAAGATAACTATATCCTTAATTTGAAAATAATTTCATTATAACTGGTCATGAGAAACCAATTGAAATATTATCTTCAGATGTAGGAGACATTTACTTATTCAAAGTAAAACTTCAACCTAGCATCTAAGGTAAATAGGGTTTTATCATGGTGTCACTAATGGTGTAACATTTAGTGTGTTTTTCTGTTATGTAAGTGGAATCAGCAAGTTTGAGACAAATATCTCAGCAAGAGGCTTTAAATTCTTATCCTATAATAACTAGAAAATAAAACACAAGTGTGGATGCCCCCCTAAGCACACTAGCAAATTTACGTATTGAGTCACCAATATGGTCTGCATTGGACAAAGATTTCAATATGGCATCTATATACAAAGATTAGATTGATGATTCACATATGTCAGAGATTTGGCTAGGAAGAAGCAGTACCTACTTGAATAATGAAATGAATGGTAATTCAATTAAAAGTTTTGCATCATTATGGGAAAGTTATATCTAACCATTCTTTTTTTCTTAAAAGTATTTTGTAGTAAACAGCTTGCTCTCTTAGAGAAAAAAATATAGACAAAATTTAGTTTATTTTTTAATTTGTTTCTTTTTTCATTTTCTGTTATGGAATGGAACGACAGATGATGGCGAGATGGTACTTTTGGTGGCACTTTTGACTTTTTTCTTAACTGTATTGAACTCATTCTCAATTTATAGGAATTCAAATTTAACTTATTCAGCAAAAGTTTATTGAGCAACTTGAATAAGGCTGCATACTAAAGATAAATATCATACTATTTTCTAAGGAATTTACCATTTTATCTGGGAATGAGCTAAATACAATTTCAAATAAAGGGAGAAGGGATGTAGAAAAATCATTAATAGTCTAAATGAGCAATGGCATTGTATTAGAAATATTTTGAGGAATTTGAACATATGCATATGGTGTAGAGAGATTATTTATAGGGATTAGAATAAACAAAAATTGAAAATTAAAGGACACAGCAACTAAAGAGAAGTATAAAGCATATTAAAAAGAAGAAAGATTATACTGGTATGGAAGGGTAGTTTTTTAATAGGTTTCATGGAGAGAACAATATTTAAGATGGGCATGGACTAATGGGTAGGATATAAATGGTGTGTGATGGGAAGACATTCTAAACAGGGACATTTAGGTAATATTTGAGGAATAAGTCACACATAGAGAAATGGCATAATAATAATGATACTATTTTGTTATATTGTATCCAACTTCCAAATGTTATTTCATTTTGTTTAATCTGTACAATAATCTATTAGATAATATCATAACTATTATTTTTAGAGCAATAAGCAACCTGGCTAAAGTCCAATAGCTAGTGAGGAGTTGAACATGTTATTAGTAGTTCTGTCTGATTGGCTT
Organism: Eonycteris spelaea; assembly: GCA_003508835.1. Taxonomy (NCBI): domain Eukaryota; kingdom Metazoa; phylum Chordata; class Mammalia; order Chiroptera; family Pteropodidae; genus Eonycteris; species Eonycteris spelaea. The sequence continues at coordinate 8,527,783 of PUFA01000033.1, read as the reverse complement.
CATTGTCATTTAGCCGCATCTCAGGTTATTTGAAATGTTACAGATGTTAAAACTTCATGATTTGACTCTTGATTATTGGATAAGGGGCAAAAAGAAAAAAGAGTAGTCAAAATAGTTGCTGGTTTTTCATGCCTGGGTAATTTGGAAAATGGTAGCACTGTAAATGAAGAGTTTTCGTGTGGGCACGGTAATCAAGTTATTAGTAGGCCTATGGGGTATTACATCAAATAAAAACGGATATTTCTATCTGGAATCAGGAGAGATCTCAGCTTAAGACAAACATGAAAGGATAGCAAGAGAATAAAATCTTGGAGAGCATTAATGTTAAAAATAGAAAGAAGGGAGCCAATAGAGAGTAAAAGATTAGCCAGGATGAAGAGAGAGCCAAGGGAGCCTTGTGCTTTTGCATTAGGAGAAAGAAGAGACTGTCATTACGGTGAAATATCCAGTACTCAAAGGATAATGAATTTGTCAATTGGGATACTCGGGGAGCCTCTTAAAACATCAGTTAGAGCTATCTGCTGAAAATAGAAGCTAGATTGAAAGAGGAATAGGAGTGATTGGTTGATAGACAAACATGCAAGGGGCATGGGTGAAAAAGCTAAAACTCAGTTCTACTGCATATCTTAAGGTAGTGGTCACAATTTAGTAGATAAGAAAAATCAAAGTGAAAGCCCCATACTATTCATACATCCACATAACAAACCCTGCAACTGAACTGAAGAAGTAGCTCATCAAATACAGTAAAAAAGCTTGGAAGTGTAGCAAAGAGGAGTGACATATCAAGGGTAGTCCTGAAAAGGGTATGAGTAAAGGGAATTACTGAAAAGATTATATAAAATTTGATCGTAAACCTACTAAATGTTAGTGATTATCTTTGTTTAAAGGGACCTATTTTTTTCTAGTGGGTCTGAAATAAGGGTCAGCATTTGTGTGTGTCAGTGAGGTGGGGAGAGGGAGGGAGAGGTAGGTGGGAGAAGAGGAGGGGGAAGGAGAGCCAGAGCGAGAGTGAGAGTGAGAGAAAGGAGAGGTGAGAATTGATTCATTGCCTTGGAGTCCATATCATTTTGGAGTATAGCTTTTTATTCCTTATTTAATTGTTTGGTGATTTTTAAAAAGGAAAAGAAGAGATTATAGATGCATTTAGGATCCGATTCCAGAGACTTTCCAGAAAGCCTTTGCATTTGTTCAGACACTCCATCTTAATTTTGCCATTTTGTTTCTCCTTGTAATAGGGTATTTTATCAATGAGGATGGGAAATTGTCTCCATATGGCATCCAGGATATTAGAAACTAAAAAGGGAGAATATCTGGAATGGTAACTTTTCCTCTGAATTTAAATAGTTTCAAGAACTTTAGTATACCGTTTAGGGACTTTTAAGTAAAAGACCTTTAGACCTTTTTTATCTGGTACATGTTCATGCTCAGGGCCACAGGCTACTATGGGAAGATTATAGTTGTCTATTTCTAAAAGTGTGGTATGAAACAGACATTTAAAACATACATCTGGCATGTCTCTGAATTTTAATTCATCCGAGATTGTTAAATTGATATAGTATGAGCTGTACATTAAATTTATAAAGCCCTTTCAAATAATTTTCCCCACAGTAGTTTCACTGTTAGAGCAGTTACTGTTATCTCTAATTTATAAGTATGAACACTGCAGCTCAGAGGAGCTGAGTGACTCTTCCAAAATCCTAAAGCAAGTCAAAAGCAGTGCTGGGGGAATAGATTTCTGCATGCAGTGTCTTCTGGAGCCATAGGGGCCTGAGGAAAAAGAAAATGTGTGTCCCTGTACACACTTATTAAAATATATCCAATTTTTTGAACCAAGTGGAAAGAAAATAATAAAAGCTTAGATTTTTAAAAAACTGGCTACCTATATAAAACCCTGAACTACCCAGTCTGTTTGCACACCACTGCTTAAATTCACAAATCTAGCCATTGTAGGGACTGGCAGAGACCAGAAGGAGCTGTTGCAGCCTGGGAACCCTTGGGCTGATTGGATCCACTCCTTCCATTGCATAATAATGCAAGTTCATAAAACAAACGAACAACCTCCTGTATTTAATATTTTTATATTTTATTCATCGTGAGGTTTTCTTCATTAATTTTGATTTTTAAAAATATTACTTACCTACTGAGCTTTAAATTTGCTCCAAAATGTGTCTCCTCACTTATGCCACTCTAATCCCAGCCCTGAAGCATAGTTTTCTCTATTATGCTACTCTGCAGTGTAAATTGCATAAAAGCAAAAGAGCCAGATGTAGAGGCCGAAGAAATCAATGGTGAAGACTGATTTGCAATTATTTTAGAAGAAAGCTAATAGTTCATAGACCATTCCATATGTTCTCACTTGATCATACCTTTGCTCACATATATATACCTGACATATCTTCTTTCTTTTAGGCTTTTGATAACATCCTAGCATTTTTTTCAAGTTCTAGGTTAAAGGTACATTCTCTGTAGACCTTTCTTCATATTCAGACAAGATTAATTATTTGTATCTCTCAGCTATATATACATCCCTGTACAGAGCCCAACCATTGGTCTTATCAAATTGTATTAGAGTTTTGAATGTCAGTCTCACTCTACTAATTGTGAGGCTCTTAAAGCTGAGCTGAGTCTTTTCTTATCTGAGTATGTATCATTAGCACCTAAGATGGTAACTGGCCCATGGCCAGTGAGCAATAAATGATCACTGAATGACAGAATGGTAAGATGAGTCAACTCACAGGAATTACTCAACTGGAAGCTTTTCTATCTCCTTAGTTTGAAGTGTATTCCAAAAAATAAAATGTTTCTAGGAACGGCTATTGAAATTTCAAGATTGAAAAACCATAAGATTTCCCAGGCACCATGGTCTCTACTATGAATAACATTAATAAGTTAGAGAGTCATCATCAGTTTAGCTCCCTACCTATATCACTCTGACACAAGACACGTTTACTTAGTTTTTGAGTAAACTATTGAAACTTGGCCCCAAACTATATTTGCCCTATTCTATGGTTCTCTAATTCCAAATAAAATGTCATATAGTTGGTTACATGAAAAGTGTTTCAGATGGGAAGATTTATGGATAAATGGAGCAAACCATTAGAATATATTGTTGAATTCTGAATGTGTTTTAACCACGCCTATTGGGTATTCATTTAAAATTATTTCTGGATTGTCATATTGTCAGAGTCATAATACTATGAATAACCCTATAACATGTTATTTTTAAGAATAACAACTTTTTATAGTATTCTTATGCAACTGTAACTTTTATATAATAATCTGTAAAATCAATAAATGAGTAGATTTAGAACTTATGAATTTACTTTGCTATTTTCTAATCTCAGCTTTTTATATGCCATCAATAGTTTGTTTAAATGTTGACATGCTTTACGGCAGTAAATTTTGCAGGTCAAAATTTTTGAAAAGTGTGATTCTGAGATTTTGTATATGCATTTTGCAGATGATAATATATTTCATACCAAACAGGTAGAATTAGGATAATGTCTCTAAGGGAGCAGTAAGATCTAAAATTAGCTTTCTATTTTGTCCTTAAAAATTTGGGGGAACAGATAAACTGTACCGTTATCCCATATATTCAGACTTTCAGATAGTTTGTTCATGCAAGAGGCACTTAGAAGCTATTGTGTTTCTTACATAAGGCAAATAAATCTGTTATAATCTTTACCAATTTAAACAATTTGTATAGGCTTAAAAAAGACCTACAGTTTGTTTTTACTCTATCATTCTAAGAAATGGGAATGTCTGTTTTGAAAGAAAATATAGACTCTTATGATAACAAATATGTGAAAGATAAATGATTTTTAATTCCTTCAACAGATATTCATTATTTACATGCTACTTGTCTTATTCATAATTATAGAAGATAGGATTTTCCAAAAATATTTATGGTGATTCTTAAACAATTCTGTGGGCTTCCAGTGAAACCTTAGCTGGTCTTGAAGAATAAGATACTGATATTTTTTGATCTTTTATAAGTTGTCATTTTTTCTAGCTACATTCACAGAAATCACTTTGCCTTTAGAACTGAATATTTGCATATGTGATTGAAAAATAATTATTTTATATACAGAATTTTTAAATGTTACTTATACAATTTTTTCTTGCCAGAATGCTTACAGGTCAGTATAAAAAACTTTACACAAAACACACTGCAATTCCTTTCAGTCTTTAAATGATCCTATAAATATATTTTATTTTTCTTATCTTATGATGAAGATTATAACCTTATTGTTTGTATATTAACTATTTATAGGAAAATTAAATTTATGTTGAAGCACTTAAAATGAAACACTCTAAAAATTAGACATCTTACTCTTATTCTTAATCATATTTTTTACCTTGTTTTATGAATACTGATCTTGCTCTAAATATACCAAAATGGGTTTTTATTTCATAGTCTGGTAATTATCAGAAAATGTAAGTCGGGGAGGGGGAAACAAAGGGAGAGGAAGCGAGTTGGTGAAAGGGACGGAGTATCTACTGAATTCATATTATATTCTAATTGCATGCTTGGTTTGCACCATATGTTTGCTCCTTTCATTTTTAATATAGATTTAAGAAGTAACTTTTTATTTCCATTATATAGATGAAGAAACTGAGGGCCATAAACTTTACATAACTTGTCCAAGATCACATTGCTAGTAAATGGGAAAATCAACTTAGATCTAGGGTTCTTTGGCTGCTGATTTCAGGCTGTTAGGTCTTCTCAGTGTCATAGTCACGGTGACATTAGTTAGGAAAAATTGTTCAAGTGTTGTCCACTGTCAGCTAATTCTGCACCTCTGTGAAAGATGGGATGTAACAGAATGCAGCAGTACATAAAAACATGTGTTTTTGTTGTTTTTAATTCTTCCAAAGAAGTCAGTCATATAAGTACTTAGAGATCAAACTGGATCTTAGCAAGTAAAGGTCTTTTTTGGAAGTGTGCCATTTATTCAATAATTTTTGTGTGAAGGGCTAAGCTACTGCTTTCCAGTTTGTGAATAATTAAGTAGCATACATTATCTAGACTAGTTTAAGTTATTAAATTTAAAAATTCTTGATTCATCTTGCTAAAAAGAAGTCTTGAAACTACACTTGAGACTACCAAATTCTTCCCCCCTTTTAGCTTCTTTCTCTTTTACCTCTGAGAGCTACACAAGCATTTGTAACTGATAATGATTTTGGATTTCTCTAAGAGTCATTCTCAAGTGCTTTTATCCTCTGCCTCTTTTGAATTAAGGTATTGCATCTTTCCGATATTTAAATTTCTTTTACTGATGCTTCAATCTTTGCCCCCAGATCTGATTTACCTGTAATATATCCTACAGAAATAAAGTTTTGAGATATATGTAAAAAAAATGGCACACTGCTTCTAGAGATAAAGAGTAATAAAACCACTTAATGCCTACTGCATAGAATTGTTTATATAGTAAAAATGAGATACTTGGTTCTTCTGCATTATAGCTTTGTGTCTTCCTATATCAAGGTTTTGTATGACTGAGAGTCTTTTCAATTGACTGAAAACAGACCTAGAACACCTGCCCATTGCACAAGCTCTTCTGGCAAAACAAATCTAACTATAAAAAATGTACCAACATTGTATAAGTTTATATTATTTTATTTTGTTTTTCTCTTATAGTCTCATCTTATTGTTAAACATTCATGATTGGAAGACCACTGATTATAATAAATTAAATGCAGTATATTAGATTATAAAATATAAGTTTTCACAGTTTTGCCTAAATAGGTTTAAAATTGAAACAAAAGAACTAATTTTTTATTTCTGCTGTTCTTGTCTTACTCCATCTCTAAAAGATTTAAAATTCATTTTGTCTACTTAAGCTAAAATAGCTACACTATTTACAAGCAAAGGAAAACACACATATGTGGAGGTAACTAAAAATTCTTTGAGATTTTTTAACAATTCATGAAGTTTACATTGACACTTTCATTATTAATTCATAATATATATATACATGCACACACATACATACATTGATTTTGGAATATTTATTGAACTATATTCCATAGTAGATGTAAATTATAAGTAAGCAGGACTCTCTCACACACCTTACCATGTGCCAGCATTTCTTCTTTCATTCTCAACTCTTTATTTCACCTGCAAAGATGTATTTTTTACATTACTTAAATTTTAAAAAGGAGTTTTCCTCTAATATGTATTCTAACAAAATTCTAGAGAAATGTATTATACTTTTAAACTTATAGTCAATTCGTTGATGTTGCGGAATAGTTCACAAGGTGCACCCCATTTACCTCCCTATTTTTAGGCTTCTATTTTTACATTCAAAACCATTTGTACAATAAGAAGAATAATAATAAACCAATAAACCATTAACTCAAAATACAGTATAACCCCTCTCTGAAATTAAGGGTAAGTTAGTATTTTTTTACTATTTATATGTTTGCAAGATGATTTGTAAATCCCTTCTTAAAATGGGGTTTATAATGGTTTTAATATATCCCTATTAGAAATTTTAAAACTAGGTAATTTTGTCAGATAAATTATAGCTCAAATACAATATACACCAATGCTTTCAATAGAAATATAAAAATTGACATCTTAAAATCTTTTTTTTCTGGTTATTATATAAAAATGGTAGAAAATTTAGAAAATATGTAAAATTATTTAACTGAACAAAACCAGTATATCAAAATTAATTTCCCTGATGATGAAACTACTTTTAACATTATTATTTTCTTTATTCTTAACATTTATTTTGACTTCTGTGTATATGTGTTATTCTCTACATATTTGCAACTTAATATTTTGTCTTTTTCACTTAACATAATTGTGTGGTAAACATTTTCTGTGGCATTAAAAACATTCTGTAAACATTTAGATACATAGATTTTATGTCAGTGTATGACTATTTTGGAGCCCCTAGCTTACTTTCGATTTAGCTTTTTTATAAATAATACTGATATAAACAGTTTTATGCATTTTGGAGTGTTTCATTAGGAAAGATACTTATAAAAGAAGAGTAAATTCAATTCGTTTATAGTACATCTATCACTTTCCAGAGTTCTTCATTTGGATTATTAGCAAATTGAAATGTGTTGTGAGAAATTTTCCCATGAAAATCTTATAGCTAATGTTATATCATTAATCTTTATATATTATATGATGTAGTTCCCTGTCTCATATAGGATCTGTAACTGGGTTGTTTATAGTTTGTTTTTTAATGTCTCTTTTCTCTGAAAACGTATAAAAATGTTTTCTAGAATGTGGTAATATAGAAGAGTAATCAATCTGTGGCAATAAATGTAATATATATATATTACATATATTACAATGTAATATGTATTATAATATTTCCTCAATAAAAGGATACTATAATAATAATTTTAAAATAAGAAATCTAGTTATATCTCTTTGCATTGATTTATCTTGGAGTTCAGTGAACCCATCTGCATAATCGTATCTTTTTCTGCTCCAGAAAGATAATGGCGAATGTGTCTGTGATTATTACTACTGTTCCAGTTATTCTGATTTCATTCTCTAGAGTATTTATAATTCATTTCATGTTTTTTCACAGTTCATCTTCATTTTTTTTCTTTGTCCTATTCAACTGCATTCTGGTAAAGTTCTTTATTTTTTTTAATATTATACTTTCTTTTCTGGCATTGAAATAGAGTTTAATTCTATGGCTGCATTAGTAACTTACTTCAATTCTTCCTTTTCTCATCCATCTTCATTACCTTATAGGAGACATATTTTTATCTTCCATCTTCCCTCTCTTCATAGAAAGCATTTTTAAACATTGTATCAAATGTGCCTGTTTTCTAATTATTTTTTCTTATTCTTTAATCATTTTTAGAGTTCTATTTTTCTTCTGAGTCTTCAGAAAGATTTTTACCTTTTTTGTTCTCCTTTAGATTTTCATGGAGCCAACGTTTATTCACAAGGAGAACAGAACTTTTACCCACTTTAAGCCAGATGCGAACTACTCCTCCTTAACTAACATAGTTTAAGCCAATAAGTAAAACACAGGGATTGCCTTGGTTTCTGTGCTCTGTTCTAGGATTGCTGTTTGAATGCTTCCTGCAGACTGAAAGGAAAGTTGATATGCAATTTTTGCAGCCTTTCAGTATCTAGCATACTTTTCAGCTAAGTCAGTAGTCATTTCTATTCTTCTCACTTTAATCTATTCTATATAACACTCAGAATATTTTTTTTTAATATTTACTTCCTTTATGCTATACATTACATTATTCTACTCAGAGTGCTGCAGGGATTTCTCTCATTTAAGGATGACTTTCATATTCATGAAGCTGGCATGCAAAACCCTCTGCAATAGATCTATTTCTCCAACATCATCTCACTTCTACTTCTTTACCCTCTCCCAGCTCTATCGATTGTTCAAATGATAACCTTCCTTTGAAGCTAAGATCAAAAGACATATTCTGTAGTGACACAGACCTCTATATTTTCTTCTTAACATAAGCTTCCGAAGTAAACAGAAGAAAGCTATTACAGCCAATTAAAACACTATCAAAAAATGAGGAGCCCTATTCATTCTTTCTGTTTAAACATTCACACAGAACTGACTTCTTACAGCAATTGAAAACACATTTTTAATCTTTCTTCAACCTTGATTCTAATTTCAGGTTCCCATTTTCACATATTTTTTTTCCCCATTTTCTTCAACCTTTGTGTTTTATTTTATTTTATTTTGACATTTCCAGATTTTGGCAATAGTGCCAATTCTTAGTCAGTCCATCTGTTGTTGGGCCTCTGATAGTGGGTGTCCAACCTTGTGCCATGTCCTTTTTACATGAGGAACTCAGTGACTAGTGGGAAGAACATCACCTGCCTCCCGATGTTTGATTTTCTATCCAGGCTGTGCACATTAATGAAAACAAATGTGGAGCTGGTGCTTGAATACTGCCAAGTTTCTGCATTTTTTTTTTAAGGAAATAGACATAAGAATGTGTGAAATTTCAAAAATAAAAAGAATCTGTGAAGAACAATTGTGTGAAGGAAAGGTTTTATAACCTTAGCTATACAAAAAAGCATATGTTCTTTAGGGTAATATAAAACAGTTATATTCTAGGACTTTTCTAAGAACCTGTATTGTTGTGTGGGGGGGTGGGAAATAAACTTAAAAAGAGGAATTAATTCATAACGTGGTGGAAGACTGTGATATATTTCAGTGCTAAAAAATAGAAAGACAATGACTATGCATTATTTAGCTATTTCAAAATGGTTTGTTTATGGGTAACACATTAATTTTATTTGGCCTGATTATTACACACAAAAAATTCTAATAATATTTTGTTATAGATTATTGCCTGTACCATCTATTTATATATCTTATTTATAAAACCCACTGATATTTTATTATTAAATTTATTTTAAAATATTTTTTAATTTCAAAAATGCAAAGTATTATGTTTTATATATATTTTATAGAAATAGATGAGACTATATGGAACTTTGTAGAGTATATGCATAAAAGAAAGCAAAAAGAAAACTCATTGAGTTCACTTTCCACATGGAGAAGGGTGTCTGGCCACCCCAAAGAGTGATTTTTTTTTTTTAATCTAGACCTAGCACTGAAAGCCCAGAAATTTCATCTTCACAGGGCCTAGAACTGGTGGGTATTTAAAGATACTAACTGATGCTTACCAATTTCACAGATATATTTTCTATAAATTATATAATGTCAATTAATAGAGTATTTTATTGAATTGTAATGTAAGTGAATAAGTTACTGTGAGAGGCAGTGTAGTGTAGTATTTAAGAAAGATCAAAGCCTTAGGCATCAGATTAACTGGATCTGAATCCTATTTTAGTGGCTGACTGACTATATGATCTCTAGCAATTACTATTACCCCTCAGTGTCTCAGTTTACTCACCTGCAAAATGAGTATAATAACCTGGTGTAGCTCACAGGGTTGTTGTGATGGGTTACAGAATTAAGTCGGGTAAGGTGCTTAGAATAGTGCCTATCTGGCACATAGTAACTGATCAAAAAATGCCCCTATTATAATTATTGTTACTGTGAGAAACACAACTGAAAAGGGTCAGGATACTCACATCTTTTTTTCTGGCATTTTTCTCTCACTCTTGGGAAGCTACCAGAGAAGCTCTATGGCAATCCAAAGTTTGTTCTTTTACACAGGAATTAGGGAAGGATGTTAGTTACGTAATTTGACTGTCAAATGCGTTTACAAAGAGGTAGCCTGATACATTCACCTTCACAACTGGCGCAGTCTTGCCTCAGGAAATCAATAGTCAGTCTGTGGACTAAGACTCTCCTGTAGGTGCTAATTTTGTTCCTTTGCTATTATCTTTTTCCTATCTTCTAATGTCAAACAGCCATTCCCCGCCATTCTCTTATGACTCAACATTCTTTTTATATGGATGTTACTTTCAGGAAATTGTGCTCTGACTGAGAGTTCACCAAAAATTATTATATTTATTGATCAATCATATAATGACTTTAGAGTTGAACCTCAGCAGATGACCTTACTTATTTCCCAGTTCTTGAGGGAAACTTATTTTTATACTTCCATATTCTCTATTCAATGCATATATAAATAAGTAATTAATCAATCTTGTAAATTCCTGGCAGCTGGTATTTCTGCTGGGTTTGACCGTAGATTAGTCTAGATATTTAATAAAGATCTTTCTGAGTATGACTTGAATTCTTATTTATACCACTTGATCTGGCATTTGTTTGCTTGCTGACCTATTTTGTTACGTGTGTCATGTGCCTTCCTAGGCATTATGTAAGTCACTTGCCTTTCACATTTGTCACTTGCCTTCTTAGGAAGATAGTAAATTTCTTAAGAGACTTTTAATACTAATTTCTTACCCCATAGTGCCAAGTGAAAAGCTGGATCTAGAACTGATGTTCAATAAATATTTTGTTGTTTTTATGAAACCACAAGTTGTCTCTTTCACTTGCTTTGCAGTTGCCAGTAGTATAAGATGGTATACCAAGACTTTCATAAGGATTGATATACCATGATGAGCAAAAACAACAGCAAAACTCAAAAGCTAGGTTTTGTATATTTAACATATTATGAATATAATATAGTTTTTATGGTTCTTCTGTAGTAATTATTATCCTGATATTTCCAAAAACATTAAGTGCCTTGCAGTGTTATTTGCTCGCACATAAATGTTCAATTTTAGATCTATTTTAAGATTCTAGGAATTCAATCTCAGAAGTTTCACTTTCATCTATTATCTCCTTAGGTAGAAAGTTTGAAAAACTTTTTATTTGGATTGATTAGAACTCAAACAAGATATCAAGTTTCCATACTGTGAAATCTTCTGGGGCAGAGATTTAGATTGTTTATTTAGATTGATATCTCTGGCATCAACCCTCTAGCTCCTTCTCTGAGAAGCATCCAAAAAGATCATTTACCAGTAGCAAACAGATGTACCTGGTTGTAGATATTGTGCAAGACGTCTGTGAATGGACTTTTAATTTTATCCTGACAATGACCATGAGAGAGTGATGGCATTACTACTTGGAATTAAGAACCTCAGACAAATAGTGGTTAAAAGATTAAACTGCCCATGATCACACAGAGAATACATTCCAGAGCAAATATTCTAACTTTAGTTTTGTTGTTGTTGCTGTTTTAAACTCCAGTTTAATTCCGAAAAACTTTGTTTACATACATTTTGCCATACCGGGAAGTAAACAGATTATTTCTGTGTGTTGTGTTCTCAGCTTATATCAGACTCCTTCAGAAAATGTGCTCTATTATCATCATAGAATATTTCACATATGACTAATTTGTACTGTCATTATAAATGGCATATCTGTGTTTATTCATATTTCCTATCAGGAAAATATTTACACAATTAAGATGGAGAAATAAGAAGGGTGAGTAGCAAGCTAAATAATAAAAGTAGGAAAGCATAGGATGAAGGATGAACATTGATCTCAGCTAGTTTGAAACCCATCACCTACTCTCTGTTGAGGCAGTGTGAGCAAATTTATTTTTTCTCTGCTTTGGCTCAATTTCAGTAGGATCTAGTAAGTTATAAAACTCATTCTGGTGGGGCATTAAAAGAAAATAGAACTGAATAAGTTTATGTTATCTTCTAAGACTAGAGTTTAACCTAGTGCTTTCGATCTGGTGGCCTCTTGGCCAGAACCAGTCAATAGGGATGTTTCCTTGATCTGTACTATACTGATCCTCACAGTGTGTGTGTGTGTGTGTGTGTGTGTGTGTGTGTGTGTGTGTGTGTGTGTACATATATGTGTGTATATATATACATATATATTTATTTATTTAATGGTATAATTGATTATGAATATTTGAACCCCAAAGGATGTTGTATGAAAATCAGGATTTCTGCATCTCTTAGAAAATCGGTTATCAGGCAGCTCTTGGCTTCTATTTTCTCAAGGCAACAATTATGGGCTCTCAGTAGTGATTTCTCTCCTTATAAAAGGACACATTCTCTGGTTCACAAGAGCCCATATTGCTTCCTATTATATCCATAAAAAAATTCATAAAATTTATCATTATGCTGAGTAGTGGTTATCCTGTATCTGTTTTTCTGTACTTGTTTGTGTTTCCTACTTGACCCCTATGATCCTTTAAGTTTGTAAACCATGGTTTGTTAAGAGAGAATTTTGAAGATAGTGATTATGATATATTCATCATTGATTTTCAGTGCCTACCAGAGCCTGTTACTGAGGAGATGCTCGATGTTTGTCGAATGAAGGCATTAATGAATTCTCACTATAGGTTTCAATGTTGTTGCTGATCTAGGGAAACAAGCTAATTTAGGAATCTTAAAAGTACAGAATAACTACCATTAATTTGTTAGATGTTTGGTTTTTTATCAGGCTTAAAGTAGGATAAAAATTAGTCACGATTGGGTTTTAGGAAATCAAGTTTAAGAAAGGTGGGTCAGTAGTATGAAACTAAATTTGGAAGGTATTTCTTAAATTCTCTTGGACTTTGTTTTTTCAGCTTTAATGTAAGAGTGTCATACCTTTTTTGCACTGTGCTGTGAATTTATCTGTCTCGATTCTGTTAGTAAGTTCCTCAAAATAGAATCACATGATAAGAATTAAAATATTCTTCAATACTGGTGTTTTTGCTGTTTAGTAGAATATGTATGTTCCCTAGTAAAGAATTTATCTAATAAATATCCAAAAAGTATCTAACAAGTGCCAAATTAAAGAAACAAATAAATAATTTTAAATAAAAAAGTAATCAAATGGAATGATTAAAACAAGAACATAAGAGCATTAGATTTTTGGAAATAAATTTAAAACTTAGCTAGTACACACCTGAGTGTAAAACATATATCTAGTTAATTTTTATAAGTCAGAGATACTTTTTTTGAAATTGGATGAATTTTACATGGTAATTTTGGGAAAACAAGATAAATAAGAAATGATAAACAAAAATGACAAAGTAAAGTAACTTAGGCTATGGGAGGAAGTTTCTAACCACAGGAAATTAAAGATAAAAACACAACAATGTAGTCAAAAATAGGAACTGATATATAGCTGTAAAAATGCAAAGATAAAAATTTTGTAGATTTAAAGAGGAAATATGATTTTTTATTTAAATTGTTGAAGTATGTGGGCACAACAATCTTTACATTTTTCATTCCTTCATTTATTTATTTATTTATTTATTTAACATTTCTTTAGTAGCCAGAATATGCTAAGTACTGTGTCCTAGATGCTGGAAAATCAGACTTATGGGACAAGTTCTTCATTAGGTTCTGAAGGAGCAAGGAAAGTAGACCATCACACTACAGTTTTATAAGAGCAGTGTTAGAATTATGCTCAAGACATTAAAGTCAAAAGGGCTCACACTTCACTATATAGAATTAGAGGGAATATCAGGGATGGTTTCCCGGTAATTGGGTTCATAATGAGACTCTCCGATATTTAGGCAATGATAATTGAGAGAGAAGAGTATATACGGCTGAAGTAGGAAGGAGAATATATATTTGAGTATTTATGTGGGTCTAAAGCAGAGTGTAAAGTGAGAGAGGATGATGAGAGATACGATGACAAAATGTAGGAAGAATTTCTGAAATACTTACTGGGCCAGTCTTAGTGGATTTATTCTTTATGTGGAGGAAGCACATTCATGTATTGTAGGCAGAGAATAACATGATGAATACTTCAGAAGTATCACTAAAGTGGTATGTGAAGGATTGGTGGTGGCTTGATCTGTAGACAGGTGGTATGGGTGATAAATTGGAGGCAGAGAGATAAGTAGGAGGTAATTTTAGTAGTTTAAGAGTGAGAGCTAAGGAAAGATGGTGATGGAGTTATAAATAAATCAACATTTAGAAGGCAGAATTATCATATTGATGGCCAAAATAATATTGGTGCTAAATGAAGGATAATTTCCATTTTTCTAGAATTGCATTTCAAATATGAGTAACAGACATAAATATGTTATACATATATTGATATGTTTTTTCTATAAAACATTATATGTTTTTGATACATGTTCTAAATTCTTTATATATGGACACATTGAATGTGTTTTAATAATTTTATATTTTATCATATTGTGGTCAGATAACATCATTTTCATGATGTTGGTTTACTGCTATTTATTGATATTTGCCTTATACCTTAGCTTCTACTCACTATTTGTAAACATCCCATTATGCTTTTAAAGAAAATTAATTTTCTGATTATTGAGTACAGGATCATATATATATGACCACCAGATTGCACTTGTTCAATTTTACTATTCTTAGGTCAGCTTGAGCAATCAATAACTGAGATATTAATGGAAATTTCTACCTCATAATTGTGGATTTTCACAACTCTTCTTAATATTTTACAGTTTTTCTAATGTTTTGAGTCTCCGTTCTTAGCTACATGTAAATTCAAAATTGTTATTTCTTCATGGTAAGGCCTTTCTTATGTCACTGTGTAGTACCCAGCTTTTTACACAATAAGACTGTTGTTATAGTCTGTACTGCTGTAGCTTCACTGGCATTTGTTTGTCTGAGGTTTGCTTGGCATATATTTTCTCATCCTTTTACCTTTATGCCATTTTATTTTGGATGTCTATCTTATCTGGAATGATGGATGATATAGATACAGATAAATATAGATCGATATGATATCGATATAGACATAGATATAAATATAGACAGATATAAACCTCAATTTTAACTAGTGATTTTCCTCTATGTATACTAATATGACAATACATATATTTAGATATATTAGTTGAAGTTTTTCAGAGTTTAATAATACCAGCAGTACTATTTGAGAAAATATTTCTATGGAAATTATTTTTTTTGTACCTCAACCTTGAAAAGCATTATTTTTCTTTCTATTGACTATATATTCTTAGCCTTTTCAGGTATTTATAATAGCAAACTCTAGATATTGGTATTTAATAGTAAAAAGATCATAAATTTTGAAAAGAGGTTCATACCCAGGCAGTTTCAATCCATAGACCCTTACTCTTAAATTCTATCCTAAATGACCTCCCCCAATAAATATTCATTAATACATATGTTTTCTTACCTCTTTTTCCATGTAGTAGTAAATGGGTATCTCACCATTATATTTTTTTTACCATTATATGTTTTGAAATTGATACATAATATTCTTTATAGATCTAATTTGCCAAAGTAAACCACTATTGTTAGAAATTTAAGTTGTTTCTATTTTTTCCACCACTATAATACCATCATCCATTTTACTCATTTTGAACTTAACCAATTATGTTATATTTTTCTATAAGTTTAGTTATCATATCAAATATTATACACAATTTACATTTTGCTTTTTCTCCCACATTGTTTTTATTACACAAAGTTCCTTAATGATGTTTACTTGTTTAAACTGGCAGTTCTGCATTGCCCTCTACATTAACAAAACAGCCTATAAATATTATACCAATACACACAGCTTTCAGCAGTATAGTCAATCACTGTCTCCCTAACTCATTGTCCAACACTGTGTATTACTCTATAACTTTCAGAGTGCTTTTTCACTGATATCATTTTTTTCAGTGAGAATATACTTCTTTACTTTTTTTCTTTGCGAATTTCCTGTTCATATGCCTTGACTGTTTTTTTTTTTGCTATTGGAGAATTCTAAAGTTCCTAAGAAGAAAACACACATCTCATTCAAATCAACATATTTATTTCGACAAATATTTATTGAGGCCCCCTATTTGACAGACAATAGTCTTATGATACATTTACAAACAATGTAGACAAAAAATTTTCATTATGAAGTTTATATTCTATGGCAATAGGCAGACAATAGATAAATTAACATAATGAGTATGAAAAACATAACCTATTAGAAAGAGGCAAGTGGTAGAGGAAAATAAAAAGCAGACCAGCATAAGAGGGTTAGTGAGGGTTAAGGAATGAGGGAAAGTACAGTAGTCGTCAATGAGGAGCTGATGGTTGAGTAGACTTAAAACGACTCTGAATAATAAAAAGGGAATGAAAAGCAGGCTGTAGGGTTTTATAACTATTATGGAGACTATTTTGAACTCTGGTAAAAACATCCATCTATAAAATGTGATTCATCCAATTTCTCCTCCACACTCTTAAGTTCAACTATATATTATTCCTCAGGAGTACCTAAGTGAAATGAAAAGGATGAATATGCGCAAGAAGATGAATAAAAAAACATAATACTTTCTTTGTTTAAATTATATTTTTCCAGGGTCCAATGTGAAAATTAATTATTGTTTTGCTATGCAGCATAGCTTGTGAAACAGCACTACAAGAAGAGAAACTGTAAATATTTTCATTTGTTGTTCCTACTGTTCTTTTCCATCCAAATAGCTGTAATTCTCAAATCCATAAAAATAAATCTTTTTTCAAAAAAAATTTGGAAAATAAGCCTTAAAAATATGTATTAACTTTACCAGGGTATGTGAAATATCTTCAATTGTTACTGCTACTTTTACTTTTGTGTTGTATTTAAAACACATGATTCTGATTTTGTTAAGTATTGCATTCTGTACATAAGGTTTTTAATTTCTATTCATGTAATTAACTGATCAATACCTCTTAAATTTTGCAGTCCAATGTAAATCTAACCCTACTTAAAGTTTTTATAGAAGAGATCATTTATAAAAGCTGTAACTCTTTTCCATCTAAAACTGATTGATGTGGTATTTTAATTAAATTCTTTTAGGAGCTTTGTTAATTGCAGATAATGAGAGCCTTTGTTAAAGAGCCTCTGCATTTTGTATAGTTAAAATCAGTATTGTGTTCGCCAAGACAGAAGAGCCTAGAAAGTATATGTGTTTGTAATGTTTTCAAAGACACCTCTACAGAATGGTTGGGATAAAATAGGGGATCTGGGCATAGGGTTCCCATAGCAGAATATTGCAGTAACATGCACCCATGAGTAGCACCACTCAGAATACAAGCCTTTGTGTACTCAT
Source organism: Eonycteris spelaea (assembly GCA_003508835.1). NCBI lineage: Eukaryota > Metazoa > Chordata > Mammalia > Chiroptera > Pteropodidae > Eonycteris > Eonycteris spelaea. The sequence goes on along the minus strand of PUFA01000033.1, from coordinate 8,510,371 downwards.
CCTAGTCACTTATTTTGGTGATTTGTACAACAGCAAACTTGATGATGATGCAAGCTGAGGCTTAATAAGCATTTGTGCATTGGGCCTTTTTGGATTGCTGCTCTAAGCCTGCCATGACATACCATAATGAGAGACAATGTGAAGAGAGGAGCCCAGTTGTAATCCGGCACCATGTGGCAGGCATACTCAAGAAGCCATCTTGTTCTGCCAGCCCAGTCTACCCTTCAGGCTGAGTGGAAGACACATTAGGAACCCCAGAAAATACTCAGGATTGTGAGAAATACAAATGTTTGTTTTCTGAACCACTATGTTTGAAGAGGTTTGAAATTCAGTAATAGATATCGGATTCAGTCCTCAACATTTTATTATTAGTAGTATTAAATTTGTTAGGGTGACATTGGTAAATAAGATTATATAAGTTTCAAATGTACAATACTGTAATATACCATCTGTATATTGCATTGTGTGCTCATCACCAAAATTTAGTTTCCTTCCCTCACCATATATTTGATCCTCTTTTCCCTCTTCAGTCCTGCAGCCCCTTCCCCTTGGTAATCACGTTTCTGTTGTCTGTGCCAGTGAGGTTTGTTTGTTTGTTTGTTGATTTCTGTTTCATATTCCACATACGAAGAAATTCATTTGATTCTTGTCCCAACATTCTTTTCTAATTTGAGAATAAAAGAAGATCTTCAGCACAGGCTTGATTTTTTACACACCTGCTAATGCATTTAGTTATGTAATGTGGAGTGTGAATTAGTCATGAATGTTTTCTATATATGTTTGAGATTATTTTTCACTCTAACATACATATACATTTTTTCAGACAATTAGCATTACTTCTTTTCCATGGCAGGATTATCTAAGATTCTGATGATTTCTCTTTGTGCAATCACACATCTCAGAATCGTCTTACCTAAAACTTCACTGCCATACGTTAGGGCCATGGTTTACAGGTTTTCAACATTCTCAAAATATTAAAATTAAAGAGAAAATAATGTGTGATAAAAATGTCAAATTTGTATTTTGACACCTTAAGTCGTAGAAAAGACAAAGAAAGAAACACTAAGTTCTATTATCATTGTTTTGAGAGGGTATAGATATTGTTAACATCAAAAATGTAGGGAGGACATAATCTCAAAATAAAGTAGTATTCTTTCATTGAAAATGTTTGGCTTACTGAAAAACGTACTAACTTTACAAATTTTTTTTGTTAAGCTAGAGACAATAAATAAAATGGCTTAACAGTAACTCATGGACCAGGGGGCAACAACTCCGACACACTCTGTTCTGTTTGTTTGATCCTTTTGTTTGCTTTTATTTTGCTCTATTTTTCTCCTGCTTATTAAATGTATCATTATTTGTTTTTGTGATCATTATTTGTGATTTTTTTAATGACTGTGTAATAGAAAATCAAGGGAAGTGTGTGTTTATCCAAGTACTCCAGAAGTTATTGTCTTTTGTGGCAGAAGTAAAGCCTCCTGTTATCCCATTAATATTAATATTGTTAATTTAAAAAAAAAACTAGCAATTATTGTTCTTGGTCTATATTAAGAGATTTATAATGATTACTATACTTACTCCTATAACAATTTTGTGAATTAGGTGTTATGTACCATCTTACAGATGATGAAACAGAATTAGAGAAATTAAGCAAGTTGTTCAAGAACTTGCAGAACTTAGTAGAAACTGGAATTTGAAATGGGGATCTGTCTAAATCTAGTACCTATGTGTTAATTTCTCTCTACTATCTCTTCCACTAAATATATATATATATCACTCCTCCTCGAGGAAATCAACCCAACCTACTAAATTCCTCCTCATCATACTGGTGAATGGCTGGAAAGAGATACTTGTGGAAAATTAGTAAAATGATATTTTATGGCATGGGAGAGTAGATGTTTCGTGGGCTTTGCCATCATATTAACTGTTTGTGATGGTTATGTCATCTTGGTTAGGCTGCAGTACCAAGATATTTGGTCAAGTGCCAGTCTGGATGTTACTATGAAAGTAGTTTTTAGATGAGATTAACATTGAAATCAGTAGATTCAAGGAAAGGAGCTTACTTTACATAATGTGAGAAGGCTTCATCCAATCAGTTGAAAGCCATAAGAGAAAAAAGACTAAAGTCTCTTGAGTAAGAGGGAATTCTGCCTATACACTGCTGTGGGACACAAGCTCCATCAACTCTTCCCTGGGTTTCCATCCTACTGTTCTACCCTGCACATTTCAGATCTGCCAGCCCCCATAATAGTGTGAGCCAATTCCTTATAATAAACCTGTATGTCTCTGTCTCTCTCTGTTTCTCACTCTCTTACACACACACACACACACACACACACACACACACAACACACACACACACCCCACATCCCACTAGTTTTCTTTGGTTCTGTTTCTCTGGCAATCTACTACTAATATAGATTGTATGACAGAACATGGTCAATTGAACAAATTATTCAAATTCTTTGAGCTTTAATTCCCTCATTGAATAATTTAATGCATGTGAAGTATTTATACTAAATGTGATTATAGTGAGTATGTAAAACATGTTAGCTAATTTTTGTTATTTTTTCCCCTTACTACTTTAATAAGCCAATCCATTTTCTCTGTCTTGACTTCTGGAAAATTCAAGCAAATGTTTTATGGTTAACCCTATGACTCCACTCAATGAGTTTTTGTTTTACTTTTTTCCCCCACCCTTTACCATAACATTTTTGTGTTTTGTCTTGTGTTAATTATTCAGTTTTTATCACACCGTTATTTAACTGTGTAATGTTTCTTTGAGATATGAGAGATACAAAAATATACATAAATCCAGGACTCTAATCTAAGTGGCCTATTAGAATAAATTTAAACTGGCTCTTCATTTGCTAGTGACAGTTTCCTGCTGGTCTCTTGACCAGTTTCACCAGAATTGAGGAACAAACTCATGCATTTGACAGATAGGAAGGCAAGCCATTAGGTGACTTATAAATGGAATCTTTATAAACTTGTCTGTGGTCTATGTGATTCTACCATGAATTTTTTTATTTACACAGTTTTACTTGTTTGAAAATAATTTATATTTTTTTGGTGGGGTGGAGACGGGTAGGGGAGGAAGAATCTGACTCTTTAGTGTAGGTATAGTGAGTCTTGTTAAAAATTATTCAGGATATTAAAAAGATGGCCATACAAAGACAAAAGGATATATTTCCCAGTTGTTTTATAAAGCTGACAGAAAGAATATGATGGTTATAATTGCCTTTGTATTAGTGAGAAAATGATCTGATATAAGCAGTTGAGCCACCAGCTAATGGCTTTAGATTTAATCTTGTGTGGATCCAACAGTATTTGACCTTGTACTCTTACAAGGAAGCTTCTAATTGTATTCCCTAAGAGATGGTTGCTATCCTATTTACTTGCACCATATTGGGATCAGCTGGTTCATCCTTATTTCTCAATTTAGTCTGCAGTGTTATTAGTGAGAAGACTTTTCATTGACGGCTTAGGTGTAATTATCCATTGAAATGCAACAATGATACAAATGTGTTTAGTTTACGACTCCAACTTATATTCTGCAGTCCAGTCTTTCCTGTCTAAATCCTTTTATTTAAAATTAATTCTAACTTCTTCCTTTGACATAAATGAAAAAAAGTATAGGACTATTTTTGTAAGAGTTCTTTTGAAAGTTTAAAGCTTATAAAATGTTCAAAGGGTTTTAGAATCTTTAGGTCCACCAAACACAAGTTTATTTCAAATTATTTCAACTCACTTAGAAAAAGATATTGAGTTGGATTCTTAGATATAGAGAGAGAGTGTGTGTGTGTGTGTGTGTGTGTGTGTGTGTGTGTGCACGTGCTTGTCCTTTATTTAAGTGGCTGGCTATCTAGAGAAGACCTATACAAGGAGAAAATCACTATAGTACGCTTTTGCAATACCAGCTAACAAAGCAGGTCTTTGATGGCTAGGCAAAACTCGTTTATGTGAGAAAAGAATGGAAGGACCTCTGAGCAGATAAACCGTGTGAAAACATTAAACCATGAGAGAGAAAGAGATTTGGATAGAAAAGGTTGGTCCTGACTCAGTAGCCCAAAATCGATGCATTCAGTACTTCAGTATCATCTCACTAACTTTAGGTTATGATCAAGTTCTAATTTATAGACTTTTAAGCTCCAGAGAAAAAAGTCTTTAATTTTTTAAGTAGCATTATCCACTTACAAAATTATAATTAATATTAATTGTAGAAAATTTAGAAAATAAACAGGAAAAAATTTTTTAAAAAGAAAATGAAAATAAACAGGAGCACAGAAAATAAAATTGAAATACTCTATAACCCGACCACTCATAATTAGCTATTATTAATAGTTAGCAATTTTTTAGTATTTTTTCTGCATATATATACATATATATAAGATTTTAAACAAAAGTAGATCATCATGAATATACTAGTTTTATCTTCATTGTTATTCTTTTCCAACATATTTTGCATGATTTTATGATGTTATGCATTTTCTTTTAAAATAATATTTAGTATTTTGATTATAAAAAGCAATGAAATAGGCATTATAAAAATATACTCTCCTCTTAAGCAAAAGTGTGATGATTAAAATTATTCACAATCTCTCCCCTTAAAGATAATGATAACTATATTTCACTTTTCTTCTCCTATATTGTATTCTTCCAATCAATATTTGAATGTACTAAAGATTTTTACATGTTGAAGTAAATAATAACAAACATTTATAGTATTTACTATATGCCAGGCATGGTTCTAAGTACTCTACATATATCAACTTTTGTTTTTCACAATATTTGATAAGGTTATTATTGTTGCCAGTTTTAAAGTGAAGTCATTGAGACAGGGAAATATGAAGTAACTTATTGAGGTGACATTGTTAATAAAATTGTATATGGGTATGTATGACTTTGATGGCAATTTCATTTGCCTATTATAATGTACTTCCCTAATAATTTTCCTCTGTTTATGTATATTATTAATTATGTCAATGCTTAATGATATTTCTCAGAGAGTATAATCACATTTAGGTATTTCTGGGGAGATAGCATATTTAATCAATAATGACACCAATCATGCAGCAGATAACACATTATTATACAAAATGAATTCTTTCTTAAAGACATGATAGAGGGCAAAGGCTTTCCTATTTGTTTTTGTTGTGAATTAGAATCAACAATTTCTGTGCCAATAAGTTTCACTCAATTATTTTTTTTATCTATAATGAAATTCAATTTCTATTTTGAGCCTCATTCATTAAATTGGTGAAAACTCAATCTGAGTTGATTTGGAATCCCCTTAAGATAGCTCCCACTATATACAAGATCCAGTAGGTTTATAAAGAGTCAGGGAAGGGGCTGGTAATTAATTACCTGAATGATAGCCAAGTCATGCGTCTGTAGGCAAATATTGAAAAATCCATTTTGTCCTTGGTCTTGGTCCATTTTAGTAAGCCATCTCTTTTCCTATTTCCATGGTTCCATTAATTTAGGAAGCCATAAAGGAGTCACAGCATTTCTTCTGCTATGGTGTAATTCTGGGTCAAATAAATCTCTGAGAGATGGTCAATGGCCCTACATAACCACACAATGAATTCACCCACTCTCTTGCCTTCAAATCCCACAACTTCTCTGGGTAAGGATTTCTTCATGCCTACTTATGTAGATGTTTTCCTAGAAAGTATAACTTAGGGCCCCTCTCCCCACCATCCACTTTCACTATCCTTCATAAATTTCCTTCACTCTTTCTCATCACCTGAACCTAGGAATCTTTTTCTAGTCACAAAGAAATTCCTTACTCTCGTTTTAATGTTTTCTTATCTGAGGCACTCCCTATATGATGCACCAGACATACCATACATCCTCTCCTTAATGGGTTGAGGTTTGGGAAAACATGAATCAAGAGATTACCAGATAACTCATTCTTTTGGCCATTTCAGAACTTTTCCCTATGACCCTCAATACAGAATAAGTCATACAATGGACATAAAGGGAAAGATATGAAGAGAAATTTTACAAGAAAAACATATTAGTTGATATCTCAAAAATAACATTGATTTACAAAGAATGTATATCTGATAACTATAAATGTTTCACCTTTAATAACTTGCAGTATCAGTGGATTTAAGATTAGATCAAAAGAACAAATGTATTTAAATTCTATTTATTCAAAACCGTATGTACAAAAAGAAATATCTCATTTAAAAATTATTGGCTTTTTTCTTCTTTTATTGAGACTACTATAGTACAGAAAAAAATTATAGGATTATAATAGTTTTAAATTCTCGAACATATTTTGAAATAGATTTGATTTTAGTTATTTTTCTTCTATTCAAGATTTAAGAGAACAGTATTACCTTTCCTGACTAGAGCTAATTGATCAAGACATTCATTTTCTTTTTTTAGCTTCTGTACTTCATTGGATTGCTTTTTGCCCTCAAAGTTGTTGCCTGTTAGATGAAGAAGGAAATAAAAAATTACGTTTACCAGAGAGCAACTAGCCGTAACACCAGTTTTTATTTTTTCCTTTAGAAGGATTTATCTGTAATTTAGAAATTCAGCTCCTTGAAAAGTAAGTGCTCTAAAAAAAAAAAAAAAGAAGAAGAAGAAGAAAGAAAAAGAAAAAAACTTGACTCATCTAACAGAGTGTTTCCAATGGATTTGTAATGGCCTTTAGAGACACAATATAAGAGCTTCCTCAGTAAAAACTGGAAATATTTTAAGTATGGATTAATTGAAAAATGGTTAAATAACTTTTGTCATGTTCACATAATGGAATATTATATTGCTATTTTCAATGATATAAGCAAAGATATTAATAAATAGCCTTGAGTGTGTTCATGTTATAAGGTTAAGTGGAATTATTAGAACAAATTGTATATGGACAAATGAATGTACAACTCTGCCTAGTTAGATGATTGGTTAATAGAGTAAATGAGTACTGTATGATGTAAGCTCTATTATAATAGAAAAGCAGATTAGAATTTAAAAATAGAAAAATAGATTTGAATAAAATAAAACAAATTATCTGGTTTTTAAATCTTTTTTTCTATTTTCCAAGTTTTTAAATAATTCTTATTTATTGCCTTTAAAATAGCAACTGACATTTATGCTTTTTCTTTAGTTTTCTATCAGAATTGTTAATGATTAAAAACAGCCTTTAAACTTCTAAGATAGAAGGAGTATTAAAATAAAAGACCGGGATAACATAAATGTTGTATAAATTATACAATAACATATAAAAAAGTGTGTAAATGGTATTATATGTTTATTTTATTTAAAGTTATATTAAGTAGTTGATAATACTGTCTCAATGATTTTTAAATCTGCCTACAATTTTAACAACCATTAACACATAAAATTTTGATTTTATCCTAATCTTACTTTATGTTTTTCATTTTTGCTCCCACATTTGGTATCTAAAAAGTATAGTTGTGTCTAAGTGAAGAAGAACTAAGGCCATGGGGAGGAACAGGATGATTAATATATTCCTCTTTTAATTTTATCTTTAAACATATAAAATTTCTATGTTGATTTTTAGTTAGAACTGATGTATTTAAATTTATAGATGCAAAACATATTTCTTAAAACTTCTTTGAACTAGGATTTTTTTCCTATGAAATTCCAGCATATTCTAGCACAGCTTAACACAATTTAAAGTTACACTTTATTAGGCTATTACCCTATGCTAAAGTATTACTACTTCAAAAAGTGCAATTATTTAAATACTTATAGTTGGAATGTAATAATAGATTTTATAATTCAAAGTAAATATTTCAATCCTAAATTTGTACTATTTTTTTTACACACACAATATTATCCCATGATGTTTGGCATGTAATTACCAGTTGTTTTGAAAAACACTATATATATATATATATGCATTACCCTATTAACCCCACAAAGATTCATGTGATAGGTACTGTTATCTCTACTTCAGGAATGACAAAGCTGAGAAAGTTGACATTTTTCCAAAAGTCAAATAACTAGTGTTTACAAAAAATGATTTCACTTTATGCTTTATCTACCCTAGAATATTAGCCACTTTGCCCTAATTCTTTTTGTAAAAATCCAGTTACAATGTTGACATCCTTAGATTTTCATCTCTTAAAGTTGGTAGTTTAGATTGGACCACAAATTATGTATACTTAATGTGCCTACTACCTACAATGAGTCATTAGTTGTAAAATATATTTAAATAAAATGGAACACTCCTTTCTGGGTTCTCATTTTTATATGTATGTGTACATTTACCTATTTTGGTGCACAGAATAGAGTGTAAGAAAAGTTATTTTACTATTAAATTCTTGCTCTGCCCTTGAAGATTTTCATTTGCCTCTATGAAATATCATGGATTAACTTAAATGAATAAGATTCTAGATCCAATGAATTTCCTGGGTGATAAAAAATGATACTGTAACAATTTGACAGAAAACATCCTGTATTAATTTCTTTAAATTATGTTTGTAGAGTTCTATTCAAGTTTTAAATTTGAACATTAGCATATAGTTCTTTACCAACCCATTCCCATTTACACATAAGAAACACATAAGAAGACTGAATTTTCATTTATGTATACTTTAAATTTCGTTTCTAAAATATTTAACTCATTTGAATGGATTTATTCAACATCTTGTGTTGTGCTCGTACATAAAAAACAATGCCTGAATTAGACCTGTTTTTAATATTGATAGCAAAGAGTGAAAATCAGGTCAACTAAAATAGGAGTTATCTTGAATAAATGAAATATGAGCTAAGAGAATCATTCTCTTGTTTGTCAGTGAAGCTCTCCTCACTCAAATGTAGTGCAATCTATAAGAGGAAAAAAAATAGCTTGTTATTTTGAAGCAAATACATTTGGATTTATAAAAAGTACCTATCTTGTTGATTATAACAGAGCATGTTTCTAATTTATTTTGATGCATATGTAAAAAAATCTATTTGAGAAGAAAGCTGCTACAAATTATACATGAATGAGTTCATCTACAAGGGGATACATATAATAATCTTGGTAAATTGTGATGAAATTTGATGACAGTAAAAACAAGAACTACCTATAATCTTTTTTTTTTTCTAATTCCAGTGATCCTTTCACAACTATTATAGAGTTCTTTTGTAATTTCATCAAAATGACTTACCCTGAATTATAATATGTTAGTAATCGTTGTATTAAAAAGTATATGAGAAATAGGATATTTAACTAAGCATTTATTTGATACAAATTTTCTTTCAAAAATAGCATGAACACTTTCAAAAGTAGCATGAACACTTTGTTCTAACTTTAATAGACCTTACTCAGACATATAAAAATGTTAAAAGTATACATGAAAATAGATGGACAGTAGTATTATTATCTCTAATTTTTAAGCATATGGTTGAAATGCAGAATCATTTTTAAGTAACTGTACTGGATGTATTATGATAAATTTTTAATACATCAAAAGCGTCAACTTTCTTTCATTACCCATTCTTAAAATGAAGGACATTTTTGTTTTTTCTCTATTTGGCTTACATTATTTTTAGTACTCAGTAATATGTGCAGCTTTGGATTCATGTTGGTTTATTGCCACATGCATTGCCAATTATAATCAAATATTTACTTAAAATGTTTTATGAATCTGTGATAGACACTACCTAAAGCAAATAGAAAAAGACACAGCCATGTCTGTTAAACGTATGCCTTTGTTCTGCTAATCAATATTTACAAGAGGATATTAATATATCAGTCCTAACCCCTATTAGGCTAAATATTAAAACATATGGCTTTCAAGCTAAAGGGCTACATGGACTAACTACTACAGGTATTTGTGAGAGTATAATCCTGAATTAGCATTAGGTCAAATTTTTCTAAAGCTTGGAAAATATAGAGGTTTGCTTGAAGAGTGTTTAGTTCATTCATTCTTCTTGATCCCTAAAATGTACCATAAGACTGAAATAGAACATCAGAAAGCCATCTACCTGGATACTATTTTCTTGCCTGCCCTATATCCAATGCCATTAGACTTGCTTTTCAAGACTTGAACTTTGATGCTATACCATCGGGCTTTATTGACATTTTTGGAAAAGTGTCAAGTTAGTAGCTATTCTCTGTGAGGATCTACTTCTAGTCTCATACCAGTATTGGTTGACTAAATAGTTTTAGTCAATTATAAGAAGAAACCACCACCCCAGAGATGAAGGACCCAAAGTATTATGTTGTGCCCAACTCGAAACAAAAATAGGGCTAAATGAAGCTAAGTGAGCAGGAACTTTGGCAGCAAGCTGTTAAAAACAAACAAAATAGTAATAGTGTTTAAGATCACATGGTAAATGATATGTTTTTTATTTTTCAAGGTTGTTACATTAAAGAAAAAATTTCTGCTGTTAGACTCAAGATTTCTGTACCTAAACCCTTGACTGCAATGCTAATTTTATGTTTCTTTTTTTATTCACATCATCTCATGACTTCCACGACATACATACATTTGGCATACATTGAGGAGAGTGGTCAATTTTGACATTACCTTAAGAGAATTGAAGTCAATTTTGTGATAGTTCAAGATAATAGGTAACAAGGGGTAATGATTAAATGATTAAAAATGTGTTCCTTGGATTCAATATATTAAAAAGGCATCATAAAATTAAGCAACCCTCAAAAAAGGAATAAAAATTTTCACATTAGAGAATCAACCTTTGAAATAGTCTGATGTAGTGTTAATTTTGAAATTAATTTCTTCACAACTAAATTATTTATATTCATTATATCCACAAAAATATTTAATGAACTTAGGTGTTGCAAAATTATTTAAAAATATTCTTTTTTTTATTCTTATATCCAAGTCTGAACAGAATGCCAAGTGAAAATGAATACAACGTAATCAACAGGTGCCAATTTTTCTGTTTCTAATTTATTTTCCACTAGCTGCCAAATATATTCATGTTATAAGGTAGTCTTATTCAGGCTAGGATGATAACATCTTAAATTGTTTTTATTATTAGTGTGGTAAGATTGCCTTGACTTTTTACAGAAATTAAAAGAACGTGTAACCCAAATGCATTTGGAAAAATTGCTCTTCTGAAATGAAGATTATCTCCTTAGCAATACTATGTCTTTCATTCTGCTCTTTTGCCCAAGAACTCATTCAGACCTGCAAAATGATGATATATTTCATTATATAATCTATATGTTATACATATATGATTATAAATACATATGTAAATATATACTTAAAATTGTGGCCAATTGTACTAAAATATAGTTATTAGTTCTGTAATATCCATATTATATATTATTTAGCAAAGTGTTAACATATATAACATTTTTTTTCCAAATTCCTCATTCCTAAGAAATCAAATAGAATCAAGAAGAATGTGAAGTAAGCACATTTAATAAGCTAAGTATGAGCTAGAATATTTCTGACATGAAATATATTTAATTCAATAAAATTAAAAAAATAAAAAATAAAACCAGAAGTTATATAGAAATACCTTTTTAAAAAATCTTATACTTTTGTTGATTGTTATAGAGATAGTTTTAAAAATTGGATCGAGTGTTAGTTACATTATAAACATAGGATAAATCAAAAAAATCAGAGTAGTTTTAGGATTGTCTGAAAGCTTGACAATAAAATAAGTATAAAGTACAGTAAGATTAACAAATAATATTTCCTCATAAACATCAGGAAATTCCTTGAGCCTGATGTGAATAAAAAATGATTATGAATAACCCCATTTAAGTTTAAGCATGTTTGTTAAAAATAACAATAAATAATTTTAAAACACCTTAAATTTATAGACTGCTTTAAATATTTCCAAGTAACTTAAATATTACCAAGTTAACCTCACTATTTTCCACAATAAATCAGGAAATTAAATAGATTAGGTATGGATATGATGGTCCTAATTTTTCAGGGAGAAAACAAAAATACTGAAATATTAGGTTTTAAAAGACTTCTGTATAATAAATTACATTTTTATTAAAAATTCTTATTTAGCATTTTACTGTGTATCACTATGAATGACATTGTGGAGTTACAGAGATTGTGAATTCTGACCTTGTAACAATGAAGTCGATAAATATTCTAAAATCCTACTTTAAATGCATAGATTGTATCAGAGTATTAGTAGTATAATACTATATTAAAATATTGATGCAGGATGGGGCAAATCCCCCTGGGTGGGTACTCAAACTCTATGCCCCCCAAAAGAGGGTCCTTAGCTCCACGCAGAAAGAATTCAAGAGTGAGCCAGAGTTAGAGACAAAGGAAAGTTTATTAGAAAAGTAATAACACTCCACAGAGAGACATGGTCTCCTCTCAAAAGTCAGAGAATGGGCCCCTGAGTGTTTGAAGAATGGGTTTGTATCTGTTCCTTAATTTCTATGAAAATTACTGATTACAGATAATAAAGAATGGAATGAGTGGTTTATCTTTAACTGGTGTAGGGTACAGCTTAAAGTCTTTGTTTTCCATTTTTCCTTTCATGGTATAGATATTCAGTCTTAAAGGTATGGGTAAATAGTTGTTAGTAGGAATCTTTTTTCTTCTGTAGGTTCTTTGTGGTCTGCCCATAAGGCTGATAAGTCAGGTTCTGTGTCTAGCAGCAAATTGTAGGCTCTGAATTCCACTTGGTTTAACATTTAGTCAGTCTGTGTAGTTCGCATGCCTCTTTTCTATATTAATATGACCAAAATGTTGCACATCCTAATTTATGAGAGGCTATATATTAGATAGTATTACTTTAATAAATATGTATTTCAGTGATAAATAGTCTGCTTTCATAATTATGCAACATATATTTGAAGCTAAATATCAAATTTATATTTTTGCTTTTCTTTTAAAAAATTAGTAAAGCTTTAATACCTGAAGGGCAAAATATTTTTTTTAGTTTTGTCCTTAAAGTAAAGAGAATATTGTAGGACCTGCATAATATGGGTATAAGATGATTTATGGAAATACAAGAAAGCAAAATCCCAGTTTTTGAGAATGTGCTATGTTTTAGTCACAGCTACTCTTCTGTACACTTTTCCCTTCTGGTCATAGCAAATTTACTGTCGAATTTGCCTTTCCAGCCTAGCATGCTCTTCTTTGGCTGACAGTGCTTCAAGGTTCAACTCTGTAGTAACTTCTTCTGAAAAACCTTTTCTGACTCTTGTCCCCTACTCAACATGAGTTGCATCTTTGTCTTACCAGCAGTACTTTCTTGCTGACTTATATTATAAGGATGTCTAGTCCAATATGTATTTCCTTATTCTCTGACCTAGACTCCTGTATAATACACAACTGTGTGTGTTAATCTCTGTTTTAACAGAACCCAATACAGTATCTTGTAAGAATATGTGGAATGATAAATTAAAAGGATGAATTATACGGTGTAATATCAGTAGCTTCTCCAGGAGTAAAGATTCTTATAGTAGTTTCAATATATCCATTAATATAAAAAGCATGCAGAACATTATCATAGTTTATTTCCATCATAACCAATTTTTCCATTTTGAAAACTGGAAAGAAGAAATGAAAAAGCATTGAGCTTCATTCTACAGTAACTGTTCACATAAAGTCTAATTAATACTCTATAAGGAAAAAAACACCATAAATGTCTACTTCAAAATTGAATGTTGTTTGAAGCAATATTCTAACATGGAACTCAAATTTAATTCTAGGATTTCTTTTTATTTTTGTTTTTAAAATCTTATACTCACAAAGATGAAGCAATGTAATGTACATCATAAGTCAAGTTTTAGGTATATGTACATATTTAATTATAGGTAAAACAATGAATTGTTTATAGTCAGTTTTATGTAGTCCACTTGAGACAAATAAAATTATTGAAAAGATGAGAAATAAAGCAAACAATGTAATGACAATGTACAATGAAAATATAAATAGAATACTTGGTCGTAAGAAAGAAACATGTCTGCCAACTTTTTGAGATATACGTTAACCTCGGTGCAATATTTCATGCTATTGCCTATCACTTTCTTGATATTCTCATCTTTCTTCATTTGACTTTACTAAACACTACTGGTTTTCCTCCTACTTTTTTGAAAGATCCTGTTTAGTATGCTTTTCTGGTTTTTATTCTTGTCTAAATGGAGCTATTTTCCAAGAATTTCCCCTCTGCTCTCTTTCATGTGTCATTTCTGGGAAATGCCAGCTCTAACTCTGGTTTAATGCTGTCTACATTCTTTAAAGCGAAAGCCACTTATTAGCTTTAGATATCGAGAGGATTTTACTTTTCAATTTCTATGCTTCAGTTTCTTCATCTGTATACTCAACATAAGTGTAAGATTGTTATAAGAATTAAATGAGAGAAGCATATGTATCAGCTCCCAGAACCTGTTCCTCCTCCACTTTTAAGTCATCAGGTTTCTTAATAACTAGGACATTTTTCTTGCCTACATCAGTTCCCTCATTCAGTCTTCTCTTACCACCCTATTCATCTATGTAAGCTTCTAACCTCTGCAAAGCAGTGTCATTCCTCCAGGATAAACTTGTCCTCTTTAAATGGAAGTAGGCTAGGGAGGACGTTAACATGTTAAAAGGAAATCAGCTATCTGTTAAAAATGGCAATTCTGTTTTATAGCTCTGTTTTCTGGCCAAGTGCAATGTGCGCACTCAAAGGCTATGAAAGCAGTGTTGATTTTTTTAGAGTACATTTCTTTATCAGATTCTTTTGAAGATGACAGATTCTGTCATGCCAGTTTCTTACAACATGGTGACTAGAGTTAATAATACGGTATTCTATATTTGAAAGTTGCTCAGAGAGTAGATCTGAAAAGTTCTCATCACAAGAAAAAAAAATTAACTATCTAGGATAACTAGACTTATTGTGATCATATTGCAATGTATCCAAATATCAAATCATGTTGCATATCTGAAACTAGTATAATGTTATGTGTCAATTATAACTCAATAAAATATAAATTAAAAGGAACCCCTGCTACTTTCTGACTTAAAAATATTCATTTGACTCAGCTGAACATTTCAGACAACAAGGCACCACTCCTACATTGGCCCTGACAGCAATATGGGCAGGTGTGAAACTAAGCATGCCATGTCTTTCTGACAAAACTCTCCCCTTTTTCTCTTTCTGCTCCTTGCCTTCACCCCTGACTCACCCCAGGTCTCACATTCTCACTGTCTAGGAAACTCTGAGCAGATTTGAGGAGGTGAAGAGAGTAAGGGTCTAGGCCATAAGGATTGATTGGGATTGTTGGACTTCTTGAGGTGACCAAGGTATACAGAATAGACTAAATTCTGGGATTTGTTCCAGTGGTGTTTTAGTCGACAGTTCTTTTGAGGCTGTGAAGCCTGGGATCTAGCTGTTAGGATTCATCAGTAAATGTCTCAGGTTCCTTAGAAGTAAAAGAAATCAATTGAACTTATACTCTTCAAAGTCTGGGTTATGTGGACTGGTATTTACTGTTATTATGTATTCATTAAATTATACTGTAGTTCTAGAATTACTAGTTTTTCATTGCCTGAATGAACAGGGTAATGGTAATGTTTTTGCTGCCAAATATTTAATGGTACCTTTGCCATTTTTACTTTCTATATTATCCAATCTTTCAATTCTTCCTCACCACATTCAATCCTCACTGGCTGTAGGAGCAGAGACAAATAGCACATATGAAGGTAAACCTACTTGAAATATCTATACTTCTTTCATCAGTAACTAACAAGTCTTCAGCCTACATGGGTCCCATTTACCTATTTTGGCAGCAATATAATGCCTGTAAATATATAATGCTGAGCAAAAGATTGAGCTCTGATAGTCTTGAATGTGTAATAAACATTATTGGCATACTGTTAGGTGCCAGATAGTGAAGCAAATGAATAGTATTTTATTTATGGAATTAGACAAACTACTTTAAGCTATGCATTTGCATTGGCATTCTGACTTCTAGATGCATTGCTATATTTAGAATATTCTATAATAGAGGATCATTAAATAAATTAAAATACTAATTGGTTATTGCATCATCATTAAAAATCATATTCTCAAAAAATATTTAATAGCAGCAAATTATTCACTATAAAGTTCAATGACAATTTCAAATTTTTAAAAAATTTACCATGAACAGATAGTCCTTCTGTGTGTGTGTGTGTGTGTGTGTGTGTGTGTGTGTGTGTGTGTGTATTTTTAAAAATACAAGTGGAGTTCAGGTTCAATATATAAAATTTCAATCCTAACGTCTCTGAAGGGCTACAGGAAAAAGAACAATTTGAAGAAATGACTAGCCTTAGAACAGATGCCTGTAGTCCTGCCATAACTGTGGAACTAAGTGCTTCATAAACATTTACTTAAATTTGAACTTTTTCTCTATCTCTACTAATTTCACCCTAGACTCTATAACAGATCATTATCTTCAACATATGAATCATACATTGTTTTTGTTATTCATGTAGCTTTCTACTTTTTCCTAATATCTCAGTCCAAGACAGATACTTATGTATGTGTGTAGCAGGGAGGGGGTCCATTTTTCTGTATTCCAAATCCAGCTGGCCTGTCATGGTCGATAATAAATTCCACACCACTTAGATTTCATTGACTTTGGTTAATTTAATTGCTCCCTTTCTAATTTTATCATTCTTACCTTAATTATATCATTTGAATGAGGAGAAATATGTTAATTTGTATTATATTACATTATCATATTAATTATATTATACAGTATGTAATATATATTCATATAAAATATGAATATAAATATTTATATAATATTAATTTATATTATATTGTATTATGCTACATGTAATATATATTAATATATATTATTTTTTGTTTTCTAGATAATTACTTTGTGACTTCTAAGAGCAAAGACATATATATGGAGATAGATATCTATATAGCACTTGATTCATAGACTACTTGTCACTATAAATCTCACTGAGATTTCTAAGTATTGATTAGCTATTGAATATCAGTCAAGCAAAAATCTATCTAAAAACAGAAAACCCAACTTTTTATAAACCATATCTTCATTTTTGAGTATTTGAATAATCATATTCTTTTTAAAATTTGCCTCATATTAATTTGCAATGACTCAGATTGTAGGATCTTCACTATGTTTTTAATTAAAAACTTGTCTGGTGAAGGGAATGTAAGCTAGTTGTTCATAAACTCACATCTGAGTTTGGCACAGATGTGTTTTGCCAGGACTCTAATATTTAAAAAAGTTGAAGTTAAGTGAGTTTATGTGAGTTAGGCACTCTCTAGTTTCTCACAGTTCTTACATCTACCAACGGTGTTACACATTATATTTATCTATCATCATCAGTACTTCCCAATGGCACCATAGCTTAGATTTGAGAAAATGATTTTGAAAGATATACATGAAATATGACATTCAATAATTATGACTCTAAAATTATAGAGAATCCAAACAAAAGGGAAATTTAGAGACCATCTTTCAAAATATTCAATGGCAGACAATATGTTGTTTAGGGATCCAAACATATAGGGTAAAAACATGCCCCCAAATGTCATAATTATAGACACATAAGTTAGAAGGATAGTTAACTCAAAAGAATGAGTTTGAAAGAAGCTTCAAATATAACGATATTTCATTTATTTAATTGGATCAGTGGTTCATTGGTGCTCACTGTAAAATTACCCTCATGTCCCACACATATTTTATAGATGATTTTCGTACCTAGATTATGTTTACTGAAAGGAATAAAAAGGAAGAAAAAGCAAAAAATTATATAATTAAAAATATATAAAACAATATATAAGAAATATATATACATATAATACTAAAAATGTAACGAAAGACAAAGGTCTAACAACAGAAAATTAAAATAGTGGTTGTTCTTAAAGAGTACAGAATAAAAATTGTTGCAGAGCACACTTTATTGTTTCTAATGGTATTCATCATGTTCTACTTCTTAAGTGGGTAATGGGTACATTCATGTTCAACTTTTAAAAAATAAATTATTGTATATGTATCTCACAAATTATTTTTGATGACTGTCTTTAATATTTCACCATAATTCTTAAAAACACTTTTCATATGGCCCATTCATGTATGTCTCGTTAACAACCAGAGACACTACATATTTCTCTTGAAATTCAGTAAAGTGCACTTTCTTTACTGTGCTACTTAAGATCTGAAACAGCCTATTAGAATTACCTTGTACCTATACCAACATTAATAGATAAAAGTGTAAAAAATTATTACTCATATAATAACACTTGACTAAGCCTGACTATATTACTTAGACTTAAATTAGAGAAGCAGAACCTTTAGGAGGTTTAGAACATAAATAATGAGGGATTTGCCGTAGGAATTTGGCCTTATTCAATTGCAGGAGCTGGATAAGTGATCACTGAAAGGCTACTGGAGCTTGAAGTCTGAAAGACAGACAGGCAGAGGAAAGGAAGATTAATTTAAAGTAAGGGAGAGTAAGCACAAGCTTGAACCCACGAGGATAGGCCAGAACATCTACCTGTTCTCACAGCTTCTAACCGTAAAGCTGATGAAGAAGCTAAAGGAGAATCCAGAGGAAACCAGAGCAGCTGCAAGCCTGCCTGCTGCCCCAAGCCAAGCAATAAATGACACCCTCGGTGAGCTACAGCCAGAATCTGATGACTCTGCCTCAACTTTCTAAGCATACAAAAAGCAACGTGGCTGCTGCTTTACTTCTGCCTACTAAATCTCACACAAAATGTCTTTAGTGCCACACTATCCTGGAAAACATTTAGAAAAAGGAATTCTGGGAAACATAGTTCAGTCTAGACTAGTTAACAACTTGCAAAATCAACATACTAATTCTTCCCTGCAATAAGGGCTTCCAGCGCTGCACCATGTTCTCCTACATTGTAGGGGGACTTAACACCTAACAAGTCTCTCTAACTTCCTTTGCATCCATCCTCCTTCATCCAGCCAGTCTTGTGTAACCCCCATTCCTGTACATTTCAGGCTCCCTAGTTTGTGAGTTTATTCTGTCTTTGAATATAATATCAACAATTATGCTTAAATTTAGACATTGGGGTTGGTTTTTATTTATCATGTGAAGTGTTCTACAAATTTTATTCAGCTATAATGTGCTTTAAATAATCTGTCTTCCAAATGCATTTTGTCATCTTAACAAAATTCCTCTGTCATAAAGTATGTTAAGACCTTCAAAATAAGTCTTGTTTTAAAATTTACTCATTACCTATAGTGCTGAGTAGTGACTAAGACTTGAAACGTACTTTTTTTGCTTTGATGTAATTATCAACACATGCAATATCAATACATACCTCTTATAATAGAGATATAATAAAATATAACTAACTATTATGAGCAGAAAGATAAGAACTGATTGTATAAAAATTGGAACTTCAATTCATATAACAAATTATATATTTTTAAAACTGTTGGCTATTTTTATGTTAGACTTATATAAATATCAGTCTTAAATGTAGTACACTCAAACAATTAATAACAAATAGAAATGCCATAAATCCATAAATAAGCCTTCCCTTTGAGCTGTGTGTTTTTGCTAGAGCCAAGTTAGCTGAAGTCAGCACAATATTTATGATTACCCATAAGTTTATCGCATCATTGATTACCAATGAGAAATCAGCTATGTCCTTGGAGTGGGAACTGTCCTTTATACATGCTGGTGAGTCATCAGTTATCTTAATGTCTCTCTGATCGAGTAGATTGCTTAGTCGAAGAATAGTTTTAGTGACCTTACTGTCTCTTCCTGCTGCCCTCTATTGAGAGAGACAGAGATAGGGAGACAGAAAGATATCAAGTGCAAGCAAGTGCAGAAGAAAGTGAAAGAAAAGGAAAAAAGTAAGGTCAAACGATATTGGAGGGAAATGAACCCTATTTCATTCTCATTCATATATTAGTAAAGGGAAACTAAGCCTCCGATTAACTTCAAGTTCTGTCAAAATTGTGTTAATGTAGTAATTCAGAGGTATTTTAATTAATTCATGTGTGTATTTATATTATATTTAAAACATCAAATACTCTGAGATTACTTTCTTAGTTTAGGAAAATGCATATGAATTGTGATAAGGAAGTGACTAGAAAAATTATCCTGGTTTAGTCAAAGAAAAATGGACCAAAAGAGAATGTTAACTAGGAGTATGCAATTATAATCTAAATATAGTTTTAATTTGTGGTATAATATACATGATTTTAGTTGGTATTGCTATTATGGAAATGTCTATTAATGTAATTTACATTATATAGAAACTTAGATTTAGAGCTTCAACTGAGTGAAAGAGTATTCATCTGGGTATATAGGGGTGTCAGGGTCTTACAGAAATGAGCATAAACATAAAGGAAGAGACAAATAGTGACCAAAAAACATTCATCAATTTAGACTTAGGAATGAAAACTTTAGTACAAGTTTCTAACAGTATTAATATTCTATTAGGTTTTATTATTGATTCCTACTCTTTTCATTTGGTAATTCCTTGAAAATTAGCATTTAAATTGCCTTTTTTCCTTAGTTTTCATCTGAATATTTATGTTCTACTACATTCTGATATAATTCTTACAGCTACATATGAAGTAAATAAGGTAAACCTCAATCATTCAATTACATATTTTGGATATGTGTTAGTCTTGTTTCAATGATTGTAAAAGGAACGGAAATACTCAGAAAGCTATACATTCTACTCAGAAATAGTACAATAAAAAGGATCTGACACTAATCTCGTTCATTTTTAAGAGGGTCAGAGTAGGAAAAGAGATATCAGAAAATACAGCATTTCATACACTTGCAAAGTGCAGTCAGTCCTATGAATGATCACGGATTTCTAATATCCTGATTGTATAGTCTGAACAAATGATGTGTAGTCTGATAAAAAAAAGAGTGCCTTAACTGTAAGTTCAATCTTTTTCTTTTTTAAACATGACAAAAGGAAATAATTTTAGATATTTAATAAACAAAAAATATGATTTTCAGGATGTCAAATTGAATGGTAAAAGTATATAAGCCTTAGATAAATAGAATACTCTAATGCCAACACTATAAGTGACATTGATACAAATGACAAGTTGCAGATAACATTGCTCCCCAATTTTATGGATCTGTTAATGAGTAAAATAGTGATTTCTAAGCAGATTATTAGTGTGATTTTTTTTGGCTTTATTGAAGTATAATAGACAATTAGTTGCTTGTGTTTAAATTGTACAATTCAATGAGGTTTTTTTCAATTATAGTTAGGATCAATAACATACCAAATTCAATTGTACAGCATAGTGATCAGAGATTCCACATAACTCACAAAGTGATCACCCTACTAAATCTAGTACCCTTCTTCCCCCTTACATATTTTTACAATATTATTAATCATCTTCTCCATACTTCACTCTACATCTCCATGACTATTTTGAAACTATCCACTTGTACTTCTGAATCCCTTTGCCTCTTTTTGCCATCCCAAATGACCTCCCTCCCACCTAGTAGCCCTCAAAATAGTCTCTGTATCTGCGAGTTTATTTCTGCTTTTGTTGCTATTGTTGTTTATTTTATTCTTTAGATTCCACATGTGTGTGAAATCATGTGATATTTGTCTTTCTCTATCTGACCCATTTCATTCAGTGCAATACCCCGAGGACCATCAAAGCAAAATCTTTTTCTATCCCCTTTCATTATTTGGGTGTGTCTCTTCATCTGAAGTGAGTCTCTTGCAGACAGCACATGTAGGGGTCTTGTTTTGTTATCCATTCAGCCACTCTATCTTTTGGTTGGAGCACTTAATTCTTTTCCATTTGAGGTACTTGTTGATAGGAATTTAGTTATTATTCTAAAGGGTTTTTTAAAAGCCTGAGTATATCATTCATCATCTCATAGTATATTGGTTTCTGCATGTGCATAAGCCCAGCACAGAAACAGCTGGATTTTTCTACCTTTAATTGTAGATATTCCATGCACATTTTGACTTATGAAAGGGTGATTCTATGTGAGTAACCATGTCTAAGACATGAAGAACTTCTGATTCAAAAAAAAAATGTTTTTTCTTCTTAAGAAAGTCCTTCCAACATTTCCTGTAATATTGGCTTAGTGTTTATAAATTCCTTTAGCTTATTTTTGTCTGGGAAGCTCTTTATCTGTCCTTCAACTTTAAATGATAGCTTTGCTAGATAAAGTAGTGTTGGCTGTAGATCTTGGGTCTAGAGATTTGGCCTTATTCAATTGCAGGAGCTGGATAAGTGATCGCTGAAAGGCTACTGGAGCTTGAAGTCTGAAAGGCAGACAGGCAGAGGAAAGGAAGATGAATTTAAAGTAAGGGAGAGCACGTCGATTATTTTTTGCCAAGCCCTTCTGTCCTGCATAGTTTCTTTTGAGAAATCAGCTGCCAATCTAATGGGTGCTCCCTTGTAGGTAACTAACTGCTTTTCTCTTGCTGCTTTTAAGGTTCTCTCTTTGTACTGAACCTTTGGCATTTTAATTATGATGTGTCTTAGTGTGGGCCTCTTAGGCTTTTCTTTCTTGGAATTCTCTGAGCTTTCTGGGATTGTATGTCTATTTCCTTCACCAAGTGAGAGAAGCTTTCCATCCTTATTTCTTCAAATAGCTGTTCAACATCTTGTTTTCCTTCAGGTACCCATATAATCCAGACATTTTTACATTTAATTGTATCCCAAAGGTTCCTTAAATTATTATTATAGTCATGGCTTTTTTTCTTGCTGTTCTGATTAAATATCTCCTTGGCTTCCCCATCCTCTATATCTGTGGTTCTATCCTCTTCTTTATGCACTCTGTTTATTCCATCTAATATACTCTTCATCTTAGATAATGTATTCTTCATTTCTGATTGTTTCCCTTTTATAATTTCCATTTCTATGTTTTTTATCTCTTTTTATGAATTGTATCTCTTTTAAAATTCTCACTGCTTCTTTGTCTTCTCATTTTGGCTATCTTTCTCCATTTCTTTTTATGTACTAAGCAAAGCTCCCAAGTCTCCTGGTCTTATTAACGTGACTTTGTGTAATAGGTGTCTAGTACCCCAGTCCTGAGAGAATTTCAGCAGCAGACCAAGTTTAGCCCAAGCCTGTGCTCCTCTAGGGCCACCTGCTAAGATTCAGCAAGCAATCCACAGATGCTGGGCTTATAGTTGCCTCAAGAAACCACGCCAGAAACTGAGGCAGGTGGCCACCAGTGTGAGTTTGGGCACTGCTCAACAAGGAGCACCAGACTTGCCAAGGAAACACTGGATGTGGCTTGAGTGGGGCCACAAGTTGGGGAATATGGAGTTTCAAGGAATCCTCTGGGCAAAGCAACCTCGTTATCCAGTTTGATGACATCTCAGCTATGGCGGCACTGAGTCTGCACACTGGGAGGTGAGGAGGGCTCAACAGAACAGTGGATATCGCAAGCGCTTCTGCCAGGGAGAGAGCCTTGCCTCACTTTGAAAACTCAGTTTCCCCCTGTAAGTCCCTCATTCCAACCCATACCCTCCAGCAGCTGACCGGGCACTGGTGCTCAGAGTGAGCAGGTCTGTCACCACAAAAATCTGCTGGTGGACACAACCCCTTTACAAGGTGTCTGCAGCTACCTGCTGCCAGCTGCCATTGCTGCAGATTCTGCCCCACTCGGCAGTTCAGTACCATGCAGCCTCGTGTCTGCAAACCTCCTACTTACTACCTACTGCAGGTTGATTACTTATTTCTCTCCTTAGTTGTAGTGCTTCTGTTCATCTAGATCCCAGGTGACTCTCCCTGATGTTTGCTCTGTCTTTCTGTCACAACTTTGATTTGGTCGAAAGAGGGATGAATAAAGCCTCTATCATCTATACCATTTTTTCCTGTCTCTATTAGTGTAATTTTTTATCAGCTTTAAAAATAACATTTTGGATGATAGGCGAATAGAAAAACAAGAGCCCATGTAAAGTTTTTTTTATTTATTTATTTTTATTTTTATATTTATTTTTGAATCAAAAGCTAATAGCCGGCAAGGAACTCAATGGTATTATAGTACCAATCTCCTTGATTGCTTGGTTTTCCTTTAAAGAATTTTGAGTAGGGGCCACCTAGTCTCTGCTTAAATACTTCTGTCAATAGAAGCTATATGAGCTTCCCAATCAGTTCAGTCATTTTTTTAAATGAAAATTCATGCTAAAGTGATATTAAGATATTCCAGATACACATATGAATACTCATGTAGGTTTTGCAGCCATCACTTTCCTACCAATTTAAGTCTAATGGCAAATTTTCAGCCTGCTGCAGGTCTTGTTATCATGCTTCAGAAAAGATACTTGAGAAAATAAATAGGCAGGTCTGAAGTTCTGACATTTTCCTTAATGGTATTGTTGCTATAGTTACAGTTGAAATGTTATATAAAGCAAATTGCTTATTGATGGAAAAATGCTGAGTAGCACAGCAGCATGCTTTTTCTGGGTTTTTGTTGCCTTCATTTTCTACTCTCCTCTTAAGATTAATGGACTTTCGGAACATTGTTTTGTTTTGAACAAGCCCCAATGATGTGCTGTTAAAATAAATGCATTTTCTTAACATGTACTAGCTGACAGTTGAATATATTCTAGCATGTTGTGATTAAAGTAGAGTTACTTTTTCATAAACTATTTGTTTATGAGCATTTTCCCTATTTGGAGGTGAATTTTGATATCCTGGTTATTAATGTTAAAGCACTGAATAAAAATGTGATTAATCTCATAGTATAGAGTCTTCTGAATTTGTTTACTATGTTTAATAATATAGATGAAATGTGAACTATTATTATGTTTTACACTATTAGATATTTATAGTATACTAAAAATAAAATCTGTTTCAAAAACTCAAAAAAAAGGAAATGGTTTGAGAGTATTCGTAATGGCTAGTATGTTAAAAAGCATCCATAAGCATCTATATTTTTTTATTTTTCTATGTTCTAAACTCAGTAATATAATAGAAATACATTAAGTATATATATTTATAAGTAAATTATGTATAGTACATTATATTTTACATAATATATATTCATTTTCTGATGGTTTCACCATCTTTATTAATATTTCAAAGATAAAACCATACTCATTTGATATTTAACCCGAAGGCAAATATGATTAGTCATGGGTTTCACAATTGTCTAACTGTTACAGAAAGAGTTAATGCTAGACCTGGTAATGTATTTTCAGCTAGTAAAAGTCATATATGATAGTAATACACTATTCATTGAATTCTTATGTAAGTTAAAAAATCTTGCTTAATTTATCTCAAGATTACAACTGGACTAGAAGCATTATGAGTGTTTAATAGTGCAGCTATTGAGGAAATAAGAGTGCATAACATTTTGGGTGACTTAGAATACTTTTTAATAAAGTTCCTGAATATTCATACAAAAATCTTTAGGATTATTTTTAGTGAAGAAAGCAAAAAAAACTGTGAATCACAGATTTTTACATCTTCTTGTGTCTTTATAGAGTATTTCCTAAATTATTTTTGTGAAGCAAATTTTCCTAGTAATTGTGTTTGTATTTAATGATGCTATGACAATGACAATGACCCTTATTGTCCAAAATGAACTTTCTTGAAACTTGATTTTTAGTAGTGTGGATCAATTTTGCTTTTATCATTTCCACTTTTGCTTTTACCCTAGCCTCTGCCTTTTCCTATTCTCTTAATAAATAAAATTTAAATTTACATATATAGAGAAATATAAAATTTTTGATGCTTCTATAATACCTTGAAATAATCACTATGTTTATTTCCTCAACACATTTACCTTTTAACAAGAGCTATGTTCCACAGTAGTATCATATGCTATAAATAGCAAGGGATGACAACTTTGTAGGAATAATTTGTCCCCAAAACTCAGATAAAATAATAACACTTTTATAATTGGCAAGAATCTCTAATGAACTGAAACATGTATTCCTGGTACATTAAAAATTTCCTAACTTATTTACATTAGGACATGCCCTGATGGGAATGCTTAATGCACACCTGCATTTGGTTTTTAAAATCCATTTGACAAAACAGCACAGTGATGCAGCTATTTGTATCTGTTTTTGTTTTTTAAAAAAATCAGGCTCTGAATTAAAATATCCTAAGATATGGCTCAACCATAGTAATGGCTTTTATTAACCACAGCACAGATAAAGATTGATTTTCTGTAGATGATATGGAATAGTTCCTCCAGGGACTGTTCAACACAAGGGCTGGAGCTTTTAGTATTTGACATAAAAGATCAAATCAGTTTTGTTCCTAAGACTTTTACATAAAGTTATTACATAAAGAAGCCACAATTCACTTCAGAGTTGCTTTAGTAGGGAATTGGTATTAGATGATCGTACGCACAAAAAGAAATTAACCCATAATGCATACTAATGTTTTATAGACAGCATTTACTTAAGTTAAATAATTGACTTGTTTTTACTCTTTTGGATCATCAAGTAAGAATTATAATGGCTTACAGATTTCAAAATAGTCATTATTAAGCAACATATTTTAATGTCTCTAAAGAAATTGGAAGTGGAAGTAAGAAATGAAACTCAATCTCTGATAATATCTAGAACAATAAGTGATTTTTATCTCTAAATAATTTAAGTTATGCAACTTGAAAGTGATCTGGTATGAAAAGCAGTTTGAAATTGAATTTAGCAGAAAACAATGAGACATATGATTACAATATTATCTTGTATGACCCTCTAATTGTATTTTAAGGGAACAAATACTCATTAAATGGTAATAATTAGAAGCTACATGTATAGCCTTTATTTTTTTTTTTTTTACCTTGTAACAGAAATAATGTTTTACAAAAGCACAACATGCATCATTAAGGGAGGAATTCTGACATAATCTGTCTCACATGTGATTATCTGTTATTTATGAGAGAGTAGTTGCAGGCTTAGTTTGCAAAGGAATTAACTAACAGTTTATTAAAAAGGCAGATGTTCTTCCTACTCCAGGAACCTGCTAAAATAGTTTTGGTGTAGTTCTCAGGAATTTGTATGTCTGAGGACCACCTCAGTTGATTTGGCTCAGGTGGCCCATGGATAACCCTAAGGAGCAGAGTTTTAAGGAACTGTTTTAGTCAGCAGTTCAGAAAACTCTGGGAAGAAAGATACCAAATGATTTGAGCCTATGAATGCTTCTTGCTCAATTGCATTAAAAATGTGAATATTATTAAAAATAAAATTATTTTTAATGCTAAAGTGATTCTTAAAAACTCTCAATATACTTTGTAAAGTCATCGTGTATGTAGAAGTTAACTACGTTTGACCCAAGTCAAGAGATAGGAGATTATAGATTTAATCCTAAAAAATATTTTTGATTAATTGGTTGTTAAATAAAAATTACTATGAAATTTAACAGTTTTTAAATAAATGTATGATAGAAATACTAATTTTGAAGGCACCAGGCTTAAAAATAGTTCTATTTGGGACAAAAGTAGATTTTTCACCAAAAAAATGGGTATTCCTTTATCCATCTTTAAAGATTTGTTTTTTTTTCTTTTTTTATGGTGAGAAGAGTGACTTGCTCATCTTTAAAGATTGCTCATATTTTTTTTATTTCAAATAGTCTTTTAGTCTTTTTTGCAATCTTCTTGAAAAATCGAGGTATCATTGATTTAGAAAACAGTGACCTACCTTCTCCATATACAAAAAAAGCAACTAGAAATTGCCAAATTTTAACCTTGATAAATGCACCGAAGCAGATTACTTATAATACACTTAATATGTTCAATGCTATTTTATTTGCAGATTCAAGAATGGCTTTGTTTAAATTGCCAAACCCAGAGAGCAATATCAGGACAGCTTGGCGACATGGGCAAAATGCCATCCACACCATCAGGGCCAAAAGCGTCTCCTATACCTGTACCAACAGAACAACCACCTCAGAAAACAGCAATGCCTGCTCAAGATAAAGTGAAAAAGAAGGAACAAGAACTAAAAACAGAAGCTGAAAAAATTATTCCAGAAAAAGTAAAAGAAACACCTTTAATTGAAAAAATGCCTCCCAGGATAACCACAGATCAAAAACAAGAAGAAAGTAAACAAGAGAAAGACAAAGGTTTAGCCCCTCAAGAAAAGAAGCCACCTCTTGAAGACAAAAAAACACTCCCAGAAGAAAAAAAGCCACCTCCTGAAGAAAAAAAACCAACCCCTGAAGACAAAAAGTTACCACCAGGACCAAAAACATCAGCT
The DNA here is from genome assembly GCA_003508835.1 of Eonycteris spelaea. Taxonomy (NCBI): domain Eukaryota; kingdom Metazoa; phylum Chordata; class Mammalia; order Chiroptera; family Pteropodidae; genus Eonycteris; species Eonycteris spelaea. Next base: position 8,482,297 of record PUFA01000033.1, on the reverse strand, counting down.
CTAGAGGAACAACAGAAACATGACTTACTTAAAACTCAAGTACAAATTGCTGAAGGAAAGCCTGAAGGCACAGTGGCTTTACAGGCAGTGCAAGAAAAGAAGCAACCACAAACCAAGATGGAAGATTTACCATCTGGGATGCCTCCTAGCTTTCCTGAGAGAGATGATAGGACAACTCAAAAAATAAAAGAACAACCACAAGCAGCATGCACAGCACAGCCTGGTCAGGTGGAACCTGGGAAGGAAAAAACAGTAAGTTATGTTTTCCTAACTTTGCACAGTCTTATGTATGTAATTTACAATTTTTTACTTAAATACATGGAGTGCTTGGTGGTAATTATATGTGAAATTGTTCAACTAATGGCATTTTCAGAAAAGTGTAACAGTTGTTTGCTAAAATTAAGAACTGTGGCTTTTTGACTATTTAATCTAATTTAAATAAAACATAGACATAAAATTTATTTTTCTAGCTCCATGCCTATTAAATAATTTATCAAAATCCTATAGAGTGATAAAGAAGAGTTTCTTACAATTTTAAGTTACTCCTTTTTCTCTCCACTATGAATGCAAAATCGATATCCTTTTTTAACTTAAAATAATGGGTGTCTTTAAGTTTCTGTTCACTTATCCACTTGGTTAAATAAGTCAATAAGTTTTTTTTTTCTTTTAATTTGAAAGACTTTTAAGTTGTGGCCAGCCATAAAATAATTGTATAACTGTGATTGGAAAAATGTGGAAAAATTTAAAACAGAAGTCATTTTTTTAAAAAGTTTAAATATTTAGCATGATTATAATTAATGTATTGTGTTCAGCTTTGTTCAATGTGTTTAATATTAAAGTGTTATTTATAACCCAAGCATAATCTATAATGTATACTTGTATATATGTACATGTATGTATGTGTATATATACACATGTATATATACTTATATATATATTCTTTTCTGTTTCTTTAGTAGAAACTTTTAAGAGCACCCCATCTTAACTAATTTTTGCATAAACAATAATATCATTTTTAGAGGAACTCATTTTTTCAGAGCTACACTGATGTTATATTATATCTGGTTGAATAATTTTAATTCACAGTTGACAACAATGACTTTCAGGAAAATGAAATAATTTATTAGTATTAAAAGTTAATATTAAAACCCTAATTAGAGCCTATAGTTTATCCAGATTCTGGTTCAATTGTCTTTATGTTTACAGTTAATAACACTGTTATTAACCCATCTCTGGTATATAACACTTAACCATTGACTAAATCCTGATCTTCCTTTGTTATATAAATGAGTTTATCAGAGTCAGATAAAGTGGATGCTTGTGTATTCTCCACTCCAATGGCTGAATCTGGCCACAAGCACCATCACCATCACCATTACTTCTCCTAGCTAACCTCTTTTCAGAACTTGATGCTTTTTACCGCTTCTCCCTTTGTAAAACTATCCTTGGCTTTTATGACTCATACTTTTTCTTCTCTTTTTGTCTTTTTGATAACTCTTTCTGAGTTCTACTTTGATTATCTCTATTACTTTCTCTTTCCCAATCTGCATACAATGAGGTCTTCCTTGTTTTCCTTTGAGTTCTGTCTTCTTTCCTCTTAGGGGAGCTACATGGACAATTCCTAAACCACTTGCATAAGTATCTTCTGCCCTTCTTTTGATTGTCAGACCTGCATTTTTAAATTCTCAGTAGATTGTTCCACCTCAAAGCCTCACTGTAAGCCAGAAATCAGTATGTTAGAATCTTATCCACTTTCTATAGAAAGAGTTTCTGCTTCTGACTTTCTAGTTCTGATAATGGCATCATCATTCACCCTGTCTGTAGTCTCCCAGTCACTAATCTTCTGAGTAATCTGAGGTTTCTTCTTATCCACTCTTTACTCTCAACTCAATTCATCGCACTCTTGTCCATTAGCTCCTATTCCTAAGGACACTGTTCTTCTTATGGCCTTCATGACCTTTCACCAATGATTTGTGTAATCTTATTAGTCACTAGCTTTCTTTCTCCCATCTCCAGTACATAGTCATCAGATAATTATTTTCCAGGATTCAGATAATTAATTCTATTGTTTAGATTTTTCTAATTGCTTTATAAATATTATATAAATAATAAGTGTTCAAATAGTTTGCTAATGCCCTACCTGCTTTTTATTATTTTACAGCTATCATTCCCTTTTACCACTACTTTTTTCATTTTACCTCAATATGATTATACTTATTCACTTCTAAATAAATATATGCACTAAATTACTAATATATTTACAATATAAAATACTGACAAAATATAAAATAAAAATAATAAAATAAACTAAAATTATTTTATTGTATTTATGTAATTATAGATACATTTGATCATATTATAAATATAATTACTGATAGTGTTTTATAGAGAACATTAATTGTGCTTTAATTCTTTTGAAAATTTTGGTCTAAAATTTTATTATAGAACTATTTGAAAGTGAACTTCTAAATCAGACTTATTTTTATATTTTGATATTTAGTTTTAACAAATATCCATAACAAAAATATATAACCCACAAGGATATACCAGAAATGGAAGAAGTAGATCAAAGATTTTACTTGCCAAATCTTGCTACCTGTTTTCTATGTTTGGAATTAAAAACAATTTTTTTTCTTAATGGCAGAAATTTCATAAATAGATATTAATCTTCCCTGAGACCAGTCATTCTTGCTAACTATCAGAAAATGTGGTGTTTTTAAATACATATTTTTTAAACAAATGGCTTTAAAACCCAGTGGAGTTCTTCATTTGGAAGGTTATAAATGGAATAAAATATTCTGCTTAAAATTTTTTAAATGAGCAGATATAACAGCTTTCAAAAATGACATACCATTTTACATAGCATAATTATGTGATATTTCTAAATATCTGTCTACAAAGAACCATTCTATCTCATGACTTTTTTGAAGAGACTAGTGTTTATTCTTTTCTTTTTCCTAAAAGTTAGCATATTGCTGATAACCAGGATTTACTTCCTTTATAACCAGGATTTACTTCCTTTTAAAATTTCTAATAACTATTATATTACTGATAACTACTTGTCATCACTAAAAAGTTGAACTTTGGAATTCTTTTACTTCTGTTAAAAAATAATTAATCTTCATATTTTACAACTTGTTAAAATCAGTTTCCCATGAGATGATCAGTAAATCTCTGTGATTAAAATAAATTCATAGTTGTTCTTTTTCTAAAAATATTCTTCAAAATCTAAAGTCTCATTAAAATACAGTGTGTACCACATCTGTAAAATCCTGAGCAACATGTCCAATTATGGCATATTCATAACAGATATAGTAAATCATAACAGATATAGTAAATGAAATTCACATGTACTGCTATCTCTGTAATCTTACCCTTTTTAAAAAGTAATTCCAATCAGAAAACCCACTTCTCAGTATTTGATATAGTTTTTCATTAAAAATATATATACACTGTTAAACAAGTCACTCAATATTGAGGCTGTCTTCATTGGTACATTATGTCATAGTGTCTCACAACAATGATTCTTAAAGTATTTTATTACTAAAAAAAAAATTGTGACTATTATAAACTGAGCATTAGAAATACCTACACTTTGTTCCTATTATTACCTAACCTTTTACTACTTATTTTGTTGTAGTAATTTTTCCTCAAACTTTCCACAGTTATTTTTCTTTTGTTCCTCCTAACAAAAAAAAATGCAGTTTAATATTGTTTTGTACATGTTACTTTAGCCATTTTTCTATGGCAGAAAAGTCAAGTCTCTCTAAATGATGTGTATCTTTTTTGTCTTTTACTATTAAATAAGAAAATTCAAAAGAAGATTATAAGTCTTTATTATTAAATTTATTGAAAATTTATAAAGTGCTGGAATATTGATTTGCTGAAAATTATACAAGTTTGTGATGGTGTCATAATATCACTTATATAATGCGAAAGTGCATTATGTATTAGGCAATGTATTATTAGCAATAATAGATTTATATACAGCTATCAAATAGTTATCCTAATAATGTCAAACATTTTGGCCAACTTTGTGTCATATCTGATTTAACTTGGTCATCATTGCTTTTACCCTCTAATGTTGCTGATGAAAAATTTGTAGCAATATGAAGAATGTTTGTGTTTCTTACATTATTATTAGTATTATCTTTAACATATGATTTTTTAATGAAAATCTTTTGTCAGAGCCTTTTGTTTACCACTTACCTATTATAGGAGAGTTGGTTAAGTTGAAACTAGGCAATATAAACCACAAATGTGCCCAATGGAAAAGTAAGCTTTGTAAAGGTGAGCAAATGAAATGACTTCTTCACTATAACTGCTTATAGTAACTTCCAGTTTTCTCCCAGGATTCCTCACAGACCATGTGACCAGCTAACATAAGAAAAAAATACCAGTGTCAATCTATTTATTAAATATTAGTAAAATATGATTTCTATTTTATATTGAAAATACAATAAAAACCTTAACATTTATTTCTTATAGTCCTTTACTAGATCATTTTTTATACCTGCCTGGATTTCTGTACCACCTGACCAAGATTTCTGTCTAAATAGCTTAGTTTGGCTTTCTCAGCCTTCTGGAATATGGCTCCAATATAATGTTAGAGCAACCTGATATTCTCCACAAGAAATAGAAAACCAGTCAAATATGCCTGTGTATAATTCCTGAAGGTAGCTTGTGCTTTCTCTTTTCTGAGCCTGTACTCAGTTCTTCTCTGTGCACTGATGCTGCACCCTTATATCAACCCCATCAGAAAAATTCCCCCTGGACCTCTGGGCTGCTCTTCTCCCTGGTGGCAGTCACTTCTGCTGCTGAACTTCCTATATTGATTAGCTTAAATTATTTTTTGTTGGAAATCAAAATAATAGTCTTAATTTATCTTTTACTATATTCTGAGCACTATATGACCAACTCTTTCTGTCATTTAATCCACAACTACTAATGATGGGGTAAATATATGTTCTGAATAGTAGAGAACTAAATTTCTATGCCAAAGATCACATGGCTGGGAAATAGCAAAACTAAGGTTATAGTCCAGTTCTAACAATAAAGGCTGAGCTCTGAAACACTATATATACGTAATGCTCCTTTCTTATGCTTTTAACATATTCCTTTTCATTATTATAATTATTCATCTTTCTTAGCAGCTCCCAATGTAATCTCACTCTGTATAATTATTTACTTTGCTTATACATTTATACTATTTTATTTATTCACTTATTTGTCATTTGTGTCATTAATATTATTATAGTATATCTTTGTATTTCTTTGTTACCACATAATTTTCTCTTCACTCATTCCTGTCTTTCAAAATGTGTTTGTTAAATAAAATTAAAATTTATTCTGAGATATAATAAATAATTCATAAGATGCTTTTTTTTCTTTACTTTTTTAGTTTAGTATTTTAAAATTACATGTTGCTACAGAATTCTCTCTTTTTACTTATATACTTAAACAGAATACTTCTTTTCTACATTTGATAAATTACACTGAAACACTATAGCTTCCCTGATAAAAACCAAAATTTGAACACCTTTTAACATAAAATTTTATTTCTGGTTAAAATGACCCAGGGATTAGTATTAAAGTTATCTATGCCATTATATATAATGGCACCATAATCAGATAGGATGAAAAATAATGAGATTTTCTGTAATGTAAAAGATTTCCATGTGGGTAGGACTATTTGATTTTTCTCTCTAGGCTTAGTTATGGACTTAATCTTGTTTAGAGTGATTAGAACACTCAGACTAGCAATCCATTTTGAACCAAACATTCTATAAATGATTAAAGATAATTCATTTGTTGTTTTACTTTGGCCCATTAAATAAATGTCTTGGGGAAAATTAACCAAAAACTTAACATTGCATCTTTTTGTACACTGCTATAGTTAACCAAGAATTTAATTCTTAATCCCTATAATATTCAAAAAACTTCCATTTACCTTCAATGTGGAAGGTTAAAAGTTTTAACACTTGGGAAGAGTCAGAACTAAGATTGGCAGTACAGATATGTCTTCACTACTAGAGAAGACCTTAAGATATGACGCAATGTGAAGATTTTCACATGGGTCTCAATTTATCACTGCCTTTCTGACGTCTACAGATTGATAAATGGCAGCACAATTGGAAGGAAAAGGAATGGTCCATTCTCTCCTTTTTATTAGCAAGTAAAAAAATAGAGATATTAGCCTCGGGAAAATTCAAGTAATTATTTCATGTATACAGACTAGGAGGGCTCAAGTAGCCATGATTCTATACATGGGAAAACACAATACATAACAAAAATAAAAGTCAGTGTAATAGAGACTAATGGTAAATGTACTTAGAAGAATACAGGAAAAATGTGCGCCTTAGGGGAGCTGAAAAATAACATTGATTTTTTTAGAAAAATGTATGCTTTAATTATGGCTGTTCCCACTCACTGCCTTCATCTAAGGTGAAAAAAAAAATCTCATGCAAAGGGTAGACACATGGAATTTTATTTTTATGTAATGATTTTGGAGGTCATTCCAGATATATTTTGTAAAAAGTAAAATAGACAATTAACTCCAACTACTGATCATTTTCAAATGAAGAAAGTAATACAAAATAAGAAAATTCAGTGACATTTATACACATATGTATATGTTATACATATAATATATGTATGTAATTTAGAAAGAACTATTTGAATCTATTTATTTCATTAAATCTTAATAGGTTTTTAAATAACTTAATATTCTTATCAAAAATAAGTAGACAGCCATGCATTTTTAAAACATCTGAGCGAAAACATGCAATCTTTTAGTTCTAGGGACTTAGATATTTGGGAGAAAATAAGCCCAATTATACCTGCCTCACGTCAATCCTTTGATCATATTCCTCTAGAGTTGTAATACTTCAGACATTCATTTGAAGTTTAAATAATTAGAGAAAACCAGACCCAACTTACACACTATGTTTTACATTCCTCTCGGTTTCATCTACTCTTTCATATTTGAGCAAATTATCCCCTTGCTAAGAAATGTTATTCATGAATCACAGGTTTGCAGTGTGAGATCTGTATAGACCAGTTAACCTGCATGGGTACAAATTGCACTGGTACTTGCACCAAATAGTCCACAAAGGAGAGTGAATGGCCACAGGAAGGGTAAATGGATGGACAAACGAGTGCCTAAGTGTGCTGGTCTCTGTTTATAAAGAGCAACTAATTTTTTTTTAGCAGCAGCAGGTGAAAAGATGAACATGTAGGTGCCTTAAATCAAAGAGACAATGGGTCTGTTTGACGTATGATCTGATGTTGATGAACAAGTTAACAGTGTAATGAAGCAGAAGGTCACTCACCTCTGTCAGGGGAATTTAGACCTATGCTAGTTAGTATGAAAAAAATTGATGTTACAAATTTTTCAATGTATCATGGTGCAATAAGTGCATGACCAACTGTTCTTTCTGAACAGTTTAGCCAAATGCACTTTGGTCACTTAACTTGATTTCCTTATCAACCACTCCAAACATTTTATCTTAGACCCACAAACCTATACAGCAAAATTTTCACAGACTTTTGCCACCTTGTAATATGGAGAAAAAGAGTTGCCATATCATGGGGGTAGGGAGGGGACTCATTGCAGCAGCATCATAGGTAAATTCTGATTGAATCTGTGAAGAGGAAACAGAACAGGAAGAGAGTAGTAGGAGAAAGTAATGGATAGAATGTAGTACTGAGGAAAGAAGAAGAGCATAAACATGTGGAGAAAGACCAGGGTATTGTAGGGTATTGTAGGGTAGGTATTTTGTTATTTATGTTAGTCTTCTGTCTAATGTATCTTAATTTCCTTTGTTATGTTGTATATGTCTGGTCCTAATTTTTGTAAAATGTCAGTAGAGCCTTAAGAATTGATTGTATAAAATTATAATTTATCTTTTATTATACTCAATGAATTGTTATATATAACGATAGTAACATCTTCTATATATGTATAGTTTTGTTACATTGTTATGTTTTATAATATATACAGACACAAAATAAAGACTATAATGGCATCATCAAAATTTGATTACGAAGGATCATTTTCTTGACCTTTTATTCACAAGGAGTTCAGATACTCTACCCCTGTGGTTATAGAGTTTAATGTGATTTTGAATCTTTGAAAGGAAGACAAGGACATACATTGAAAGCATACTGAACTAAAAAAAAAAAAATGTGCTCTAGTATTGAGGGGGATATGAGGAGATAGAAATATCCCTCCAGTGTGACCACCCAGAAAAATTTTAGTAGAAGACTGCTTACCTGTGCTCACCTCATCAATGTGTGGCTCTTAAAAAAAGGGACCAAAGTTAGTTGGGTGCTCATTACTACTCCGATAGTCTCACAGCTGCATATAAGGAACCCTTTCATATATAGACATCTAATGGTCCAGGTAAATTAATCTTGGCAAACTGAAGAGTAAGATTTGCTTTTCAGAATAAAGTTGATGAATATACCCAACTATTGATTTCAGTTCAGTCATATTGTAAATTTAGCAAAACCATTTCATTCTATAATGTGTTCAAGATACATCTCTAAACATACATAATAAAGACAGATGTTGAGATTAAAATAAATTTAAAATGAATATCAAGCCATATAAAATGGATATCAACAATATATATATATATATATATATATATATATATATATATATATATATATATATATTATATTTGAGAATTCTATAGCTAAAAGAGAAGAGGATAAAGAGCAGCAACAGGAGGAGAAAAGGAAGGAAGGAAGGAAGGAAGGAAGGAAGGAAGGAAGGAAGGAAGGAGGAAGGGAGGAAGGAAGGAAGGAAGGAAAGAAAGGACAGAAAAAAGGAAGGCAGGAAAGAAGAAAGAGTTTTTTTCATGTTTGTTGTTTTTTATCCAACCTGACATCTGTTCATTCGGTATACAGGTAGATTGAAGGAGTCCATGTCTAAGCACCTACTGAATATAATGAGATGGTTATTTCAAGGAGTGACTTAGTGTAATCGAGGTGACCTCATAGGCCAGGGTCAGATAGAGCATGTCCTAGTGCAGTTTTTCATCGACCTCTTCCTTCTATAGGGGTTGGGGTTTTTTGATGCTCTCCTTTAAACATCAACACTAACTGGATCACCTGAGTTTCATTTTGCTCATAGGTATTTTTAATTTGGACTTATGCAAAAAGTCTCTATATGTAACATTTTTATTTAAGGCCTCTCTGACCCTTGAATCTAATCGTTATCATGGACTTATCACAGAAAAGCAGTAGGTCAAGCCTGTGATTGGTCTATTTAGAGTCCCATCTCCCTGGAAAGTCCATGTTCCCATTTGCAAAGTTAATTATTGTGCTGGTTGAGGGAGCTGACTTTGAAATAGTGTCAAAGTAGAAATCCAATATTTTCAAAGTCAGAAGATATTTATTAGTGGTATTGGTTAAATATCTTTGAGGTGGGATGCTGAAGATAAATGTGTTTAACAACTCTACAAACATAACTAGGTATTTCTCTTTTGCAGAAGCCATGAGTCAGAATAGTTATTGCATAACTTTTTCAGTTTACAATTTTTAAACATTCCTTTCAACTGACATAGCATTATAATATTAAGCACAATACCAAGTAAATATAGTGCTTTACATATTTTTTAATGTCTTTAAAAAACAGCACCTTGCTTGAATCTCAGAAAAAAATAATCCTTTGTGGTAGACAAGCAAATATCAAATATCATTATAGCCATGTTAACTGCTTGCTTCTGTTAAGTAAATTTTTCAACATTCCATGAAACTTGTAGCCAGATAAAAAGCCCATCCTCTGATTCTTTCTTTGCCTGTCTTTATAGTATAAAAGTATTGTGTTAATGGAAACTTATTACAATTTTCCTTCGACAATTTGAACTCTATCTCAAAGTAAATGTACTGAGAAAGATCATCTTGTTTTTGAAAGAAAATAGTTTTGAAATATAAAAAGGATAGTGTTATCGGACTAAAATCAAATGTCATTGAGAATTGGCATTTAGTTAAACTTAGAGTAAATGAAAGTAACGTTAATCAATATGTATCAACTACTTTTGTTTTTTTGTGCCCATTCAAAGGTTTTTTTTTTTTTTTTAAACAATTCTGGTGTGCAGTTACAAATTTTTTTTACAATTCTCCATTCATATAGTTATTTGGGAGTAATGAAGAGACCATTTTATTAGTTTAACCATGTTAAGTTCTCCTGTATCTTTTCCTCCCTACTAGGAAAAGGAAGATGACAAATCAGACACTTCAAGTTTCAACAGCCGAAAAGCCCACAAGGTCTGAGTGACACAGGATATTCTTCAGATGGCATTTCAGGTTCACTTGGTGAAATTCCAAGTCTTATTCCAAGTGATGAAAAGGACTTGCTCAAGGGACTCAAAAAGGACTCTTTTTCACAAGAAAGCAGCCCTTCCAGCCCCTCAGATTGGCTAAGTTAGAAAGTACAGTCCTGTCCATATTGGAAGCCCAGGCAAGTACACTTGTTGAAGAGAAGTCAGATAGGAAAACACAACCTCTGGAGGTTTCTCCTGAGCAGCCTATGGATCACAGAAAATTCAGAGTTTACCTGAAACATTGGAAACTGCAATTTCAGAAGAGAAGTTGAAAGAGAGTCAAGAAGAAAGAGATACGTTTAAAAAAGATAGCCAACAAGGCATTCCTTCCAGAAAAGACCAGAAAGAGAAGTCTGAGTTTGTTGATGACATAGCTACAAGAAGACAGCCTTATGATTCAGTCGAAGACAGTAGTGAGAGTGAAAACTCACCTGTTCCACCAAGAAAACGGAGAACCAGTGTTGGTTCATCAAGCAGTGATGAATATAAACAAGATGATAGTCAGGGGTCAGGTGAAGAGGAGGACTTTATTCGAAAACAAATAATAGAAATGAGTGCTGATGAAGATGCTTCAGGTTCTGAAGATGATGAGTTCATTAGGAATCAGCTGAAAGAAATTAGTAGTAGTATTGAGAGCCAAAAGAAGGAAGAAACAAAAGGGAAAGGGAAAGTAACCGCAGGGAAACACAAGCGACTAACTCGAAAAAGTAGTACAAGCTTTGATGATGATGCAGGGAGACGCATTCGTGGCATGATGAAGATGACGAGACATTTGATGAAAGTCCTGAACTTAAATACAGAGAAACTAAAAGTCAAGAGAGTGAAGAACTTGTAGTTGCTGGAGGAGGAGGGCTACGGAGATTTAAGACGATTGAACTCAACAGCACAATAGCTGATAAATATTCGGCAGAGTCATCACAGAAAAAAGCAGCATTGTATTTTGATGAAGAGCCAGAATTAGAAATGGAAAGCCTGACAGATTCTCCAGAAGATAGGTCAAGGGGGGAAGGATCTTCTAGTCTTCATGCTTCCAGCTTCACTCCTGGCACATCTCCTACATCAGTGTCCTCACTTGATGAAGACAGTGACAGTAGCCCAAGTCACAAAAAAGGAGAGAGCAAACAGCAACGCAAAGCTCGGCACAGATCGCATGGTCCTCTTTTACCTACTATTGAAGATTCTTCAGAGGAAGAAGAACTGAGAGAGGAAGAAGAATTATTAAAGGAGCAAGAAAAGCAGCGGGAATTAGAACAGCAACAAAGAAAGAGTTCTAGTAAAAAATCAAAGAAAGACAAAGATGAACTTCGAGCTCAGAGAAGGAGGGAAAGACCAAAGACACCACCTAGTAATCTCTCCCCCATTGAAGATGCGTCTCCAACTGAAGAATTACGTCAGGCTGCAGAAATGGAGGAGCTCCATCGATCTTCTTGTTCTGAATATTCACCTAGCATAGAGTCAGATCCAGAGGGTTTTGAAATAAGCCAGAAAAAATAATAGAAGTGCAAAAAGTGTATAAATTGCCCACAGCAGTGTCTTTATACTCACCAACAGACGAGCATTCTATGATGCAGAAAGAAGGTGGCCAAAAGGCATTAAAAAGTGCCGAGGAGATATATGAAGAAATGATGCATAAAACTCACAAATATAAGGGTTTTCCAGCTGCAAATGAACGAGATGAAATGTTTGAAAAAGAGCCTTTGTACGGAGGGATGTTAATAGAGGATTACATTTATGAATCTTTAGTAGAGGACACATACAATGGTTCAGTAGATGGTAGTCTGCTAACAAGTCAAGAAGATGAAAATGGATTTATTCAGCAGAGAGGAAGAGAACAAAAAATAAGACTTCCAGAACAGATTTATGATGATCCTATGCAGAAAATTACAGATCTCCAGAAAGAGTTTTATGAGTTAGAAAGCTTACATTCTGTCATTCCTCAAGAAGACATTGTTTCAAGTTCTTATATCATCCCAGAAAGCCATGAGATAGTGGATCTGGGTAGTATGGTAACTTCTACCAGTGAAGAAAAAAAATTATTAGATGCTGATGCTGCATATGAAGAACTTATGAAGAGGCAACAGGTGCAGTTAACACCTGAATCCAGTCCAACGCAGCCTCCTATCAGGGATGACATGACAGAGTCCACTGTGGACTTTGATAGGGTGCCCGATGCTTCGCTGACATCAAGTATTCTTTCAGGAGCATCTCTTACAGATTCGACCAGCAGTGCAACACTCTCTATCCCAGATGTTAAAATAACCCAACATTTTTCAACAGAGGAAATAGAAGATGAATATATAACTGATTATACAAGAGAAATTCAAGAGATAATTGCCCATGAATCGCTGATTTTGACTTACTCTGAGCCTTCAGAAGGTGCTACATCTGTGCCACCCTCTGACACACCTTCCCTCACATCATCTGTTTCTTCAGTTTGTACCACTGATAGCTCCTCACCCATTACTACCCTGGACAGCATAACAACAGTTTATACAGAGCCAGTTGACATAGTAACCAAATTTGAAGATTCTGAGGAGATTTCTTCAACATATTTTCCAGGCAGCATTATAGACTATCCAGAAGAAATAAGTATATCTGTAGATCAGACTACGATACAAGATGGTAGAACTAGTGCTGATCATATTGTTATTTCCTTACCTGATATAGCTCCTTCTATCTTAGAATCTATAGAAACTGAGCCTGAGGGACTAATTGCTGACACTATTTCCACTGACTTATCTATAACTGAAAAGGACCCAGTGAAGAAAACCCAGAAGGAAACTGAGAATGGAATTATTCTGGAAGTTTTAGAAGCTTACAGAGATAAAAGGAGTGAGTCTGAGACTGAACTAACAAAAATTAGCCTATCTGAAACTGTGTTTGATCAACCACCTTCTGTAATAGCCTTTCCAATGAAGGAGCAGGTTTCAACTACACACTTTATATTGGGAGAGGGCTTTGGTCAAGCAAAACCAGCATCTCAGTTACCATCTGGCAGTCTTCCTGTTTCCTCTTTTCCAACTAAAACCCGTCCATTCCTTCGTAGTTCTTCTTTGGACACATCAGCTCAACCTCCTCCCCCACCCCCTCCTCCCCCTCCCCCTCCTCCCCCACCCCCTCCACCTCCTCCCCCACCACTTCCTCCACCAACCTCACCTAAACCAGCCATTCATCCTAAAAAAAAGTTAAGCAGTACAGCTCCAGTGACTCTAACTACTGCAGCTACACCTCTAGTTGCCACTGTTACCAGTGTAGAGACACAGATGTTCCAAGGAGTAATGGGTTACCTATAACAAAAATATGTACCACTGCACCACCCCCTGTTCCTCCTAAACCATCTTCAATTCCATCTGGACTTGTATTTACACATAGACCTGAGCCAAGCAAACCTCCCATTGCCCCTAAACCAGCAGTTCCTCAGCTTCCAGTAACTACACAAAAACCAACAGACACACATCCTAAGCCAACAGGTCTACCTTTAACTTCAAATATGACATTAAATTTAGTCACTTCAGCAGATTATAAATTGCCTTCCCCTACTTCCCCACTTTCTCCTCACTCTAACAAGTCCTCACCAAGATTTTCCAAATCCCTCATGGAAACTTATGTGGTTATAACATTGCCATCTGAACCTGGGACTCCAACAGATTCTTCAGCTAGTCAAGCAATTACCAGTTGGCCCCTGGGATCACCTCCTAAAGATCTGATATCCATTGAACCAGTGTTTTCTGTAGTTCCTTCTATGACAGCTACAGAAATTTCACGTTCAACAGAACAGAGCCTGTACATTTCAGGAGCTTTGGAGACATTCTCTGCTATCCCTGTCACAACACTATCTTCATTTGAAGCAGCCCCAACTTCAGTTACACAGTTTCTCACAACTGAAGTGTCTAAGGCTAAGGTTTCAGCAGCCAGAAGTATAGTCCCTAGTGTTGATCTCAGCAGCATCTCTATAACAATTCCTCCAGAGCCTCTTGCTTTAGATAACCTACATTTAGAGAAGCATCAGCATAAAGAAAATGGAAAGTTACAACTTGCTGGTGATGCCATTGATTTGCGTACAATACCAAAAGTGGAAGTTAAAGTAACTGAAAAATGTATGGATCTTTCTGCTTCTACAATGGATGTGAAAAGGCCAACCACAACAAGTGAAGCTTATGGGAGACAAATAAGTGCTGTCCAACCCACTATTATAAATCTCAGTGCAACTTCATCAGTAGTGACTCCAATATCCCTGGTCACTGAGACAATGACTGTTGTCACGTGCACAACTAGTGCAAGTCACACCACAGGCACAGAAAGTCTAGTAGGCATAGAACATGCAACAACAACACCACTTCAGCTTACTACATCAAAGCTTACTGAGCCCCCATACAGGACACCAAGTGGCCAGGCCTTTCCTACAGGTAGGCAGGAAGCACCAATAAACTTATCTTTAGGTACTTCAGCACACGCAGTGGCACTGGCTACTACAAAGCCTGTTACCGCACCTCCTGTCGGTGTCACAAATGGATGGACTGATAGCACCACATCCCAGGGGATCACTGATGGGGAAGCAGTGGATCTCAGTACGACAAAGTCTCACAGAACTGTTGTAACAATGGATGAATCTGCTTCAGGTGTGGTGACCAAAATAATAGAAGATGATGAGAAACCTGTTGATCTGACTGCAGGAAGAAGAGCTGTGTGCTGTGATGTGGTTTATAAGTTACCTTTTGGAAGGAGCTGCACAGCACAGCAGCCTGCAACTACTCTTCCTGAGGACCGTTTTGGTTATAGGGATGACCACTATCAGTATGCTCGATCGGGTCCATATGGTTATAGAGGGATTGGGGGAATGAAACCTTCCATGTCTGACACTAATCTAGCAGAAGCTGGACATTTTTTCTATAAAAGTAAGAATGCTTTTGATTATTCTGGAGAAACTGATGCAGCAGTAGATCTAACTTCAGGGAGAATTACTACAGGTCAGTATGATGTACCAGCCGACCTTTCCTTGAAATATCATTTTGGTATTCCTCATCTCATTTCAGGATGAAACGTCCCTTTTCCATTTTGTTACTTTTTCTCTTTCTTTGGATGTTTTAGCAACATATTTTGGAGTACATGTGCGCTTTTAATCTTCATTTTTTAAATTTGTTCTGCCCAAAGTCGCCTGCATGTGCCTGCATGTTCAACATTGCTTTTATTCCGCATCTAATTAGGTTAACCTGTGGATTTGCATGTAGTCCCATTCATTATTTTCATCAAGAATGAAAGTACTTTCAAACCCCAAAGCATAATTCATTCTGGGAACTGGACTATAACTGTACCCTGTATTTCAGGTGAGGTAATGGATTATTCAAGCAAGACTACAGGTCCATATCCAGAAACACGACAAGTCATTTCAGGAGTGGGGATTAGTACCCCACAGTATTCCACAACAAGAATGACTCCGCCTCCAGGATCCCAGTATGGTGTGGGGAGTGTTTTGAGGTCATCTAATGGTGTTGTCTATTCTTCAGTGGCAACTCCAGTTCCCTCCACATTTGCTATCACCACTCAACCTGGCTCCATTTTCAGCACCACAGTGAGAGATTTGTCTGGTGTGCACACAACCGATGCAATGACTTCATTATCCGCCCTGCACCAGAGCCAGCCAATGCCTAGATCATATTTCCTAACAACAGGTGCATCTGAAACAGACATTGTAGTAACTGGTATTGATATCAGTGCCAGTTTGCAAACTATTACTATGGAAACTCTTACTGCGGAGACAATAGACTCAGTTCCCACTTTAACCACAGCATCTGAAGTGTTTTCTGAAGTAGGAGATGAAAGTGCCATTTTAATTGTCCCTGAAGAAGATAAACAACAACAGCAGCTAGACTTGGAGCGTGAGCTCTTGGAACTGGAGAAAATTAAGCAACAGCGTTTTGCTGAGGAATTAGAGTGGGAACGCCAAGAAATACAAAGGTTCCGAGAACAGGAAAAGATCATGGTTCAGAAAAAGCTGGAGGAACTGCAGTCTATGAAGCAACATCTTCTTTATCAGCAAGAAGAAGAGCGTCAAGCCCAGTTCATAATGAGGCAGGAGACATTAGCTCAGCAACAGTTACAACTGGAGCAGATCCAACAGCTGCAACAACAGCTTCACCAGCAGCTCGAGGAGCAGAAGATTCGCCAGATCTATCAGTATAACTATGATCCTTCAGGAACTGCTTCTCCACAAACCACTACAGAGCAGGCAATGTTGGAAGGTCAGTATGGTGCCCAGAAGGTGGTCAGTTTTGGGCAACCGAAGATACAACCACCACAGCGTCAGCTGTTGTGGCGATTGAAATACCACAAAGCCAAGGATGGTACACAGTTCAGTCTGATGGTGTTACTCAGTATATTGCCCCGCCTGGCATCCTGAGTACTGTTTCAGAAATACCTTTAACAGACGTTGTTGTAAAAGATGAAAAACAATCCAAAAAAAGAAGTTCTGGAGCTAAAGTCCGTGGACAGTACGATGAGATAGGGGAAAATATGGCAGATGATCCCCGCTGTTTTAGAAAGATAGTTGACAGTGGTGTACAGACTGACGATGAAGATGCAGCAGATCGGAGTTACGTGAGTAGGAGAAGAAGAACGAAAAAGAGTGTTGATACCAGTGTCCAAACTGATGATGAAGATCAGGATGAATGGGACATGCCTACTAGATCGAGGAGAAAGGCTCGTGTAGCAAAATACGGTGACAGCACTACAGAGGCTGAGAAGACCAAACCCCTTTCCAAAGTCTCCAGTATAGCAGTTCAAACAGTAGCAGAGATATCTGTGCAAACTGAACCAGTTGGAACCATACGAACGCCTTCAATTCGGGCACGCGTGGATGCCAAGGTAGAAATAATTAAACACATTTCAGCACCCGAAAAGACTTACAAAGGGGGCAGTTTAGGATGTCAAACAGAAGCAGATTCAGACACACAGAGTCCTCAATATCTGAGTGCCACATCTCCACCCAAAGACAAGAAACGCCCAACACCTTTAGAGATTGGTTATTCATCTCACCTTCGAGCAGATTCCACACTACAGCTGGCTCCTTCCCCACCCAAATCTCCAAAAGTCCTTTATTCACCCATCTCACCACTTTCACCAGGCAAAGCCTTAGAATCAGCCTTTGTACCTTATGAAAAACCCCTCCCTGATGATATAAGTCCACAGAAAGTACTGCATCCAGATATGGCTAAAGTTCCCCACCGAGTCCTAAGACAGCCAAGATGATGCAGCGGTCCATGTCGGACCCCAAGCCTCTGAGTCCAACAGCGGACGAAAGTTCCAGGGCTCCTTTTCAGTATACCGAGGGCTACACGGTAAGAGTGATTCTTTTCAGTTAGAAGACACTGGATGAGTTGATGTTAACCATGTGTTTGCAGACTTTAGAAAGCAATAAAGCTCCTGGTACCTTAGAAACTTAATACTAAGTATCAATGAGGATAATTTCATTATTAGTTTGGGGGGTGGGAATAGAAATGTATACATTCCCTTAAAAATACCACACACATAAAAAGAGTCTGTGAGGCAAAATCAGAAGGAAGTTTATTATTTTATGACAATAAA
Source organism: Eonycteris spelaea (assembly GCA_003508835.1). NCBI lineage: Eukaryota > Metazoa > Chordata > Mammalia > Chiroptera > Pteropodidae > Eonycteris > Eonycteris spelaea. Next base: position 8,464,382 of record PUFA01000033.1, on the reverse strand, counting down.
ATTGCAAGTTTTGTTTGAATCTTGAAATCTCCCAACTGTCAATTTTAGACTGTAGTTTCAGTGAATATAATGAATATTCATATTCAATAATGGAATAAACATTGAATATAAACAGATAAGTCAAAGGAAGACCATAAATTTAGACCTATGGATACTGGAGTTCTTAGTAGGAAGGTCCTTGGAGATCATCTAAGTGGTTCTCTTCTTCCCTCAGCCAGACTGTTTTCATAAAAGGGCTTAGGACACTTCCTGATCAAAAAGAGCATTTCTAGGGTAGGTAAAGGAATTCATAATATAATTTTCATAGTTCATTCATGCTTATTTTGTTTCTGGCAACTTTCTTAATCTAACCTCAGGTAAGCCATAGTCCTGATGCTTACACAAGCAAAAATAATTTTTATGTTCCTTTGAATAATTGAGATTATAGTTATTAATTACTTAGAAATATATAAGAATTCTTCAAATGAAAAACAACATATACAGATATGTGGACACGTTTGTGAAGATCTCTATAGCTGAGAATAAGAAAAATCATCTATAAAAGCTGGTGCAGTCTACTTAAGTAAATCTAATATATCTCTTTAGAAGTTTATTGATAAATATGATAGTTCAATTTAAAACAAGATTTATGTTCAAAATAAAAGTTCTAATACACTGGTTTCTGAACTCTAGGTCTTCAAACCCTGAAGCTTCTAAATAGGTTTTTCTGAGACATTGCTATATTTCCACTGACTCATCTATGTTAAACATTGTCTATGGGCTGAAAAATATGCCATTACATATGACTATATGCCTATTTATAGGTATATAGGTATATCAATAGAAATATTAATAAATTACAAATTTATATCTAAGTTTCCTAGTTTTATAGTGACATTTTGTTGTTATGTACTTTCTCACACAGTATATCCTATAAAGTAAAATTTTTCATGGGGGACAGAGGTCATAACTGTTAAGTCAGGGAACCACTGGTATATTGAGATTTTATTCAATTTACAGAGAATTATTTTATGTATAGCTTTGTTTCTAGAATTAAATCTATTATGAGAAGTGGTTTTTAACTCAGTTATACTACATTGGTATTTTTACAGCTGTGAGCTATAAATTCACCTGAAGAATTACTTGGGAAACTTTCGAAATGTGTTTTTTATAGTATTTTAAAGTAATATTCACGGCCTCTGTAAGTAGAAAGAATAGGCTTTTCTAGTTGATGAATTCATCATTTACTTACTATATGTCCCTCTGCCTACAATTCAAATATATTCAGTTATAGAAGAGATTCAAGTTGTCAATAATTTTTTCCTCATAATACTCACTTTAGACTTGGAAGTATGAAATGAAAGATACAGTGGGTTATATGGATTATATTACTCATTGTATCAATAATGATTAACTGTCAAATCATAAAAGGAGTTGAGTAGAATTGCCAAATAATACTCTGAGCCTGAAAAATCCTAGGTATATTGAGCCTTTGAGCACAGTTCAGTAATTCCTTTTTCTAATTGGTCAAACAATGCATGTTTCAATATGGAATAATTGTATGCAAATTCAAAGATACTGTTGTATTGCACACACATGAGGTAGACCATTTTCAATACAGGCAAAGTTTTTACCATTTTTTAGATACTCTGATTCTAAAACATCAATTTTATAAATTTATTTTTTTTACAAATTTTGAGGCATGCTTTGAATTTGTTTTAAACTTATTTCTTAATTATAAGCATGGATTACAAAGTATTAGTTGTACTGAAAAGAATAATCTTCCAAGTGATATTCATAGTGACTAATATACAAACTCTAGCTTAGTAGTAAACATATTGATAATTTTTCTCAGACTAATAAAGCTGAAAAAAAATCCCACCATTCAGTTGGCATTGAATACTTATAATAATACAGCATAAAAGATAAATTTTACATTATATGAGATTCTGCAGTTAAGATCGCCTCTTCCTCGAAATGTCAGGAAATGTTTCTAAGAGGAGATTCTGAAATGTGAATGTGAGGCCTCTGTTGCACTCACTATGAAGAGAAAAATGGAGATCGTCCTAAATAGAGGGAACAGAACGTGCAAAGGTTCAGACTGATGAGCAGACATAAAGCAGAGGAAGAGAAAAAAGTTTACGGTAAATGAAATTGGAAAGACAAGTAAAAAGCAGGTCACAGAGGATCTAATTTGCCAAGTTAGAGTTTGGATTTACTTCCCTTAGCCACAGGAAGCCTAGACCAAAGCCACCATCATGTTTTACTTCCACTGTGCACTAGCCCCTAAATTCCCTGTGCTCTTTGCCTTCCTTGCAGTCAGTTCTTTAAACTGTTTCTAGGGTGGTTTTCTAAAATGTATGCCAGATTATATCATGCACTCCAATGCTTAAACTCTCCAGTGGATTTTCATCAAAATATTAGAAATTTCTTAACAAAGACATAAAATCTGGTCTTTATAAGACTCTGGGTACTCACCTTTTAATTACCACAATCTAGACCCATCTTGTTGATCGTCTAAATTAATATTTCCTTTGCCTAAAGTGTCATTCTACTTTGCTTATGTTATTTTTAGATACGTAAGACACTGAACAAAAGTTGAAGGATATTTAGCTATTAGACAGTCCAGTCACCGTACAGATGAGGAACAAAGCCCAGAGTATGCTGGTGTCTTTATCATGGTTCCTCAATAAACTAAAAATCTGGTCAGACTCTGCACTTTATAGTTCTTATTCTTTATTAGTCTCTTCTGACACTTATTGAAAAAATTTTTTCTTACTGCTTCAGTACCATGCTTGGTGTCTTTTATATTGTCATTTCCTCTGCTCTACCTAAAATTCTCATTTAAATTCCTCTCAATTAGGTTTATTCATTTCAAAATTTATTGTTTGAATTCATTACCTGATTTATTCATTACTCTTTTTCTAGACACTCTGGTAAACTCTGAAGATGTAGGATGAACCAGAGAGAAAGTATTATGCCTAACCTACCTCTGGGATCATTTTGTTCTTCTTGCCCATGAATTGTATTAGTTCGTTAAGTCTTTCCTAACCAAGTTACACAAACTGGGTGGCTTAAACAACAGAAATCATTTGTCACAGTTCTAGAAGCTAGAAGTCGGAAATCAAGGTAGCAGCAGTGCTGGCCCTTCTGAGGGCTGTTGTAGGCCTCTCCTATTTTCCACTGGCTCTAGCATTTTTTGTCTTTGAGATGACAGTTTCCCTGTGTCTCTTCATATTGTCTTCCCTCTCTGTGTATCTGTCTCACTGTCCAAATCCCCCTTTTTATGAGGACAACAGTTCTGTTGATAAGGTCCCACACTAATGACATGACCTCAATTACCCCTGTAAAGACCTTGTGTCTAAAAGGTTTTACATTTAGAAGTAGTGTGGATTAGGACTCCAATGCATCTTTTTTTTTTTTTTTTTTTGGCAGGGAGGTTGGAGATATAACTCAACCCATAATACATATCAAAGCACTGTGTTACATTTTTTGTTTGTTCATAGGCAAATGTGTACTGTTTTTAATTTGTTTTTGTCCCTATTTTCCTACACATTTCTTTTTCTTAGGATCTATCTCACAAGATTTTATGGAGAGCTTTAATTATTACAAATTCTTTTTTCTTTATGAAACTCCCTTCCTGGAGTTTGAAAACATTTGTCTTAATTCTGCAATTTGGAACATTTGGAATGGATTCAAATTTTATTCCATTTTCAGTCTACAGGAATTCAACTATGTGGCATGAGATTCTTTAACGCCTGTAGAATTTTTTGTCACAGAACTTTGGTCATATCTTTGACACAGAAATTCCAAAGCAGGGGTATATATTGTCTAATTAGTGTATCAATGACATTTGAGTCCATGCTACTCCTCAGATATCTTATACATTCAATTGATTAAAATTAGTACTAATTAACAGAAACTTATAAAATAATATACACAGTGGGCATACCTGGAGCAGGGAGTTATCTGAGATCATTTTATTGAGTTATATAATATCCCCAATGTCTGTAAGAAGTAAGTTCTATTCATTTTCCAGACCCCTTCATTGTAATATCAAAGTCACAGCCCCAAAGCCAAATTTTATATTTTACATTTATATAACCAAATAATTTTGTCTTACATCCTGCTTCCTTATATGACTATAAAATTTTAAATCTGAGCTTTACTTTGTAGGTTGGTAAAAATAATTCTCAAATCTCCTAGTAACTTTCATATTCAGTGGAGTATATAATTCTGCTCGTCTAGAAATTTCAAATTCCAATTCTCTGTAACCATTTTAGATTTACTCTTTTGGGTAATGAGTCCTTCCTTAACTGACCAGTTGAGAACCACCCAATTTCTAACACCCTATTCTTATGCCCTTCTTGATTTTTCTCCATTTCACATAACATCATCAAAAATACTGTATTAGGTCCTTTGTAATTTTATTTATTGTCTTTCTCCCCCACTCAAATTTATGGGTGAATATTTTTGTTTATTATGTTCACTGCTATATCCCCAGTGCCTAGAAAGATACCTGATTCATAGTAGGGCTCTCTGTAACAATAAATTAATTTGACAAATTAGTGAGCGAATAGGCAGGGTCAGGGGATTCACTAATTTTGTGCTTCCACTTAAAAACAACAACAAAATAAATACATAAAAACTTACTTTTCCTCTCCCTACTTTTTGTGTAGTTCAGTGTTACAATTTTTCCTTTTGCTTTCTTCTCTATATTTTTCTTCCTTTTGCTGAATGGATGATACTACACTTTTCCAAATATATTTCAGTCCAGTATTTTTATGTGTATCTGAGAATTATCTCTAGCATCACATCTACAGAATTTTTATAAATTAGAGCACCAAAATGCCCTTTTACTTTCTTCTACACAATGAGATTGATTACATCATTACCCCAAATGATCGATGACTTCAGGAAAAAAAGTTAATGTAGCATGTTCTTTACAAAATCAGGGGAGAAAGTGGCATTATTCATTGGAAGAAATGGCCTTGTGAATTTGAAGAATTTGGAGCTAGAAGGGATCTAATTTATTCCAAGATTTCACTATCTTAAAAAAAAGTAATAACATTTTAAAATTATTCCTCTATCAAAAGGCCTATATTTCATAAATAGTACATGTTTTGTTAATGATGATACACAACACTTTTTATACTAAAATTGGCTGTATTAAAATGTTATCACTTCCATAAGGTCTTAAAAATACATGAGCTGTTAAGTGTAAAGCTCCTTTGTCCTACCCTTAGACTTATTGAACAAGTTAAGAGCTTTTTTTTAGTAACAGACAGACTCCTCATTAAAATCATTTTATTCTAGAATTTAAGCCAGGGTCCTATTGCCAAGCAGATGGTATTCATGAGCTGATTTTTACAAGAATATGTTTTGCTTGACTGATTGCTGTTTTGATAGCTATTTTTAAGAATTTTGGAACTCTTTAATGTCTATTTCTGAGAGTAATTTTCATAACCTAAATTGAGAAGTTTTATTTCTGTCAATTTTATTTCTGTCAGAATATACAGATATAAGAAATATTATGCTGGCCAAGTGTGATTTGAAAAATATTTATTAGGAGTTGTTTTTCATTACTCTCTCTGAAAAGCAATGTAAGAAATCAGTCTATTAAAACTGACTGGTGAAATAAACTGTTTTATAATGTTGGTATTTATATATGTCAGAAAGGTTATTTATGTATTAAAGATAGGCTCTGTAAATTATAGAAGGCTCATTCTTTTTATAGCTTTCTTTATTACTGATATATATTTCTCATAACACTTTTATACGATTAGACCTTACATTTTAAAATTCAGCTATTTTAAAATTGAAGTAAGAAATACTATTTTAAAGTGATTTTCAAAATAAACGACACAAATAATTTATGTTAATTAATTATTTGGCTATGATAAAAATAAAAACAAATGTATACATATATAAAAATGTCAGTGAGTGAAAACCAGAAAGTTTTTTAGTCGATTTCATCAGTTTAATGTTCAGTAGCTTAGTTTACTATTTCATTATAATTAATAACTAAGGATTAATTTCAAAACAAAACTTTTAAGGCTGAAGGAGAAAAATCAGATTGTGTTATCCTTTTCAGATATTGCATATCAAAACATGCAGATGAGCACAATTGTAAGAAACAGATGTATGTTCATAATGTTCTGTGAAAAACCTCTGCTAAAAATGAAATACTAAATATTTGGACATGCCAGTTTAACTAACACAGGGAGTTCTGAATTAGTAGAGCATTGATTATTACTGACAGTTTAAAAACATAGACCATGATTTAACATTAATTAGCTTCTTAGGTATTTTATCATAGTATTAGTTTCTTACCTATTCACTATGACTTCTAATTTGAAATCATGTAGTTTGTTACTCCCTCTACAAAAAAGCTACATACATATTCTTCCAAATACATCCCCTCCCAATACACATACATGTACTTTTGTATGTTTGTTTATGTTTCTAAAAATTACTAACTATTTAGGATTCTCTTTTCTGCTGCATTAGCTGTTACTGAAAAAAAAAATTAATAAGCTAGTAACTAATGATTCTAATATAAAAATTTGTAAAAGTTTGAGGTATATTTTGAGGTATAAGGTATATAGTGGCATTACAATGTATTCCAATGTTACTTGACATTTTCTCATTATATTCTACATCAAAATATGCATTTATAATAGGCATATATGTGTATAATACAAATAATAAACATATGTATATATAATATACTTAATGCTTTTATAGCCTAGTATAACTAATAAAATATTTTCATGTGCAGTTGCTTGGTTGAGATCCAAACCACTATTTCTTGTAGGCTTTATGTTTATTTTATTCCATAATTTAAAAGATGAAGCACCTGACATCCAGATCAATGTTCTTTTCACCCCTATGCACAGACAACATAAATTTCATTTGGATCAAATGAGGCTCCACTAAATAATAGGGTTTTCTTTCTATTATTCTGCATCTTGAATTATGTGTAGAGTTTGAATTAGAGCACTAGAACAAGTGTGATGAGTTAAACTGAGTCTTAAATGAACTGGCTAATAAACTGAGGTAGTTTATCCTGAAGCTACAAACAACAAAAGGAATTTTTATCCATTTTATTTTAACTTCAAGAACAAGTTGCGAAGGATTCGAATTAAAACAATTGAAAAAATTTAATGGTTGAAAACAATATAAGAAATCATTAAATTAGATTATAGACCTGCTATCTCACTATTTTTTGTTGTTGTTGAAAAAATTTTATGAGCTAGCAAATAAAAACTTACTTTTGAGAAAAACAATAAAAAAACTCTTAAGAGAATAAAAAAATCAGTAAAAATAGAAGATTTGAAGCTAAAAGTGATTATATTCCTTACTTTCTCCCTCCTCAAGTGAAAGATAAGTTTATGAAAAATATATATACAAAAATTGTTTGGGCTTTCTGATAAACTACTTTATCTACATGAATAAATTACTCTTAATAGGTTGGACCAAATTTTAATTTATCTATTAGGTAGTATATTTTAGCATAGCAGGGTCAAGGCAAGTCCTCATTGTTTTTCTGATAAAAACTCAGCCCAATTCAGAGATCTGAATCTCCTAGCATGGAGGCTACTTGAATGGCTTACTCATTTACTTCTTTGAACCTCAAGATGAAATCACTGCTTAAAGTATTAATTAATGCTAATTGTAGAGAGTTATATAACACTTCATAAAAAGCTCAACAACATTAATTTTCCATTTGACGTGAATAAATGTGCATGAATTTCTTCAGTGTGTCGTGGGTATTAAAATGATAGAAATGTTTCTAACAAAACAATTTATTGTATTTTAAAAAATAATATTGTATTTTTTGCCCATGGTTTCAACCAGTTCTTTTCTTTAAGCAGGAGCTGATGCCTATAAACAAATGCAAGGTGATCAATAAGCTCAGATTTCATTAATTATCCTTGGAAAATCATGTTATCAACCATCCAATTATGCCTCTATTCTCATGTAATTGAAAGTGTAGAATTGAAAAATGAAAAGAGAAGTTAACTTCTTAAAAGGACATTTAGTAAAAATATTGTCATATTTACATAAACCCATGAGCATTATCTTCTAGAATACTGAATATTTCTTGACACTTAATTTAATTGTCACCTTTTATCTATTATTAATAGCATTATCTCCTAAAGAACCAAATTGTTTGGCAGTTTATATGAAATAAGGGTCATGGTCAAGTACTTTTCAGGGAACTTTTGTTATTGTTATTTAATTTAATTTGTTATTTAATTTAAATCATGCTCTATTTCACATGATTTGAGTTTATGAAGAAGTAATATTTTATTCACTACAAACATATGTAGATGAAAACAACTCTGAACTATTTTAATGTCATGTTCCAAGTTTGTGTTCTAGGCCAGGGGATAATCGATGAGAAACAAACAAACAAAAATAGAAATTCCTGTGATTTTCTGATTAGGCATTTCAAGGGTCTGAAATGTAAAATATCTTTATTATCTCAAGATAATTTAGTGAAAAGCTGCACCACTATTAAAATGGTCATTTTGACTGTTGATAGGTTGTTAAATTATTCCTAAAATTGCTAATGATCTGATGCTTTAGAAAACACATGATATGGTAATCAATTATAACTAATACGTCATATGTAAAATTAGAAATTTACATTTTTACAGCATTTGAAATAAAGTTAAATGTGTTCTTATGAGAGATTGCCAATGAGAAAATGTTTTATAGAAGCACTAAAGTCATTACAATCTCTCTTTATAAATCAATAATTTGTTCTCAAATGGAATAATTCACAGGCAGGCAGTACTACAATATTCAGCATGCTGGAATATTAAAAAAAAAAAAAAGTGACAGCTGAAAAGAAAATTGGGAAGATGCTTTATACTTTTTAAATTTATGTTTTAGAATACATTTTCATGTTAATTCTTGGAAAATTTTTATTAACTTTATTATTCTACTTTAGATTGCCTGCGTAAACCATTTAACACATTTTCTGATAAAGGGAGGTAGTCATCTCATGGTAGCATATTAAAACTGTAAATGAGTTTTTGTCCTTGAAGAAGGAATCGGCATTAGATAGTTGTTCAATAACATTCATTATCCTAGTGCAGTAGCACCAAGTAAAAGTTAATTGAGAAAATAGATGGTACCTGTGTTCATTATCCAGTGAGCCAATCTTAATTCAATTCTTGTGCTATCATGTTTTCATAGTCTTTAGATTGTCGATGCTTTTAAATTATTTCGTTTCTCTTTATGTTTACGGGTCATCAAGCCTTCTTTCTGCCTAGCTAAAAGCATATAGGCAAAATAGGTTTTGCTGCCCCAATAAATTTTTGAAGTAGTAACTACAAAAAGTGATTTTAAACAGTAATAATAACAACATTGGGAGAATAAAAGGAAAAGGAGGTCATCAGTACCTTCAAGCATTTTCTTTGCTCCTAGAAAAATAGTCAGGAAAACATAATATTGACTGGATCAACAAGCCAGTTAAGAAATATATCTGTATTGTCACAAAGCAATGCATCTTTTAATGAAAATGTAAAATTTAGAAATATAATGTCCCTTACTTCTAAGACCATTATTATTAGCCTCATTTTACTTTTTGTATCTGTGTAGTTAGCAATGTTTCACTTTACAACTGAAGTATTAAAATATCATATTCCTTTAATACTTTAAAGCAAATTAAGCTCTTGAAAATAGTGCTGCAATGACCATTAATGCACACATATTTGCTTGAGTACCTGTTTTCAAACCTTTTGGCTATAAATCTATGAGTGGAATTGCTAGGTCATATGGTAATTTCATAATTAGCTTTTTAATGAACCGTCAAACTTTTTCCGCAATAGGTGAAATATTTTACATGTATGAGGATTCCACTTTCTCGATATCCTTCCCAATACTCACTATTTTCCATTTATCATCATCATCATCATCATCATCATCATCATCATCATCATTATTATTATTACTGTCTTAGGTGTATGAATTGGTCACTCACTGATTTTAATTTGCATTTCACCAATGACTAATATTGAGCATCTTTTCATGTGCTTCTAAACCATTTGTATTTTTCATTGTATTCATCTTTTTTAAGAGCTTGATAAGCTTTATTTTATTTATTATTTTAAATTAATTAATTATTTATTTTAATTGAAGAAATTATTTAAATTTTTTTCTCCTGTCTACCTCCCCTCCACACTCCTATTTGTATTTCTTATTTAGAGAAATGACTGTTGAAATCCTTTGCCCAGTTTTTGATTGGGATGTATGTCTTTTCGTTTTTGAGCTGTAAGAGTTCTTTATATATTCTGGATACCAGACTCTTATCATATGTTATTTGCAAGTATTTTCCCTCATTCTCTAGATTGTCTTTTCACCTTCTACACCTGGCCTTTGACATACAAATTTTTATTTTTTATAAAGTTTAATTTATTTTTTCTTTCGTTATTTTTGCTTTTGATGTCATATTTTAAAATCCATTGCCAAATTAAAGGTCACAAAGATTTATCCTTATGTTTTCTACTAAGAGATTTATGATGTTAGTTCTTTTATTTAGGTTCTTGATATATTTTGAGTTAATTTTTGTATAGGATATGAGGTAGGAGTCCACCTTCATTTTTTTACATCTGGATATATAGCCTCATTTGTTGAAGAGACTACTCTTACCCTATTGAATGATCTTGACACACTTGTTGAAAATCAATTAGCCATAGATGTAAGGATTTATTACCGCACTGTGAATTCTATTCTGTTGATTTATGTCTGTCCTTATGCCAGTTTCATATTGTTTTGATTAATGTAGCTTTGAAGTTTTGAAATAGGGAAGGTCCTCCAACTTTCTTTTTCTTTTTCAATATTGTTTTGCTATTTGGGGCTGTTTGAAGTTACATGTAAGTTTGATGATCAGCTTTTCTACTTCTGCAAAAGAAGGCCACTGGAATTTGTATAGGAATTGTATTGAATCTGTAGATTACTTGGGTAGTATTGCCATCTTAACTTTATAGTGTCTTCTTCTAATCCATGAACATTGGATATATTTTCATTTATTTAGCTCTATGTTTTTCTTTTTTAATAAAGTTTTGTAGTGTTCATTATAAAAGTCTTTTCCTTCTTTGTGAAATTATTACTAGGTATTTTATTTATTAAACACTGGTATTAATAAAATTATTTTATCTTGATTTCCTTTTCAAATTGGCCACTACTAGTGTATTGAAACACAACTGACATTTTTTTGTGTGTTGTTGATCTTGTACCCTGCAACTTTGCTGAATCTGTTTATTACCTGTTTCTTTGAACATTCTTGGTATTTAATGTGATTCATGGGAAAAATATAGGATATATATAGAAAATGTAGGATTACATCATCTGTGAATAGATTGCTTTACTTCTTCCTTTCCAATTTGGATGTCCTTTATTTATTTTTTCTTATTTAGCTTCTCTGGCTAGAACTTCTGATACAATACAGAAAAGCAGTTGTCAAAAAAAAAAAAAAAAGCAGTGTTAAAAATAGACTTCCTTTTCTTGTTCCTGATCTCAAGGGAAAGCTTTCAGTCTTTTACCATGAAGTCTTTCATTATTAAGTATGATGTTAGCTGTGGCTTTTTAATAAATGCCCCTTATTATTTGATGATATTCCCTCTGTTTCTAAATTTTTTAGTGTTATTACCATTAAAGGGTTTAAGTTTGGGTCAGATGCATTCTCTGCATCAATTGAGATGCTCATAAAAGTTTTTTTCTTCATTCTATTATTCTGTATTACATTGATTGATTTTAGATTTTAGTATGTTAAATCACATTGCATTCCTGGGATACATTTTGCTGTCATTTTTTAAATATGCTGTCGGATTTTGTTTACTAGTATTTTGTTGAAAAATTTGTGTGTATCTTCATAAGTGATATTGATTTATAGTTTATTTTTTCATGGTATGTTTGTCTCACTTTGGTATCAAGGTAATAACCTCATAAAATAAATTAGGAAATACACTTTTCTTCTATTTTTAGAAGTATTTGAGGAATACCAGTGTTCATTTTTCTCTCAGTGTTTGGTGGAATTCACCAGGGAAGCAATCTGATCCTGGACTTTTTTTGTCATTGTTATTGGGAGTTTTTTGATGACTTATTCAATCTCCTTACTTATAGATCTGTTCGGATTATTTTTCTTTTTTATTCAGTTTTAGTGATTGACCTATTTTAAGGAATTTGTCTATTTTAGTTTCATCTAGGTTGTTTAGTTTGTTGGCATTCAGTCATTTGTAGTATTTTAATAATTCTTTGTATTTATATAAGTTTGCTAGTAAATCCCCACTTTCATTTATAATTTGATTTATTTGTGTCTTCAATTTTTTTGTCAGCCCAGCTAAAATTTTGTCAATTATCTTGATCTTTACAAGGAATCAACTTTTAATGTTATTAAGTTTTTCTCTATTTCATTTATCTTCACTTTAATTTTTATTATTTTTTTTCTGCTAGCTATGGGTGTAGTTCTTCTTTCTTAAGTTCCTTAGATGACAAGTTAGGATATTGATTTGAGGATTTTATTCTTTTATAACAAATACATTACAGGTCTTAGTTTCCTTCTGAGAATTTCTTTTGCTGCATGTCATGTTTTGGTATCTTGTTTTTCTTTACTTTTATTCATCTTAAAGTGTTTTCTCATTTCTCTCATAATTTCTTTTTTGATCTATTGGTTGTTCAAAAGTGTATTGTTTGATTTTCACATACTTATGAATCTTTCAATTTTCTTTATTTATTGATTTCTAGCTTCATTCTACTGTTGTCAGAGGAAATACTTTATATGATCTCAATCTTTTAAAATTTGTTTAAATTTGTATTGTGGCCTAACATGTGGTGTATCTGAAAAATATCTTAAGTGCATGTGAGAAAAATATGTATTCTGCTATTGTTGGGTTAAGTATTTTATACATATTCTGTTAGATCTAATAGGTTTATGTTTTTTTAAGTTCCCTATTTCTAGGTTGATCTGTCTAGATGTTGTATCTGAACTGGAGTATGATAGGTTGTCAGAGAGTAAGCAAAAATACCACAGTTCTTTCTTACTGAACTATAGTAATCTCTTTCCTTATTAAGTGTTCCCCTATTTGCTCTAAGTTTTTTAGATTGAGAGTTCGGTATTCTGTATATTTTTGCCAGCCTAATGCTTGATTTGGTAGAAGGGTTGAACCTTGGATTTCCACATTTTGCATTTTAAAAATGTCATTCCAATCATAGCATAGAATTTTAATTTATAAATTGTTTCACTTCTGGCATAAGGGTAATAAAAATAACATCTTATTCACTTCTAGTTTCATGTGAAGAAGTATTTAACTCTATTAAACACCTTTTTGTAGACATGGATCATTCTTTAACATTCAATAAAAGTGTAGAGCACTTTTCGTGGAGCTGTTTCTTGTTTGTTTGTTTGTTTGTTTTGTTTTGTGGATGGCAGCATGTATTTATATAACCATATTTTATCCTTACACTGTCCTTACACTGAATTGTAATGTTTGCAATGATCATTTATCGAGTGCTTCATAGCCAAGAAATCTACTAAGTACTTGAAGCAACCAAACTCATTTTATCTTACAGGAAATAAAAGAAGTATAGATATTTATCTTAAAATTACAGAGTCAAAAATTGAGAATAATGATTAAATCATTTTAAAGTCATGCTGAACAAGTAAAATACAAAATCATGATTAAACTTGAGTTCTGAATCCTAATCCTAAATTCTTTTCAGTATACTAGACTTCTTCCTAGTCATTCTACATATGTCTTTACCTACTTTTTCACCTAGCGAATCATTGTTTGATTAGATGGTAAAGTCCAAACCCTTTTATTTTAGAAAAAACAATTAGCTTATAAATTTATGAACTCCTGATACCAACAAATCATAATTTCCATTGAGTTTTTTATGGATTTTTAGTAATATCCTGTGTGTCACATACCAGAGTCAGCTCTTACTCCTCATAACCTTGTAAATAAGTGATGTCCACAACATCCATCCTCAACAGCCCTGTTCAGCTCCTTAGACTCATGCCTATGGTTCCTTTTATGGATCACTCTATTTCATATATGGTCTTCTCTTTTCCTGCTGCCTTCTATTTTTCCCAGAATTATTTTCTTTTCAAAACCCTTACCTTCTCAGGATGTGCATGAAGCAGGACAGCTTCAGTTCATTTTTGCCTCTAACTATGTTTCAGGCTTAATTTGCTGTAGGACCCACTTTTAGTCTTTCTAGTGGCCCGGTATCCATAGAGCTCTCCTCCAACTACATGTTCCAAATGAATTACTTTTTCCTATAAACTTTCTTTACTGTTCAATTTTTATTTTTTATATACTAACTGGGAATCTTAGCCTTGGTATCTCATGACACATCTTTGCTCTTGGTGATCTTTCCCTATTTTTTTCATTGCTCAGCCTTATCTTAATTTCTTGACTGCAGTCTTCTCTTGAATTAATAAGTAAACCAAGGTAAGCAAAATCTTTAACAATTTTAATGTTCTCATTGTCTGTGAAAGTCCTGTATATCTTCCATAGTCAGGATTTTTGTCTTCTTGATATTAAAATGCAGTCCTGCTTTGATACTTTCTTTCACTTTCATCAGAAGTCATTTTAAATCATTGCTACTTTCTGCCAGTAAGGTAGTATCATCCTCATATCTGCAATATGAAGTTATTTCTTCCACTAATTTTCAGTCTTTCTTTCTGAGTCTACCCCAGTTTTTAGTTTGACAAGTTCTGCATACAGATTAAACAAATAGGGAGTTAAATATACCTTTGTTTGTCACCTTTGCCTATTGGAAATCATTCTGTCTCTTCATGTTGTGTCCTAATAGTGGCTTCCTGTCCACAATACAGGTTACACATTAGGACAGTCAAGTTTTGAGGCATGCCCATTCCTTTCAGAGTAACCCTTAGCTTTTCATAATCCACACAGTCAAAGGCTTTACTGTAATCTTGAAAACATGGACTAAACATCTTCTGAAATTCTTTGGCATAATTCAGTAGCCAGCAAATGTTCTTAATTAGGTCTAGAGTGCCTCTTCCTTTCCTGAATCCAGGTTAAATATCCAACATTTCTTGCTTTATATAAAGTAGAAGACATTGTTGTATCACTTTGTGCATCATTTTATTTGCATGGGAAATTAGAGCAATGGCCCTATAGTTGCTGTACTCCTTGCATCTCTCTTCTTGAAAATTAGGAAGTATATTGAATGTTTCCAGTCTGTAGGTCATTGTTTTGTTTTCCATATTCGTTGACATATTCTTGTTAGGATTTTGACAAATTTGGTCTCTGTGAATTGAAATAATTCAACTGGTATGCCAGCAACACTAGTTATTTATTTCTTCCTAATACTTTCAGGGAAGCTTTCATTTTGTTTTCTAGAATTACAGTTTTTCTTTACAGGAAACTTCTTCAAAGGTATCTGTCATCCTTTCTCTCTTCTGCATAGATTTTCAGTATACTGTTTCCACCTTTCCTTTATTTTTTCCTGGTCAGATAATGTGCTTCCTTTTTGGTCATTTAGCATTCCAAGTTTAGATTTGAATTTCTCTTTTACTTCATGAACCTTCTAGTAGATACCTCTTGATTTTTCTTTTATGTTGTTGTTTTTTTCTATCTTCTTTCATTGACTATTGTAATAGTTCTCTTTTTTCTATGTGGTAGTTGTTGAAAAACTGTATTCAACATCTAAGTCTGCTTTTGTCAACTTTTACTTTTGCTTCTCACCTGTCTTCAAAATTCAGTGTTTCTTCTGTCATTATCTCATTTTTTCTTTCCTTTTCACTTCTGGCATTGTCTTTTCACATTCTCCCCTAATAATATTTACAGGCTAAGTCCACAGTTTGTCTGGTTTTTGGTCAATTAAGTTTAAGAATGCAAATCTGTTTTTTTTATGTGGACTTTAAATCCATCATGAATGTTATTTGTGTTATATTTTGACACTACAATTCTTTTAGCGCTCTAATGTTTGATAGTAACAATTCATAGTGAGTACCACAATCTGCTCCTGGTCTTGTTTTGGCAGAGGAAATACAGCTTTCCATCTCCTGCTTTCAATTACATAGTCTATTTGATTTGTGTATTGGCCATCTGGTGAAGTTCTCATATACAGTCATCTGTTCAGTTGTTTAAAGCATGTGTTTGTGATGGACAAGTTTGGCTTCATAGAAATCTACAAGCTGATCTCCTGCTTTATTTTCAACCCCAAGTCTAAATTTTCCAATGACTTACGATTCTTGTTTATTTTCTGCTTTTGTGTTCCACTCACCTATAATTATTAACATGTATTGTTTTAGTGTGTGTTCAATTTCTTCTTTCATACTTACGTAAAAACTTTTAATTTAATCTCTTTTAGACTCTGTAGTTGGAGCATAGACTTTAGTGATGGTTATGTTAATAGGTTTTCCTAGAAGTCTGACTGATATTATTTGGTCAAATAATAGTAGCTCCTAACTGCCTGTGCTACATCTTGCCTCAGTCTTAAAACCACTCCATTTCTATTAAAGAATTACTGCTGTTGTTTTCAAGAAATGCATATTAAAATAACAATCAGTTAACAGTTTAGAATAATATCTACCATTTATTATGTACTTGCCATGGACTAGTAGTATTTTATGTAAGTGCTATCATCTATAAAAATATTTAACATATTGAAAATAATTGAATACACACACACATTAGAGCACTAAAAGAATTGTAGTGTCTAAATATATATATATATATATATATGTATGTGTGTGTATATATATATATCTATATGTGTGTGTGTGTGTGTGTGTGTGTATCTCCAGAGGAAAACCAAGTAAACAGAGGTAGATATAAATCTAGAGATATTGAATCAATTCCATATCAGAACACACATTTCTCAAGTAGCTCATAATTTTGAAAAAGTAATCTATATATTTTTTATTTTATAACAAGAGACAATAAATATTTTTATGCTGAAGTTGTGTACTACCACTAAATCAAATCTGTGCTACATTTATCATGGCATTTTGGTTGCCAGTCTCCATAAACAATTAGATTATTTGAGGTAAATGAATAAATGTGCAAATAAATATATATACAGATTAATTTAATACACTAAAATGAGTTTTGTTTAGAATATTTATCTTCTGAATATGTGTCATTTACCTATGTCCTTTTTTCTAGGTTTTCAAGAAAATAATCCTAACTAAAAAATTTCAATCATTAGGTTTTCAAATAAAAATCATTAGTTACCTATGAGAGTCATACGGGACTTCTCAATGCCTTTGGATGGCCACTATAAAAATCTGGCTATTTATGTGTGAGAATATTCTGAATAATTTTGTCCATTAAAGTAATTCATGAGAGTAGTTTGTAAAAATCATATTATTTCATAAGCAAAGACAACTTGGTAAGCTAACTTCTAAAAATGTGGTGCTCTTAATTGTTTATTGAGGTGAACATGTAGAATGATTTTGGAGTGGTGCTGGCCTAAATCCCCCAAATATTAATTCCAACATCTAACACATCATCATTAGAAATTTATTTATCTGAGTAGTAAAGAATTCCCCATAGCAACCTATTAAAGTCTATATATTCCTAACCCAGATCTAATTTTGAACTTTTAGGGGAAAAAAACTTTACTCATATATGAAGAATCACAAACAGATCAAGAGGGGTCATTTGGCTTGGCCTTATTTTTACAAAGGACCTCAAAATTTAGACCTCTAATGTAATTTTCAAGTACAAGTTAGTTTGTATTTTTATTTGTGTGTATTTCAGAACATATTTTTTTAATGTCAACATTTTAAAAATATCACTGATAATCTTACTGGGAACATTTCTTCATTTCTTATATATCAGGAATATTTAAAAAATGTAAATTGTCTGGGTCTCTCTTCAGTACCAGTAAGCCTTGCATTTATTGATTTAGCCATGCATATAAGGCAAGGCTATGAGGGCTGGAGACTGTTCAGGAGACAAGCTGTCCCCCCAACTCCGCCCCCCACCCAAGCAAGCTGTTTTCTCAAATACTTACTCTTTCTACCAATGTGAGGAACATTTTAAATCATTTTCACTGAAAAATCTAACATTCCAGAAAATTAAAACTTCAGGATACATTTCAAAAGACAAAACTTCTAACATTTTAGTTGTTCCCTGGATGTTTAATTAATAATTTATAAATTATCCTCATTTCTTTGAAGCACCTCAAAGACTGGTCTGGTCTTACCTAGTAAGAACTGTTAGCCAGGAAAGAAGGCTGAGGCAATAACCCAGAGAGGGTCCTGCTGACTACATAGGGAGCCAATTCTGGCTTGTGAATTAGGGTTTTACAAATGAAAATAGCCCCCAAAAGGCAAGGTGAAAGGAAATAGCAAAGAGGCTATACCTGTAACATAGGTTTTCTAGGAATAACTTGTCAGAGAGGATGGACTGTCTAAAGAATGTGAGACCAAATCATCAGATAAATAGTCATATATTAAGATGTTCAATAATGTGGAAAAGTCAGTGAGGGATTAGTTACATACTGTTATGTAACAAAATTACCCCAAAACTTACTTTAAAAAATAATAATAATAGAAAGGGAAACAAAACAAACCTAAGATGTTGGCTTTTCTCTCCAAGAATACATTTGCATCAACAGTGCAACCCAGCATGTTTCATCAACAGGCAGAACTATCATGTGATTCCACCTGTGTACAATAAATTGATATCTCTCCATCAGAAGGTCTGTCAGATTCTGAGTGACTAACACATCTATGTGGATAATGATCTAATATCTAGTTCTATATTTCTTCATCTTCTTAAAGTCCATCTCCAGTGATCATTACTTCTGAACACTCTTCTGAGGAGACTTGTGATAAATATGAATATTCCTCTTAAATTCTAGAAATGTTGAATAAAGCAGTTGCTAGTCTAGAAAAAAAAATTCCTATATATTGTGGGCATTATACTGAGCCATACCAAAGGACCATGTGAACAATGTATACTTTATTTTATTTACTGTAATATAGCCATCTGATTTAATGTCAGGAAAAGAAAAGCAGTAAGAAAGGAAGAGAGGGAGAGAGCGAGGGTGGGAAGGAAGGGGGAGGAAGATGTATGCACACACACACACATATCCATACACATACAAAAAATGGTCAATTTTAAAAACTTTTGAGAGAGCTTTGTAAAATACTTTATACAAATTTTAAGAAAGAAAAGAAATTAATGTTGTTGAGATGTTTCAGAATATGTAAAGAAATAAGTGTTGCACAGAGTGACATCTCTAATGCTTTTATCTAGTGAGGTAGAAACTAGTTTTCTGCTTGGCTGCCCAGCCCAAAAGCAATGACTTTCAGCAAGAAAACAAAACAAACTGGGACAAGAAGCACATTAAGGAAAAGCCTAAAGATGTCTGATGAAATATTGAGTGCCATTTTCACAATATTAATTGGAGAACATTCTTGTGTATACAACTAGACTGGGAACTGTGTGTGACTTTTAACTATGTTCTGTTACTTTGTTTTTATTCTCCTATTAATAGGGTCCTGTAATTGAGTTTCTCACTTTTTTCATTACTAGAATATTAAAACAGGAAAGCTACTTTTTAAAACCATTAAAAATACATTCACAAATGGTAAATTCTCATATGGCAATAATACAAAGTCAAGACTGTTTATTGGTAAAGGTGTCTATAATTTTTTAATAATTCAACGATATTCTCATAGCAATGATAATACTGCTTATTTAGACTTTTGATTCCTGGAAATAGTCATTACATTATTCCACAGTCTCTAGTTGAAGAAATTTGATGGCTTTATTTTTTATGTGCCAGGCTCCATGCATATTGCAATTCCTAATTGATTTTAAATGTTTTATCAGTTTTTAAAGTGTTTTTTTCATGAGTGATATTATTTAGAATTTCTTTGTTCACAGGTCACTCTTCTGTTTTCTTTCATGTTTCTTACATATCTTAAAGCAGTAGGAATTATTGAACCCTGGTACTAAACATTTCATACACTTCATCTCTATTTGGGGAGAGGGTGGGATGGTGGTAACCATGCGTCTGTTTTGGAAACACATTATTAATGATACACTGCACAGGATAGAGTGCTGAATATTTTTGTATTCAACTGCTATTTAGTCTCAAAACTATTGCTATTGGGAGTGGGGAAGACCCCTTGAAGGCAAATTCTTATTTACGTAGATATTTCAGTCAATTTATAAGAAAGAACATGTAAAGGCGTATTTCCTAAATTGCAGCCTTATGTTTGTCTTACAGCTTCATCATCATATTTCACTGCAATTTCCCAAAGTTAAAGGAATATGCTTACCTCTGTTCATATATTTTAAAGTACCATCTTGTTTGGAGAAGAAAAACCCTAGACATTTACCTACCTCCCTAGTGCTTAAAAGACATAGCTCTTTATAGATGACATTAACACCCCAAGAAGAAGAAAAAATGGCCAGATACAGAACAAATAAATTCAGAAAGCCAGATACTATATATGAGTATTCTTCTTACCAAGACAAAAACTTACTCTCATATTCAAAGTAATGAAAGCTCTGGATAAGGAGAGTTCCAATAGGGGGACAAATGACCCCAAGAGCAGTTTCTATCCCCGGTTCTATATATTATACTGCGTAATTAAAGAGCAGGTACCATGTCTTACTCATTATTATAATCTCAGTATTTAGTACTGTGAACAATATGAGAGCATCTCTTTTAGCTAAAAATGTCCTCAACTTTAAAAAAAATGTTTTCATTGATCAGATAAATGTTTTTGTTTTTGTTTTTGTTTTTTGTTTATACTCTTTTAATTATTTTTTCTTTGATTATTTTTAACATGGCAAGAATTTCTTGATTTAAAATTGAGCTCAGCTATCCAACTATTCTTCATAAGTGATTCTGGTGTTTAATTTCTCAAACTAAATAATTGTCCTGTCTTTTTAAGATTATAATCTCTTTTTAATTATACTATTGATCCTTCTTTTGAACTTAGAGTAACAGTCAACCTTTAACAAAGAACGAACATTTACATAAATTTTCAGTCTAGCAATTCCTTACCCTCTGCTTTTTCCTTAGTTATTACAGCTGAGGAAAATTTCCCAATTTTCCTCAGATTAGACTAGAAAGATTAATTTCCTGCACTGAATGGAGTAATTCTCATAGTTGTAAGCATGTATTCTTTTTTCTTTTTTTCTTCTTGTTCTCTAATAAAACTGTATTTTAAAAAGCCTGGTTGACTATCTCTTAAATATTAGGACATATTAATCTAGTAGGTAAAAATCATTCTACTTGATAAAGGGATTAGCTTTAGGATCAAGGCAAAATCATCTAATACATACCTATCTTTATTAATTTACTCAGATTGTTACTATAGCCTCAAATGTCTCTTTTTCTTGCACCCTTTATCCTGAGTTCTCTTTTTCAAGACAGGATTCAAATCCCAGTTTCTCTAAGAAGCCTGCCTTTTCCATTAAGACTAAGGCACTTGGATATACAAATACTAGAATTCTCTTCATCAAGAGATATATTAAGTGACAGTAGATCAATGATATCTTCCTTAGGACATCATCTTATATATCCTCCTACAACCAGTGACTATATTGCCTTACTTTCCCCTGGTGATTTTAAACAATGCATAGTGACATATTTGTTTTTACATTAATGGGAGAGGATATGCTGATTTCATCTAGTAAGTAGAGGCTAGAGTTGCCACCAAACATCCTACCATATACTACCACCCCCAACATAGAATTGCCTGGTCAAAAAATGTCATTAGTGACCAGGTTAAGAAACATTAATTGATTGCTTATATTGACACTGAGCCATGAATAGCCATGGTCTGCATGCAGATCCTTAACAAATTATATGACCACTTTTCATTCTGATGGCCAAAGCCATGTTGGTGACTATGTCATGGGACAATGTAAAATGCTTTGCTGAAGCTTCGAGAGATTGTATCTGTTGTTACTGTGTTATCTGTGTGAATGGCCATATTATCTTTGAAGAAAGTTAAATGAGGATGTCACAATTTTCTCTTTGACAAAGCCTCACTGCTTACTGCTCAGTACACTGTCTTACAAGTCAATTGCCAATGACATCACGTTTACAGTTTCATGGTTTGCCCATGTATTTCACATGGTATTGGAGTTAATTTGACCCATATGTAAGTAACCAGTGTTGACTTTTCCATCTGTAAAAAAAACAGAAATGGATGAATGGAGATTTATATAGATATAGATATAGATATAGATATAGATATAGATATAGATAGATATACAGCTTTCAAGGTTTTTTTTTTCTTTACATAATTTATTTGCCCTTTCAGTTTCTCTCTTTCTATTTTCAGAGAACACTCTCTTGATGTTTCCATCTCACAAGAATAAAGTACATCACTAGGATAAAATGAAACCAGATAATTCTTGGTGTCTCTTTGAAAGATTTTATTTCATACTGTTCCCTCCACATAGAAAATATTCTTCTATTTAAGTTCCTTCCACTCTTCAAGACCCACGCTTACTGTTGTCTTAATCCATCTTGCCTTCCTTTAAAAGTAAACCCTTCTTATTCTGGGTCTCAATATACTCTGTTTATATAATCCTCTAATTCACCTTCTGACTTGTTATATACATGATCTCTTAAGAGGTTATATGATATTTATCTCTATCAAGTATCTTATTTATCAGTAAATTTATATATAATTGTACTATTTGTAAGTGAATCCACATTTCCATTATTTAAAAGTAAAACACCTTCATAAAAACCTTTCTTGCTTAACTGAAAGAACAAGCTTAAAATTTCAAGATATTATCATGATGAATGTTGATTTCCAATAGCAAGTATAGTTTTTGAATATATTTATAAATACATTCTTAAGTCTCTCTAGCAGTAAAATGGTTTAGAAGTATATATCTGATATTAACAAGAGCTATTTAGAAAAAGACTGAAGTAGTTTTTACATATAACATTCTAAAAAATATTTCTGATTTATAAATTCATTGAGAACAGGGTTTAAGCTCATTTAATCTCATGCCTCTTAGCTCTGTGCCATTAGTATCTAGAACAATGCATTTTAATACTTAACTAATATTGGAGTAAATTAGTAAATTGAATTTTACCATATTTATTACATGTACCAATCAATAAATATTTTGGTTTAGCACCTATTTTTAGTTTCTTCAACTATTTAGGAAAAATAGGTATCCTTCTTTTCTCATCCTTAAATTGAGCTTAGATAATTTTGGCAATGAGATAATACACACACACACACACACACACACACACACACACACATATTTAAAGTCCTTAGGATAGTGTGTCCATATACCTTAGCTATTATTATTTTTATTACTAGCCCTGACACCTTAGAACAAAGAGATATTCTTTTTTTCTTTTCTTTTTTCTTTTTCTGTTTTTTTTTTTTCATATAAGTGCATGATATAAACTGACTCTCCTAAGAAGAATGTTGTTTAAAATAATTTTGGACAGCAAAACTTATCCTGGAGTGCATTTGCATGTCATCACAATTACTTCCTACGTATTGCGAATTGAAATTAGCTCTTCTTCCAGTCCCTTTCAATCTCCATTCTATTGTTAGAACTTTCTGTTCCTTTCCCTTGGTCTGCTATTTGCTGTGTGAAAATAATTTAAATTCATGCAAACAGTTATTTAGTACAGTGCCTTTTTTTTTTTTTTTTTAGGTTAAGGGCACCAGATCTGTCTAAAAACAACTTTTACAAAGCTAGTCCTCAAGGAAAGTCTTATCGAACACCAAGATATTTTTAGAATCTTGTCATCTCTAATCATAGCCTCCAACTACATCACCTTTAAACATGATGAGCTTTCTTTCATGTATCTTTTCTAAGCAATTGTATTGGGATTTTTCTTTGATTCGATACTCATACTATAATGATAAGATTAGAATTAAATACTCAGTTTAGAAGTTATTTATGGTCTTACAATTCAGTTTTGTTTTTTTTTTTAATTATAAATTGCCATCACTTTAAATTCTCTATTATATTTCTGTTTGTCCTCTGGGACAATAACTAATTTAGACTGTTTACTTATTTTAATTCATTTACTCCTTACAGAAGCGAATAATGTAAGAATAAATATTAACCTCCTTTTGCATATACGAAAACTGAGACCCAAGGAGTTTAAGAAGAAACTTGCTAACAGATTCACAGCTAATGAAAAGATAGAGCCAGAATTAAAACTCTGTAGTCTGGCCTGGGAGAGTAAGCTTTCAATTACTGTTATACTTCCTCTCATTTGAAAGAAATATGACTGAGACCTTGACAAGTTTCTAAGCTTGTGACTATTTCTGTAGTCAAAGTAAAAGCTATTAAGTTGCCAAGTAGAGAATGGAAAAGCTATTTCAATTTGTGGAGACTTAGTTGTGAGCTAGGCTAATTCAATAACTACATAGCTTCTACCAACTAGGTTTGTCTCTTGCTTCCATGACACACATCCATGGCACACAAAATATTAATTAGCACAAGTTATGATGTATGATTAAATATTTGTAACTAGAAATATTAGAGATATTTAGACATCCCCAATACCTGGAATATTTCTTAGTATTGATTTTGTAATTTTAATTTTTTCAAATAGAGTTGATATTCAATATGATTTTTATTAGTTTTAGGTGTATAGCATAGTGGTTAGATATTTATATAATTTATGAAATCATCACCCCAATTGGTCTAGTACTCACCTGGCACTATAATTGATTATTACAATATTATTGACTATATTCCCTATGCTGTACTTCTCATCCCCATGACTGTTTTCTTACTACCAATTTGTACTTCCCTTCAACCCAGTACTTTATTTTTAAAAAGAGGGTTTTTTGTTTGTTTGTTTGACTAAGCCTACTGTCTCAAATGAGGACTCTAAACTGTTAATCATAGAGTTAAATTAGGAACTAAATCATGAGTGAATGAGTAATAAATAATAAAAGTTAATAGCAATTTTTAGTTCACTTTATTAACCATTACTCTTAATGCAAAAATACTTTTTTTGTTATTCCTCATGGTTTTATTTTTCATGTGCGTCCATTTATACTCTCATTCCAATCAGTGAATCTGGGAAATTCACTTCTTAATTTAGAACCTTTAAAATGAATCATAAGTTTCTATTTTACCCTCTGATTTCCTCATTCTTTCATTTAACAAATATGTGCACCTATTTAACAAATGCCTTCAGTATTTTTAAAAATTAATTTTTAATGCATGTGTCCACCCTAAAATTTTCTTTTCATTCTATTTCCTCCATTCCATAGTTACAATCTCTGTTTTGTGTGCTTTCTCTCTGCCAGGATCAGCATTTAGTGTTACCTTAATTGGTGGGCATTTTTGATCCTCATTTGATGAGACAAACAGTTCATACTCTGAAATGTCTCCATGTTATGTAATACCAGAACACTTTCCGGGTAACACATTTAAACCTCCTTTTGTCAAACTGTTTCACAGACACAATCATGTAGTATACATGAACATTTTAAATTTTAGAATTCTCATGCATATACCAGACATACCAAATGGAGGTCAAGGAAAAAGAAACAGTAATTTAATACTCCCATTGAACACTATTATATTCAGAAAACTGAAAAGATTATTATGGAAAATTTTTTAAATAGGAGACATATATCTATATTAATATTTTAGAAAATTATTAAGAAAATTCTTAGATTTTAGTTATTTTTTGCAAATAAACTTAAAGATTTAGAATGTGAATTTATCAAAAATCTATTTTTTTCTGTATAAATAAGGGGATTTGCAGAGAATAATATTTAATAGGTGCCTATAATATGAACCAAATATTGTACATAGTTGTCTCATTTGATCTTCATGATAACAGTATGATCTAATTGGGAGTATTAAATAAAAATGAATGAATCTTGAGATTATCATGCTAAGTGAAATAAATCAGATAGAAAAAGTTGAGAACCACTTGATTTCATTTATATGTGGGATGTAAAACTGAAAGCAACAAACATGACAAACATAGACTCATGGACATGGACAGTGGATTAGTGGTTACCAGAAGGATGGTGGGAATGGGGGAGGTAGGTAGGAATAAACGGGTGTCAATTATATGGTTACGGAAGAAATTTAACTGAATGGTAAACACACAGTGCAATATATATGGTGTATTCTTGAATTGAACACATGAAACATATATGATTTTATTAACCAATGTCACCCTAATAATTTTAATATTTTTTCAAAGTTGTAGGAGAAATTGTGGAATATTTATTCCTGAATGTAAAACATTATATGTCAAAATTTGTGAGACATGGCTTAAAACAAAGGGACATTTTTTTATTTTAAGTACATCATTCAACTAAAGTAGCTAGAAAAAAAAAGAAATCAGTAAGGAATAATAAAGATAAGTGCAAAAAAAAAAAAGAAGAAGAGGAAAGAGAATAAAATGCCAAACACCTGCTTTTGATGCTCAAATTTTCCATATTCCTAGAGATTTCTCTGCATGGAGGAACAATCTATAATTTCAAAATTACCATATTTTAAACTCACAATATTTATTCATTATGAATTTGCATCCAAATATTTAAAATGTCACAAATACACATAAACCTCAATTGATCTTTAGGCTACTCCTTTTGATTATGATTTCTATTCAAGGAAAAATAAGATTAAAGGGGAAACAGAAAAGTCATAATAGAAAGCAGATTAAAAAAAAAAAAACACCAAGGAAATGGATTTGGAAATATAAAAGACAGTGAAAGCACAGGGTCTTGGGACAATACTATCTAATTATGTAGACATAATTCTCATATACTTTCTATTATTTTTCTGCCCTCAGTATTTGGTGATTGAGGAAAAAGGGAAAGGTAGAGTCTTTGGATTATTAATAAGAAAAAGAAAAACAATTTGGTAAAGAATTTGCAACTAGAAGACAGAAGACCTAAGATCTAGTTGTGACTATGCTACTAAATGCTTGGTTAACTTTGAGTACCTCAGTTTATTTAAACTATAAATAGTGAATATGTTCTCTCTTTCCTTTTGATAGTCTAAAATTGTGTGATTCTCAAAACTAGTGATTCTTAGAATGCAAGTTTATAAAAAATTAACCAAATAAAATTAAAAATATCTGACAACTCACCTATGATATACTTTATCTAATTAAAAAAAAAGATTTAATGAGTTTTATTGCAGTTTCTTTTACTTCATATAGAAATTGCTAAAGCATAATGAAGAAGCTAAGGAATAATAAAGTTGAAAGAAAATAAAAAACCCAAATAGTCACAAAAATATTGAAAGATTAAATTAAATAGGAAATTAGTTCAGATTACTTTTTTTTTTTTTTTTGGTGCAGGGAAGACATTAAAGAATTTGAGGATTTAATTTCAAAACATTTTATGACTGGAATAGAAATGACAGCCACTAAATGGGGTGACCAAGCAGAAATGGGAAGATCAAAGCAAATTAGTGAACTTAGTGGTAAATGAGCATCACCTTCAACAAATATGACTTAAATTTTATATAGTAAACACAAATACTCTAGGAATTTATTCAGTAAATAATATCATGCATATTAAATAGGATGGAAAATGAGGTTTTAGAGTACCTCCAAGAGTCTGCCTAGCAATGAGTTCTGTGCTTGATTTCAAAATTCACTTCTAATGTTACAAAGTTATAATAATGACCAGTTTTTAAAAAGGAAAAATTATTTTTCAGTTAATTTCATTTATGAATACCTGAAAAATTACATGTAAAACATTTATAATGCTGTCATACATAAAACATATGAAATCATTTTTATTTCAATGTAAATTATAGAGTTTTTTATCTTTAATATTTTTCTTTGATAATAAAGTACTATATTTTGTTTATTTAATTATAGACAAAAGGTTCTCAAACCATGACACCCTCTGGCATCCAGAAAAAAGTTAAGAGAACTCTGCCAAACCCACCCCCTGAGGAGACCTCCACAGGAACCCAGTCGACTTACAGCACAATGGGCACAGTTTCCAGGAGAAGGATCTGCAGAACCAACACAATGGCACGAGCCAAGATTCTTCAGGACATAGACAGAGAGCTTGATCTTGTGGAGAGGGAATCTGCAAAGCTTAGAAAGAAACAAGCAGAGCTTGATGAGGAAGAAAAGGAGATTGATGCCAAGTTACGGTACCTGGAAATGGGAATTAACAGGAGGAAAGAGGCATTATTAAAGGAGAGAGAAAAGAGAGAGCGAGCCTACCTCCAGGGGGTAGCCGAGGATAGGGACTACATGTCTGACAGTGAGGTGAGCAGCACCAGACCAACCCGAATAGAAAGTCAGCATGGCATAGAGCGACCAAGAACTGCTCCCCAAACTGAATTCAGCCAGTTTATACCCCCACAAACCCAAACAGAATCTCAACCAGTTCCTCCTACAAGTCCTTATACACAATACCAGTACTCTTCCCCTGCTCTTCCTACCCAAGCACCCACCCCATACACCCAACAATCCCATTTTCAGCAACAAACTTTGTACCATCAGCAAGTTTCACCTTACCAGACTCAGCCAACATTCCAAGCTGTGGCAACAATGTCCTTCACGCCTCAAGCTCAATCTACACCAACCCCACAACCTTCTTACCAATTACCATCACAGATGATGGTGATCCAACAAAAGCCACGGCAAACTACATTATATTTGGAACCCAAGATAACTTCAAACTATGAGGTTATTCGCAACCAACCCCTGATGATAGCACCTGTTTCTACCGATAATACATATGCAGTGTCCCATCTTGGTAGTAAGTACAATAGCTTAGACTTGAGAATAGGATTGGAGGAGAGAAGTAGCATGGCAAGCAGTCCAATATCAAGCATATCTGCAGATTCTTTCTATGCAGATATTGACCATCATACTCCAAGAAATTTTGTCCTAATTGATGACATTGGAGAGATTACCAAAGGAACTGCAGCATTAAGCACTGCATTTAGTCTTCATGAAAAGGATCTGTCAAAAACAGACCGTCTGCTTCGAACCACTGAAACACGGAGGTCTCAAGATGTGACAGATTTTCTAGCACCTTTACAGACTTCTTCTAGAATGCATAGTTATGTGAAAGCAGAGGAAGATCCAATGGAGGATCCTTATGAGTTAAAGCTTCTGAAACATCAGATTAAACAAGAATTCCGCAGAGGAGCAGAGAGCTTAGATCACCTTGCTGGTCTTTCCCATTATTATCATGCCGATACTAGCTATAGACATTTTCCAAAATCTGAAAAGTACAGCATTA
Organism: Eonycteris spelaea; assembly: GCA_003508835.1. Classification (NCBI taxonomy): domain Eukaryota; kingdom Metazoa; phylum Chordata; class Mammalia; order Chiroptera; family Pteropodidae; genus Eonycteris; species Eonycteris spelaea. The sequence continues at coordinate 8,435,188 of PUFA01000033.1, read as the reverse complement.
GTCGACTCACACTTGAAAAACAAGCAGCAAAGCAACTACCAGCAGCCATACTTTATCAAAAGCAGTCAAAGCATAAGAAATCACTAATTGACCCTAAAATATCAAAATTTTCACCTATTCAAGAAAGTAGAGACCTTGAACCTGATTATTCAAGCTATATGACTTCTAGCACTTCATCAATTGGTGGAATTTCTTCCAGAGCAAGGCTTCTTCAAGATGATATCACTTTTGGCCTCAGAAAAAATATTACAGACCAACAAAAATTTATGGGATCATCTCTTGGCACAGGACTGGGCACATTAGGAAATACTATACGGTCAGCTCTTCAGGAGGAAGCAGATAAGCCATACAGTAGTGGCAGCAGGTCCAGACCTTCGTCCAGACCTTCTTCTGTCTATGGGCTTGATTTATCAATCAAAAGAGATTCTTCCAGCTCTTCCCTGAGACTGAAAGCTCAAGAGGCTGAAGCTCTAGATGTTTCCTTTAGTCATGCATCACCTTCTAGCAGAACTAAGCCTACCAGTTTGCCAATTAGCCAGAGTAGAGGAAGAATACCAATTGTAGCCCAGAATTCTGAAGAAGAAAGTCCACTCAGTCCTGTTGGCCAGCCAATGGGAATGGCCAGGGCTGCAGCTGGACCCCTGCCACCAATATCTGCAGACACCAGGGATCAGTTTGGATCAAGTCACTCATTGCCTGAAGTTCAGCAACACATGCGAGAAGAATCACGGACTCGAGGGTATGACCGTGACATAGCATTCATCATGGATGACTTCCAACATGCCATGTCAGACAGTGAAGGTAAATTGGGCCTCAAAATACCTGGTTACTCTCAAACCTCAAATTCTTATTTTTCTGCATGTTTAATTATCCTTTCCAAGGATGTATTCTACTTTGCTTGGTGGGTCTTTTGCATGTTTATTTCAATTTTATTTCTTGTAAATGGACATTTTATCTTGTGTATAGATTTTGTAGCATGCTTTTCTTTATTTCTTTTCAGTTTATTCTTTTATTGTTTTTTCTTGATTGTTTGCCTGATTTGTTTGGTGTTCACTTTTCCAGAACCATTATCAAATAATTGTGTCAATAAAATATGGTCATCCTTTAAATCCATAGTTGGAAAGATTTTCATTATTTATTTTTAAAATACATTTTTAAAGTTATTGGTCAGTTTTTTTCAGTTTGTGAAACTATTAAGGCTTAGAGTCATTAAGTACTATTCTGCTAGACTTCATAATAGAAAATTATTTATGTAATTTTTGTGAGATCAATGTTTATTAATTCAGAGAATGTTCTCCTTTTGAGAATTTTTGGATATGTCCCTGATATTAGTATAATGTAGAATTTAATAATCCTTAAATACAAGGTTTGTATTTTATTTCTCTCATTATGAGTATCATAATTGACAAATTTGTACTTTTGCATTACAAAGTAGAAAATTTAGCACCAAATATGATAATGACAATAAATCTTATCAAGTATGTGTGAAGTCTTCTTTAAACTTAAAATTGAAATTCTGTACACTGTTTTTATGAGTTTAGCTATTTGGAGCTGAAGGCCTCCAAGTGCACCCAGTTAGACTTTTCTTTTACTTTGCTTTGCGTCATCCCATTTTTTCCCCTAAATTATTTTGCTAGTTATTTTATACTGAATAAATGATTTACGACAAGAACTTAGTTAGCTAAAAACTGGCTGATGATATTTTTGTTGTTGTTTAAATATATAGAACCATAAGGATTTTGGAAAATGATCTAGTTCAAGTCTGATTTTGAAGACAAGGGAGGAGAGGTATAGGGACATAAAGAGTCTTGCTCATGAAAGAAGACTCATGACTCTGGATCTTTTAATTTTTTTTTTCCTCCTGTGTGGTTTATTTGAATGTAGGTGTAGTTTGAATCCTAGAAATACAATATTTCTGATCAAATAAAAGCATTATTGTTCTATGCCTTTGGAGACTGTAAAGCACTAAGCCAACATGAGTATCTCCCCTTTTAAATCTTACATTCTTCCTGAGGACTTGCAGGAAAATATGTTTTCATGAAAGGATTTTCTTTCTACTTCTGTAACTAGACATTGACATGTCTTTAGAAGTTCAATCTAAATTTGAACAGGACTAAAATAATCACTGGAATTGAAAGAGGACAAACTACTTTTCCTAGTGAAATTCCAACAGACTAGTCAATTTTCTAATTTGTTTTCTTCTCTTCTGGCTATTAGAATGACCATTTTTATTGATTAAATAAAAATTAGTCAATTAAATAAAACGCTCTGTGTTTTTTTTTTATTTAGCCAGTTGTTTGAATGAATCGACGTAGAGTTATAATATGTGGAGTCTTTATTTTTTTCTTTACTTTTTCATAATTACATTTTACACACATTTTATATGTAAAAAATGATTGCTGCAGGAGAATAAAAAGGTTCTTCAATAATCATATCAATAAGATAACAAAATAAAACAAAAACTTAACAGGTCTATGGCATAACTGAATACCTAAAGTCTATGTGTGCATGATGACCATATATGTGATTATGTGTTTGGTTGTTATGTACTCATAATCATCAAGGACTGTGTGAAAAATTGATTTAATAAAGTAGATGATGAGACATAATACAACATACAAAATTGTGAACTGTGTAAAGATGATATAAAAGATATAAATAATTAAAATAAATTTAGATAAAGTTAAGCAATCAAACTAAAATGTATTTTAAAATTGAGCAGACAAGAAATTTAGTCATAAAGTTTATGTTGATATAGAATTAAATAACTATAACAACTTGACTTATGTATATAATATGTGTGTAAATTGTAGTGATTACCTTTAAAAGTTGTATGTTTTTAAACCTTATTATATTTTCTTTGCTTTTATATCACATTCTAATGTTACTTTTCTTTTGGTAAGCATTGGCTTACTTTTCCTTTGAAATCCTGGATTGCTTGTGTAAGGGGAAAAATAGAAAATATTTTTTCCAATCACATAACTTATTTCTGAAATCATAAAATATTAAGAATTTTAAAATAATTTTTAATGAAAAATGCTATATCTGATTTTGAGTGTTTCTAAGATAACTTTGAAAAGTATAAGATTTCAACAGGCTATTTAGTATCATGTAGACAAAACAAGTTTAACTAAATTCAAATTGCTTTTGGCTTACTCCAAATTCAATCTAACTCTAGGTTATAGACCATAGAATGGTTTTCAGATGTGTTCTACATGACTTTAATTAATTTTGAAATAGCTCACTTGAATCATGGACTCATGCATAATTTCGATTGCTTAATATTTATGACCATTATGCTGAAGTCCACAACTTGATATGCATGCATGGTTGAGTAAACACAGAGCAGGAAGCCTTCCCTCTTGAGCAGATTGGAGGGAAGCCAAACTAGAAACAGTCAAGTTATATTTATTTCTATAAACACAAATATTTTGTTGAAAACATTATTTCAAGGTACACTCCATGCAAAAATAAAGCAATCTATACAGTCATTTATAAATATGTAGTTTAACCAATTTTTGATACTGAATAAAATTAACCTATTTGTGTAACTGTTGTCCATGAATAATGCTAAATCCAAAAAATAGCTTACTTGTAGTTTACATTTAAAAATTCAAGAAAATTCCAGTTAACAAAAGGGGTGTTAATCTCTAAGAATTCATTTAAACTAATTTGAAAATATTATTATTAATGTGTAGATCAACTATGCCAGATAAGACAATTGCAGTTATGAACAATTAGCATTTATGTCCAACTTGCTATAAATGGTGAAGACGGAATCTGATATAAGAGCACATTCATTAAACCTGATTCTTCTTGGTGGGTTTATAAATTCCTATGCAAAGCATGGTAGATATCTTAGTTACATGTAGAGTTACTATAACAAATAACTAAGTATGTAATAAGAAATGGAAATAAATTGACAAAATTTTGTCGAGTTGAGATTCTGCCCTATTTGTATAGACACAGCCAAGGAAACATGTTTTAAAGACCTGTATTTCAAATGCAAATTAGCAGAGTTATATATTCAAGTGAAATCATGTACTACATTATTCAAGATATTAATTTTTTAAATAAGTATAGATTTTTCTTTTCATGAGAAATACATCATAAATATATTTAAGAAGTAAGATAAAATAATAGTGTGGTACAGATAATCTAACCCACTTTTAGAGACTGATGATTTGTTTTGTATTTACTTATCCAATTACTATTACATTAATTTTTTTCATAATTTAGTCACTTCATGTCAAATTAAAGCTATAAAAAAATAACAAATATCCAGTACATTGTGAGAAAATATTGTGTGACTATTAATGAGGTTTAAGGGATAAAATAATTTTAAAATGTGCATATTAAAATTAGAATATTTAACTTCTTTCTCTGGTTGATGACTAATTTTTTATGTTTCATTAAGTTTCCAAATATTTATTGAATGTTATGGCATTTGCAAGGCATTGTTTTTAGTGCTGAGGGATAAAAAAAAAAAGAAGATATGAGCCTTGCCTTCAAGCAGCTTAGACTCTAATAGGGGATATCAGACAAGCACATATACAATCACAAATGAGGTATGTACCATTGTTTTTTCTCAAATCTAAGATTGACTAAATTATGGCACATTATTTATCATTTCGTGTTTATTGGGAAGAAATGCTGTGATTAATCAGCAACACTGACCAAGCTCACAGGAAGTCGAGGTAAGTAGTGGTGTACATGCTCTGGGTTTGCTAATCCTGCCATCCAAAAAATGATGAAAATTTCCTTTAAAAAATCATCTTGAAAGTTTTGGAATTAAGACAATCAGGGATATACACATAAAAAGAAAACACTAATATGATAGCGAGAACTCAATATTGCGGCATTACAGAAGCTAGACTGTCCAGAGAGCATATAGGTTAATAGCATTGTCAACAGATATTTCAGAATAAACAATTGAGAAGGCTTCTCCATCTGCCATTTAGGAAGCAGCATTTTATTTCCAGAGACTATTAATTAGAGACCTTTATACAAAGAATAAAACTTTATATAAAGTCAAATTATGCATATTGTGTAAAATAGGATTTTAAGTCACTAAATAATAGCATTTGAAAAACCTTAGAACTACTAAGAATGAATGAGATGAAAAATTTTAAATAATAATTGTGTACTTAAATATGGTTGCTTTCTCAAAAAAGTGTTTTAAATATCAAGTTTTTTCACATTATAGGTACAAAATGCAAATAACTCTTCAGCTTAAGTCTTAAATCTGTGTGATCTCACAGAAAATAATTGTTCAATCTTTAATAAAAATTTCTAAATGATATATTTTAATATTAGGTTACCAGGTGATTATTACATGCATGTTCCTATCAATAATATTTGGAATCCTCTTAGAAATAAATGTTTTATTTTTGTTAATGAATGTCATAGAAATGTTATGTGTTCAAAAGATACTTGATGTTCAAAGCCGGAAGCCACATACCTATTGCTACTGGATTAATGGGATAGTGAGAAAGTGACAGAATTTTCTGTACTCAAGGGATACTTAGACTTTAGTAGTGGGTGTTGGGGAGAGGTGAGGAGGTGGGAATTAATTAAGGTTGAATAGAATGACTTCTGAGGAATATTTACTTATTATTTATTTATTTATTTCAATCACTATCTAAATTTCTTTTTTCTCCTATTTTTTTTTTCTTTTGCTCTGAGAATTTGAACAGATGTGCACATCATTTTTTCTAGGTTATTCCATGGTAAAATTTTTAAACATAATATAGTAAGTGATTTTCTTCATCTAAGTTTGAAATGTATAAATGATTAACAAGCCTGGAGCATGTTGGTGCTTTAGAGCATCTGCTGCCCTCTATTAGTTATATTAGTTGGGGTTGCAATATTTGATATTCCCTTGGTCTCCAAAGCCTATCACCTGCGTCGTGAAGAAACAGATTGGTTTGACAAACCCAGGGAGTCTCGTTTGGAAAATGGACATGGTCTGGATCGAAAACTGCCAGAAAGATTGGTCCACTCTAGACCTCTCAGTCAACATCAAGAGCAAGTAAGTACAATATTGAGCAATCTCTTTTAGATTTATAATCACCTCTCCAAAAAAAAAAATCACACTAAAATGGTCTCAATTATCCTAAAATGCATGGAATTTTTGTCAGTTAAGTTCAAAATTTTTTCTTAGTAACTTATGGTAGTAAGTACCTGACTTTATCAGTCATGACTAATTGACATTGCAGCATAGCTACGATGCTTCTACCAGGCAATTTGTGATTCATTCCTCCAACAAGTAAAGTTAGTACAACATTCCCAACACTGCTACACAATAAAGCTTCTGAAGAGCTTACAGATATCGGGTGAAATAGATTTGAGTAATTTCACTGCTCTCCAATAACAGTGTGATCTGGCATTAAGAATACCAAATAAGAAGATGACAAAACCAAGTCAGCCGGACATAGGGAAGGCTTCATTTGGGAAAAGAGGGAAACACATCTTTGAGTCTATTAAACAAAAGTATTTGTTCTGTATTCATTTTTAGATTTTATCAGAACTCATATAAAGTAGGTATTCTAAATTAATATCTATTTATAGATGAAGAAATTGAAACAGACATAATTTCACAATGAGATAAATATGACCAAAATGATCTTATTTACTTTAGAAAAGATGAGGAGATGTTTGAATTGAATTTTAAAAGATACATAGGAGATCAATAGTTGGATAAAGCAAAAAAGATTTCTCTAGTAAGCCAAATGGCCTTAAATTATTGTCTTAAAGAATCAAAAAATATTTGCAGGCTGTGTACTCATAATCATTAAAATACCCACAAAAGAGATAGTTGATTTATTTCACATACATTAACTCCTAAATCATCCTGCTCGGTTACTGATCCATTGATATAAAACAACATATTTTGAACAAAGAAGGATCATATGAACTTACTATAATTTGTTAAACTGTTTGTCACAGTAAAGTATAAAAGAAAAACTTTTACACATATAAGTACTAACTAAAAAATAATATTTATTATACTCTTAGATTTGGTTTTTTCCTAAGCAATTTTAGTTTTTATGGACAAATTTCTAGCTGTTAAATTGAATTTTTTTTCTCAAAATTTTGTTGTTTTGTTTTTTACATGCTATTGCATTTTCTAGAAATTTTGGGATTCTCTCTATATATTATAAATATTTTCTATTTAGTTTTTGGTGTCTTTAATAATTTTTGGTTTAAGATTGTGTTTACCCCTATACACATGTCGGTAAACTTCCATTTCTTTGTATTTCATTTTAAAGTATCAAACTATTGAATTATGCTTTTATTTAGCCTATCTTATTATTCTTAAAATTGTATTTATTTGGTGAATTTCAACATCATCAAATATATCTGGCTGAGGAGTAAAAAACTTAATGAAATCATCCCAAACATGTTTTTAAAGTGCAAATTTAACTTTTTATCTACAATTACTAAAATAATAAATTCATAAGCTGAAAATAACTTTCTTGAATATATTTTATAAGAGTCTCCCTATAAGACTCATTATATCTTACCTACCTCATGTGTTTCTTTGAAGTTTAGCATTTCTCACAAACCTAGATCAAGTCACTGAAATCACAGTTTTTTAAATGTAATCCTAATAAGATGAAATATATAAACTGGAATGCTAAAACAGAATGACTTCCATATAGTTATTTCCTGACATTACTATTTTCATGGATACTCAGAAGAGTCTTGTCCAACTAATTTATCCAACTAATATTTTTTGAGGATACATTTTAAAGTAATCTGTCTACCTCAAAAAATATTTTATAAATTCTATTATGTATATATACGTTAATATCCCTAATGACACTTTTTTCTAATTTTCTATAACTAACATCTACAGATTTATGCTTTTGATTTGCTAAAGATGTAGTACATCATGTTTAAACAGTATAATTAGATACCAATATCATAACAAAATTAAGGAGAAATGGTATATTTAAGAATCATTTAATGAATTTCTTGCTGTTTTTGATAAAGTAGAAAATGTAAAGATCCTTGTTTGAACAGTACATGGGTAAATGTAATAGAGTAATGTGCATTTTCTTTCTGAAAGTTATTTTTTACATTTTGTATAATTTTTTACATTTTTATTTTGATATCTAACATACAGACATGTATACATGTTATCAAAACTGCAAATATATAGAATTAAAAATTAGTTATAAAGTGAAAAACCATGTAACTACCACACAGACCAAGAAAGAGACAATGGCTAGCCTCCCAAAACTCCCATGTACCCCTTGCAGATTGTAATTCTTAACCCCCCAAAAACACATATGCTGATTTTTGTGACAATGATTTCTTTGTTTTTCTTTATAATTTTTTCCTTAATAGAAGCTATATAGAAGACAACATACAATTTGATTACATTTATTTAAAGTCAGAATTTATGCCTTTTGCATTGATAATTATCTTCAACAACTCTTTTCCTCATTAACTCATCATAACTATACTTTGGTCTAGAGAGAATAGCAAAATAGCATTCTTCTTTTATTTACTTTTTTGCATCTCCAATCATAAAAAAGTAATATTGAGCTCTTGGTAACTATAAGCCCAGATGCTTTTATTTGAAAATGTATGCATAACAAGAATTTATGCTCATTAAATGCTCTGGAGGCAAAAGTAATAAAACCAAATTGACTAATACAAACAGTAATTCATCTGCTTTAAAAAATATCTATCACATAGACTAGAAACATAGAAAATTTTTTCTGAAATTTTTCTTAGACTCAAAATTATATTAACTATACAAATAAACCAAATATGCAAATTTGTGTTTTCTTTCTAATATAAACATATATCTATATCTATCTATATACATTATATATATATATATATACATATGCACACATATACATATTCATTCAGTGGAAATTCAGCTCTGCTTTGTGAATTGACCAGAGAAGCTGACCCCTTTCTTTTTTTTCCTTCAGTCTCTTCATCTATAAGTAGGACTAATACCCTTCACAGGGTGGTTATAAAGGTCTACATTTCTTGACTAGTACAAAACACCTCTACTTCCTGCACTAATGCCCACACCTTTTGCAATTCTCATGTAACTACTGTATTGAGGTATGTTAAGCTCCTCTGCAAGAGCCACTCTTTCTCTTTATTCTGAGTTTCTAGATGTCTTGTTTCCTCTACCTGAGTGTTCTCTTTCCTCTCTTCTGTTGGTTAACTCTACACATCACATAGGTCTCTATATGTACATGCCCCAGGCTTTCCCTGACATAACCACTACCACCTCCCACAAATCTGAGGCAAATGTTCTTCCATTGCATTGCACTACAATAGCACTGCATGCACGATGTCACAGTTTTGAGACATAGAGAACAGGGATTCCCTATTTCATCCACCACAGTATATATACAGTGCCAAGCACGGTGCTTGGAACCTCAGAAGGACATTCTCTATCCTGCATAGAGCATGCATGGTTTTTAAGTGCAGGGAAGGATGTATGTCTGTATAAATAAAAGATACATTAACACGAGTGTTATAATTTCATAAGTATGAAGGTTTAATTTATGAAAATAATTTCTTTTGAAGTATTTATAGGTAGGGAAGAAAAAGAATTCTCTTTTTGGGAGGCATAAAAGAGATAGTTCTCTCAATGCAGAATCACCAAAAGACAATGATATCTGAGACCAGCCTCTTGGGGAGACATGTGGGACACTACTTGACAGTCCTATCCTCTGGCCATGCATCCACTCTTATTTGTCAGAAGCACACTTACCATGAACCCAATCTGCTGGAGAACTCTCAATACTTTTCTGTGATGCTTAGGAAAAAGCCAAGATCCAATAGTTTATAATTATTAGTTTATAACGGGAGACAGACATCTCCTCTTTATGAAGATTCTTGGCCACATTGACAGTATTTTTGGCAGGTTAATGTTTGACTTATTCAGTAAATTCATGAAGCTGGTTGTAGACAGTCTTTGAAACTATAAGAGATTCCATAGATGCTCTGAAAGCACCATTTATGGAATAAAGATGTTTAACATCCATTCTACTAGCACCATAATAGGTACCAATTAAAATACTATACTGGCTAGCTGGAAGAACAATGATGAAAAATTTGGGAACCCTACTACTCTTCTAGACTGTGCAATAACACAATGTGATTATACTCACTTCTCCCTAGTCTGGAGAATGGAGAGAATAACAGAAGGCAAAATTGTGTTTTCATAGTTTATTTTTGGCCAAGTGGGAAAAAAATGACTTTTTAAAATTATTGATAAGTAATACATGAAATTAGAAGATATGTGAAATAGAATGAAATAACAGCCATCAATTAAATTTTCTACAGTATTAAAAAATTATGTTTAAGAGTTGTGGAATTTTCAATGCACATGGTTTAATTTTTTGTAAAAAAAAAAAGATCTTTAAGTGCAGATTAGGAGAGGGAGGAAGGAAAGAAGAGGAAGAAGGGAAATGAAAAAAAGAGGAAAGATAAAGGGATGGAAAGTAAGTATAGTAGTGGAGAGAAAGTAAGAGAAAAGGGAAGGCAAGGGATAGAGGGACAGATGGATACAAAGTCTGAACAGGGAGTGAGAGAAGAAGAAAAAGAAAAATGGACACTTTTAATTGTTATAAACATAAATGAGGTTTTCAGTGGCTTACAAAGTTAGCATTAGTAAAAATTATCTAGATTTACTGATTATATTGACCATAATATTTTTTATAATCTTCAAAACAGTATTTCAGTTTTACTTTTAGTAGTCATATAATATTTCTGGACTTAAATGGATTTTGCTGTTTGGGGAGTGTTTCATATTCATCAGAGACTTGATTAAGTTTATTCTTTCCTGACAAGAATAAAATCTAAAGGCTGTAATTTAAGCTTGCATTTTTTCAATATGTATTTTACTTTTAATATGTAGAATTCTAACAGCTGGATTGACAAAGACATGTTAAAACCATATAAGTATTCTAAGGAATCTTTCACCAAATATACATATACTTGGCTTCAAATGCTATTCAAATGCTATTTAACATATTCTGAATTGGGTAGTATTAAATGTTTCTTTACTAAACTTTATTTCATTTGTAATTTTAGTCAAAATTTTCCATACTAATAAAATCCTATTACTATGGATACTACTAAATATTTTACTATTTCTATGTTTCATTATTTTACAAACCTTATTTAAAAGCACAGTTCCAAAATATAAAATATAAAGCACAAGTTTACTAATTTACTTTTGCTTCAGAAATCTTATTTCGCCAGGTGGAAACAGAGATAATGCAGGTTATGGTATTCTCATATTCATGTGTCAATACTGAGAATTGAAATCACACATTTGCAACAGTAGCTTTAAGTGTTGCTTCCTCTTTCCCAAGTAACATCAACAGTAAATGTGAAATAACACCATCAGTAACACCACCTTGAATACAACGAAGGCTTCAGAAGGTATTAGAATGAGCAAGTACTATGTTTATTTATACAGAATTATCTCAGCATCAAGTGTACATTGAAACGTGCTCAGTAAATGTGCTCAGCAAAAGCACAATTCTGCAAGGAAAACAAAGCTACATAAACATAAAAGGATCCTATCATAGTGATAGAGATGTGGATTATAAGAGCCTTCTCTTGCTTTTCTAACACCACTTAATTGCTGAAAATTAAAAATGCTTTTTCATTTCTAGGCTGTCCAGTACAAAATCAGCAGCTGTCAGTTTTCCAAATATGTTCTCCATTGAGTCAATGTTGACTCGATGCTACTATAGTAACAGATATCCTTTAGAACCTGTTGCATGTGCTCATTATTTTCTAACCACAACAAATCAGTTTGAAAGAGAAACTGGTTATAAGTGTGAAGACCATAATGAACTCAGAAAACAATAATATCATTATATATTGTACAATGCTTAAATGGTGATCATTTCAGAATCTTCTAATGTATATTTATTGGTTGACTCAATGTGCTTTTTAAAAAGTCCAATTATATATGTGTATGTATTACCTTTTAAGTATCTTTAACTTTGATTTTTCACCTTATCATATGTATGTCTTAGATTATACAGATGAACGGGAAAACTGTGCATTACATCTTTCCTCATGCAAGGATAAAAATAACGAGAGACTCTAAAGATCACACAGTTTCAGGTAAAAAAAAACAAATAATCTAGTTCTTTGTATTTTAATATATATATATATTAAAATATATATATAATATATATAATATATATAAAATATATTAAAATATATATTAAAAATATATTAAAATATATATATATATTTGGAGTTCAGTTTGGATGATTGATTAAATTTTGGAATTATTTTTTGTCAAAAATTGTTATTTTGGAAAATTTCAAAAAATAAGCAGGCTTTACATTTGAACATAAAATGCATGATCCTTAATGAATTTTTAAAATATAAATTATGAAATTACGAAATAGTACATATTTAGATCATTCTGCTCATTAACTGTGTTTTTAAGATGTACATGGCATTATAATACTATATAATTATTGCTCTATTGAGTTAAATAGTCATTGGTTTTAGGGCTATAAAACATTCTCACAAAGAAAGTAAAAAACTATCTTGGATTCTTCTAAGCAATAAATTCTCCTATACTTTATCAATTTTAAACATTATCAACTATGCTAAATTTTTGTTTGCTTGCTTGTTTGTGTCCTTCTATAGACCAAAGCTTACAAAGTAATTTTTAAACTTTTTATTTTGAAATAATTTTGGACTTCAAGAAAAATTTTGAATTCCCAGAAAATAGTAGTCAGTTCTTTTGTCCACCCCTTTCCCAGTGTCCTTAATGTCATATGTATCCACATTACAGTGTTCAAAAGCAAGAAGTTAACATCAATACGATACTATTAAAATATCTTTATAAAATATCTATTATAAAGAGATATTTTTTATCTATTATATCTACTATAAAATATCTGTTATAACCTAATTTTGAGTTTATCCACTAACCCACTAAATCTTTCTTTTTCCGGTTTGGGATTCAATCTAGGTCTTAAACTTCATTTAGTTGTCACACCTCCTTTGTCTTCAGTCTGTTAGTTTCTCAGTCTTCCTTTGTCTATCATGACTTTGATGCTTTTGAAAGATAATGGACTTTTTATATTACAAATTTAAAATTTATTATTTAAATTTTTAGATAAAATAGGAATTTTGCCAAAGTTAATGAATTTTTAAAATATAAATAGTACCTAGTTTCACTCAAGTATAATCTTTGTGTTTCATAAACACTGTATATCAACAGAAAATATTTATAACTATGCAAGTTTATAGATAGATGATAGAGGATAGATAGATAAATAGATAGATGATAGACAGATAGATAGATAGATAGATAGATAGATAGATAGATAGATAGATAGATAGATAGATGTATGGGTGGTACACCAACATGGTATATGTGCTGGCGGTATTTTTTTTTAAGAGCTAATATAACAAAGAAGTAAAAGAGATATTTCTTTAGCGTATTTGCTATTGTTCTTTGCAGATTTTAGACCGTAGACATGTGGATGTGGAACAGCTTTTGCTTTGAGCAATTTTTCTCTCTTTATTTTCATAGAGAATGAATCGATTAGGAGTTTAATGTTCTTTCCCTTTTAAGATTGGGTAATTTGTCTTCTGCCAGAGACAGATAATTCAACCTTTTATAGTTTTACCGCATGCAGACTATATTTTAAGTACTGATGAAAATTCCAGGGGTGAATCTTAAACCCTTTTTGTAGAAATAATTACTTGCTACGAACTATTTCAATTTCCTCCAGCTCATAAGGCAAAACAACATACTTTCTAGCAATGCCAGAAATTATTTTTTTTACAACTGTAATCTTTAAACCATTTTTCCAAATTGTCAAGACTATACATCAATGTATCAAATTTTAGCTGCATTATTTTTATACTGTAGTAATTATTTCTTCAACCTTATAATTATTTTTTGCCACTCATTATTTTAAATTTATTTTACTACAATGAAGAAAATGTTTTAAAATATAAGAATAACAGAAATAAGAGCTATTGACTTATTTTAAGTATTTTAGTATGAAAACTAAATTCAGTTTTGTCAGTGTATAGATTTTGCAGAATGAGAAAGGAAGATTATTATTTTGACTAATAAATTCACTAGTGGTATACTATATTATCTGTCTGCACAGCCCCTTTTTTGATATTTGCCTAAAATAATAAAAGATTTCTGTTATATTTACTCTACATTGATTACTATGAATATTTTTCATGTGTCCTTAAATTGCATGATTTCATACTAAATTAAATGTTTTGAAACAATGTATATTGTTTTTAGATAAGTCTTCAGTACCTTAAAGGGATTTACATACATGCATATGCAAAATCAGAGCCAGAAATTACAATCTTTGACAGTGTCTAGAAGTGCTAAACTAGTACTGAGAATCTCTGGCAGAGAGCATTTATGCTGCTAGCTAATCTCTATGTCATTTGCTAATCATCCAAAAGCTTAGTTTGAGTGACTAAAGATTTATTGCTGTTAAGGACCTGTTACTTCTTGCTATAATCACCATTTTTAAATTGTTTTTAATAAAAATTAAGAGTATCTTTTAAAGATACAACTAAGATATTTACAAATAAAATAACACCTTGTCTGAGAGTCACTTTAAAATTAGCTTTGTGTAGAATGGTGGAGAAATAGATGAAACAAAATTGACCATAATTTGATCACTGTTGGAGCTGAAAGATTAACCACACAGGGTTTTATTATAGTCTTGTCATTACTTTTTTATACATATAATATTTCTTTTATTTATTAAATAAGGTTTTTATTTTCATAGACTTTCTGCTGAGTTTTTTTTTTTTTTATGGTGACGTTGGTTAATGAAATCCAATAAGTTTCTTCAGTATACTTTAATGGTAGGACATATATATGTTTACGCTGTGTGTTCACCTAGATTTCTTTCTGTCACCATGTATAACATTTTCCATAGTACAAAATTTTAAACTCTTGTTTCTTTCTCATGTTTAAAAACAAAGAGCAGAGTCCAATAGCTTTATCAATAGTGAAAAAGCTGTTCAAGCTAATAATTTAACTGCTTTTGTAAAACAAGATAAGGACATAAGCAAGGAAGGAGGGAAGAATAAAATGTAGTATATCTGCTCTCCCAAACAAAGAGCGAAATGGTTATTAGTGAATTTTCATTTCTTTTACCTAAACCCATTGAAATTAAAAATATTGTAATAAGCCATTCTAACTGGTGTAGCATTAAAATATTTTATAAGAATTATATATAACTAGCATTCCTCGCCAAAAAAAAAAAAATTTTCATTTATTGGAAGCAAAAATAATTTCAAAATAAGAGACAAGAATAGAAAATATTTCTTGTTTTTTTGTTTTTGTTTTTGTTCTTTTATCATTTCTCCTGTGGTTCTTAAAGTAAGAGCAGAGAACCCTTATGGTTCTTTCCAGGGGTCCAAAAATACAAAACTATTTTCATATTAATGTGAAGGTAGTATTTTCCTTTTGCACGTTCATTTTCTTGTGAATGTACAGTAGAGTTCTTCAAAGGTTGATAGTCTACAAGCAGATATGAGAATTCGACTGTCTTTATTTAGCTCAATATTAGGCAGATTTGCAATAATGCAAAACAATGCTACCCTTCTCATAAATGTTTTAAAAATTTTTTAAATGCAGTATTTTATTTTAAAATGTGATTTATTTTAACATGTAAAGAGTTTATTATTTAAATTAAAATATAAATGGTTCCTTGAAACCAAAATGTTTGAGAACTACTGCTCTAACAATATTTATAGAAAGTTAAAAATATATATATATAACCTCTTTTTCTTCCTATAAAAAAACTTATACAACATAAAATATATTTTGTAACTATTTTTATTACTCATATTGGATACATTTAAATTTTTTCATTCCTTAATACTTATTCATTGAACACCCATTGTGTGATTTACATGTGTTGCTTACTAGATTAATAGAATGAGTATGACAAAGACCCTGATCTTCAATTCAACTTACTCATAATTTAGTAGAAGAGTCTGAGATGCAAGTGTTTATTACAATACAATTTTAGAAACAATGGAATTTATAAAATTTTATTGTTCATACCCATACATACTTATGTGTTTGCACTCAAGTATACATATGCACTATTATTTATATTTTTGTGATATAGGCAAAGAGAAATGTATATTTATGATCTGTTAAATAGTCCACAATTTTTAGAAAATGCATCTTTTTACTTTCAACTGTAAATTTCAAAGATGTAGTCATACGTGCTTATCAGCAACTATACAATGGTTTTGAAAGTCTTTATTCAGCCAAGCACAAGGCAGCAAAATGGAGAAAATAGTCAATGAGTTTTAGAATCAGAAAGATCTGAGTTGGAGTTCAGCCCCATTACTTATTTAAATTTTGAGAATAGGTTTGCTTCTCTAAAATAAGACTGGCTCTATATATCTCAAATAATTGCAAGTGAATTGAATTCATAATCTTGTACTTACTATACACTCAACAAATGTTATTTCCCCTTCTCTTAGGGAGAAATTATCAGATAAAAAAAATAAATATAATGCTCAAGAAATGAGTCTCTTTTACTTAGATCTCAATTTTATAGCTTTAGAAACACAGCTGTTTGAAACAAGCCAAATAAATTCTTCTGATTTTAAAAAAGATACTTGGTTATGTATAGTTCCATAAAGGAATGGCTACATCTGCAAGGCTAGAAAAATGAATTAGCAAGTGTAATAGTGAAGAACATTAAAAATGTTTAGGTTCAAAAGATAGCAGTGTCTTCTATGATGAATGAGGTGGCTCATTTTCTGTTTCTCATTATGTACTACCTTCACGGGCTTTTAGGAATGGGAGACAAATATAACAGATCTCATTGGATCTAGTTAATAGCAATACCAAATGTGGATAGCTCTTTTTCTTATCATTTTAACAGCTTTAATGATGTATACTGTATATATCATAAATATATACAACATAAATGTACAAATCAATGACTTTTAGTAAATTTATGAAGTTGTGCAACTATCACCACAATCTAAAACATTGTTTTAGAATATTTCAATCACTGCAAAGTTTCCTTGAGCCTGCTAGCAATATTTACTTCCAATGCTCTTCTTCCATCCACAGGTGAGAGATTTACTTTTCATCTCTGTAAGTTTGCCTTGGCAATTCATTTAAATGTAATCGTACAGATAAAGTTTTGGTGTCTGGATCCTTTCACTTATTAACATTTTTTAAATCTATTTTGTAGCATGTTCTTTTTATTGCTAAGTAGTAGTCCATTGTTTGGATATTTTCCATTAGATTTTTTGTTTATTGTTTATCCATTAGATTTTTCTCAGTTTTAAATATTTTTATACAAGTTTTAGTTTAGGTATACAATATTTTTGAATGGTTTTCTAGAAGTGGAATTGTATGGCAAATGTCTTTTTAATTCTTTAAGAAAAAGACAAATAGTTTTCCAAGGTGAGTGCACATGTTATTTTCTTGCCTGCAATGTCTGAGAGTCTCATTTTCTTCATGTCATTGCCAACGCTTAGTAATGTCTGTCTTTTGAGGTGGGCATGAATATATCTCATTGTTTTAAATTGTATTTTCCTAATGACTTAGGATAATGAACATATTTTCAGGTGGTTATAAGCAGTGTGTATATCTTCTTTGGTGAAATGTTTATTCAGATCTTTTGCCCATTCTTTATTTTTTTTTTGTCTTCTTACTGAGTTGTAAACATTCTTTATATATATTTGGTATAAGGCCTTTATTAGATATATGATGCACAGATATTTTCTTCAGGTCTGTGTCTTGTCTTTTTATTTTCTTAAAGGTGTATTTTAAAGGAAAAGTTTTACATTTTAAGTTATCAATAATTTTTTCCTTAATGGACCATGTTGCTCTTAATAGCATATTAAGAACTATCCCAAATCACAAAAATTTTCTCTTGTGTTTTATACCAAAAGCTTTAGACCTATATTATGTTGGGTTTTGTATATGGTATGAGGCAGAGTCTAACCAAGTTCATTTTTTGAACTGCAAGTGAATACTTAATTGTATCAGCAACTTTTGTTTAATTTTTTTTCATAAAATTATCTTGGCATCTTTGTTAAAATTAATCTACCATTAATAGAAAAATTTATTTCTGGATTTTTAGTTCTGTTTTATTTGAGTAAATGCCTAACTTATTTCACCAGTGCTACACTCTCTTGCTTACTATAGTTTTATAGTAAGTTTTATAATCCGGTAGTGTTAGCCCTTCAACTGTTTATTTCTGTTTATTTTAGAAATAGCTTTGGTTCTTCTAGATGCTTTTAATTTCCATAAAAGTATCAGCCTGCTGGGATTATGATAGGGTTTGCATTGAAATTATAGATCAAATTTGAGAGGCTGTTGTCTTAACAATATCAGGTCTTCTAACCCATGAACATGTAGTATATTTTGATTTACTTAGATCTACTTAACTTCTATTAGTAAAGTTTTATAGTTTTCGAAGTACAAAACTAGCAATTTTTTTGTTGTTGTTAAATGTCCCCAAATTATTATTTGATGCTACCATGAATGGAGTTATTTTCTTTTTTCTAATTTCAGTTTTGGATATTTATTCCATTTTATGGACATGCAATGGTTTTTGTATATGTACTTTTTGTATATGTACTCTTGCTAATGTTTTTAGTTCTAATAGTTTTATGTGTGTATGTGTGTGTTTGTGTGTGTGTATGTGAAATCCTTAGGATTTTCTACATGCAAGATTATGAATTATGTAATCTGCAAAAAAAGACAGTTTTATGTCTTTCATTCCAATGAGGATAAATTTAATGTATTTTTTTCCTTAATGCTCTGCCAGATGTTGCTCTACAATGTTTAACAGAGTAATGAGAGCAAACATTCTTGTTTTGTTCTTTAAAAAGTTTGGTGACTAGTTGTGACAACGATACAGAGACTGAATTGACTCTGCTATAGAATTCTTTTCTCCCCTTCCTTTCTTTAAAACTCACTGGAAGGGATTTTTAGCCTAAAATTTTTTAAAAACTGAGCAGAAGTGTTTAAAAAAGCCAACTTTCCACTTTCTTCTACCTATCAATGGAAATTTCAAACACCAGTAGTATGTTATGAGTGAATTATATTTTCATATTTTTTAAAAAGAAGAGGAAATTTACATGCGTGCATTGCACACAGCAAATGAACCCTTGCACTGGTTCTGGTTTATATTTGGGTAAATTTTTTAAAGGGAATTCTTACATTTGCAATATGACCTTATTTACATAAGTTGATCGGTCATTATATTTCCCCCAATACGCAACCAAAGAAATTATATATGCAAAATACTAAGAAAAAATATAAAACCTTAAATATGTTAAGGGCTTAAGATATAAATATAATTGTATTGTTTGCTTTGCACTTGGAAGTTTTCTATTTGCTTCTGAAATAATTTGGAAGTTTAAGTATTTCCACCAAATACTGTCATCTTTTTTTTTTATTACTATGAGTGTTTACAATGAAAATCTACGAACTTCATAGAAGTGATTTAGATATTTCTCTGTATTTAGATTCTAAATATATCCTTCTAGGTGGCAAGACTAGTTCTATATCTCTTATCCAGTATTTCTTGAAAATATAATATTATGATCAGCAGATTAGTAAAAAAAGAAAAAACCCTCATGTTCCACCTCAGTGAAAATACTGAAAACACAAATTAGCTGCCTTCTCTGTTAAATCTACTTTAAAATTTTTCAAATAATATGAAATTACAGAAAGGTGACTTACAATAAAGAACTATCTTTCTTCCACTATACATAACTAGATATTTCATATTACATATAGATTTAACCTTACACTAGATATGAGGCAGATAGATATAGGAAAAGCCTATGACAAGAACTCTGCTTCCAAGAATTTGCAAGATACTTGAAGTGGAACAAATACACATGAAACAATGAATACAATAAACTATATATTAAAAATTAAAATATATGCAACAAATTATGAATACATGTATGTACATGTATGATTTTTGTACTGTATTTTTTCATTTGCTTAAAGAACTTTATCAATGGGGTATATAAAACATTTTCCCCCATTTTCTCATGAAGATTTTTATTTATCTGTTTCCTCCCATCAAAGGCAA
Source organism: Eonycteris spelaea (assembly GCA_003508835.1). Taxonomy (NCBI): domain Eukaryota; kingdom Metazoa; phylum Chordata; class Mammalia; order Chiroptera; family Pteropodidae; genus Eonycteris; species Eonycteris spelaea. The sequence continues at coordinate 8,415,074 of PUFA01000033.1, read as the reverse complement.
ACCTCCCATCTAGTTCTCATCTGCCAGTAGCTAAATGCACCTGTCATTCTCAACCCTTTTCTTTATAGGTCTACATAAAATTAATATGTATGTCTATTGATGGACAGAGAGAGAGAAGAGATCATCTGCAAAATATATTAGGGAAAAGTATAAAGAGGAAAATAAAACCCATAATTATTTTACAATTTATATTTTCTTTCTTTTCTTCCTGTCTTTATGTCCATGTACACATACCCTAAAAGTTGAGGGTACATTGTAATGTAATTTACATACATATTTTTAATTTAGTACAAATTACCTGAGGAAGGCATTTTCCTATTACATCAAAAATTCTTTACAAATGTGTTTCATTACTGGTTTTTATTATATTGTATATTATATATTTATAATATATTTATGAGATATTTATTCCAACCATTCTCCAATTGTTGGACATTACTCTGTCTTCCCTTTTTTGAGTATTATTATAAACAATGCCACAATGAAAAACTACTACCATAATGTTTATTATTTCTTTAAAATATATTCCCAGAAGTAAAATCACTAAGTAAAAAGGAAGGGATATTTTGGATGTTTCTTAGACATCTTGTCAAATTTCTTACCTGAAGAATTCTACCAATTTACATTCCCAATCCCAGAATGTAGTTTTCATTTGCTGTTCATTTTAGGAATTTAAAATGATACAAATTTAAGGGAAAAAAATATTTTAACTTACTTCAGAAGCCAAATTTAAATAACATTGTTTTAAATATTATTTCTTTGGTTAATTATCAGGTTGATATTTAGTTCTATATTTAAAAGCTTAATTGCCTGCTATTCACATGGATTGTGAGAGAGAGATTCCCATCCCAAGGTTATGTGGAAGACCAAACACACACCTGACACTGGACATGTGTGATCTGCAGCAGTTTATTAGCATACATGTGCAAAGCAGGAGGGAGCAGGACACGCATATGCAAGGCAGTGTGGGGGTTGCACACAGGTATAGAGTAAAATACCTGGAGTGTGAGAGGCAGGCTTTTTAGTATCCAAAGGTTAGAGTGCCCCCTGGTTCTCACAAGAAGATGTGATTGACTTGGTTGAATAATTCTGTGGACTGGCAGGAAACTGAAACCCACTTACTCAGGGATAAGCAGGAACCAGGAACCTTATCTGATACTGTTGATAAGGAGAGCTGTTTGGCAAGGGGACCTTATTCATTAGAGTAGGGAGGGGATTTTATGGTTAGGCCATTCAAGGTCCTCCTAATTTTACCATTTATTGAGGCAACACATAATGTCGAGTCAATTTTAGGCTTTAGATCGTAATTAGCACTGTTATTTCCTTTCAATGACATATCTATTTAATACACTGGAGAGTAGATTATTGCTATTTGGGTATTTTTGTTTTGTTTTGCTATGCTACAGAGTATATAATAAGAACAAAGGTAATGGCCAGATCATGATGAACTAAGTAGACAAATGAAGAGTCTCAATTTAATTTGATAGGCAGTATGGCCATCCTTGACAGCATGGAAAATATAGCTTCCTTTGTGAGTTTTTTTTAATTGTTTTGTTTGTTTCTAAGTTGAATTCTGAAAGAAGACTAACCATAATGAAAATGGTACACTAGTTTATTTTAAATAAGTTTGATTACCTTTTCCTGAGACTGCATTGCTATCCCCAAATAGAGTATAACAAATAAAGATACCTGAGGCAAGAATGGGGTGAGCTGCTCCATGTGATTTAGATAAAGTATGGCTAATACCCATTCCATATCTTCTAACATCATTTATGTGAACGTTTCATGAGAAAACTATTTTTTTCATATCAGTCCAAGTCTTAGAAAGTTAAAACAATTGTCATCTCTTCTGCTTCTCATGGAAGACAAGAAAAAGTGTAACTGTCACCTTGAGAACATGTGTGTAACCTAACTACTGGAACATCTGGAGAACTGAACAGATCCTGCAAAGTAGACCCTGACACCAAAATTTTTCTTTCCCCGTTCAGGATGGCTTTTTACTTCTTTAACAATGCAGTTATATGTGATATGATTCTCAGTATAAGCCTCTTGAATTATTTTTAGGAATTAACTAAGTGTAAAACTCTAGAAACAAAATAAAGTTCAGATTGAATTTCTTCTAAAATCACAATTTCTTCCTGGTAAATTTTAGTGAAATCCTGCATTCATTTCCTCAGTAACAGGAAACATTTATCATCAGGACTACTTCTATGTTAACATCGTCACTTCTGCTGACATCTGTCAGGACAAATATTGCTTGCACAGTTGTGTTCTCACTGAGGAAGTGACATTATAGGCTTTGCTTCTGATGGAATAAGTTAGCACATTTTTCTATGTACTCTTAATAAAATTAAATTAATTAATCGATTCTGTGAAGAGAGGATGAAGACATTCAAGATGTTCAACCTAAAGGAGAGAAGGATAAGTGATAATATTAATGTGAAACTTAAGGGTATAAGTGTAAAATGTACATGAATTGGCCGTGGAAAACTGGGCAATAAGAAATGATATTTAATTAAAGGAATGAGCATGTATATGATCTTATAGAATATTTTCTTGGCAATTAGAGCAATGAGTGAAAGTGTATAGAAAGAACAAGGATGTGGGAATCAAGAAAAAAAAGACACTAATCTTAACTTTTTTACATGCTGGACAACCTAGGCAAGTTTCTAACCTTTCTTAGTCTCACTTTATGTCCTGAAATAGTATGTATAGTACTTAACATGAAAAGTTGTAGAGAAAAAAAAAAAGAAACAGTTTAAGACACATAGAAGAAACTCTGGAAATGTTATCACTTTCTTTTTCTTCTCTCTCTGAATTCATTAGTACAATCATATGTTTTGAGATATTTGACAAAGTTTAATAACTCTAATATAACAGAAAATTAGGTGAAATAAATAAAAGCAATTCACTTTTTGTTTAAAGCATAATTTCACTGGACTGTTTGAATATTCTTAGCCTGGTAACCTAACAACATGTAACATTTTTGCTTATTCCAGGTAGTACGAATAATTTTTAATAGAGTAATGAAAATAACCAAAATAATTATATTAAAAAAACTCTTTGAAAACTATCCCGTGAATAATATAGGAAGATAGAAGCTATTGAGCTATATTGAATACTCCCTTCACAGTAGCTAATTGGTTTAAATGAGAACAAGTTTAACCTATAGTACAAAAATAATCTGGATAACTGGATTTTATTTATAACCCTAAAATGCTCAGCAAATTCAGGACTTTTTTCTTCAAAGCAGTTCCTCAACTCTTCCCCAAAATAGTGGTAATTATAATAATTATTATACTACCGGACTGTATGTTTGTTCTTTATATATTTACATATCAAGATATATAAGTATTAATCCAATTACTTATTCATTTAACAGCTATATATATATATGCAATACATATTTATAATATAAATGCTAAAATACATGAATAATATAAACTGTAATTCTAAAAAAGTAATGATTTTATTTTTGTAATGTTTGATAAAGACATAAAAAAGGCATAGAAATGTATTCATCGATAGAAAAATAGAAATTATATTGACAAAGCAAACATAATCTTTCCCAACTAATCAGTTACAGCTACACATTTAATCTACTGTATGATTTGTGGGCCACTTAAACCAGAAACGTTTCTCTCCTCAGTCTTGACTGAGAGATGCAATCTCCTGACTTTTTATTCTACCTTGGTAATCTCTCCTTTTAATGGTCTGATTGCAATCTCTTCCATCACTCTCCTCTCTACAACTGAATGAATGAAGAAAGGGCTGGATATGCTACTCTCAAACCCATCCTTTCTGATTCTCAACCAAGTACACACACTAACCAGATGGGAGATGCATGGCTAAGTCAATCATTTGTAATAAGATTGTGGGCACCATTCTGACTTTCCCACACATTAGGTGTTGCCTTGAGCACTTAACCTCACAAAGCTTCATTTTCCTCATAGAAGGTTTTTATTTGTTCTTTTGATTTTAAGATCCAATGAGTTAATGTAATTTTAAAGACATTTTCTAAACACAGAATGCAATATAAATCTATTTTTAACATTATCATTGATACATTAGCCCAACTTGGGGAAAACAGGCATTTGGGTTTCATCTTGTCTTTATTCATTCTCTTTGTTTATGAAGGGCAAAAGATTATTTTTTTTTTCATGGCATATTTCCCCTTCAGTCCTACCCTCTATCACTGCTCAATCACTGTGGTAATGTCAAAATACAAATGTTCCACAAGTTTTGCTACCGAGAGAATGTCCATATGTATTATGTGCACAGAAAACTCAAAATACAACTTTCATCTCTGTATTGATTTTATATTGATGTGTCACTAATTACCACAAGTTTAATGGCTTAACAATGCATATATATCTCACAGTTTTTATGGCTCAAGAATCTATGCATGGCTTAACTGGGGCAGGATCTCACAAGGCTGTAATCTGCATTAGCCAGGCTGTATTCTGTTCTGGAGCTGCATTCTGTTCCAAACTCACATGGTTGTTGGCTGAGTCCCTCCAAGTTGTGAGACTAAGTTCCTCGTTTTCTTGCTGGTTCTCAGCTGGTGGCCACTCTCAGCATCTAGAAACACTCCCCAGCCCCCATTCCTTGCCGTGTAGCCCTCTCACAGGCCTTCTTTCATGTGGCACTTTACTCCTTTAAGGCCAGCAGTGGTCTCATTCTAGCTGGCTAAGGTGGAGTCTTGTGTAATAGCACAGTAGTGACTATTACATCACCTTTATCAAATCTTATTGGGTAGAAACAAGTCACAAGTTCTACCTGTACTCAGAGGGAGTACAGGATGTGACTCATTGAGAGTCACAATAGTATATGTCTGCCACAATCTCCTATTATGTTTGGAAATTCAAAAGGAACACTTAACACTCAATTTTGAATTAGAATAGTATTATCTTTTAAGTAAAACAGACATTTATTTTGGAGAGCACATTATAGTTTTAGACTAATATGAAATTAAAGTATTTAATTTCCGATGACATTATAGGGTTACATAAGTGTCTCCTCCAATACAACAATTTTCTTTCTTAATGCACGTAGTACATGACCCCACACCCAGTCCTGGCCTGACAATAATAATATCAGTAGTTAACAAGTCACTGTTAAAGCCCTATCTATAAGCAGACCCTATCTTATAATTTTAAACATCTACCTTTATATAAATAATCATTTTATTTTAGACCTTAAGTATGGCTAAATGCAAAACTTGTTTTTATTTAGATGTAGTTGAAATATTATATTAGTTTCAAGTGTATAACATAATGATCCATAGTTGTATGTACTGGGAAATGGTCACCACAATAAATCTAATTAACATTTATCACCATGTTAGTTACAAAAGTTTTATTCTTATGACAAAAACTGTTACACTCTTAGCCACTTTAAATATACAATGTAATATTGATATAATCACCATGCTGTACATCCCCATGATTTATTAGTTTGTAATTGGAGGTTTGTACTTTTAACCCCCTTTCACTTATTTCCCACACCCCATACCCTCCCACCTCTGGCAATCACCAGTCTATTTTTTGTAATTATTAACTTGTTTTGGGTTTTGTTTTTTTTTGTTTGTTTTTGTTTGTTTTGTTTGGTTGGTTGGTTGGTTGGTTTTGGTTTTCTGGGGGCTTTATTAGAGTTCACATATATTAAGATAGGACGGTATTTTTTTTTCTCTGACTGACTTCTTTCTCTTAGCATAAAGCTTTAAAAGTTCATTCACGTTGTTGCAAATGACAAAATTTCCCTTTTTATGGCTGAATAGTATTCCATTATGTATACCGCATTTTCTTTCTCTATATCTGTTGATGAACTTAGTTTGCTTACATATCTTGGCTTTTGTAAATAATGCTGCAATGAATATGGGAGTGCATGTATCTTTTTGAATTAACATTTTCATTTTATTCAGATAAATATCCAGAAGTAAAATTGCTGGGTCATATGGTAATGCTACTTTAAATTTTTTGAGGAAACTCCATACTGTTTTATGTAATAGCTGCACCAGTTTACATTCCCATATACAGTGCACTAGGGTTCTCTTTACTCCACATCATCACCAACACTTGTTATTTGTTTTTTGATGATAGCCTGTTTGAACAGGTGGAGGTGATATTTCATTGTGTTTTGATTTTCATTTCCCTGATGATTAGTGATGCTGAGCAACTTTTATGTACCTATTGGCCATCTATACATCTTCTTCATAAAAAATGTCTATTCATATCCCTTGCCCATTTTTAATCAGGTTGTTTGATTTTTTGCTACCATATGAGTTCTTCATATATTTTGGACATTAACCCTTTATCAACTATTATTTGCATATATTGTATTTCATCAGTTGCCTTTTCATTTTTTTTTCCTTTGCTGTGCAGAAGTTTTTTAATTTGGTGTATTTTCACTTATTTTTCTTTTTTGCCTTTGCTGACAAATCCAAAATATCACTGCCAAGACTGATATCAAGGAGCTTATTGTTTGTTTTCTTCTAGGAGTTTTATGGTTTCAAGTCTTACATTCAAATTTTTAACCTATTTTGAGTGAATTTTGATCTATAAGATAAAGATCATTTCATTTTTTTGCATGTGACTGTCTAATTTTCCCAACACCATTTATTGATGAAACCACCTTTCCCCATTTATATTCATGGTTCCTTGTAAATTAATTGACCACATACGTGTGGGCTTATTTTTTTTACTCTATTCTGTTCCATTTATCTATATGTCAGTTTTCATGCCAATACCATGGTTTTGATTACCATAGCTCTATAATATTACTTGAAATTAGGGAGCATGATGCCTCCAGGAAATAAATTTGTTTTTAAGTTTGGACCTATCTTGTCCAATATGGTGTGAGTATAAATAGTATATCATACATGCTTTAAGCACTATGTAACATTTTTACTTTAACATTATTCTAACTAACATTACGTTAGAAAAGACAGGTGCGAACTTTCATTCATGGAAATGAGATAAAATGTTATCTTCAAACCTTTTATGTGTGTAAATGATACATGCCCAAAACTAGGAAAAAGGTCTATGACCATGCCACCCTGAACAAGCTTGATTCCATCTGATCTCAGAAGCTATATAGGATCAGGCCTGGTTAGTACTTAGATGGGAGAATACCTAGGAAAACCAGGTGCTATAGGCATTAAATACATACATACATACATACATACATACATACATACATACATACGTACATACATAAAAACTAGGAAAAAGGATGCTAAACAGCAATTGGATAGATTAGAAAAAAAGCTCATGGGAATAGCTGAGCTTGTAATTTGCATGCTCAGGTTTACAGTCAGATTAGATTTGGGATGAATATGTTATTGCCATTTTGATGTTACTGGAAACAGTCTTTGGATTGAAATGCCTAGTGTATTCATAAGAATGTTTGGTTTTTTTTGTATAATGTAGAAATTAGTGGGTGAGAGAGTATAAAAATAAACTTTCACAACCTAACTCAGGAGTATAATTAACATGTAAACTATAAAAATAGATTTAACTGAACTGTTCTTCAGGGACTTTTCCATTAGCCTTGTACTTCATTAGCATTAATATTTATATATATAATCTACCTTTTTCTTTAAACCAACCAATAACATGACCAAACTATATGATATATCTTTATTCTGTGATAACTTTATTATGGATAATAACCTTTATTAATTTAAAGACTGCTATTCATGATATGTTCACTGATAAACTTCTTTCCTTGATGCTTAGATATAGCATAGGATAGTGTTGAAATAAGTATTTTAATTTTGTACAAACTTAATTATTCTAATTATAACATCAAAACACTTTATGTATTATTTTAATGATGAAAATAAAAACATCCTTAGTAATACTTTAAAACACCACAGCTTTTAATGTAATGTTAATAAATATATAAAATTAGATTTAAACTGCAAATTTAAATGCAAATATAAAGGCATTTTTAGTATGCTCACATTTATTTTTTCAGTTTATTTTTTTATTTCAGCTCTTGAGGAATAATGGATTTATAATATTGTAAGATATATTAAGTGTACATCATGATGATTTGATTTATTAATACCTTGTGAAAGCAATCCCTCCATCTCGTTTATTAATGTATTCATCACCTCATATATTTATCTTTTTTTGCATGTGCAAGAATATCTGTTGCATTCTTTTAGCGAATATCAAGTATACAGTACAGCGTTAACAACTATAGTCGTGTTTTACCTCAGACCTTTTGCTAAAAGTTGGTACATTTACCAACCACTCCTTACTTCCCTCACCCCAAGCCTTTATCTTTCTCTGTCTGGCTTATTTCACTGAGCATAATGCCCTCAAGTTCCACCTAGTTTGTCCCAAATGTCAGGGTTTTCTTTTCCTCATGGCTGGATAATATTCCATTTTTATCTATCTATCTATCTATCTATCTATCTATCTATCTATCTATCTACTCTAACTTGTGAAATGTTTACCCCAATAAATCTAGTACCCATCTGAAACTATACATAGTTATTACAATATCATTGACTTTATTCCTTATGCTATACTTTACATTCCAATGACTATTTTTATAACTGGCATCATCTATCTATCTATCTATCTATCTATCTATCATCTATCTATATCACAACTTCTTTATCCATTTATCTATCCAAGGACATTTAGATTATTTTCATATCTAAGTGTCCTTGGATAGATAAATAGTGCTGCACCATTTTCATAGTGCTGCAATAAATATAGAGATGTGTATATCATACATCTTTTCAAATTAGTGTTTTCTATATATACATATTTTTTTTTCTTTTATTATTTTTTTGAATGGACTAGAAATGGGTGGATCAGGTGGGGTGAGGACCAGAGATAGAAACGATGAGTTATGAAGATGGGAGAGGGGAGAGTGGAAAAATTGGCTGCAGGAGTATAAGGAAACCTGGAAGAGGAGGGGGATGCAGTAGTTAGGAGCGACCAAAGTGGGAAGGGACAGGGGAATCGAGGTGGAAGCGTAGAGTAAAAGGCAAGTGGAAAAGTGCCATCAGGGAATCAATGGAGCTCTAGGGAGATGGGAGGACATGGCGGCAGCCAAGGGAAGGGAGAGCCCACAGCTGGGCCAGCCAAGACTAGTGTTTTCATATTCTTTAAATAAGTTCCTGGAGGAAGAATTGCTGGATCAAACGATAGCTCTCTCTCTCTCTCTCTCTCTCTCTCTCTCTCTCTCTCTCTCTCTCTTTTTTTTTTTTTTTTTGCAGGAACTTCCATATTGTTTTCTCTAGTGGCTTTACCAATTTACATTTCTACCAACAGTGCACAAGGTTTCCTTTTCTTCACACACTTGCCAATACTTGTCATTTCTGGGTTTTGGATAATAGCCATTCTAACAGATGTAGGTGATATCTCATGCAAATCAAAATACAATTTGCATATCCCTGATGATCATCATCTCTATATTGAACATCTTTTCATGTTGACCGTTTGTATATCTTTGAAAAAATGCTAATGCAGTTCCCCTGCCCATTTTTTAATCAGATTGTGTTTTGCTGTTGAGTTGTATGAGTTCTATATATATGAATATATACTTAATATTAACCCCTCATCAGAAATATAATATACAAATAGTTTTTCCCATACTATAAGTTGCCTTTACCTGTGGATGGTATCTTGTAAGTCCCATAGTCTATCTTTACTCTTTTTCATTCTTTTACTTTAAAAAAAGTTTTTAATTTTTCAATTATAATTGATTTACAATATTATATTAGTTTCAGGAGTACAACATAGTGATTAGACATTTGTATAACTTATGAAATGTTCACCCCAATAATTCTAGTACCATCTGAAACTTATTGTTATTATTATATTGTTATTATAGTTATTACAATATCATTGACTTTATTCCTTATGCTATACTTTACATTCCCATAACTATTTTTATAACTGGCAATTTGCTCATCTTAATCTATTCACTTTTTCACTCATCTCCTCAACCCCCTACTATCTGACAACCATCAAAATGTTCTCTGTATCTATGAATTTGTTTCTGTTTTGTTTGTTCACTTATTTGTTTTTTTTAGATTCCATATGTAAGTGAAGTCATATGATATTTGTCTTTCTCTGTCTGACATTTCACTTAGCATAATATCCTCTATGTCCATCCATGTTGTTGTAAATGGCAAGATTTCATTCTTTTTATAGTTGAGTAATATTCAATTGTACCTATGTACCACAACTTCTTTTTCCATTTGTCATACCAATGGACACTTTGGTTGCTTTCATATTTTGACTATTGTAAATAACACTGCATTGAACATAGGGATGCACATGTCTTTTTGAATTAATATTTTAGGCTTTTTGGATAAATATGCAGAGTACAATTGTGTGCCCTTTTTTGTCTCTTATTATAGCCTTCCATTTTCAGGAAATATCTTTTTCCATTCCTTTACTTTCAGTGTGTGTGTGTCTTTCAACCTGAAGTGGGTCTCTTGTAGACAGCATATGTATGGGTTTTATTTTCTTATCCATTCAGACATCCTATGTTTTTTCATTGGAACATTTAATCCATTTACATTTAAAGTAATTATTTATAGTTATGTAGCTATTGCTATTTTATTTTTCATAATTTTTTCCTTCTTAGAGAACTTTCTTTAACATTTTTTTGTAATTATAGTTTGGTAGTGATGAACTCCTTTAGTTTTTTTTTTTTTTTTTTTTTTTGTCTGAGAAGCTTTTTATCTGTCCTTCAGTTTTAAAAAAATAGCTTTGCTGGGTAGAATAATTTGGTTGTTGGTCCTTGCTTTATATCACTTGAATATTTCATTCCAATCTCTTCTGGCCTCCAAATTTTCTGTTGAGACATCAGCTGACAGTCTTATGGGAACTCTCTTATAAGTAATTAACTACTTTTTCTGTTTTTAAGATTCTCTCTTTTCTTTAACCTTTGGCATTTTAACTCAGATGTGTCTTGATGTGGGCCTCTTTGAGTTTATCTTGTTTGAGACTCTCTGTGGATCCTGGACTTGTATGTCTTCGTCCCTCACCAGGTTAGGGAAATTTTCTATCTATATTTTTTAAATAGGTTTTTAATTATTTGCTGTCTCTCTTCTGCATCTGGTACCCCTATAATGTGAATGTTGTTATGCTTGATGTCCCAGAGGTCTCTTAAACTATAGTCATTTTTTTTCATTCTTCTTTTTTCTGTTCTGATTGAGTATTGCTGCTACTTTATCTTCCAAATTTTTGATTGATTCTCTGCTTCATCTAATCTACTTTTAATCTCCTCCAGTGTATTCTTCATTTTAGTTATTGTAGTCTTCATTTCTGATTGGTTCCTTTTTATGTTTCCTACCTCCATTTCTAAGTTTCTTACCTTTTTGTTAAAATTCTCACTGAGTTCATCTACTCTTCCCCTAAGTTCATTGAGCATCCTTATAATCAATGTTTTGAATTCTGCATCTGATAGATTTCTTGTCTCCATTTTACTTAGTTCTTTTTCTGAATATTGTTCTATTCTTTCATTTGGAACATGCTTTTTTTTTCTCCTATATTGGCTCACTCCTTGTATTTGTTTCTATCTATTAGATAGATCTGCTACATCTCCTGATCTTGTTTGAGTGGTCTTATGTAGTAGGTATCCTGTAGGGCTCAATGGTACAGTCTCTCTGGTAACTGTATCTGAGTACTCCAGGTGTGTCCCTCATGTGGATTGTGTGTGTCTTCCTGTTGTAGTTGAGTCTTTATTGCTGCTATCAAGTCAGTGGGAAGAACTGAACCTCAGGCTAACTAGCTGTGCAGAATAGCCATGACTATAGCAGAGGAGTTGTTGTGCAGGGGCTAACTCCACAGAGCAGGATTTGCTTTAGTAGGGTGCCTGTTGAGTTCACCCGTTGCATGTGTCATTTGTGGAAGTGATTGGTGCTACGATATGGAATGAAGCTGGCCACCAGGTGTATTGGTTCTGGGGCCTTGAGGGCCTCTGATGTAGGTCAGGGTTAGCCACTGCCTATGACCAGCCCAGGCCACCTGGTATGAGCTACAAAGTGATCTGAACATGGTTGCCAGTTGTGCTGAGCTTGGAGGCACCTGGGAGAAGCTAAGTTGCAAACTGAGGCTGGATGCCAATAATACTAAGCTTGGGGGCACTTAGCAAGATACAGGGCATACTGAGGCCAGATACTGCTTGTTTAGCATTTGTGAACTTTTGAAAAATTTTAGAGAAGTCTGAACCATGAGCCAACACAGGCTGTCTGTATGGGGAAAAAAAAAAATCTATAGAAGCAGCTTAGGTGGACTTGCATGTTGGGTGATATGGGCGGTGGTTCTCAAAGAATCATGTGGGTGGGGCCAACAGTATCATCCAGGTTGATGAAGATTCAGACTTGTTGCCCATCTGTGCCTGCAGCCTGGGCAGGGGTAAAGGCTCAGCAAAGAAACAATGACTTCTACTAGCACTTCTGTTTGGGAGAAAGCTGGCCCTCTTCCTGAAGCCAGACAATTCAGTTCTTCTCTGAATGTCACTGATGCTTTTCAAGCTGCTACCCCAGTGCTGTAACTCAGAACAAGTATGTCAATGAGTAAATCCACGTACATGCCCTTTAAGAGGAATACCTGGGACTCTAGTAGCCTTCCATCTCACTCAGCCACAACCCCCACTGGTTTTCCAAGCCAGAAATTATGGGGACTTTTCCAACCTTGGACTGGAGAGCCTGGTGTGGGGCTGGCAACCCTTGCACCTGAGGGGGGCAACCTTCGCAGCCAAGAAATTCCTATTTTTTAACCACCACACCATGAGTGTAGAGCCTAAATATTCTGTCTCCACCCCTCCTACCAGTCTCAACTTGTCTTCTCCAGTATATCTTTAACTACAGGACTTCTGTTCAGCTCCTCTTCAGGCCGATCTCAATGATAGTTGTTCTATAGTTTAATGTGGTCTTGGGTGGATGCAAGCACAACGTCTACTCATTCTTTTCCTTTTTGCTCCTCTATTTGTATGAATTCCACTATTGTGTGTTCAGCTTTACTTATTCTTTTCTACTTCTCTAGTCTGTTGTTGAGACCCTCCTCTGTGATTTTGCAGTTCAGTTATTATATTATTTAGCTCTGGTATGTGCTTATATTTTCTATCGTTTTGTTGAAATTTTCACTTTGTTCATCCATTGATCTCCTAATGTTGCTGAGCATCATTATGACCATTATTTTGAATTTTTTTTCTAATAGATAACTTACCTCCATATCATTAAGGTCTGTTTCTGGAGGTGTATCTTGTTTAGCTTGGAACACATTTCTTTCCTGCTCTGTGTTGGTTTCTGTACCCAAATAAAACAGCCACCTCTCCCAGTCTTGATGGAATGGTCTCATGTAGGTGTTGAATATTATTATTTATCCTGGCCCAAGACCTTAGTTGTATTTCGAATCTGTGATTGCCCAAGCTTTCTTACTTATACTTAATGGCTCCCAGTAGTTTAGGATGTGCCAAAACCTGTTTTGATGTGGATATTATCTCATTCACCTGATGTGTAGGAGTCACTCAGTTAGTTTCTGGGTTTCTTTGAAAGGGAATTGCTCCACATTAACTGTAGATTTGGTATGTTCATGGGACGAGGTGAATTCAGGAGCCTCCTATTCTACCATTTGGACTGGAACTTTAAAACTAACTACATAATATATTTATCACATAAATTATAACATACATAGAGTCTTGAAAATATCAAATGCATTTTAAATTTTATCCTAAGGTTATTAATGTAATACTTTTCCTTAATGATTTTGCTATTTTTATCATTGAACTTCTCTTATTCCCTATATACTGTAAAGGACTTTTGAAATTTAGATTTCCCTGTAAGACTTTCTTAACCACATCTGTGCTTATATACTGTGAAATTATATAACTTTTGATAATCTCTTTGCTGGAGCTCCTGTGTTCTCTGTAGTAACATTGGCCTCTCTACTGTGCCATACTGTAACTCAAGAGCAAGATCAATGCATTTTTATGGAATATAACTGACAAAGCATTTTTAACAATGATTCTAGATGAAAGAGAAGCAGAGAAGCAAAGTTGTTATTGATAAAAATTTATCAAAATTTGAAAATGATAATATAAACATTACTTACCAAGGACCATTTAGATCTAAACATTTCAGTTAAATGTTAATTAATGTTTCATGAGTTTATTAACTCTTTTATTGAAATTCTACTTTTGGGATTTGAGCTGGGATTTGAGATTTTATTTTTATAAAAGCATTTTTGTTCATTTTATCCATGTTTAATACATAAAATATCAAATTGCAACTATTGAATGTTAAATACAATTTTAAAATTTTTATTTCTATGCTACTTTATTATACACATGAAAAACAATAGTAGCAACCACAGCAATATTAACAGTAGCACAGTAATTTTTGAAAATTTACTATGTGCCTGAAGTAGTACATATGTGTGTGTGTGTATATTCTCATTTCTCATAGTATTGTCATGACTTTATATTACTCCCATTTTACCAATAATGCTGAGGCTGATAAAGTATATGTAGAAAATGTTTTGAGTACTTGAATTCACTAGCGTAAGGTTGTATTTTACAAAATTAAATAATTGTGTTTTGCTACCTGTTAAGACAGATATAATTATAGTTTACTATCACCGATCCTTTAGTACAGGGTTTTAGAATGTGCTCAGTCACTAAAAATCAAATGTCCCTAAAGACCCAACTTAACTCTCAAGACATTTTCATCTATAGGATGAAATTATAATCACATTTTTAAAAATAGTAACATTCTAATTAATAGATTTTGAAGTTTTGCAACTGATTTTTTAGCTATACCTTTACAGGGTGTAACAATTCTATTTATAGCTTCTAATCATAAGACTGGATCATATGATATATAGTGCTGAAAATATTTTTCATGGGCAACATTTACACTCTAGTTTTAAGCTTAAAAATAAATAAGTAAGACTAATTCCCTGAGCACAATACTTTACCTTACTCTAGATTTCTCTCCTATACTCTAACATAAATTATGATGAGTTTGATTTAAGGCATGGTCTTGAACATATACCTTATCACTAAGGAAATCTCATGAATCATATTTTGGGATTTCAGACTAGCCATGACTTAAAATTGATGTGAATGTACTAACCACATTAGAAATTTAATATCTGTGTGGGTTTTTAAAAAATCTTTATCAAGTGATGAATTACAGCTTGTGAGTGGTTCAGCCATGGAAAGTGAAACCAAATCTTTGATTAAGAATCTATTTTTATTTGTTTACAGATACATTCCATGAAATAATCTTTTAATTACTTCCAGCTATTTTAAAATTCTCATTTTGTGATTTCTAAAATATCCTTAGTACACTCAAAACATAGGCTAAACTAATTTAATGAAGACTGGCAAAAATTTTCTTCATCTGCTACTCTTTAATACATTTATCTGATGTCTTACAATAGAATCATTCCTAGTGAATAATTAAAGGCTAATATCTAAGAACTCAACTAAGTCACTACTCAGACTTAGTTGAGACTAAATTATATACTAGATGATGTTCTGAATTCATTCAGTTATATTAAATTTGTGTATAAATTAATCTGACTAAGAATGATAACAGTGGACCAAGAAACTTGTGACAGAAATCTTCACAGTGGCACCAGAGAGAGTTAGTATTTTATTAAACTTTGGTCCCTTGGCAACTGAAGGAATTTAGAAGCATACAGCTAATTTGTTTTTGTTTTGAGGCTAAATCATCAGAACACTTAATCTGATGAAAAAGTAGATAGAGGGGGTCAGGTAGTAGAAAATTAGGGGAAGATAAGTGGAGGAAAAAGGGAAAGAGGAAAGGCGAGGAGAGGAGAGGATAGAAGAGAGAGGAGAAGAGAGGGCAGAAGAGAAAGAGAGAGGGAATTCATTTGAAACTATCACCTGGAAATAAGAAACCATATTTTACTAAAACATATCCCTACTTGATAAATGACAGAAAGGTTTCATAATTCAGTGCTACTACTTGTTGAATGTTTGAACTGTGTTGGTGCTGGATTTGGAAGAGAGATGGCTTTTAAAATTTGGAGATTTTGAAAGTTGAAATTGGTACTTTAATCACTGAATGGAATGCATTTTAATTTAAAGAGCTAATTAACTATATTTTCAATAAAGGAGAACAATTCTGCTTTTTAAAAATACTTTCATTTTAAAATCTCCTTGGCATTTGTAACAAAAATATATCTGCATATACTTACCAATTTTTAGCTTATTTAAAAAATATATAAACTTAAAATACCAATACTCCATTTCTATCTCAATTATATTTCTTATGATAATTATTCTCCATCTTTCTTTTTCATGTGGCTAATTACAGAAAAATCTGTTCTGTGGAATAAAGAACAGTTTACTCAGTTGTTCATCAGTCAAAAATAATTTTATTGTGCTTTGTAGTAAGTGCCATGTTAACGTACAGACTATATTATCTAATGAATTAAGGCTGAAAAAATGAATAATAATTCATGTTATAATTATGTTTTCACTTTATCAATTGTTTTCACTTAATTACTTGTATGTTTGAATTATAACTTCCCAATTTATGATAGCCATTACTACCTTTTTATAGGCAAAATTCTCCTCAGTTTCATAAGTAAATCATATGTTCAAGAGTTTCTTATACTGGGAACATTCTCATACAAAATGATTACAAAATATCTGTTCATAATAGACAAATCCTTAGTATATTGCTAAATATGGATGAATTAAAATTTTGTTAATATCAGGTTAATCATTATTGATCCTACCAAGATTCCAGAAAGTTCTATTTTATATAAACTATAATTGAAATCAGAATAATGTCCTTGTTACTGGTGTCCAGTTCTAATACACAGGTTGTAATTAACTTCTGCGTACCAAATCCCACTTTTTGTGCCTTATAACTTGTGACAACTGTTATCATTCTTTAAATTATTAATAATAATTTATTAATTGTTTAATACAGGTAATGGATTAGGAATTAGAATTGTGGGTGGTAAAGAAATCCCTGGACATAGTGGAGAAATTGGAGCCTATATTGCCAAGATTCTTCCTGGGGGATGTGCAGAACAGACAGGGAGACTTATAGAAGGTAAGAATAAAGATTTCAAAGTAAATTAAAATAAATGAACTCATAATAAGTATATATTAATTTAATATACACATTTTCTCTTCTTGTACTGCCTAGGAATACTTTTTCTTGTGGTTAATTGTGAAATTTTGATACAGTAATATAAAAGAAAATATATTCTCAACTGTATTTTTTTCAATTGTGTGTCCTTTTGGCAGTTGGTTTGCTATGGAATATCTTATTTAAGAAACTGTGATTAGTCAAGATTTTTTATTGACTGGGGCAATATTATTTTTAAAAACACCGGTTGTAGGAATTAATATTTCATAAATACCAAGAGAATTTATATTTAAATCATAAAAACATCAGATGATTCAGTACATGCTAATGTAAGTCAGGTCAACAAACTATGGACGATCCAAGGACCAAATCCATCTGCTGCCTGTTTCCATAAATATTGTTTTATTGGAGCATAGCCAGAGTCATTAATTTACATATTGAACATGAATCTATTTCCACAATAGCAGAACTGTATTCACAAAAGAGATTATATGGTCTACATAGCCTAAAAAAAAATGCTCTTTGACCCTTTACAGAAAAAATGTGCCAACTTCTGTACTAGTTACTGTCTTCGCCTCTTTACATCAGAAGCATTTTAAAATAATAAACTTTACAGATGTATCTAATGGCCCATAGAGTTTATATTTGATTAGTTTCTTTCAGTAAAATGGTACAGCTTGATTCAAAATGATAATTTTCACTTATTAATTCGATGATACAGTCATTTGCATTTTCTACATCCTAACATATAGTTTGCAAGTTTTCAGCAATACTGTTTATAAAGAGCATTATTTTTTATCATAAAATAGGTTCAACCTATCCTATTTATACTCTAAATAAATATTTATTTGAAAGTGTTTTTCAGCTTCCACCACCAACTCACTAAGATATGCTGCATACATCTCTAGAGCTTTGCATTCAGTGCTATCATGTTGATAGCTTGACTTGGAAATCATGAGAGGATTTACAACACTGAAATAAGCAAATACTGTAAATTAGGACATTTTTTTTGTTGTTTATTTGCTTCTTGGTTTGCAAAATGAGTTTACCAGGATATCACCAAATATGTACCTGAAAACACATTTTTAAAAATATCATAATGGTATTCACAAAACAGGGACAGTTGGAAGAGCTAGTCAGATAGCTAAATGAAGGACTATACTTTATGAGTATATAACAATTATGAGCAAATCATTGGATCTGTATGAGTTTTCTGAATGAATTCCATTCATCCCCAAGGCTATTCTTTCAGCATTGCAGTCTAGTTAAGATATAGAATGAGACCCATTTTTAAGAATAGGAGTGATATTATTGCTTTCATACTCCAAAAATAAATGAATATTCTATTTTATTTTAAAATAAAATTTGCAACAGTAACTAATTTGATAAAGATACTTGAATAATATAAATATTTCATATACTTCTTAGTATTTATACCATGGTAATTGGCAAATGCTATAAATCAAAATGATTTAAAACAATTTCTATGAAGCATACTATGATGAAGTAATATTCTTTGCACTTGATAGCTTATGTGGCCATTTTTAAGTTCATAAATTTAAATTAAAAATAGATATAAACTCATTCAAGAGAGAAATTGAATTGAAGCTAACATGACATTTGTGATTTTATAAACTCAAAGATTTCCCCTAAAGTTCTTATCTTTTTTCAAACTAGTAGTTTTGTAGTTTAAATTATTGGTTTAAGTGGGACATTATTAAATGCTATACACATATGATTTAAGATTTTATTTTTATTAATTACATCGTTTATTAATTTTTCCCAAAGTTTTGCCAAGATGCCAACCCAGGCCTTTCTATGATTAGAGTCCAATTCTTGCACAACTCACACATATGATTCATTATTAATGATTTCCAGCTTTGCTTTATTTTTCTTATAACATAGCTCTTTAATGCACATTTGGTAGTATTTATATTAGGTTCATGATGTTACCTTAACTGTCAATATTTAGATCCTGTTTTTGAAACATTAAATATTTTGAAGAGTAACTTTGACATATGATAAATCATTTACTTTCTCTCATCCATAAGGCTATATTTATGGTCTATGAAACCAGGCTAGAATGATAAATGTTCATTCTTTTTATGACCAGAGATGAATTGATTAGAAGGCCATCAGTCCAAATGTCTATTCACAAGCACTGCTGTGTTTAGACCAGTACATTTTCTAGATATGTGTGTGTTATATATTCTGTCATATGTATAGGTTTAATACATATGTATAATTTTTATCTATAAAAATATAAATTTTTATCTATCATTATGTTTTTCAGTTTTACATGATAGTCTTATTCAGAAACAATTTGACCAAGTCTATTCTTTTTTCTGTTTCCTGAAAATTTGTAATAATTATTATTGTAAAAATTATAGGCTACTTTCAAGAAATTAGATTTAAAAAATTTCTACTATTACTGTGTGTGTCATCCCTAAAGTAAAAAAAAAAAAAATACAATTAGAGAATGTTCCATTAATCAAAATTTTCATCAGCCTCAACGCTTAATAGATTATCAAAAAATTTCAAAGCGGTAGATTGGTTGAAACACAATGCTAATTTTTATGACTGATATGAGATATTTCTATAATAATAGAAATTTTAGTTTACTGTAGTTTGGGGTTTTTAAATTTTAAAAATTGTTTTCATGACTGTTAATTTAAAAAATGTACTTATTAAAGCAATAAAGATTGTTAATTTTCCACAGTTTGAGGTTAATTCTTTTCTAATAAAAAATTATACATATAGTATATGAATTGATAAATAGATGAATTATATGTTTATGTTTATAAGATTTAATTTCTACAACTGTATAATGAATTCCAGGTAGACATAGGAATTAATTTGATCTCTTCTATGTATATCATTCTGCATTTCTGAATAGAAAAGAATATAGACTGAGCCTTTACGATTCAAAATTGTCTTCCAGCTGATTTAAAACATGAATGATAATTGGTTGATTATAGAATTCTTAGATTATACTTTTTTCACTCCAGACTTTGAAGCTGTTGTTCAGAAATAGTTTGAGTCTACTTTTTTTTTTCTGTTTTGTCACTTCTATAATAAACTTTTCAGATTCATCATGGTCTGACATGTTAACACTCACAGGATTCCATGGCATAGACTCTTGATTTTTGTGAGAGCAAGAGTATTTTTCCAATTTCCTCTAGCTTTTTATTCTCTGGATTTATGCATTTGAAACATACTGACCAATCATGTAGGTTTTCTGATATTCGTAAGCCAAGTACTATTCTGAAAGTACTCATTTATGTAACTAACATTAAATGGAGGAGAAAAAAGCCAAGTGTCCTTTCTGAGTCATTGCTCTCGTTATTTTTTAAAAGAAGATTTTTATTCAACCTCTTTTTGAAAAATATTTCTGATCATAGCTGTCTTATTAAATAATGTAGAATGTTGTGTTTCAGAATACTGAAAATTAGTAATAATTATTATCACAAAAATCATAGGCTACACTCAAGAAATTAGTTTTAAAACATTTCTATTACCTTGCGTACCATCCCCTAAAATAAAAAAAAAAAAATACAGTTAGTGTTCCATTAATCAAAATTCGCTGAAGCTGTCTTTTAGTATTTCAACAATCTACAATAATTTTCTAAAAGAACTCAGGCAATTAGGTTCTTGAGGGGTCCAATTTTTTCAAATTCTTAAAATTTATTTCCCGAGAATATTTCCTAAACATTCTTAAATACACACTGGACAAAGAATGATATTTTCCTACCTTTATTTTTCTTTTTAATGCATAGGATCAGTCTTTGTTATGCTGAGAAAATGAAGACAAAAGATCTGGAGAACTAAACTACAAATCTAATTAAGTTTCTAAAGTACCATTTCTTGCTATTTGATTTAAGATTAAAATTGTAACAATTTTAGACTACTGGTGTCAGGACCATGAAATGGTCATCAATATTGGGGTTTTAAATGGTATCTAATATTTTCTCATTTTAGTCTTTGACATTATTACTTTGATTTGAAATAATTTGAATATCTAAAAGTATAGTCGAATATATGGGCTTTGAATTTACGTTTACAACTTCCCACTTTCGTTTTAAATCTTTATGCTTAAACAAACGATCATAAACTTTATTTATATTATAATATCAAAACAAAGTTCATATAGTCAGCACTTTAATGGCCTCAAAATTAAATGCTTCCTCTGTAATAAACTTACTTTTCTCTAGACTCTTTTACCTTGTGAAACTTACTGAATAGCATTACAATTTTAGGAAGTTTTGAATTCACATCATGCTTTACATTTTCTTTAAAAATAACTGTTTTGTATTCTTTATATATTCTTCTCAGACCAAAGTTTCAACCATCTTCAAATTTGGAGAGTCCATAATACAATTCTTATCATATCATGACAAGCACAGATTTTGTTCATGTCTCCTGACAAAGACCAGATTGAATTCTTCTTTGTGTTCCATACCATGTTGTGCATATATCTATTGAATCCCTTAACACTGAATTCTTTTTTTTCTGCATACTTAATGCTCAGTATAGTGCCTAATAAAATAAGGTTTTAAGCAATTTATGTAGAAATGAGTGATAAATAATCTCTTTTCGTTACAGGAATTTGATACTTATTAAGATGTCACTCCTCATAGGGTCGTGGGAAGCAAATAAAATGATACATGTAGTAACATGCTACAATTTGTAAAGAACCACATACACTTCAGACAGCATCAGTATATGTCAATATAACTTTTGATTATCTTTTCAGAAAAGATTTACAAAATAGAAACTATTTCCTCTAGGTACAGGTTCTTAAAACTTTGAGCTTAACTTCCCATAAATTTTCATAAATTTATTTGTTTTTTTTCCTTAATTTTTCCTTGCTTTGAATTTAAAATTTATTTCTCTGAAGTGGAGGTAGAGAATTGGATAATTATTGATAGAAAAAAAATAAAACTCTTCGATATGGAAAATGTAGTACCACCTCCCTGTGCAGTGGCAGAGTGTAAGAAAGGGATTTTTCTCTGGCAGTTCTGTGGTCCACAATCTCTCCAAGCATTGTGTTTGCTCTGCAGTAGAGACAGGATGAAGAGCATGAAACAGAGTTTTAAATTAGAAATTAAAATCTCAACTCAAAATAGCAAGTTCTATGTGAAAGTGTTAGCTGCCTGACACATCTGTTTCTAATTCATTTTCCCTTAGATAGTGAGTGTGTTTTGCTCTCAATCTTGTAAATTTTTACTGAGACAGCTGCGGCTGATTTCTTCATTACATGGTAAGCACAGAAAGTCAAGGTTTGATGTTTACTAATTCATTAAAAATGGACAAAATTTTTGTTAGTCTGAGACCCCTCTCCAGTCAGGAAATTTGCCTGGTAAGAGTCAGACAACTTATTTACACTTTTTATCTCCTCATGTATTGAGATGCCTAGCTCAACATTTCACATCTTCTGTTCCACCTTCCCTGGGAGTGGGGCAGGGGAACTTCCTCACATTTGTGTTTTGATGTATGCAATTTAACATTTAATCAAGTGTTGACTTGTAATTTCATTACAAATGTCAAATGTACAAAAAAAAAAAAACTGTAGGGAATATTATGACAAACAGCCATGTATCCACCATACTATTTTAAGTCTTAACATTTTGCCATATTTGTTTCATATTTTTAGGAGAGTACCTATAAATCGAATAAAGTACCTATAAATCAATTAAAGCCTCCCGTAATCACCTCTCCTCTCCCAAACCTTAGTACCCCAGAATAAACTACCAGATTTAATTTGAGGTTCTCTTTTACTTACTTTTCTTTATAATTTTATGCATGTATTCATAAATGGCATAAGGATACCTTTGCTTATTTATGAAATTTTATATAAATGATATACTGTGCATGTAGTTTTGCCACATTTTTAGTTATGTAAAGTTTATGAGATTTATCCAAATAATACATGTATCTCTAGTATTTATTTTAACTATGGGACAGAATTCTATTGTATGTCTCAACTATAGTTTAATTTAAACATTCTCTGATTATAAAGGTTACATGTGAAGTAATTTTTTTACTATTTGAAACTGCTATAATTAAGTTTTTGAAGGTCTTCTTGTGTACATGTGCATGAGTTCATTCTATAATACAAGCTAAATTTCTGGATTATAATGATTATCTTGTTAAATAACATAGGAGAATGTTGTGTGGTTTCTTTGATAATAGTTAGTTTTTCCAAATTGCTCTCCAAAATGTTATATTATTTTTATATTCATCAGTAGTAAATCAGTATTTTTGTTTCTCTACTTATTTATTCCTCTTTCTCTACATATTCTTTTTCAAATATAATTTGGATGGTCCCATTGTTTTTTTTTATTTATCTTTCCTTTAATAATGTTGAATATGATAATATTTTATTAATCTTGTTACCCCTTGGGTTTTCTCATCCGTAATTTGCCTATTATTTTGCTTATTCATTAATTGGATTATTTGTGTATTTTAAATTGAATTTAGAGAATCTTTACATATTGTAGGTATAATCCTTTGCCAAGTATGTAGTCTTGTGTTTTTAGTTCCCTTTTTTTTTACAGATGTTAAAATTTTAATAGTCAAATTTTTTATTTTGTTTCTATTAAGCTTTATGAATGTTTTATGTTGTTTAGGAAGTTCTCTATCCTGAAGTCTTAAAAATATTAGTTTCTTCTAAAACTTATGAAGTCGTATTCTTTATACATTGACCTGAGAGACATAAAAAGTTGTTTTTAATCTAGCTGTAGTTTGAGGAGAAATTTTAGATCACTTGCCTGTGCACCATTTATTGAATAGTGTGTCATAACTCCCACTGACCTATAATTCTCCATCAGTCCTATACTGATTTTTCATATACATGTGTGGTTCTTCTGAATTCTTTCTTCTAGCCTACTGATCTCTTTTGTCCATCCCTATATCAATATTACATCCTTTTAATTATATATTTATATTGTCCTGACGTGTGTAGATGGTTCTATCATATTGCCGTTCTTCAAAAACCCTCTTGGGACAATTCAATTTTTTCCCCAAAGATTCTATTTCCAAATAAGGTTAGTTATAGGCAACTGGGAGTTAGTGCTTCAACATATCTTTTTAAAAATATATTTTTTCCAATTACAGTTGACATACAATAGTCTATTGGTTTCAGGTATACAACACAGTGATTAGGTATTTACATAATTTAAAAAGTGATCACCCTGATAAATATTGTGCCCATCTGACACTATACAGAGTATTACAATATTATTGATTATATTCCCTATGCTATATTCTACATCCTCATGACATTTTGTAACTGCCAATGTGTACCGCTTAATCCCCACTCCCTTCACCTATCCACCCAACCAATAATGGCAATCATTAAAATGCTATGCATGAGCTCTGTTCTTTGTTTATCCTGTTCTCTAGATTCCACATAACAGTAAAATCATATAATTTGTCTTTCTCTGTCTAACTTACTCTCCTCAGCACAATATGCTCTAGGTCTATCCATGTTGCTGCAGATGGCAAGATTTGATTTTTTTTTTATGGCTGAATAATATTCCATTGTATATATGTACCACCTCTCCTTTATCCATTCATCCATTGATGGACACCTGAGCTTCCTCCATATCTTAGCTACTGTAAGTAATGCTGCAATGGACGTATGGATGCACCTATCCCTTCAAAGTAGTATTTTGGGTTCCTTCAGATAAAGTCCCAGAAATGGGATTACTGGGTCCTTCTTTGTCTCTTGTTACAGCCTTTGTTTTAAAGTCTATTTTGTCTGATGTAAGTATTGCTACCCCAGCTTTTTTTTCATTTCTATATTCATGAAATGTCTTTTTCCATACCTTTTAGTATGTGTGTCATTTGATCTGAAGTGAGTCTTTTGTCCACAGCATAGGCCAGGCATTTGTTTTTCTTATCCATTTTGCCACTCTGTGTCTTTTGATTAGAGCATGTAATCCATTTATATTTAAAGTTATTATTGATAGATATGTATTAATTACCATTTTGTATTCATATTTTGAATACAATTCTTATTCCTCTTCTACTCCCCCTCTTCCTCCTCCTTCTCCTCTTTCTCCTTCTTTTTCTTCCTCTCTTCCTCCTCCTCCTTCTTCCTTTTCTCCCTTTAACCTTTTTTGTAATACTGGTTTGGTGTTGATGAACTAACCCCTTTAGATTTTTATTGTTTGAGAAGCTCTTTTTCTTTTGATTCTTTGCTGGGTAGAGTTTTCTAGGTTGTAGGTCCTTGATTTTCATCACTTTGAAAATTTTGTGCCAGTCCCTTCTAGCCTGCAAAGTTTCCACTAAGAAGTCAGCTGACAGTCTTATGGAAACCCCCATGTAGGTAACTAACTACTTTTCTCTTACTGCTTTTAAGATTTTCTCTTTGTCTTTAATCTTTGACATTTTAATGATGTGTCTTGGTATGGGACTCTTTGGGTTCATCTTGTTTGGAATTCTCTATGCTTCATGGGCTTTTATATCCATTTCCTTGTCAGGTAGGGAAGATTTCTGTCATTATTTCTTTAAATAGGTTTCAATTCCTTACTCTCTCTGTTCTGCATCTGGTACCCCTATGAAGTGAATGTCATTAAGCTTGAGATTGTTCCAGAGGCCCTTAAACTATCCTCATTTTTTTTTTTAATTCTTTTTTTATTGCTGTTCTGACTGGGTGTTTTCTGCTACCTTATTTTCCAAATCGCTGACTCACTTCTCTGCTTCATCTCATCTACTTTTGATTCCCTCTCATCTATTCTTTATTTTAGTTATTGAATTCTTCATTTCTAATGAGTTCTTTTTATGTTTCTATATACATTTTTATTTTTCCTATATTTTTGTGAAGTTCTTGTGAAGATTATTGAGCATACTTATAACCAGAGTTTTGAAATATGCATCTGGCAGATCACTTTTGCTTAGTTATTTCTCTGGAGCTTTGTTCTGTTTTTCATTTGAGACGTATTTTTTGTCTCCTCATTATGGCTGCCTCCTTGTGTTTGTTTCTGTGTATTAAGTAGCGCAGTCTTAGTAGAGTGGCCTTATGTAGGAGGTGTGAGGCCCGTGGTACAGTCTCCCTAGTCACTTGAGCTGGGTGTCCAAGTTTGTCCCTTGTATGGGTTGTATATACCCTCTTCTTATAGTTTAGCCTTGGTTACCATTTACACATCAATGGGAGGGGTTGATCTCAGGCTGACTGTTTGTGAAGACTGGCTGTGACTACAGTGGAGAGCTGTTGCGCAGGGGCTCACCTGAGGAGAGAATTTGCTTTAGTAGTGCTCTGGTACCTGCCCAGTCTGCCTTTTTGGTGTGTCATTTGTGGTAGTGGTTGGTTAGTGCTCAGTTTGCTCTGAAGCTGGCCTCTGAGTGTGTGGTACTGGGAACTCTTTAGAGGGACTCTGTTGTAGGCCATTGCCTGTGCCCACCCAGGAACACTTTCTATGCTACAAAGTGATGTGCAGGTGGCTGCCACTTGTGCTGGGTTTGGAGGTGCCTGGGTAAGGCTAAGCGGCAAACTGAGGTTAGCTGCTGCTAGTGCCAGGTTCAGGACTGTTTAGCAGAGGTACTAAGCTAGCCAAGTCTAAATGCTGTTTGTTGGGAGTTTGTGAACTTTTAAGAGATTTTAGGAAAGTCTGCAGCATGAGCCAAAACAGACTATTTATATGGAAAATCTACTGGAAGCTTCTTGGGTGGGCCCAACAGTTGGGTGGAGTGAGCTTTCAGGGCATCATTAAGGGTTGGAGAATGGTGTTAGCCAGGTTGATGGAGACTCAGATATGGCAACCACCTATGTATGTACACTGTATCTGACTATATCTTGACCAGAAATCTCTGGAACAGTTCTTGACCTATACATATACATTCTAGAATTAGCTTGTCAGTTTTCAGGAAAGTCGTTGTTGAAATTTGTTGGTGATTATACTTAAGGTATAAATTAATTCGGAAAGAAAAATATTTATTTTTAAAGACATGACTTATTGAGTCATGTTTATTTGAGTTTTCAATGGGTTCATAATACTGGACCTTTAGTTCTACCTAAATATTTAATTATTGTATTCTGAATCAATACAACAAACTTAGAATATTTGAAAAATTAACATATAGCAAACATTAAACTTATAAATATTACAAATAAAATAAAATTTTGTTTAGGAAATTTAATGGACCAATTGTAATCCTTTATGTATATTACATCAATTCTAAACTTTATTTAATCACTGGATTTTTAAAATTTTTCTCCAAATAATTTTTCCCAGTGTTGTATGTTATAACATAATAATTGTGAAATATATTGCTGGCATCATACTTTAAATTTTTTTTAATTTTTACAAGAGAACAGTAAATCCATAAGAGCTAAACATCTTTTAGCCAATGAACCCAAACCAATTATTTGTTTATGTTGATAGGTTGTCCAACTGGAAGTTAATTTAATCACATTTTGAAAATAATTTGTATCTATAGTATTATTTTTATTCACAATTAAATCAAGTTTGGAAAATTTCTGGATGGCTAAGATAGAAATATAAGATTTGAATACATCTTCAAGAATCTTTTAAATAAATCAGTCAGAAAATAGAACAAGAGAGCAAAAAGTTAAAGCCAATGATACCAGTGTTGCTGGTGGATTTAGCCAGAGTATATGGAAAGTTAGCTTCTCCAAGCTTTTTAGGCCTGTAAAGAATGAGTTCATTCTTGTTTGTTCATATGCTGTTCTGTGAGGAAATGTAATTGTGTCATAAATTCTAATTGATGTATATTTTTTAATTTGTTGTGTCAATGTAAGTGATAATGGTTCATCTAGCTTGCTCTTCTTAAAGATGAACTGACAGGGTTTCTGGCAAGACAACGCAGTTGGATTTATGGTTGAGAATCGGTGATTGGAGTGAAGGTGAAGTTAGCTGTTTTTGGAGTGGTGGTTTTGATTTTAGAAGTTAGCCTTTGAAACTCCCTGTCATGAAGAAGTCTATGGTAGAAGAGCTATTTCCAGTAGCACTATCAGAAGACACACTCCTGTGTAACTTAGGGAAGAATGTTCCTAGGCAAGAAAGTCTCTATTTCTGCTTATGCTTTTTTGGCATATGTTACAGATGACATGGCAGAGATCAAGGTTGGCGATCAAGAAAAACACCACACAGATGAGTGAGCTTCCTTGTTCTTGTTCCAGGGGGATTACCAGGTACGGATTGGTGATTAGCATGAGATTTCTCAAATTTCCTGCAAGCTGGTATGTCAGGTACACATCACATGAGATCATATTTTATGTTGATATAGATTTTCTAATAAATATTCAGGGAATTATCTTCTGGGAAGAAAAATATAAATTTTGGTTACCTGGACTGGTAGGTTATTCTATATTATTTTTAAGATGCACAGTCATACTTACCTTGTCAGGATTTTAATTATTAACTATATTGTCAAGACAAAGTAAGATGTTTCTCTTCTTTATTGATTTATTTTAAAATTTATCAGAATAAAATTATGTTTGAGTCATAATTTTTCTGATAAGGACATCAAGAAAACTAAATAATTGCCCTATTTTACACACTTTTAGGATGTAGAATATTCCAAAATCTAATTAGACTGCTTTTATCAACAAGGGTGACATACCTTGAAATATTTATATATGTTCCAGTTATACTGCTTCTGTACTTAATTTCTGGATTTGTCTAATCAGTAAGACATAGAACAGGGTGTGGTTCTTTTGAAGCAAGGATACTGAGCTCTCTCTATTTAATATCTGTATCAAATTTTCAAACTGCCAGTATGTTGGTATTTTTATATATAGAGAAAAATGTTTTTAGAGTCAGACATATCAAGATTTAAATTCAGATCTGGTACTTATTGCCTGCATAATTGTTTAACTTTGGTATCTTGGTGTTCTCTGGAAATAGGGATAATAATCGTTTTTGCAAAATTATTACCAGATTTAGTAATAATGTTTCAGAACCTTGTAATATAGTGTTTGACACAGTGTTTTACATAAACAGTGAAAAGACTGTGTTTACCTTCTCTTTGGAGATCTTCAGTGGTAGAAAGAATATTTGCTATAATTAGCTTGAATTCTGTATCCCATGATCAGGTCTGAGTTCTGAACTATAGGTACATAGAATCTTCCTAATGGAAAAAGTGCCAGACTTAGAATCAGAAGACAATGGCTTAATGCCTTTTTCATGACTTTACTTATATTCTCTCAGTCTCCTTTTATCCATCTGCAATCAAGAGGTTTTAACCTATCTCACAGAGTTAACAGTGAGTGCGAATGGAGCTGATGCATTTTGTATGCTTTGTTAACTATAAAGCACTAGACTAGCTGTAGAAGCTTCTTTAACAATAGATATTTCGATAGATGACATTGATCTTATAAAATTCAGGCTTTCTGTAAGGGAATATTTTAACTGATAGGTATCTGCTATACTGGTATATTTTAAATATCAGACTTGAATAAATAAAACAATATATATTATAATGCTTGAAGAGATTAAGCCCTTTGTCATGTACCTGTATCACTTCCTAACTGTAAAATCATAGTTTTGGCTAATCTTTTAAAAGACTTCTAAAATTTCTTCTTATCAACAATTTGTTAATCAGTAAACCTTATGCTGCAATTAAATCTATGGACATGCAAACAATGAATATCTGTTTATATACCTTTCATGGTTTGTTAGTCACTGAAAATACACCTTGTTAGTGAAAAGAACTGTGGTGTAAGTGTCAGACATCTGGTCCCCTGTGTCTGATTAATCTTTCTCATCAACTCTTTTGTATGTGACTTGACAAATCACAAAAACTCAATAGATTTCCAGTGTTAAATGTAGGGGATCCTCCACAAGACTCTTCTATAATGCATACTTATTAGACACTGTACCTACTAAAGAGTTGTGGAGAAGAGATTGAACTTTGAGAAGAAACATATAGGTAAAGGGTTAGAAGGGGAAGGTGAGCCATGATAGGTTGGTTATATTACATAACAGAATTCAAGCACTAGAATCAAGAAATGTGAGGCTAATTACATGGGATATAAAAGAAGAAATGAAATCAGGATAGATGTCATTATTAGTCATTATTATGACAATAATAAAACTTGTCTCAGGTCTCCTCCATCACTTGTACTGGCCATTACCATGATTCAGGAAGTTCTATGAAATATGTGATGTTTTCAGTGTTCATCAGCATTTTAACATTTGTAATTTCTTGTGATCTTTTGTCCTTGTAACAAATATTTACTTCTAAGTTTTTATTCTTAATTATATATTTTTATTTATAATTTTATATATTTTTATCTTAAAATTGTATGATTCAGGCCTTACAAAACTTGAATTCATCCCTGCTTTAGATGTTATTTCTTTTTGAGGAAAAAACATTAAGTACTAACAGAATTCTAGGAAGCTACTGGTATACAATAGTAATATGCTGAAAAGACAGATGGAGGTGATAAACAGGGAGTTCAGAGAAAAGACTGTTGTGAAGGAATAAAGGTGAGAATACTAGGAATATTGGAAATAATGAAGAATGTAAATAGATGAATTATTCACTAACTACTCTGTACCAGTGTATCCTATAATGGTATAGAATGATAGGATTCTGTCTTGCTTTTAAGGTATCTACAGCCTAGAAAGGCAAAGACTTAAGGTGTTCATTTTGGAGGAAAAGTTAGATCAGGGTCTGAATGAATAAAGTATAAACTAAATCTGAAGAACTAGGGAAGATACTTTTAAGGAAATAAAACCCTTTTCTTTACTGACTTTTTTTTGGTGTGGGAGTGACAAATGTTTTTTTAGTTTCAGTGAGACAAATATAGAAATGCAGAATATATTGGTTGATTTTGCATGTATTAGAACAAGTACCATAATTAGTGGAGTCTACAGATATGCCTCCTCTCATCCCAGAAAATTCCAGGTAACTTTCAGGTAATTTCTAAGAGCAGGCTGCAAGCTCCCCAGAGCAACAAACTGTGCAGGAGCTAAATCAGATCTTGCTAGACTTTTTATTTATTCCATTTGTAAATTTTTAAGATAGTTCAACATAGTGATGGAGTATTACTATGTTCCAGATATAGTGATGAGAACTGCACCAGAAAGACCAGTCTACAAAAATACAGGTTTTCACTTTAGCACTCAATAAATTTAGACTAAATTACACTGAGAGTATAGAAAAAAAATTTTTTTAAATTTCTCTTAGGCTATTTTAATTTTCTTTTACTCTCTGCTCTTTCCTAGATCCTCATCACTGTCAGTTATGGCACTTGAGTTTGCTGAGTGCTATCACTGATCCATTTATTCCTTCTATAATTTTGTTTAGGTGCATGCTATATAGAGCAATCACTTGTGGCCCTGTGGGGACATAGAGAAAACATGGGCCTTACATTCTAGTAGGTGAGAAAGAAGATAACTGTTATTTGTAAATATTACATGTTAAATGGTAATATGTGCTATGGTGAAAAATATAACAAGGAGGGTTGACGCAGTAAGTAGGAGGGTGGGGTTGCAGTTTTAGATGGGGTGGTCAGGGAAAGCCTTACTGAGAAGGCAACAATTGAGTAAAGCCCCCAAGAGAGGAAGGGGTGAGCCAGAAGTTGGCTATATTGTAGGCAGAGGTCTACGATGAAAGGGCAAAGACCTAGGGCAAGAGCATGCCTGGTGTGTGCTAGAAACAATAAGACAACAAGACCAGTGTGGCTTGAACTGAGTGAGCATGTGAGAGAGACGATAGTGGGAGTTTCAGTCAGAGAAGTAGCACAGGTAGAATCTTGGTCAGTATAAGGACTTCAGCTTTTTACTCATGTTAAATGGGAAGTCATTGGGCTGACACAGCTGAATGATGTTTAAATAGGATCATTCTGGCTGCTAGAACAAGAATAGTTTGAGTGAGTAAAGAGTAGAAAGAAGAGCTATTAGGAAGCTGTAGAGATAACCCAGATGAGATGTGGTTCTTCACATCAAGGTGGGAACAGGAGACATGTGATAAATGATTATATGATGTCATGTATATATACATATATATGCACATACACATATATCCTATATACACACATATGTATATATAAGTATATACTATATATACATATATATTATATGATATCCTCTACATAAATGTATATATATACATATATGTATATAAATTATACAGTACAACATGTATGTTAAATGGTGGCTCAATGGAAATGACCTTAATATGTTCATAGAGAGTAAAACATGAAAGAGACTTATATTAACTTGCTAAAAGTGGGAATGACAAAGGGAGAAAAAGACATACACCCTCTCCAAACTGCAGAATGTCATTAAAATAACAATTGATTAATATAAACCTTTCCTCTTATGTTTTATATTATCAAATGATTAAGCCCAAGTTTAGTGTGACCTGCCAGACCTTTCATAAGTACACATACCCATTGAATTCATCTTTATTCATCCTCAGTCCCATTTCTTAGCTTTCCACCCACCAACCCTAATGGGGTTCTCTAATCTGGTTTATCTTCCGTTTACCTACTGTGAGCATTTATTCATGATGGTCCTACTCCTTAGTAGGAAAAATCATGTCAGAAATCATAACTGATTGATATTAGAAACAGAATCTAATCTTGTTTTTGATATGCACTGACTAAATATTTGTGAGCTCGATGTGGTTAATTTTATCATAATTAAATACATTCGTTTATATTGATTATACATGTAAATTTAAGATATTAGCTACAAAAGTAGCCAAATTTTATAATTAAATATTCCATGTATCTTCAACATAAAAGAAGCCCTTAATATGTCAATATTCCTGAACTTAAATGAGAAATCAGGAGACCTGGCTTTTTGAACTACCACTATATGATTTCTAATGATGAGGCTTCACATCTGAAAAAAATTGGGATAGTTACACTTACCCCTATCTATCTTACTGGTTTTCTGTAAAGATAAAAATGAAAAAAAAAGTGTGGCAAAATAACTTTGTAAAAAAAGAAGTTCCTTATTGGTGCTATTAACACAAGTGAAATGGGTCTAATTTTATTCATTTTAATTAAAAGAACTTCAAATAATCAAATGGTATACATATAAAAGTCCTTTATAATTCATCTAGAACACACTGCCATTTTTTATGGTTATAATCATGTTTGCTTATGAGATAGGAGAAATTATTTCTTTTTATGAATTTTAGAGAACTGAAGGGAAATGGTTCTCTATCAGTTGACAGATATTGCTGTTAACTGTTTTCTTCTTAAACAATTCTGGGTTGTATATATATTATTATATAATATAAATATATATGTGCATGTATATGTGTGTGTATATATATATGTACGTATAATTCTATTCACTAGAAATGATTGAGAACTTTTTGAATGGAATTCTACCACCTAATGACATTTGTTATTTATTGACAATCTATCAAGCTAAAGTGAATTATTTGCTAACTCTCCTTTGTGATTGTTACTTCTTATGAAGTAACAACACATAACTCATTTGATTTCTTTAAAGAAATTATTTCATAATGCATTTTATATCTTCTCTCAGAATGGTTATTGATTTTTTATTTGAAGTGACAACTCTAGTTTATTTATATCTGTCTTAAATGGTGAAAGAATTTATGCATTAAAATTTCACCCTTTTAATATTGGTTATATTATTCATAATCATACAATGTCTTTGGCTCAAAAATAAACAAAATATAAAAAGTTAACTTTTTATGCACAGCAGTTAACCATGTTATAATATTACTAGTGATGAGCATTTGGGTTATGATGAAAACACCTTCCTTCTTTGTCAAAAAAATTTATTTTCTTATACTGTAGATGAATATATTTGAATTTTCCTTGTGCTCTCAAATTTTGATTGGGAGATTTCTTTTCATAACTCTCCTTTTCATAAATATAATTTCTTTTTTGTCTGATTTTCCTCATGATTTAAAGTTACAGCTCAGTAATCAAAGCAAAGTTCTGCACATTTTATCTATCAAGTAATCTTATGAAATGAAATTTATATGGTCTTTATATATGCTCAGTGCAGATGATTATGATGATGATGATGATAATTTTGTCTGGTTCAGATAGCTTCTGTGTATATATTAAGAAACAGTTTTCCTAGTATAAAATGATGATATTTTAGGTTAAAATGTATTGTCTGAGTAGTGAAATTCATTTAAATAACATTTAAAAAAGGGAACAGTACAGAATACATGAATATCAAAAAGGTTAAGAACATAATTAAAGTTAAAATCCTTAATGATTCACTAGGGATACTCAAAGCAGAGAAGGCAACAGTTAACATTTTTCATGCATGGTTGTGTCATTTATCCTAGCTTCCTATGCCTATTCAATTAACTATGAATTTCTATATAATCATGAGAGCGCTATTAGTCTGTTACTGTTAGCTGCTCATGATAGTCTTCAGATTTGATGGTGTTAGTCTGTTAATATCACTTAATTAGAAATTCAATAGAAAACATTTATTCTGGGTATTTTAACAAAATAGATTGAGAAATTAAACTAAGAAAGCTTTAAAATTTATTAATTACAACCTACTTTGAAGATTATGATTACATTATATACCTATCATTGGATAATACCATGTTATATTACTTTCTTGGGAGCAATAAAATTTTTCTAATCTACCTATACCCCTTCTCCTGCCTCATTCATCATATTCTGTTTTAGTCTGTTTCAAATAACACATCTAAATACCACAAATGGTAGTCATAGAGTGACTCTGGCATCTATACCAATCCTTCCAGGAAATACTGGCCTGGAATACTAGATTATTTTAGTGGTCATAGTGATTAGAAACAGAATCGTATCATGATTATCTTCCTCAAGTTCAATCATAAATTATGGCTAATTATATTTCCCTTTTTACCTTAACTGTTTAAAAAGTTAAGGTAAAAATGAATTTGCAACACAAGAAATACATTACTTTTTTTCTTGTTAATCAAATTCTGATCTCTCCTTCACATTTTGATAAGAAATTGATGCACATTCATTATTTGATGTTTGCTGTCCCTTGAGCTTTAGGAATATTCCCAGTGAGGGCCTTACACATCCTAGAACACTGGGAGTTGATCCCCTGTGCATTGATCCACACCGTTGAGAGAGCCACATCCAAACCAGCACAGTTCTTGAAAGTAGATGCCTCTCTTAACTGTGACCAGTGTTCCTGAGAGTAGTTCTGTGTAGGTTGAAAGCTACAAAATCTAGTGTCAACTTTTCTAATGGTACCATACAGAAAAATTTTTTGAGGTAATGCCATTTTCCCTGAACCATATGAGCAAGCAGGGTGGTGATCCCTACTATCTTTGCAACCTCCAACCACCATGTTTGGGGATATAGTCTTCCTAGAACTGACTGTTCACCTCCTATTCCTTTCATTCATCCTACATTCTTTTCTTTCTTTCTTTACTTTTTTTTTTCAATGTAGTCAGTATTCTTAACATGAGATCTAAAATCTTCACAGACTTTTAAGTGTACAATACAATATTGTTATCTACAGGCACAACGTTGTTTATCAGATATCTAAAATTTATTTGTTTTGCATAACTGAAATTTTGTGCAAGTTGATTAGAAACTATTTCCCCCTCCCACAGCCCCTGGCAACCACCATTCTATTCTTCACTTCTGAGTTTAACTGTTTTAGATAATTTATATAAATGGAATCATGCAATATTTGTCCTTCTATGACTGGATTATATTACTTAGAAATATGTCCTCAGTGTTCATTCATGTGGTCTTATATTACTAGATTTCCTCCTTTTTAAAGGCTGAATAATACTTCATTGTATGTATAAACTTCAGTTGCTTTTCTTTTTATCCATCAATGGATATTTAGGTTATTTCCACATTTTTGGCTGTTGTTTATAACACTGCAATAAACAAGAAATGATGCTACTATCTCTTCAAGTTCCTGATTTTAATTATTTTGGCTAAATACCCAGAAATGGAATTGCTACATCATGTGCTAATTCTATTTTAATTTTTAGGAAACTTAGTAATGTTTTAGTAGTGGCTACATCATATTGCATTATAACCAACAGAGTACAAGGGTTCCAATTTCTGAATCTCCTGCTATATCTTTGTGGTTTTGGCTTGCATTTCTCTAATCATTAATGACATTGAGCAATCCTTTCTTCGTTACTTTTCTTTCTCAGCAAAGTTCAGCATAATCTTCTGTCAGTGTGCCTATAGAAATGTAATATTTCCTTCTTTCCTAGAAATGGAGTAGAGAAAGAGATGAGAAATCTGATCAGTTTTTTTTTCATTCCTAATTGTCATTGTTTATCCACAATAAAATATCTCACAATAACTTTGTTTGTTCAATAACATCTTCAATTTTTGCAAGCCCAAGTCTTCAAATAATAATGTCATGTAAATAATTAATACAATTTCTCAATTATCTTTCCTTATAGTAATTAAAATAGCATTATAAATAACGCATGTGTTCTTTGTGATAGGTTTTACACATTCGAACACTGTTTATATGCAGGTGGTCTAATATGTAGATTAACTGGCATAAGCTGAATGAGGTTTCCTACTTACTGATACTAGCGCTGGCCTCTGAGACAGTTAAATGGAGTTTATATTTCTGCATACCATTAAATAACTGTGTTATGTTAGAAAGTCATATTACCTCATGTTTCATTTTTCTAATATGTTGTATAAATGACTGAAACTAGAGTATCTACAAGAATCTTGCCTGATTTATGAGTCTATAAAAGAGATGTGATTACATCCCGTGATTTGATTTATGTGATCCTTCTTCAGTGACCTATATATTATTGATCATTAATATTGCAAAATATGATAATTGATTTTCTTTACAATTGTTTACTTTATGATTGAAGCTAAACCAATTTCAGATCTGTGAGTGTAGAAGTCATTACTCTAAATACTTGAAATGTACTCAGACCTAGAAAGAAGTATGAATAAGCACAGGCAGTTCAACTGTAGTCTTTGATATTCTCAGATATTTTTATATTCAGAATGTGAAGTGCTCGCTTCAGCAGCACATATACTAAAATATGAGAATTTTTTAAATATGTAAATTAATTTTAAGAATTTATATACACAAGCTATTCTTTGATGATTTTAATTGTTTGTCTTCACAAAAGTATGAATGAAAGAAGCACAGAAATTGAATTGATCAAGATTATACACCAAATTAATGACAGTTTGGATATAGAACTTAATTTTTCTATTTAAAAATATATTGAAGTTGGATGATATTTCTCTAAAGAACTCTTGTAAATAGTCTGCCCAAGGATGGAAATAGAGTATATTATGGCATGTGCTTTTGCTTAACGATCTGTTTCATTTCTTTTAGACTTGAATCTATTCTCTTCTCTCTCTCTCTCTCTCTCTCTCTCTCTCTCTCTCTATATATATATATATATATATATATATATATACTATTAATGTAATAGTACTGAAATTTGGAAGAATATGTTTAATAGTACTGAAATTTGGAAGAATATGCATTGTGACATTTACATTAATTCTAATAGGTTTAATTCTATTACCTTTATAGGATGAAGAGAGGAAATTGTGACAAATCAAATGTTTTTTAAATATATATTTTAATAGAGTAAAATTTTGGTATTTTAGATTGAAAGCAACTTTGAGTTTAAATGGAGTTAGCAATAAATATTTTGTCTGCATGGCATATAAATTTAAACAAATTGAGATTTAAATTGCAGACTAAAAGTTCTAAGCCGAGTTAGCCAATCCAGGAACAAATGTAGCGATACTCAGAGAAGATAAACTAGGCAGGGAGATGCCATGGGAGCCCTGGAGAGCCAAAACCAGCCAGAAGAACTTTAACTGCCACTGAGGACAGTGAGAGGAAATGGGGAATGCAAAAAAGGAAATATTAGATGGCATGATTCCTATGCTTAAAAGTTTTAGTATATATGGCAAGAAAAGTTGTAGATAAAGATAATAATTTAAAACAATATGAAAATTTCAAGATTCTAAAATATTTGCTAAATTCTTCATATAAACCTACAGCTCAAAAATTGTATTTTCATCAATTGTAAACAGTTGTTTTTGTTTTTTATTCTGTCATAATCATAGTGTTCTCCACTATGGAATAAACTAAAACAGTGATCTAGCAAATATTCTTGAGGGAGCCAAGGATAATAGGTTAAGCAATTTGCTGAAGGTCACAACAGCTAGTAAATAACCAAGCTAAACATGAACACGATTTGATTATGGAGAAGAGAATGTATCATGAGTCAACTATCAGCAACATGCTGGTTCATAAAACACACTTCTGATATATAAAATATTTATCTTTTGAAAATAGTACATGTGATCCTTATTGAAAGACGGACAGATTTTAATTTTTAATGATAATTTCAGACATATACATACACACTGTTGTATTTTTAAAAGCATTATTAGAATTACTGAGTGAGAAAAACTGCATTTTATTGTACCCTTTTTTAGCTATTCAGACTCCCATTTTCATTAAAAGGAAATTTGGATTATCTTCTTTCCAGTGTATCTTGAGAGATAGTTCCTGGTTAATGAAAGTTGTAAGGTATTTCAAACCCCTGACTTATTCAGGTAGATTAGGGAAACAGGATTCTCTACAAATGTGTTAGGGAACCAATAGAGTAGGAACTGGAGAACGAGGAGGAGGAAAGCAGGTAGATGGAGACTGCTTCAATGAAAGTAGCTCTATTTTTACGTATTTTGTATACCGAGGCTCTTTTTTTAAGTTTTATTTGAATTATGAGTGAGTTTCAAGAATAAAAATAACAGTAATAATGACAATGACAAGAATGGTAATATTATGAGATTCGTTCTTCAACAAGATACTTTCTCACTTTAAGATTTTATACTTGTAGATGAGTTTCCTTAGGAAAATATATCTGGGTTTTGAATGTCTTATCATAATTGGGAGCATCTCCTTTGTCCTTTAAATAAGCAGGACACTATTCAAATACTAATTTTTCCCTTTTACCAAAGAATCCTTCCTTCCATTTTTTCCTTTTCCTTTTTTCCTTTCTTTCACTCTTTTTTCTCTTTCTTTCATGTTAATGTATAAATAGATTAAAATTGTAAAATATAAAAATATAATTAAAAATAATAAAATCCATTCACCTATATACATATTTTTCTTATATTGACTCTATCTCACTTGAAAATAAATGAGTAATATAACTGATGTATACAAGGTATTGGACCCCTGAAATTCAGTTGCAGAGTTTGCTTGCTATTTAGAAAACCAGAGGAGATGACTGATTTAACTGAGGCTTTGCTGCTGCTATTAGTTTATAAAGGATTTTTGAGAGTGGCTGTCCAAATTTAGTAAGTTAATCTATAGTCATAGTTAATATCGGTGGAGAAAATGGCTAAAATAAGAAATTATAAATAATATATACATAAGTATTTCAATGAAGTTTTGTTTTGTTTTGTTTACCCCAGCTGCATCAGACTCTCATTTCATAGCATACCAGCCTCATTTGTTCGTATAAGGTCCCCTCCTCTACATGTGTGTGTTTTTTTTGTTTATTCATTTATTAGCACATTCATTTCTTATATCTCATTTTTCCCATACATTCTTCCCTTGATGAACAACTGTTATAATTTATATGATGTCTATTATTTATTCTTAAAATGTATAATGTTAATATATGTGAATATCATTTTGATGTGCATAATGTAATTGCCCAATAGATCAGATCTGTTTCTCACTTGTTTTTACTTCCAAATGATTTTAAGATGGATTAACCTTTTGATGGTAACATCTGGTAGGGTCTGTTTCCTGCACTTTGTGGAATGTTTCTATTCTGAGCATTCACTGCACTCTCTTTGTCCATGGCTCCCAACACTGCCCCCTCTCCACAAACAGATACTCAAAAGAAGATTTCTGAGTCATAGTGTGTGCATGCAGTTAATTTAACAATGTTCTGTCACATTGCTTCCAGAGAGCTTGCACTTCTCTGCATTTCCATTAAAATAATTACATGTTTATAAATTGTAAATAAGCAGTTTTATTTTTCATGCTGACAGTATTCTCACATCATAGAGTGAGGATAAACCTAAACAACCATCTTGCGAGTATAATCTCCCTTGAAGTCAGGGTCCCCTAATCCCACATCCTGGTCAATGCACTATAGTATCTGGCTTTCAGACTTTTTGCAATATTACGAATTAAGTAAAACATCATTGTTTTAATTTGTGCTTTCTAATCACTGAGTCTGGACCTTTATATACTAATAACACTTCTGAATTTCCTTCTCTGTCAATCATCTTTCTTTGACTAAATGCCAAGATATTTCTGTTTTTTTTCTAGTAAAATATCATGTTTATTAATTTAGATGACAGCATAAAATATTAGCATATAACAGCACAAAGGTGGTGATTACAAAGATGATGAATGAATTATGCATTGTCTACCACATACAAAGTGTTAAAAAATGTCTGTGGAATAAATAAATGTCATGAGCTTTTATGTGATATGTTAGGATGTACAATAACCCATAAGACTTTGACTCAACTCAGTAATTTTAATCCATAGACGTTTTTGAAGTAATGGTAAATATTAAACAAAGAAATAACATACATGAAATTTAGTATTATAAAGATAAGAATAGCTTGTGCCAGTTTGAGAAGCAGACAAAATTAAGTAGTCTCAGAAATAATTAAAACACATTTGAGAATGTTTTGCATTGATTTTTTAGGATTAAAAAAATCACCTGATTGTCTCTCTCTTTTTTTTTTGTTTTTAATAATCTGTTAAATATAAGATTTTGAGCTATTGCACATTCAGCAAAAATTCAGATTATCTTAGTTTTCCTATTACAAGCTATTATAATAAGCACTTTCTAGGAATATAATTGCAGAATCATCTATACAATCTCAAACTTGAATAATTGATTAATATATATGTTGATATAATTTAATATAAAGAAATTATAAATGTTTGCTCATAATGCTAAATAATAGATTTAACCATTTATGTGTGCACTATTTCCAGGAATTATTTCTAAAACAAAGTCAGAATAAAAGTTATCTGAAGTTTGAATATGATTACATTCAAATTAATTAAATGATAAAATACTATTTTAGTGAACTTCCATGTATGATAATTTTCAACAATTTTTGCATGCATTTTTAAATAGTCTATAAAATTCTATAATTAACATATCTTTAAAATACTGTATTTAAAATCACATGATAGTTAATTCTCACCACTACTAAAACCAACTTATGAATTCATAAAGAGTATTTGTATATTCACTTGGTTATTTTAGTGGTTCTTATAGGATTTATAGGAAATTAGGTGATGGAAGGGGATGTGTTCTATAGTATCTGATACTCACATTGGAACCAAGAATAAAAGGATAAAGAACTGGCAAAATATTTCAAACTACATTACTGCTCCAATTCTGCTAGTGAAGGGACACAGCAGATCATGTAGGTCATGTCTCAGGTATATCTCGGTAAGACCCTAGTTATCTCTATATATTTTTTCAGCGATGTTATTAATGATTCTAAATATTTTTTTTCTTTTTTATGGATGAAGCATTTTTCATTTCATTGGATAATTATATTTTGGAAATTTGTCCCTTTATTTTAAATGTGAAAAATGAACAATAAATCCAACAGAAGCATTGTAAAGATTATGTAGCTATTACTTTTCATAGAATTTGCTCTTGCAAGAAAGTGACAATGCAATTTCTGATTTACAACACCATTAATTTGTTTCCATTCAAAATTATCTGTTCATAAATGTACTCTTTCCCTTGACTAAAAGAAAAAAAGTGTGTTTTTCAGTGTGCTTTTTTTTGGTACCAAATTTTTTTGGTGGTGTTACCACTGTTTTTTTATGTAATTTTCTCATTTTATGTGTACAACAGCCTGGGATTGTTGAAATAAACCTAAGGGCCATCTGAAGATAAAGTTTTCTTGGAGTAAGTTATAGAAAAGTCTTTCTTGTTTGTGTTATTGTGGGTATTTTTATGGACTTCTTTTGCCATTTCATTATACTAAAAACATTTCCTTCACTTGTTTGCAACTGGTAATATACCTTTTAATGTATATCAAAATCATCGAAACTTTTAAAGACTCAATCATGCCATGGTGAGAATTTCACGTTGAAACCAATGTTGAGCAACAGCAATTTTCACATAGCCATCTATGAAGCTCATTGAAAACCAATTGTTTGATAAGTATTTCTTTTATTTAATTATAGCCTCATATGGAATATAGGTATTTTTCTTAGGTAAAGCTGGTAGCATTCACAAATATAGCTACATAATTAGGACCATCTGATATGTGCCAAATAGTTGTCCCTAAATTATTTTGAAAGCTCGTAGAAAACAGACTAAAGAAACTAAATGTAAAATGTTGAAATATTAATTGTTACTACTTTTTTTGTATGAAAATTATCTTTCTAGGTAGAAAGGAAACATGAAATGTCCTGTAACCAGTCTCACAACATAATTTACAGGACCTAGTGCAAAATGAAAAT
Source organism: Eonycteris spelaea (assembly GCA_003508835.1). NCBI lineage: Eukaryota > Metazoa > Chordata > Mammalia > Chiroptera > Pteropodidae > Eonycteris > Eonycteris spelaea. The sequence continues at coordinate 8,372,522 of PUFA01000033.1, read as the reverse complement.
GTGGGGCTCTTTGGTCAAAGATTGTTAAGAATTTCAAGATAGCAACAACAAAGAATTAAACCAAGCATAGGACCCTTTTAAGCACAAGGCCTCGTCGTACTGCACAGGCCACACACACACCTATGAAGCTGCCCTCTCGGTAACGTTCCTGCTTCTACTCAGGAATGTCTTGTATTCAGTAAAGAAAAGACACGACATGAAAACCTGTTTTATTTGAGCAAAGTTCAAGCTATAACAGTTTTTTAAGGGGAACTTCACAACAAATCTTAAAGACATTTTTCTACCACTCCCATTCCATGATAGGATATGGAAATTTATACTCTTCTAGTTGCTGTTGCCCATCGGAAATTTATATTGGTAGTTATTATTTTTTATCTTACAAAAAATTAGTCTAAACAATATATGGTCAATAATGTTTTCTTTATAGCAGTGTGAACAAAATGCATGTGTTTGATAATTAATAGATTTTCAAAAATAACATTTTGCATATTGTATTACATACATTTTATGTGTTAAGGTAAGTTGATATAATCAAACTGCATACGGTTTTGCTATTAATGTTCCAGAGAACTTCGAACTGATATTTTCTGCAATGGTGTGCTGAGTTGGTTTTTCAGTGCAAAAAAATGATTTCTATGCCCTGTGGACCCAGACTAGAAATAGCATACATTTTTTTTATTTTATACCTGAATTTGTCTTTTTAGGGATGCAAGTATTGGAATGGAATGGAATTCCTTTAACTTCTAAAACATATGAAGAAGTGCAGAGTATCATTAGTCAACAAAGTGGGGAAGCAGAAATATGTGTAAGACTGTGAGTTTTTCCCCATCTTTTTGTTTCCATTTTTTGGCTATTCATGGCTCTTTTAATTTAAAATTGTTAAGGTGGAACCTTTGCCAGTCAGCAAGATTTTCTATAATTAAAAAATAAAGTGAATACAAGTTATAGATTTCTTGTGTTCAGAGTCAAAGCTAAAGCATAGAAAGAATCCAGCTAATTTTTTCTGATTGATTGATATTAACTCTCCCTTTTCATGCTTTGACTGAGACATGCTTCATTTAAATGAAAGCCTAAACCCATTTAGATTTCATGAATGTGTATAGTATTTCAAAATAAACTTACATTTAATCTATAAAGATTTCACCTTAAATAATCATTTTTATCAGCTGACTTTTAACAGCATTGCGAATATATATTTGGTTAGAAGGGTTAGCATGCTTTGAAATTGCTTTATATCATTAACCACTTCTCATTTACCTATTGAAAAAAAAATATTCAGGGTAGCTGGGGAAAAGGGCCTTTTGGTCTCAGGCTTCTTCAATTTCTTTCTTAATTTTTTTATTTTAAATTTTAGGGACCTCAACATGCTCTCTGATTCTGAAAATTCCCAGCACCTGGAACTTCATGAGCCAACAAAAGCCGGTAGGTGAAAGCAATCTGCTTTCAACTGTGAGTGAAGATGTAGGTATAGAATTGCAGATGCTCGTTTGCTTACAGTGGCGTTATGACCCAATAAACCCATCATAAATTAAAAATATGGTGAGTCAAAAATGCATTTAATACACCTAACCTACCCAACAGCATAGCTTAGGCTTACCTACCTCAAATGTTCTCAAAACACTTGCATTAGCCTACAGTTGGGCAAAATCAAACACAAAGCCTATTTTACGATAAAGTGTTAAAGAGCTCATGTAATTTGTTATGCATATTACTTTCCCACAATCATAAAGTTGAAAAATTATAAGTTGAACTATCTTAAGTTAGGGACTGTCTGTAGTTACAGAGGAAAATGTAGCTGTAGATGTAGATATAGAAACATAGGTATAGGCAAAAATGAAGTTATAGACTAATAGATATTTATATATTTACATAATCATAAACAAAATGAAAAGCATTGTAACTATTTTTTTAGCTTTCTGTGGAAACACATATTTGCCTGTTAGACCCATTTAAAAAAATCTATGAAATTCTCACTGTGTGAGTTCACATTTTTAATTCTTTAAAAGTAAATTCATCCTATCAAAGTAATCCATAGAGCCATTTATTTTTATCTTATATAATTTTTGGATAATACTTGATTCTTTTTAGCATAAATGGTTACTCCTGAACCTTTTGATTGCCTTTTATAATAAATAAAAATCAGCATGTAGTTTCATAAGTACATAATGAAGAGATTTAACTTTCATAGATAACATATATAGTCTACAAATTTAAATCAATTGTGAGATTTAAAATATCACTTATTTCATTGTTTTATAAAGGTATATTGAGCACTCCCTATGCTACAGCAACAGTAAACAGACTAAGGCCTGTAGAAACTTTAATACAACTATAAATGTGAATATACTCTCTGAAATTTCCCCCTTAGAGAAGATATATGTAAGATTTAGAGAAGAAAAAAATAGCTAACCATACAAATTAAATTCCAGTAAATAAAATAGAATAGTTTATCTTCATACAGTTCTCTATATAAAACACACACATACACATTAAACACATTTTTTGAAGATGTAATAGGTACCTCAGTTTCCCTCTGTAACAGCATTCTTTCACTCCTCTTTATTTAAGCCTTCCAGACTTCTTTAGGAGTAGATAGATACGTAAAGGTATAATATGTTTCTTTATTTTTTATATAGCTTGTTTCATAAGTGATATTTCAACTTCGTCATCTAGAACTCTAATAAATTCCAAGATATTAAGTACCTATGAAATTGAGAAATGTGTAAAGCCATTTTATTTTGTTGTAGTGGATAGAGCGAAATCCCCAGGGGTTGATCCTAAGCAATTGGCAGCGGAGCTTCAGAAGGTTTCACTACAGCAGTCACCACTAGTTCTGTCGTCTGTCGTTGAAAAAGGATCTCACGTGCATTCAGGTCCTACTTCAGCAGGATCCAGTTCTGTTCCTAGCCCTGGACAACCAGGGTCACCCTCCGTGAGCAAAAAGAAACACAGCAGCAGCAAGGTGAGAAGTGTTTGATGTGACCTCTAAGTTACTGTTTTCTACCTCCTAATTTAGACTAGGAGATAGGAAATACAGAATCAAAATGATATTGTTCTTGTGATTTCTCATGTCCAAATGATTATTGAAGCAAAAAAAATGTTTTTCCATTTCTGAGTCTGTAACTGATTCAAGATGTCAAGATTACGTACTTCTACATCTCAAAATATTTTAGCAGTTATTGTTATGATAAACTTGAAAAATGTGTCTGATATTTCTTATTTCCTGGCGTGTTTTTTTTTTCACTTTTGTTGCATAATTCTGGGCCTCCATGTGTATCAAATGTTAGCTTTCCATCCTTTTAAAGACATAAGATATACATTACATTAGATTGTATAACTTAAGGGTAAAAAGACACAGAGATAAAGAAAGTTTAGGATAATAAGAAAAAAGAAAGCCAGTCGTATGGTATTGCCATTTTGAATTGTAACCCTAATTCCATACTAATAAATTTTCTCTTGATGTATATCTTTATTTGGGACAAATGTTTCTAACACTTATATTTCAAAGATACTGAAGAATTAAAAGGAAACAGAACAATAATTGCTTAACTTTATAAAAGCAGATAAAAATGTAGTTTGTGATTTTTTCCTCATAGATTTGATTGTTAATAGAGAAATTTTCCTCATGGTCAATAAATATATTAGAAAAATATTATTTTGTTTAAACATGAATAAAGTATTTTCTTTATGTGGTGAGATATATGGGAAAGACAGAGTATTATTGGTAAATTGACTGGATTTCAGAATACAAAGTTTATTCTACTAAGTATATAAACACAGCATATCACCAAAAATCTCTTTTATTCAGAAGCCAACACAAAGGTAGGATGATTTTAATCATAGCATTATAAAATGACTTATTTTAAACTAAATATAGCAAGACTTCATGAAAATAATTCAAGGACAGTTAGACTCAATTTCGAAAAAAATTTTAACACAACTATATTTATAACATGCAATTATGTGTTAAGTTTGAAGAATTGCCTCAATGAGGCTCCCTGTCTTCTGAGTTACAGACTAATGGTTTTTTTCTCAACATTTCCACATAGAAGATAATTTCTTTCTCAATATCTCCACGTAGAAGACCTAAAGGCATGAGAAAATCTGCTAGCAAAATTTCCAAAGCAAGCCCATTATAGGTTCTACAAGTCTGTCATCTTGATATTTTTGATTTCAGCAATTGACATCACCATCCTCTCAAGAAATTTAAGAGCACAATTAACTCTTCTTTTCTCTTCATTTGCATTGTCTAATCAGTCACTGAATTCTAAGCCTGTGAATTCTAATTTTCTGATAAGCTTCTAGTAATTTTCTGTCTTCTCTGAACTCAGAATTTCCTTCAGCAAAGCATTTTTATATAACCAATGAAATAAGAGTAACAGGAAACCTTCTTGCATGAAGTCTTTCCATATTCTAATCCTTCCTAAAGTCAGAAGTATCCTTCCTTCTTTCTTCTCTCTCCAAAGTACCATATGTTTTATGCATCTCTTAGGACAATTTGTATCTTGATTTCGTTACTTGTTTGCTTATTTTACACCCCAGTTGGGCTGCAAGCTCCTTAAGAACCAAAAACCATTTCTTATATTTTCTCTACAGCCCCTAAGCACATAGTAGGTGGCTTGCACAGAATAGTAACAAAATAAATAAATATTGGGAATTAAAACATCAGTGGCACTTGTACAAAATTTAAAGTTTTATAATATTTTAACTTTGAGGGAAGTGATTAGAAGATGAAAACAGGTATTGGAGGATAAATATCAAGGAAATGATATTGACAAGTTTCATGGTATGTGGTAATTATCTTCTATGCCAAGAATGTGGCCTATGTAGTTTTTACAGTATTTTTGCTATAATAAAAAGTTATGGAGAAACATTGTCCATAACAGTAGCTGTTAGCAACATGTGAAATTAAGCACTTGAATGTGGCTAGTCCTCATTGAGATATGCAGTATATGTGAATAACATTCCAAATTTTGATGACTAAATATAAAACAATGTAAAATATCTTATTAAAATTTTATATTGATTTCATGGGGAAATAATGTTTTTAATAAATGGAGCTAAATAAAATATATTATTACAAATTAATTTTACCAACTCATTTATACAGTTTAAATATGACTATTAGTATATTTTAAATTACCTATGTGGCTCACATGATATTCCACTGGCCAGTGATGGTGTAGAGATTACTTAACTCTAAGTTTAATAGCAATAATAAAACCTGATTATTTTTGAGATATATGTATATAATATATATATTCTTAATTGAAATATATATTCACTAGATTCTAACACTCTTGAAGAAAGGAACTATTACCTACTCATCTTTTTTTGGCATTTATCTTCAACATTTAGCTGGTACAGAGTCTCTCAAAACATTTGCTGAATAAATAAATGTAATGATATTTCCTGACCTGTCAACATGTAGTATACATAAAAGGTAATACATTGAGTGTTTAAATCCAACAATGTTAAAAAAATTTATATTGAGAGATTATAGAAATGTTGAGTGACAGTCTGAAGCTTACATATCTCAGTCAGGTAACATATGTCCAAATATTATATGTTCTCTAGATAATTTAGAGAATTATAGTTTTAACTTTTTTGTATTTTCATTAGGTATGAGACTAAATATTAGATTACAAAATACTAATGTAATGAAATGTATCAAAACTAAAACATTTAAATTATAGTTAGCATAATTATACATTTAGGTATTTAGAATACATCTCTTAAACATTTTAAATGATTATTCATAAGTAATTATTAATCTATTAATATACTAATTTAAATGTTTGCTTCTGAATAAATGTAGGTAAAATATGAATCTAAATTAGTAAATAATTTTAAAAGACATGACTATTTTAAATTATTATTTTCCTTAAAGTAAATAAATATGAATTTTGTCTTCAAAATATTTATTTTGCTGCCTCAGGCCATTTTGTCTCTGAAATTCTAACCAAACTTTCTTCATTTTATCTTTCAAGTCTGAATAATTTCTTCCAAGTCATCATATAAATAAGTAATTCAACTAAAGTACTTATTATTTTATATATTCTTATGAAATAGATCCCTGATTTCTCAAACTCTGCTGGTCATGGAACCTTGATTTTCTCAGTATTTTTTTTCTATGGTGCCCAGAAGCACAAAAAATATCTAAAATAGTTTTATGTGTTAAATAATTAGGTACAAACAATTTAGTCAGTATTTATGTCCTAACATTTAGTAACCATTAGAAAAAATAATACACATAAAATGAAATAAAAATAATATGTTCATTACACTGTTGATAACTAAAATTACATATCAATGGGATATGATAGGCATTGTACAGCTATTCGAACTGTGGAATCAGATTGGACACTAACACTCTCATTTCCTGTTCCACACTGATCTCACTGATTTTCTTGCAGTACATTTTTTATCACCACAACATCAAAAAACAGTCTCACAAAGATATGACATCAATGTAAAAAAGGCAGTCAGCTCTAATCGTGAAATGTAACTATTTGTAGCTGGTAGTTTGCCCTGTATCCAACAGATACTGCTCATTTTCCTTTCATAATTTAAAATATTCTCTGTCCATGAGTTTCCTACCACACCCTCAACAACTAAAAATGGTCCAGAAGGTCATTCTCAGCATTAAATCTAGTTATGTATACATGATCATATGTCAAATAAACTACAACTGTTAAAAATAAAATGTTACCAATAATCACTTTTAACTTTTTTTGTCTTATTTTTGACTTTTTAATCACAGTTATTCCCCAACGTACTCACTAAAAGGATATCTGATTTTAGGAAACTCCACATCTTTTATTGAGATATAGTTTCAGGAACTTGTGTGGTCCTTCTTTTTCTAGATTCCGTTTTCTAAATATTAAAATAATTATTAAGTAAATAATTGGTTAATAACTAAGAGTTTATCCTTTGCAGCCAGAGCATAGTTTCAATGTTAATAAATGGCCATTCTTATAAATGAGCTGAATGAATAAGTGACATATGGCTTAGAAAATTTAACCCTTACTGAATAACTTTGCCATGATTACATAATTGTCTTCCTTAATTATTTCATGGAATAAGACCTGGAATATAGCCATCTTCTTTTGATTGCTCTCATTTCTAGAATAGAAATCTAAAGGGAAAGGTAGCAGAGCAACTGTATCTTTATCCTCCTCATATCATGGATCTTTCTTTTTTCAATTAATTATTAAAACAAGATTAAGATATGTACATGGGAAGATGGGGTCCTTATTTGTAGGGTAGCAAGCTGGCCTCCATTTTAGTAAATATCTCCCCATATTGATGACACATTGCCTGAAATTTTATTATAGATCTAGATTCCGGACATCATCTCTCCTTTTGTACAAATATTCCATTGAAACATAACAAGTCAGCAATCAGTCTTTTCTTCAGCACTATGAATCAATTTACCAGATCATATTCCTAACTTTTTAAGACTTTACTAACATAAGGAATTTATTAAGGAAATAAGAACTTATATAGAATAGCATGTAATTATAATTAAGGAGTGAAATACTAGGAAGTGATTGTCTTGTGATTTGCGCTAGATGGGAGCAGGGAGGGGCTGAGCACCCACAAAGCAGCACAAGGATGGACTTTTATAACTTCTGTCCCCTAGGCAACCATTGTATAAAAATAATTATCTTTTCAATTCCTCTATAAATCTTTAAAGGCTATAAATACTTAAATTGAACCAAAAGGTTGCATTTTCTTAAGTAATTGAAAATACATTACTGCAGGTATAAAATTATAGCTTCAGAACAAGCTTATCAAAATGAAAAGTAGATTTATCTATCTTATGAAATTAAACATGTATTGAGGAGTATAAGCAGACAATAATCCAAAACAGCCAAATGCATAAAATATGTTTTTCAAGCAGAACACTCTGACCAAATAGAGATTAATTTCAGAAGGATGTTGAAATGGTAAATTCTATGAAATGGTAAATTCTTTGAAGGGTTTATTCATTAATATAACATATGTTTTTAATATTACAGCCTACTGATGCAACAAAGGTTGTCTCTCATCCAATTACAGGGGAAATTCAGGTATGAATATTTTTTGTGTTTTTTAATCATCATATACCATCTTTTTGGGTTGCATTACCCTTGGTCTATAGAAGTTGTCAACACTGTTAGAACCTTTCCTGTTTTATAACACAGACTGTTAAGGAAAAACACAATTTCTTAAAATGATATTTTAATGCAAATATATTTTATAAAATCTAATTGTACCAAGGAATTCTATACTTTGAAATCTGCCTGATACCTTAGTAGTGTCAATAAGTTTTGTGCCTTAGTTTCTTGATACTTGTTGAATGTGTTTCAAACATGACAGATTTTCCTGGAAATTTGAAGATTTTTCTTTAAGAGTTTCTGGAGTCCAATACTATCCTCATCTCTTCCAATGGAAAACAATTGTTAAATAATTGCTGAACAATTCATGTAGAGCCATGTTTTTCATATCAGAGGACATAACCAATTTGTAATTTATAACATCAGTTTAGGGAATTTTTAACAGGAAAATAGAAGAAAAGTAGTGTAAATCACTCTTTTTTAGTCCTATGTATGAGTGTTTCTGTGTTTATGGATTATATCATAACATGTATTTCTTAACGTGGGACATAGTAAAAAACATTAGAAAAACTGTACTTTAGATGATACCAGAAAGTAGTTTAGGATAGCTAAGAAATGTCACGTGGAAAGAATTAACACAATATAAAATGATAACTATTTAAAGATAGTTTTAGATAAGGGAATGAGAACAGTAAGTGTTAGCTGTGTCTCCAACATATTCTAGAGGAAATTTTCATGAAGGACTTCACAAAGGATAGAGATTTGAACTAATTTGAGGATGGAGAAAAAGGAGTGTGTTCCTGGAAGAAGAAATTGTACACAGAAAGTTTCTGCTGCCAGAAACAAAATGTAATAAAATAAAGAGATCAGCTTTGCTGCAGTGAAATGTTCCTATAGAGATAAGTTAAGACTAAATTAAAAAGAACCTTGAACATAAGCCAAGGGAGAGTTAGCCCCCACATAATAGGAAAATCAGTAAATATTTTGGAGTACGAAAGAGGTTAATTGAAAGGAATATGTATAAAAAGTCACACAGTAGTGGCCTATAGGAAATATTATAAAAGGGAGGACACAGAAGTTAATTAAATGATTATTTAGGTACACACTAGTTAAAGCAGAGTAAAGTGTGAGGGTGGAAATAGAGAAAAGGTACAGCAGGTACGCACCTTACTAAGAAGGATCCAGCAGAATGGAGCCTGATAACCTAGGTGCTCTAGATCCTGCTGACTCATTGCTGTTTTCTACTTCTAGAAGGCCAGACCCTTATCTTTCTTCGCTTCATAAGCAGCAGAGAAAATGCTAGCTTTTCTGATTCATAATCCTTTATCTCTCTTGCTCTCTCGCTCTCTCATTTTTTTTTTTTTGAAACTCCTTGCTATGGACCAATATTTGCTGTTTCTTTTGGTTTGTTGTTCTTGTTGTTTGCTCTTATTTTCCTTCCCTTTGAGCAGTAATATTTGATTCTATAGTAGAAATGTACACTACTATATTCCTTCTTAACTCGAGATATTTTATATATATATATTGGGGGGGAGGATTTTCTTATGACCATGATTTCCTTTTTTTTTTTTTTTTTTTTAAGCAAAACCCTATTCCAAATGAAACACTATCTAGAAACACAAACAATGAATCTGGCAATGCTGCAGTAGTTCTGGTTGAGGATTGCTGGGGACATCTCATTACTGCCTTGGAAGTAACTTCTGAACAACTCTAAATGTTCTCTAAGACCATACAGAGTAAATTTTGAAAAGTACTGTCTTAGGGAAGCCTACATGTTTTCATTTCAATAAAAAAAATATTTGGTGCCTTCTCAGTTAAAACTGGACTTTAAGGCTAGCAGAGAAAAGAGAAAATGGAGAAAATCTCTCTTTTAAAATTTGGAAACTGATCTAAATCACAATGAAATCAATTTCAGAATAATTGTATCTTTCAGTACCTCGCTGTAGCATTACTGCAGCTCTGAACTTTCCACTTCTCCTCTGTCATTACGGCACTTTGTTTTGTTTCCCAATGCCTTCATCATGGTGAGACGGACTGGGCTTTTCTGTATTGGAAAAGCAATGAAGATTCCTATTCTGCCACAAAATATAACCAGATCAAAATTATGCTTAAATTAAAAATTATTTTAATTATGAAATTTAAATTAAGTTTGGTTCATCTAAATTATACCATTTTCAACATAACCATAGTATATCTGTTTTGTATGATTATAAAAATATGTTAGAATTTTTATTTATGGATTTTCCCCTTGAAATACAGATTCCTTTCTTTTTGTTATTTAATAAATAAAAAGAGCATCAAACAGAATTAAGTCTTATTCTAATGCCAAAAGATTTTTTCAATTTTGGAGAAAAATTAGTTAATTTAATTATTTTGAATTATGCAGGCTTCTCAAATATTAGAAATATAAATCTTTTATTATTAAATGACAATTTTACAACAGTCATTAAGCATCTATGAGTCAATGCCTCTTTCCTCTTCAGAATCTAAATTAAAAAACAATATTTTATCATCTTAATCTCTCATTCTGTTAGAAAAGCAGACATAGCAGAAAAAAACATCAGATAACATAGGAAGAGATGCATTTTATACATTCTTAAATATTCTTGCATTTCAGTACTGATAGCTTTCTTAAACTATGATTCCACTGACTGCTAATTATTTGGTGAAATGCAGAAGACATTTTCTAATAAATTTATCAACTAGTTAATTTATTTTCAGAATTTTGATAATTGTATTCATGAATGTTAAACATTTACAGTTTTCCTAAGAGCAAATATTTAGTTTAAACATGCAACTAGCATTCACTACATGATTTTTCTTGTAAATTAATTTTAGAAAGGCCAGGCCAGGACTTAACAGCGAAGAGAATGAACAGCATTTTTACTAGTAATTAACATGTGCCTGGGAGCTCCCAATTAAATTAGACATTAACTGGCCTGTTCAGTTTCAAATAAAATGAAAATGAGTTTTGATGCTTCCTATCAGAAGTGGTAAAGTATCGAATGGTAATATATGTTTTTTAAAATAAAAAAATAATAATAATATTCACCAAATATATTGCTGTCCCTTTAAGCTTCAAATCAACTATGATGTTGGAAATCTCATAATACATATTCTCCAAGCAAGAAACCTGGTCCCTCGAGACAACAATGGTTATTCTGACCCCTTTGTTAAAGTGTATCTTCTTCCAGGACGTGGGTAAGTAAAGAAACATCTTCTGAGTTTTAAACCTCCTGATTTAAAAAATAGCAATAGTAGTCTTTTAGTCTCTAATTTCAGAGATTAATATTCTTTTCATTAGTTTTACTCACATGTCATATTTATTTATTACAACTTGTAGATAAGGTAGAATTAAAATTTGTAAATTAAGCCTTAAGCGTTCTAGGAGAGCTACTGATCATAATAAAATGTGCCTCTATGAGACCACATCAGTACTTCAATTCTGGAAACCACTCTTGCTATGATCAATCAAATTGACTGTGAAATCATTTAAGGAATTATTTGTAGGAGATTTAAAGAATTACCTCACATTTCCAGATTTATTTACAAAACTAGTGTACTGCTTTATTTTATAGGACATGTGTATTATCCAACACATTAAGTATTCATTTAATGACTAGATGTATCCTTACTTATATGCATATTTCAAAAAAATTTAATACTATAAAATTAGAAAAAACAAGAGTAATATTTAAATGCTGACTTTGATAAATAAATGAAAATTATCTCTGAATCTCTTGTGTGATATATGAACTATTCATATAAAGCAAGTGTTCTTTGGAGATATTTAATTTTCACATAACAAATACAAATTGTTATGTTCTAATATATAAATCAGTACTCAATATGGTTTGAAAACAGTGATTTGGAGCTAACAGATCCTATATCTTATCTGAATAATTTATGTTAGCCAAATTAGCATAATGGAACCATAAGTAATCAAGAACTAGAGGTAAACTTTAAAGTTTTGGATTGGTAATTTGAGACTCTGGTTTATTTTTGTTCATTTTCATTTAACTTGAGGGGTGACATCCAAATGTTACATTTTACTTAGAAACTTAGTTGTTGTCCGTAAGTGGAAAGAATAGAAAGAATAGTATATTGGCCTACCACCTACCCATTACCCAGTTTCAACAATTACCACTTTTTAGGCAATCATGTTTTATTTTACCCTTACATGCTCTCTTTGTACAGATTATTTTAAAATATATGTCAATTATTATAACATTGTTCTGCAAATATTTTAGTATTTCTAAAAGATAACTCATTTAAAAAGTAATTATATCACATGTAATCATAGTAATTTTTAAAAATTTAACTAATTTATTAATTTCCCCAATTGCCTCATATTTTTCTAGTTGATTTGATGACCCATTGATATTTGTAGAACATTCTACCCATCAATAGTAGAATATATATACTATTCAAGTACATGTGGAAAATTCACCACAATAAACTATCTGGGCCATAGAAACAAGCCTCAACAAATTTAAAAGCATTAACATCATACAAAATATATTTTATGACTGTGGTTGGTTTGTTTGAACAGGTTCCAAATTAGAATTGCATCTGAATCTGCTATTTACTAATTATACCACCATGGGCAGGTCACCGATTCTTTGAGATTTAGTTTCCTTGTTGACATGAGAGAGCCAAGGTAGGCAGAGCTGTAATTTTAGTTTATCATGGAAATCAAATTAGATAATACTTAGAAATAATTTAGAAAATGCCAGATGATATATCAAATTCAATATACAGACTTTAATTTTATCCCACCCAATAATTATATTTAGAAACTTAGAATTTCTGATACTGTTCTAGTTTTAATTCATTGATTTCATTTATAGAGATTACCAACCAGCCATATAGTGCAGGAAAAAGAAGGTTTTTATTTTATGTTAATTGCTTTATATTTTTAAGTAGTTATAACTGTAATTTGGCTGCATGTTTTTAAAAAACATGGGTATAACAACAAACTGATAACTTCATTCTGTCTTTGATTTGGGTCATTACACCTTCAGTGTTATTTAATTGCAATACAACAGGATAAAGGGAAATCACTGCCAAGGGTAATTAACATTTGCTAATGAATGAAAATACAACACTCTCTTTTATTTTCTATTTTCTCTAATAATATCCTGGAGTATTACTTTTTTTAAACCATATGAGAATACCTGTATTTTATCTATTCCAGGACTATGCTTCAATTAGATTATTATAAACTTGAATAACCAGAAAGGGCAGGCAGATAACATGAATATGTCAGTCCAATCTGTGGCGAGTAACAGGGAAAGATGGGAACTATAGTGAAACGAAGAGTGAATGTCCCACCTAAAGCCATCATCATGTAATTTGTCCAACAAAATTTTCCTGTTTAATGGGATCTGGCCCCAAGGCAGTCAATATGCTACTCCGTTTCCTGGCCCTTTTATTAAATTACTCCTAATTACTGCAGTGACCAAGGCCTTAGGGTTTATTACACTGGTGAGGTATTATTTTCATTTTAGTTCTAAGATTATTTTCTGCCTCATGTCATTTGTATGTTATGGGATAGTTCTTCTAATTATTGTTCTCATATTTTCTTCCTTATTTCTGTTCCTAACTTTTTTCCTTCCTGTCTTTCCTATTCTCCTACTGTACCCTTCACTCTCGCTCTTGGAATCAATGCAGTCAAGTCATGGTTGTCCAGAATGCAAGGTAGAGTTGTTTTTTTTCCACAGTCAAGCTACACTGTAATATCTAGTTATATTTCTTGCCTTTTTGTGTACATTAACCTGCAGTTCAACTTGGGCTGTAATTTTTTTATTTTTCTACATGTTGGGCCTATTGAATTAGGCTAACAGCAAATCGTTTCAACCACAAAGTTACTAAATAGGTTTAGCAGATGTGTGCAAAAGAACATAGAAAAATAGAAAATATTAAAAACAAAGAAGAGTATCAATAAGGAAATATTACCCTACAATTAGATACAACTAAAGTTTTCATTTATAGTTTGTATATTAAAATTCATTTAACTTCTCATATGATAATCATAGCTTAAATTTTCTTAAGTCTTCTATTATAAATTTAAAAATCCAAAGTCATTTTTCAAAAGAAATTAACCGATCTGGGTGTCTAATACTAGTTGTGTATCTCTTCTTAAAGACAATACTTGTCCCTCACTTAGATCTTGATATTGAAATATTTCCATGCCTTTATACCTTCTTCACCACAAAATTATTGCTATGCAATATAGGATGCCATAATTGGCCTGCATTAGTGTTTTAACAACACAAAAGCATCCTTTGTTTGCCAATAATAGGAAATTGTTTTCTGTATTCGATAGAGTTTATAACATATTGCATCATTATATTGTCAGCTAATGCTATCTCTCATTATATAGCCAAAGACATTTCTTTGCACGTCTCATCACATTGTAAGTTAAATGGGTTATTTGGGGAGGAGAATCTTGTACATCCGTAGTAAGAGGGTAATGAGAATTTCAATCCCACCAAAATATTAATGGTGCAGGATTTGTATTTGTCAGTGACATTAAAATTTGACAGTTTTGCTAATTCTGACAAGATGTACCCTAAAGAGGTTTTTCTGACTTTCAAAGGCATAAATTTATTTAAATAGTTTAAAGAATAAGATTAGTCACCACAACCTTTATAATGCCCAAAAACTTTTTGTTTCCTTGCAGTCACGTAATTATGGCAAACAATTAACTATGATACTGTGAAAGGTTGCTTGTCATGACTGGCTCCCTCACCTCAGGATGCCATCCAGATCTCTCAGACTGACACAAGAAATTAGCCATTTCAAAGAGATAGTGTCATTTTAGAATAGACATTATCAACCACTTTATTCAGAACCTTCTTATCTTTTATTCAGAGAAACTGGGGGGAAATTGTCAGAATGACAATGGTTGTCTATATTTAATTTATAAGAGAACATGTTTTGTAAGTATAAATAATGGTTGAAATAGGCTGAGTTGTTTAGATTACAATTTAAAAGATCTAGAAGTCACTTTCCCATCGTATCTTTCATCTAGAAGTCATTTTTATCATCTCTTTGAGAACTGTCAGTGTGAGAAGGAAATACAATGACAAGGTACCGATATCCTAAATTAGGCTAAGGAGGACAAAGAGTAACGTCCTTAAAAGCATTTGTTTCAGTTTCAGCTGTGCTGTAGAAGTTGTGAGGTTTCTCTAAAACTATTTCTCTTCTGCCAAATAAAATTTATAATAAGCCCCCTTTTTGTGAAATAAATAGAGTAATATACCAAGAGTGATAAGCATAATGTCTGGCACATAAGCTCTGATAAATGGCAGTTGCTGTTATTTCTAGTAACATGTGTAATAAGTTTCATGTAGCAAATGGTCAGTTATATCTCCAAAAAAGAGATACAGAATGCTTGGGCTATTGAATTATACCAAATTATTTAACAATAACTATACTGAAAACCAAACTTTATTTTATTCAATAATAAAATGTATTACATTTGTCATTCTTAAAATTAAAAAAAAAAAACATCCTGTTAACTAATAAGCATTTCTATTATCTTCTTTCATTTCCTCTTCTCACCCCCTGATCAGTATATTCATAAGCTCCAAAAGCTCAAAGTACAGGAATATTTTAAGGATCTATCCAATAAAAATTTCTTTAGCACAAACTGTTCCAGGCATTGTTCTAGGTGCTGGGGTGAGGGTTGACAACACAGCCATTGTCTTTGACCTCAGGGAGCATGGAAGACAATAAAGTGACAGTCTGTAAACACACTATTACAGAAAAAGAGTTTCTAAATTAAACATCCTCAGAGGAGTAATTTTGAAAAATTATATATATATTTTTTATTGGACAATGTATTTTTTTAAGGAATAGATATATATTTCCAATAAAAGAAAACCAGATAAAATAAAAGAAATGAAGACCTTCAATATTTTAGATAATTCTATAAAAGTTAAATGCAAGGAAGCCATTGTATTCCATTCTTTTTTTTTCAATATTTCTTTTAAAATTAAAAAGAAAAACTCAGAAAACTGTTTTCCAGCTGGCTTAAGGCAGAAACATTGAATTTCAAGTATCTCTCTGCGTGCCTTAAAAGCATATCTGCTTATGATAAAATGACTGGTCAATAACAAAAAACGATAGAAAAAAATTAGTTAAAACTTCACAGGGATGAAAATTTAAATATTTTTTATAAGTACCACATTGTGTCTTGATTAATTGGCTTTTATTTTCCCTTATTAGAAAATTTATCTGTTGTTAGATGTGGCCTAATCTTCTCATGAGGGATGTAGTGTTTTACTAGACAAAAAGGAAAAGGAAAGTGAGGTCTGCTTGCTTCTCAACCTGAATTTATGCTCACATTCAAAAATCCTCTGCTTACCTGGCTATCTTCAACTTGTAAATCCATAAATTGTGATGTGGCTATGAAGATTGTAGAGTTTTCAGTTGTGTAAAGTGGCAACACAGCCCATGGGATCATGCTCAAGATGGTCAGTACATGGTAATTATAAAAAAAAAAATAAACAAGCGTTCTAAAGAAATAGCTTTGTGTGGCCATATCTGCATGTCAAGAAGTTCAAGTGCAAAGACTGCAAAGGAATTCATTGGCATTTACAAAGGTTAACCATGGATGGTGGAGGCAGGATCACAAATAGAGTGTGTTTACCTCCATTAATTCTAAAGGCAATGTACACCCTGAGTCTGGAGACAATGAAGACTAAAACTCATCAATAAGATTAAGATCCTCTTAAAATGAACATCTAAAATTTCTCTAAACAATTTTAGTAATTTTTGAGCCTATTTGAACAAAAATAAATATAATAATTATCCCACAATTGAATTTATGATATACCATTCAGAATTTTTCTAAGCAACTCTAAAACTGAACTAATTTTTTAATGATGTATTTATATGTACACAAATATTGTATGTTATTTATATACATATAGGAATATATATAGTTACATTGGGGTAAAGAACATTAGATTATAGTGTAACAAAGATAAACTTGAAACTTCAGCTAATGAAGCCTACAATTAAGAAAATTGATGGATTATTCACATTTTATGATGAGCCCAATCAATTGAGTTCAAATAGATATGTTTAAGAGCAACTATTTAGTTTCCTATGTTTGAATTATGATCCTACCAGTTAGTCACTATGCAATCTTGCCAACATGCCTTAATTCCTCTGAGCTTGTCTTTTTTAATCTATAAAATTGAATAATAAATGATACTGTCTAATTAGTATTAAATGAGTTAACACATTAAAAGCATTTAGAACTCTGCCTGGGAAAAAGTAAGTATTTAATAAATGTTAGCTACTTTTATTTTAATGTGCTTACTTTATAAAGTGCTTTTCATCCATAGCTCATATATACAATGGTATGTCAACACAATTAAGTTAAGTACATCTTGGTAGAGAAGCACAGTTCCTAGGATGAAGTTGGCATTCAATACTTTTCACTAAATGTGTTGGTGAAAAAAAATGACTAAAATATGAAAAATTATAATAACAATTCATATTTATAGATTGAGATGGTAATAAATGCTTTTGAAGACATTTCAGTAATGCAGATTATTTTCATATATATTGACATATCTAGAATTTTAATAAAAGTTTGTGAGTTTGCATTTGACATTAATGTCCATCTTGTTAAAGAAAAAAACATTCATTTAATTCTTTCAGAATTTGAAAAAAATAACAATTTTACTACTGTTCACTATTTTATGAATCTTACTCTTGATATGTTGTTCCCATGATCTCATCACCTTGATAGCAAAGTAAAAAAAAAATTAGAAATTTTAAAACTCATACTATTGTGTTTTTCTTCTAAGTATAACTGCCCAGAGGAATAGCCATGAATTCTAGAGTAACAACCAAAGCCAAAACAAAATAAAAAGGGATATAGTTTACCAAAATAATCTTGACATTTTATCATAAAACATTTCAAACTTACTGAGAATTATAGAAAATACTCTTAATACCTGTGTTGTTGCTATCCAGTTTTATCAATTCTTAACATTTTGTTGTGTAGACTCAGACATTTTTTTTAATAAAACGTTTTACAGATATCCCTAAAGCCCTTTGAAACCATTCCCCTGTCCACCTGAGATAATCACTAAGTAGGATTAAGTAGCTATAATTCCCAAGAGACATGATATTACATATGTTTGTTGTACAAGTATACATAATTTACAGTGTCAATCACACGATTTTACTTCAAATTATGATAACTACTATAGTTATCCTTCTGCAAATTTTGCTCATTATTTTTTCAAGACTTACCTATCTTGATATATGAAGATATATTTGATATATCTTGGTATTTTATTTAACTTCTTACCATTTCATTGAATGACTATATTATAATGTCTTTATTTATTATCTTATTAACATACTATTAGAAACAATGTTGCAGTGAATGTTCTTGAACAAATTCTTTGTGCATGAGTGAGAGAATATCTCTAGGGTGGAAACAGAACTAGTCAAAGTGAAATTTTCTGTGGTTTTGTGTACATAAATTTAAACCACTAGATATTGATAAATTTATCTTAAAAGGTAAATGTACAAATTTATACTTCCTGTTTTTTTAAATCATTGCATAAATATTTCCCCCTAATTTTTTTTGTTATCTTGAATGACAAAATTATCAAAGCCTCCTCTTATGTTTGTACATTTTTGCGGGTTGATTACATGTGAGAAGAGTACCGCTTTATTTCTCAAACTAGACTCAGTTCACAATAACTGAAAGATGAGGTCTTAGGAGTCACAAATTTAGTGGTTCTCAATTTTGTCTACACCTTATTGTACCCAGGAGATTTTAAAATTCTGATGCTCAATCCTTACCCCAGACCTATTAAAACAGCATTTCCTTGGGGTGCGGGAAGAGAAATACAATTATAGTGCTGATTTTCCCATGTACCACCCTCCCACTCAGATTCCTAGGTGATCCCCAATTCAGTCAATATTAAGAATTATTACCCCTGCATATGGCTGAAAAAAGAGAATGAAGCCATGAAAGCCAGAGAAAAGGAAAAATTCTTGGCTATAGATACATCTCTAAAAGTGGATGATGAACTGGAGTGTGATTCTCAGTAGCTTTATCTAGAATGGTTGGGGCATTAGAGCCTGGAATAATAATTGGCATTTCAAGGTGTGGCAATGCTTAAAACAAGAAATATAGCAAGAGTTAGTCTATCTACAGTTGGGAATAGAACTACAGGTCAAAGGTTAGGATTCAGTCCCCTTAGAGAAAGGGAACTTGTGAAGTCTGAGCATAAGAAAGAACCCCAGACATGTAGGCTGATTTTCAGGATTCTGGTGCCCACCATAATTAGTATTATCTGGGACCTGAGACATAAACTGAGGCAGAAAATTCAGGAAAAGGCAGGGAAGGTTAGAGAAAGACCTTGTCTGTGTGGACACCATTGGCTTGTTGCCAGTAGAAATAATTCCAGCATTAGCTGATTGATGCCAGCTTTATATGTTCTGTCAGACTTAATTAGAATAGATTTTGGAAATAGTTATTTTTAAATCGGTAGGATATTAGCTTCTAATTGTTGCTCAGAAGAATGAACAAATCAAGGATAAACTCAAATGTCCGAAGTTGTAATGAATGAGAAAATAATTTGATTTGGTTCATCATTTGTAACATAAGCTTTTGACATAAACCAATAATTTATATTTAATTAAAATTGCTTTTATAGCCTGGTTGAATATCCTATTTTACTAAGATTGTCAGAGTATACTTGAAATATAAGGTAACAAATATTTATAGAATCTCAGCTATAGCAAAAGCCATTTTCATTCTTTCCTCAGCCAAGACAATTATTACACTTTTTATAGAAAAAAAATCATTAGACTTTTCTGACATGAATTGGTGCAAAACTATTAGAAAGTTAAATACCAAATTATTATTTAGGAGGCAGGAAGATACTGATGTTACCACATAGTTCATGTACTAATCTCCTGAATTCAGGAAGGAGTAAATTTCTAAAATTATAGTATCATTAGAATACCTGAAAGCTTTTCTTCAAAAACCTACTTTAGAGAAAATAAAACTAAAGGCATCCAACATGTTTTTAATTTTTTACTGTGCATTTAACTTTAAATAAGGTTTAAGACATGAGGATGATGAGACGATTGCATAATGATTCAAAGCAAAATAGCATTTAAAAATGTCTACATACCCTTCAGGTTGACTATGAAGTCATTTGTTAAGGTGAATAATAGATAACTTTTTCTTTTCTTCCAATTTAGTGCTGAGTACAAGAGAAGGACTAAATATGTTCAGAAAAGTCTTAATCCTGAGTGGAATCAAACAGTAATTTATAAAAGTATCTCCATGGAACAGGTATGCAATGATTATTTTCTTGTGACGGATTTAGACTAATATAAGAACAGTAGTGACAAAATTATTAAAAGATTGTGATCTTAAATTCAGAGAGAAAACAAATACAAATAGAACAGGAAGAAGATATCCATATGAAGCAATTTACAAAAGAATTGTTTTAAAATGAAGTTTATAATTTGCCCTCTGGAAGATTTCTAATTTGACTATAAAGATGAAACTGGATATAAATTATAATATGGGTTCTTGAATTTAAAATAAGTTACATTCACCTGCAGAAATAAGACAATACAACTATGTATTTTGACAATTTACTGACCAAAATAACTCTAAGCCAGATACTTTATCTGAATAAACTATACAGTTTTGTAACCTATGAATTCCATGTATTTAGAAAGTATTTATAGATTCTCATTTCTGTTTTTAAAGATGGGGGTAAAACACAGGAAATTAGAAAAAATTACTATTTCGTTTACAAAGTAGTGAGATCTCTTTTGATCAAACACTAGATTGACTACAAAATCATTGATATTTTACATAATATTTAATATAAACCCACATCATTTTACATAAAATTTAAAGTATTTTTATATAAATGGAAAACAATCAAGAAAGTGAAAATAAATGAGTCTATGATATAGTATAATGAAAATTTATGATGAGAAATGGGGTGAATGACATTTTGATTTGAACTGTAGCTCAAGAAGAAAACGCTGGAGGTGACAGTCTGGGATTATGATAGATTTTCTTCCAATGACTTTCTTGGTGAGGTGAGCCTCTGATTTCCTTGTTCTTATTTTCTTTTGTTGTAAACCACCAATTAAAGCTTGATGCAAAACATATTTCTTAAGTTTATAAGATAAACACTTCTGGATAAGTCCTTTGGTGAATAGAGTTTATTTTCTGATTTACTCTTTGAGTAGATGAATTGCAACTCAATAAACATTTTTTTACTTTGCCACTTGATGTACTTTATAATTAATTAGCAAGATTAAATATTCACTGTTTTGATAGAGAGCTATATAATCATGCTGTGAATCCAAATAATTATGTTAAGGATTTGAGATAATTATAAAATGAACTGGAGTTTTTTAACCCTTTTCACGTTTAGAAAAAAAAAGTTTAGCTCTCTGCCAATGTTAATTTAACATCATGCCTAGGAATAAGAATGCTACATTTTCTAGAATTTGATATTTTTGGCAATCGAGAATTACTATATTTTGTAAATGCAAATGCCACTACTAAAAACAATGCTATAAACAGAATGATGTCTTTTGTTTCCAAAGACTATTAATGTACTAGAGCAATGTGAAAATAATAGTAAGAGCAAGATATTTTGTGGCAAACTTTGGGGGTAAGGTTAGAACTGTAATTCATGAGTTATCTCAGGCTTAACATTGATATTCTTGTGGCAAATGGGAAATAGGTTAAAATGCATTTCTGGTTATTAAACTGCTATTCTTCACTGCATGTATGAATGATTGGATGTGACATTTTACATTCTATGTCTTTCAAGTGTCCCATGAAAAAAATCTCTCAAAGTATCTTAAGAACAAAACTAGAAGTAATAAAAAAACAATTTTATACAAACTCACAAGTAACCTAACCGTATCATGAAATCTGTTAGATTAAGTCAGATCCTGTGATTTTTTTCTTATCTATCATATTTTTAAAACATATTTTTCTTTAGTGATTTTTGCTTAGAACAGAATTTATAACAATATTAAAAATAAATCATCTCCATAAAAGGTATAAGGCATAGAAAATATGATAGTTATCCTTTTTGATAAATACAATAGAAAACGTTAGTGTAATCTAGTGACATGAGGCCTTGTTTGATTTCTAGACTTAGTATTTCTTTCCCTTCAAATTAGACCATTTACCTTCACCTTCAGGGTCCATACTGGTACAGCCACTTGGACTAATCTTGATCTTGGACAGGACTACTCTAGCATGTAGGGTTATATCTGACTTAATGTCCCATTTCAAAAAACTGATTCATTGAAGTCTTTACAATTTATTATATTTACATGAATCCAGAGCATGTCTCATTGTTCTGATTTTTATTTTTTTAAATCTCTCATCAAATTTAAGATTCCAGCAACTGTAATTAATAAAACACTAAGATTTTTTTTAAAGTGTTGCTAGTTAAGCCATGACACAATGCTTTCTCATCATAAATTGTTAGTCATATCCCTATTTCAAATGTGAATGAAAGTTGTTTTAAAATAAAATAAGTTACTAACTGCAAATTATTTAGCCTTTTTTATTTTGTCCTTTTTGTAACTGAGATTGGACAGTCTTCAGAAATGCTAACCAAATTTAGGACTAGAATTTGTCTATTTAACAAAACTTTATTTCATAAAGAGATTGAATTTTGACTCTACCTTTTACATGATCTCCAAAAAATGTAATTAATAGCCAAAGATTTTAGACAGTTCAATTTATGCAAACATTTATTAAGCATCTAGGATGCACAAGTTGTTGTACCATTATCATGGGAAGAAAAATGAGAAAGTCAGCTTCATTGTCCTTAAAGATTATACTATATCCTTGGGCTTATATCTTTGAATAATTTCAGATTACAGAAAAAGTAATGACTTACTGTACTTTTTTTCAGGTATTGATTGATTTATCTAGCACATCTCACCTCGATAACACTCCTAGGTGGTATCCTCTCAAAGAACAAACTGAAAGCATTGATCATGGCAAGTCCCATTCCAGTCAAAGCAGCCAGCAGTCCCCAAAGCCATCTGTCATCAAAAGCAGAAGCCATGGTATCTTCCCTGACCCATCCAAGGGTAGGAGATATTTCAAGTAGAAAAAACTTTTGTCTATTTGTTCACTCAGTATCTTCATAAATATGAATGCCTGTATAATTGATATATTTTGAAAGGTTGGATTCTATTGGAAAATATTTATTATAATTCCATGCATAGTCTAATAGATATAGAATCAGGAGAAATGGGATTTAGTCTCAGATCGGCACATAATTAGGTTTATGATTTTGTGATCTTCATTTCTCTGACTCTTCATTTTTCAACCTGTAAAATGAAGGAGATTGGGCTATATTAGCTATTGGTTCTTTTCAAGCTCTCAAAATTCATGATAATATGATTTTTAAGATGAATTGAAGTATTTCATAAAGAAAATATAAAAATCCTCAACAGTTCATTGACTAGACAAAATTATCATTTCCATTTGTATATATTTCTTTTGTTTAAATCCTTATTTTTTCATAGGTATATTCTTACTCATAAATTACATATAATATATGAACATATATAATTTTGAATCCTGCTTATCATATCAAAAACATGTTCCCTATGTCATCAAAATAATTGGCATGCTAGAATTTACTTACTTAAACTTTTTCTAAATGTTGGACTCAAGCTAATTTTATGATTTTTTTTTAATGATTAATATAATCTTAAAAAGCAATGTCATAGATTGGTTTTAGCAATATGCACAGCATTCCCATTTGAAGGAGTTTTCCTTTGACAATGCATTACCAATTATCTTACAACAAAATATTAATTCATCATAAACTGAGTTACTTCCTGTATGAAATAACCATGTAGTATCTTGCCTAGATATACTGAACTATTTATAAGTATCAGATGCAATTTTTTATATTGGACCTAATTGTTGCTTCCTTCTCTCCTCTTAGAAAGTATAACAATTGAAAAGTGGTTCTTTGTACATTAGAGAGCAATGGGCCATAAGGGCAAGTGTTCTATGAGACAGAAAACTGAGGCTATGTCCAGTTGGCCACTGAATTTATATGACAAACCACTGACTACAATATGTGCTATAGATTACTTATGGATAAGTTTTACAAATCATTCATGTTTTTTACAGTTTATTCTTGGCCAATATCAACTCTAGCCTGGCCTGATTTACATTCTGGAAGATCATTAATATAAAGACCTCTTCTCTATGACTACCATAGTAAATGTGTGATCTACATATACATTCTCAAAATCAGCTGAGACAATGATTCTACAATCTCTACTTCTAATATGCCCTGGAGACTCACACCCCTTCATCCAGGAATTCACTACATTTTTACTTAAAAGTCCAGCTATGGCAGTATAAACCTATTGTCTCTTACCTGGTCCCTATTAGAATTAGCAGAGTTGCTTGGTGAAACTATAATTATTCATTCACATGAGGCTAATTAGAATGTATTCCTCTTCTCAAACTTACCTCTTCTCAAGATTATCATCCATTTGCCTTTCCTCCCAAAAAGTGCTTTCCAAATGTGTAATCATATTACTGTATGGTGAGCAGATACATAAATGAGCCAGAAAAAAGAAACAGATTAACATAAATCTTAGATAATTTCAAATGATGTGAAGCTTAGCAGTTGCTGGGGCAACTTTAACTCATGTTTTACCTTTTTTTAACCAGACATGCAGGTTCCCACCATTGAGAAATCCCATAGTAGTCCCGGTAGCTCGAAATCCTCATCTGAAGGTCATCTCCGCTCTCATGGACCATCTCGCAGTCAAAGCAAAACCAGCGTCACTCAGACCCACCTGGAAGATGCAGGGGCTGCTATAGCCGCTGCTGAAGCCGCCGTGCAACAACTTCGCCTTCAACCAAGTAAAAGACGCAAATAAATTCCTCAGCATGGCAGCTTAATGTTCATCTGTTGCCTTTCTTTCCTGCTGTCCTTTCCTGTTTGCTTTCTGTTTTTGGCATACCGTGCTCACTCTGTTCTCTGTCCCTTTGTCTGTGTAAGAACAGTATCAATACATGAATATGCTCTTTCTTATTTAGATTTTTTTTTAATTGACATAGATTGCAGTAAAACTGGCTGTTTCTCCTTTGTCTCCACCATCCATCCAACCTGGCTCATAGTATTTGGTACCTGTGTCTGTGATGTTTGCAGGCAAACAATGTTGTGTGTCCTTTTTGTGTGCACTCAAATATCCTTTAGACTACAGGAATTATAAGCACAAGTGGCTGCCAAAATTCTAGGCATTACACCAAAAAAAGCACACACACAAGTACTTAGAACAGATTAGCCATGAGATTCTCATGTCTGAAAGCACTCAAAAATTTAAGGCAGAAGAGTAATGTGACCAACAGTCAAGTTCTAGAACCTATAGGGAAAGCCATTTCAAGCTTAAAAACATTAATATATTATGCATGTGAAATGTTGTGAGAAACTTTCTAGTCTTAAAAAAAAAATCTGTGAAGGAAATCATGTTTCTTATATTCTCAAGAAAGTATGTAATATTAATATCTGTATAAGCATATTTTATGAGGCAATATAACCTCATTAAGGAGCACAATCAGTTCTATTCTGTTGGTTCACACTTTGTGCATAACAGAATTTATAGGTTATTTTTTCCTAACCATTGGAAGTCCTTTGAAAGTCAAGATATCAATTAAAGCATAACAATTTACCCATCTTGACAGATGTATTTTCATTTGATTGGTGAGAACTTAGTAATTAACCTATAAAAACTTAGGTACAGAGATTTTACAAATGTAGGTGCACCGTTATTTCCAAGAGGCATAAGCCAGACAGTAAAGAGAGATTAATGTTTTCTCTATCTCCCGAAGTCATCATTTCCAAAGAAACAGCCAGTTTTAACCCTCTTTAGTGCTGTGCATGTGGTGTCATTTTGGCAGTTGAAAACACAACTTATTTAAATAGAGCAAAAGATCACTTCTGTTTGCATGACTAACATTTAAGCTGGTTCCATCTGAGGATACATACTCTGGGTTTCCATTTCACCCACACTGCCACAGCAGCACATAAAAGCGGTCAGTCTAATCATGCCAGGAAGCAGCACAGACACAGCATAGCAGGAGTCCTCCCCATTCAAAGAACTCAGTCTGATAATCTGCCTCCACCAGCCAATGGCAACCAAGACCAAAGCCAGCTAGCCCTCAGGAAGGTGATGTCTGATGGACCAGTCAAGCCAGAAGGAGGTGAGCAGAAAGGCGCTATTCAAAGCACACAGCAAGAACATTCCCCAATTTAAAGCCCATCTCTTTTAATTTTTAGAGATTGTCTGATAAGATACGTTTATCCACTTTTTAATGTGCTTTTGTGGGCATGG
Organism: Eonycteris spelaea; assembly: GCA_003508835.1. Taxonomy (NCBI): domain Eukaryota; kingdom Metazoa; phylum Chordata; class Mammalia; order Chiroptera; family Pteropodidae; genus Eonycteris; species Eonycteris spelaea. Next base: position 8,345,994 of record PUFA01000033.1, on the reverse strand, counting down.
CATTTCAGGGCTTCATCGTCACCGTGTAAGTCCCAAGATCAGTCCCCTAATATATTAACTATAGTGATTTGTATTTTTCTATGCACTGGGCGTCTTTTGACTTTTGTTGGGAAATAGATTAATGGTATTCATATTGCCAGAATGGAATGCATGCTACTAACCTAATCTGTTCAAGCATGACTATAAATATGTTGCATTGTGATAAAACTTTAAACTGCTCACAATTCGAGTTAGCATACCAGTTGATATGTAGATCAGTTTTTGTTGCATATCATTTCAAGTGTAACTTTTAAAAAATTTGGTGGATTTTGGAAATTATTAGAGGAAAGTAAAGGAAAAATTGTCAATGCACTCATTCACCTTGACATGGTGAAAGTTCTCTCTTGATCCTACAAACAGACATTTTCCACTCATGTTTTCGTAGTTGTTAAGTGTATCAGCTGTGTTGGGCATGTGAATATTCAAGTGCCTGTGTAATAAATAAAGTATCTTTATTTCATTCATAAACTACTGGGTTCTGAGCCATTGTTATATGATGCAGCTTAAAACGAGTGTGTCAGTTTTTGCTTTCTTATTTGATTCCTTGCAATAGAGTATTTATAGTTACTGCTCCATTATTAGTGAGAGTTGTAATGATAGAGCATTTCAGAGCAGATCAAAGTTTCATGTCAAAAACATTAGAAGATAGGTGGAAAATTATTACCAAATAAAAGCGCCAGAGCTGACATAAACACCTAAATAAATAACGGGGTTGGGCTACTCTTATGCAGCGCTTCCACTATTTCTTTCTCCCACATCTGATCTTCTTAATAATTGTCTTGATTCCTGGATAAAGGAAGACAAATTCTATGAACCTTTGCTCTGGAGATCCATCTAAACTTGATTCTGTAGCTGTGTTCAGAAAAGAAAGCAAGTTTATATCAGACCCTAAATTGACCCCAACATTGTGAAGTTTTTCCCAAGAAAGAGTGTCACTGCCAGTGACAGGAATTAAACCAGGATGATTATAAAATTATCTTCAAATTTAATTTAAAAACATATTTAAAAACATAAAGTTTTTTTTTTAAACTAAGATAGCAGTGTTTTCTCCTTAAGTCTCTTCCAGCCCTAAAATACTTGATTTTTGATTCTATACTTTCCACAATATTAAAATCAAACCTCATACTTTCCTATTGAATTTCTCTTTATTCTCAGAAAATTTTAAAAATTTTAATACACTCTTGTCCCAACTAATCAGTTAGTTAGGAACTGTGGAAAATGTATGTGGCCATACTGAGGACAAATCACTGTGATGTTTTTTGAATTAGCTAGGTAATTAAGGAAACAATTAGCTTAAACATTAAGATAATTCTGAATGTGCCCAGTTTATAGATTATCACTGAAGCACTAATTCCCTTTTCTAGTTAGCCTTACTAGTACTTTCCAAAGTCACTTAAAATTCTGCCTCTCACCTTTTCTTCCATCAAATAAGTTCTGTTGATTTCATAATTCTATTCATTTTCTTCAAATATTTCATAATTATATATGTCACAGTAGTCAAGAGCTTCCCTTATTTCGCATCTTATGTTTAATTATCATGACTAAGTATTACTATATAATATTTCGTCTGATTGTTTTTCCAGATGTGGTTGTCAAAATTTATAGCATAATGGTTTTAATCCCCTTTTTTTGAATAATTCTCTAATGGATATTCTCATTTATTTAAAGTGCTATGATTGAACCTTGAATTCATTCTTTATTGAAGTTACAATCAAAAGGAAATCAAGATACCATAACATACTTTCTTGTTTAATTTTATTCTAATAGATGATAAACAAAATGCCATGTTTTCTAAAATATAAATATATTATTTCCCTTCTACTATAAATGTACCAGGAATATAATTCAACTATGCATTAAGCAAACAACTAGAGGCATACATATTATAGGATTAAATTTATATAAAATGCCATTTAATTAGTTCAAAACTTAGAAAAATTGGTAAAAGATGTAAACATATAAAGAACCAGCAAGTTCCTGTTCACTAACTGCAAAATTATGTGTATTAATTTTAAAAGTTTGGATAAAAGTCTCCCATTTCAAATCCCACAATGGACTTTATATAATCACATCTGCATTCTGGAAAAAAAACACACTATGCATAGGAATAATTTTTCATATTATAAAAATTGTTTTGTCACCCATTTTCTCGTTTTATCTCACCTGGTAAATGAGGTATGCATTGCAGATATTCTTATCCCTGTAGTCTGAGTGAGCAATCAGTGAGAGGGCTAGGGTGACTGACAGAAGAACACACAGCTAGAAATTCTCAGAATTGTCAGTATAACCCATATCTTGTCGCTAGGACTAAACGTTTGCATTTTAATTAAATTGGTTCCTTTGAAATCAAAATGTCCTGATTTGGGTAAAAGCAATTGTCACTTATTTATTTGTTATTTATCACTCAAATTCTTACACATGATTAGAGGTGCTAGAAATGATAGTAGAATACAATTTAGACTAGCTCTACTTACATGATCTTCTTTTCTAAAGGCTGATAATTAAGCTGCCACAAACTGAGGAAATAAAATCCTTTCACTGTACAAGTGCGATGCGGCAGTAAGCAGAATCTGTAGAGGAGGCTGTGTGTACATCTGTAGTAATTTCTTTCAAGGGCGATAAAATGGTCCCTAAAGAGCTTTTTGAATATTTTTTCTGAGATTTTAAGCAGATCTCTTTTGAAATAGCATAAAATATGGGTCAGGCAAGAATTATGGAGTGAGCCAGAAGGAACTTTTTCTTTTCCCCCAGGGTTTAGTTGCATGCTAGGAAACCTGAAGGGAAAGAATAGATTGTACCAGATCATCCTGATACCTAAAAAACTCTCTGTTTGTATTTAGAAATCCCCCCCAATTTTTTTCAAGCCAGTTGGTTTGGTTGAACACGGGCCTTGCCATTTCAGAAGATGACACCAAGAGAAGAGAGATTTAAAAGTGTTTTTTTTTTTTTTTGATCATACCAAAAGTAAAATAAATTGATGCATTCTTAAAACCTTGAGAATGAATTTACTTGACAAATATATTACATTTTAAGTGCAGTTTGACATTTCTGAACTATTTTTGATACTAAGATTGTAGGTGAGTTTTAAATTTTGAACCAGTAATACAGAATGAATAGAAATATCCCTCTAGCAATAAAATAAGAGCCATTGGAATAGATTGAAGGGATTAGGTGAGAAGATGAATCATTGAATTAGTTGCATGAGGGAATTATGACTGAGTGCCTTGGTGGGACTGAATTGTAGGAGAAAAGCCTGAAGCTACTTCTACAGACCGCTCCTGAAAACTCCACTTTCAATAAGGCTCGTTGCGGCACCTGTCAGAGCTTCATATCCATATGTTACCATGGGAAACTCTTACTAAGCCATCACTCTGTGGGAGCTGCTCTCTTGGGCAGGTGGTAGTGGGTGGATGGGTTGGGAAGCAGGGCGGGCACCGGGAATGGAGGGAATTGTTGGTTACAAAAAGAGGTAGCTAATCAATGTCTCATTCTCTTCCAATGAGAAGTAGAAAGTCACTTTTGATCAGAAAGAATTTAGCATTCTGTTTTTGGAAAGGAGAGGATCCAAAGGGAAGTCAAGGAGAAGAGAAATCAGAATGAGTTTGTTTGGAGGTGAAGTCTTTTGTAACATTTGTAACAGGTCAATAAAAACAGATTTACATTCATTTCAATGTGTTCATTAAAAAAAAAAAACTTAAAAAATAAAACCTTGGAAAGTTTAATATAAAAAGTTGAAACTGTAATGATGTGAACACAGAAAACATTCAAGAAAATCTGAGAGAATCAAATAAGATAATTTCAGCTTTTAAAGTTCTATGCCTATTTCTCTGGAAGTCTGTGAAAATCAAAATCTCTTCTAAAGTTTTGTTTTTTTGAGTTTCTATATTTTATTAGAATGATTGATTATGCATTTTCAGCATTTTCTGTAGTCATATAAAATTTATTGCCAGAACCATCTCTGTAATACATGCATAGCAACAGACAGTAAATGAATAACTCTGACCATATGACATTATTGTCTCCTGTTTATGGACCTTCCTTCACAAGGGTGATTCCACTGACCATCAATGGATACTTTTGTTCTTTTTCAGTAGTAGCCATGGGTCTGCATAGAGCCATCCACATAAAGTATGTCTGGTTCACACTGGGGATTTACATGTTCATTTCATCTGACGTGAATAGCAAGACCAACTGGTCTGTCTAAGTATCAAACTTGTTTTCCGTCTGTGCCTTAGTCACATGATCTAGCTATGGACCTCTGTAATTGGGCATGACTATTAATATATGATCTGACAAGAAGAGAAAGACCTAATTTTAACATGTCAAAGTCCTTTAAATGCTGTTTACGACATGTCTTTAACAAAGTGAAACTTAATTTTGAAAAGGCAAATTATTGTACTTTGGGCTCGAGGAAATTATTTTCAAAAAGTTAATTTATGAAATTAACCTGAGGAAATGAGACAGACAAGTACATGCTGATGGAGGAAAAGTAAGAAGCTTGGAACGTGAGAAGGCTGATGGGGACGAGTGAGGACCCTGGATAGACTGTATGATGTGAGCATGGGCCTGGGAACATTGTAATCTGGTAGGAGAGGATCAGGGAACCAGGGAAATGCCACCTAAAGAGAAGGGTAGTGATTCCAAGACCATAATCTGGCTATTTAACAGTATTGCCTAAATCCATGTATCTAACCAAGAATTACTTGATTTTTTTCCTCTTTTCACCCACATGTATCACATTATGTAAAATCATGATATTTCACCCATTCTTCATTGTATAATCTGGGGCAAGAGAGAGTGGGAACCTATGAATACAGGGTAGGATGAAAGGAACCTTCATGTGTACCGAGGCAGATTGGGAAAATATGCTTTTTTCTTTTTATTTTATTATGGTTTTGAATGTGTAAATATACAATTAATCATTGAGGAGCCAAAAAAAACTTATGGATTTTAAATATGTTTTAAGATACCGAAAAATAAAATTAATAAATCAGTTAAATTGATCATTTGAAGAAAAACTAATCAAAATATTGATATTGATTATTACAAATCAAATAAGAACTGATAATTTTTTAAAGAAAAATTTTAAAGTGCTTGATAAAAGTCAGGAACATGGGTCCCTATTTTTAAACATCTAAGAAAGAAATTAGAATAAAATTTCTGCTGTACTTGTTTTTAAAAGAACACAGAAAGAAAATTTGCTTTTTCTCATTACAAACTCGAAACCATATTATTTTAAATTTTCTAGGCCATATTACATTTTTATCTGACTTTATAGAAAATGAACTTGGAATCTATATAGAGAGATATAGAAATGAACTTTTTTTAGACTATGTAATTCAAATTTCTATATAAATCTATTATATATATTCAGTTTTAGTTTGTTGTAAAGCATTCTCGTTGCTAATGAGATTTGATAAAGTAACTATTAAATTACTATTTTAGCTCCATCCAACTATTAATATGCAAGAAAAAGACTTTATATACAGAAACCCTTTTGGAAGAATTTGCATCATTTAATGCCTTCCAAATATCATTATTTATTCTGGGTTTCTGCATACCATAAGTAGCTTTTTAAAGCAAAAATAGAACAAACAAATAAACTATTATGATACATTAATTTTTAATTCAGAACTTGTGTTCCTAGAGTTGTGAAGTTCTGGGTAGAACAATTTCTTGAAAGCTTAAAAGCTTAGAAAAGTTAAAAAGATAATGATATCAATAATAATAAATCTTTTCAAGAGAGGCTAACAACTTGATGTTTTTTAGTATAAAAAATAAAAACACCATAGTGATCATGAAATAGATAGTGGTTTAGGATAACTATCAAAAAAGCTGGTGCTAATTGGTTTCTTCTCATTTTCATAGTTAACACTTCTTTCTATTGCTATAGCTCTAGATCAGTATTTCTCAGTGTGTCTGTTGAACCCTAGGCATTCCATAGACCCTTTTAAGGGTTTATTAGGTCAAAAAATAATAATTTCTTAAGAATATTAAAATGTTACTTTCCTTTCTTCACTCGCATTCTTTCTCAAGTGTACAGTGAAGTTCTGCATTTACATGCAATATCAGAACATCATTGCTTTGACTAATGGAAAATGTATTGTTGATTATTTTAAATTTTTCTTAATTTTGAATATGACAAATATTGATAGATATAACATATAAAACAAAGTTCTTTGAGGGAATTCAGTAATTTTAAAAAATGTAAAAGACATCTTGAGATCAAAATGTTTGAGTTAATGATCTATAGCTATGCACAATCATAATTTTTCCAATAGCCAAAGGCATTGAATAATTAGAGGTTTCTTCCAAAATACAGTTATCATATTTATCTTTAAATTTTGTATTCCTTATATCTGTTATATTGCATTTCAGAATTCCTTCTTTCTTTTCTCATTTTATTTTAATTTATAATTTTTAAGATTGACCAAGAACAATTTTTATTTTATATTTTTATTCAAAATATTTTATTGGGAATGATTTAAATTAAATTATGATTATATGTCCATGTTCATTACTTCTTACTTTCAGAATCTGACTGGTAAATTGCCTGTCAGCTTTAATTCAGCTATTCTCAACCTAGGATGGAGTAAGAGTATTATAAAGGTAGAATAAATTTTACTTGTGTCCTTATCTTGAAGATAAACTTTATTGAAAAAAATTGTTTATAAGTTGCTTTTTAAAAATTTTCCTTGTATTATCTACTGGACCATGTACTACAAATTAAATTATGTTGGCATAAGAAATAGAAAAACTGAAGATCATCACTTTGATTCAAATTTGAGGAAAAATTAAATTTCTTACCTCTTACCAATTTTTGATTACTAATTTTCAAGGATATAATTTAGCGTGTTTTAAGTAATTAAAGCTAAAGAGAGAATTCTGAAAATATGTATCATTTATAGAAAATATTATCTGTATCACCTGTATTAGTTGTTCATTTATTTACATTTTAAAAACATTTATTTTTTAATGAATATAATGAATATTACATTAAAGTGTTAGTGATACTGCAGTGGCCAAAATAGACAAAAATCAATGTCCCTGTGAATCTGTCATCTTAGTAATATTTATTGAATAACCAATTAAAGATATCTGGGAAGAATTATGAAGAATGAGAAAGCATGAGTTCTGTCTACCTTCAACTGAGATTGAAAAAGAAAAATGCAATTAGTTATTGACTTAAGTTTTTACATAACTAAACACATTATGTTTAGAAATATGCCAAAACATAATTAATTATATTTTTATTTGTTCTGGTTTTGATTCTCTCTAATAATCTTTCCAGTCCACTGGGAAAATTAACTACAGGAGGAGAGAAAGTTTTTGAAAATGATCTATTTGGAAGAGATAGAGAAATTAAGGAAATTAACTAGAGAGGTTAGGTCCCAGAAGACTGGACATGCATTTATCAAATAACTGTCCGAACTCTTTTTTACTTTGTGACCATTGACAACATTTGAATGATATCAAAAATAATATTCGGTATTTGTCGGAGCAGTAACCATATAAATCAGTCTACCATTATTAATTTGTTTTTAATTTGTATTTGTTTATACTGGAAATATATTTCCTTTGGGCAGGATTTTTATGTAAATCAAACAATTTAGATTCAATTTAAGGATTATTATCCTTGTTATCTAAGTATTCATGATCTAAGTTGTCAGTTTTAGAATTACATAAAAACGTTTTTCAAAACTGACCACTTTTATAATTACTTTTTACTGAAACAATCTTGCATATTTTGCAAGCAAACTCCAAGGGAGGATACTTCTGCTTTAAAGGAAAATGAAATGAATATTGAAAAATTAAGAGTTGCCTTTGAAAACGTGAATGTTTTTTTTTCAAATATCATCCTACTATTAACCTTTTAATGATGATCTTTAGTGTGTTGTAACAATTGTGCTAGAACCCTTTAGCACAAAACCAAAACTTGACACTTCATAAATTCTTTATTTGTTCTATTTATTTGGACACAGCTGGAATTATAACCTACATTTATTAAAGAGAAAATGAATTTATTTTCTTAATTTTCATTTTTGATCATGTCTTAATGAAACTTTTTTCCATTATTTACTATGACATTTTAGTCCCTACTTAAACATATTTACTTTAAATGACTTCTTCCAAAACCAGTTCTAAATCAAAAACACCTTTAGAAAAGAAAGATGCACTTAAAAGGCAACATTATAGCATGTTAATGCAAAGACAGTTGTATACTAGCCATCACGTATTAGATTTATGTAAGAAAAAATTCTTGTCTGCCATGTTATTAGTTAACTTTACCTTCATTTCCAAACACCTGTTATATTGAAGTTATACACTATCACTTCTGTTCCCTGAAGTGATCATTGATCCTGTTATCCACAAAGATAGAGAATGAATGATTAGTTAGTGAGTATGGAAAATACCTACAAATTACTGATAGCATTAGGTAAAAACATGGAATTGATCATTACAACGTCTTGAAAAATTCAGTCATAAAGCCAATGTGGATGAGAGGAAAGGGAGTGAACACAATTGTCTTTCTGGAAACAGCAAACAGAGGCATTACATCTCCATCTCCCTCTCTGAAAGAAGCTACTGTGTGAATATGGAATATGTTAAGGAATACATTTTAATTTTCATAAGAAAAAATGATACTGCAAAATTCCATTTCTCATGGTTTATTATAATTTTTCTGATATCTTCGTTTTTTTAACCAATAATTGTCATTTAAAAAAATATTTCAATGCCATCCTTCCTTCACCTGACCCCCTCAAAAAAAGTTTACAAAGGTCAGAGTTACCTATTTTTAATACTTTTATTTGTGAAAACTTGTAATTTAGGAATATGCAAACATACTTACAAATAGCTTTATTGAAACTACCTGTGCCATTTTTCTAGTGTCAAGATTTCTTTTAAATCTCCCAAATTGAATAATGAATATACTAGAGTAAATTTAGAAAAAAATGATTCAACTTCTAATGTCCTTCTAAGATACAATCTCTTCTTAAATTAATGCCCCTGTATTAGGAAACATAAAAAATGTGATTGGACATAATTCAAGGGAAAACCTGCCAAATAATGCTGGTAACAATGGAAATTGAAACCTGATATTTTCAGGTACATATTCACAACAAATCAACAAATGAGATAAAACTACAAAATCTCTGGTAAAAATAAAAACAAAAACATTATTTCTAAAATAGCCAGATGGTTATTTCAGTTCCATTATTAAACTATTGGAATAAACAAAAGAATTATTCATTGATTTTCTTAATTTCAAACAGCCGATCTTAATTTCATAGACTGGATTAATATTATGATAAAGATAATGTTAATACTTTATCAACCAAGTAATTGGGAAATTATAAGCTACCTACATTATTCTTGAAATATTTAGAAATAACTTTGAGCTGCACCAAAAATATAAAACCAATGATGGAACATCACAAGCATCAAGGCTTTATACATTCCAAACACTGAACTATGAGGAAGACAGAGATCTCACAATCTTAATTTGAGATAATTGGATGTGATAGAAAAGTGGATTAATATTTTTTAGTTATGATTCTTTCTCTCATTAATTAATGTGTGAACTGGAACAAATCATTTAATCTTTACAGGGCTTAATTTTCCTATAGGCGATACGATGGGTTAGGAGCAGGTTATCGCTACAGTGTTTACCAGCTTTTAATTTCCGTAATTCTACAACTAATAGCCTTCAAATCTGATCTTCAGACTTTGAGCACAGTGCTGCCATTGTGTGGTGGGGACAGTAATAGTTCTGCAATTGTAAGTACTATTGTAGAGGGAGAAAGAAACAACAGGGCAACTGAAGGCAGATGTGCAGGCAAAGAGACACTGTCAGGTTTAATGGAGGTTAGCCACAGTGAAGTAATAAAACAAAATGACGTTTCATCATCTATTATCTGAAGAAAATGAAGAGGTCAAAGAATAATTTAAAGCAGACTGAACCGCCTCAGAGAAGATAAAATCGTTTACCTGAAATGCCCTCTCAATAATTGAGTTACAAAAATGATTCAAGACTCTATGATTTTTTTTCTAGGCAGGGGAGGTTTATTCTATTACATATTTATTTAATACATCTTTCTTCTAATTGGAACTTGATAGTACAAATAGGAATTCACAAAGAAAGTACACACAAAAATATAGACTCCAAAAATGTTTTATTATTAAATAAACCTCAATTCTTCGAAAAATACACGGCACATAATAAATCCATGTATCGAAGACCCATGATTTCTGAAACTCTGATTAAGAGTTGGAAAAGTAAAGCAGAAGAGTAATGTTTCAAATATTACTTCTGGTAGAAAATTAAATGTAATTTTTCTCTGTGTATCGAGAGGTGGGAATAGCGCTAGTGTCTGTAATAGCACCCTCTGGTGGCTCCCATGGAATGTTACTACACACATTATATTTTATTGTTATTCCAATTTAAATATTTATATATAATAACCATGGTCTGTTTTTAACTTTCTTAAGTTTGCAAAGCTATTTTGTTTTGTGCTTAGTATATTGTCATTAAATATTTTTTTCAATCAAACCAGTTTTGTGGGGATTGGGAAAACAAAACATCTAGCTGAGTGATCACATTTTTGTACAGAGTATGACAGATTAAAGTTTCATTTCGATTTTTAAAGCTACAAAAAAATTGAATTACCCAAAGTTGTCTTGGCAAAAACATGAGGGAAAAAAACTCCTATTATCAAGTGGCGTTATTGATGAAAGATTTATAAATTGCTCAAGACATAGTCAGATAAAAAGTGAAATATTACTAAACCATTCAGATGGCTAAGTTGTTTGGTTAAGGGAAAGATTATTAATTTTATTACTATTATTTCATTAAAAATTGCTTCAGTATAGTTCCAGGATAAGCTTTTGAGAATGCTACCATGGAGAAAACACAGGTTCTGCTTTGAACAATGACACGAAACATAACTACAATCAAAGATAGAAAGTGATAATTGCCAATAAGACAGATATGACCTTGTGCTCTGAGAGTACAGGTATAGAAGAGCTCACCTCTGAATGGTAAGATGAGAAAAATGCATGAATCAAGGTCTTTACTGATCTGAGCTGGACCTTTATTGATAAATATAATTTAGATATGAAAAAGTGATAGGGGCAAAGGTAGCACAACAAAATTGGAGAGAACAGCCTCAGCTCTCAGGATAAAGAAAGCCAAACCAAAGAAGCAAGAGTGAGTGTCCTGAGAGGACTTTCGTGGAAAGCATATGAAGGAGAATTACCAGCAATACCTTCAAAAAGGAGCAGATGATAAAGGACTTTGAGAGGCAAACTAAAGAATTTGTCTGAAACTGCTTTTGCCCAATAAAAAGCAAAGGTCCATTCTGCATTTAATTGAATTTATTTTAAAAAACTAACCAAATGTTAGGCTGTCTAATGGCACCCTACACTTAAATACCAGGTTAAGAATAAGAATAAGAAATTTGATGAAGCACCAGATGTTTTATCACAACACTGGACTTATTTAAAATAATCACCTAACTTCCAGTGACTCCAAATTTCCTTAGACTCAAAGTTACATATAATTTGTTTTGCAAAGATATTAGATAGACTGAGACTTAATCCAATATATGTATAATGTTCCATAGATTTGGTTTTCCTTCTTTTTATATTTCTTATAAAATATTATTTATTTGCATTTAAATTGGTAGCACATGCACAGGCTTTCCAAATGAGATTTTTCTATTTACCTAAACAAGATGAAAAAAACTTTTTACTTAAAGTTATTTCTAGCCTTCGTCCTTTCTTCTTCTTATATTGTTTTGCTTTCTGTACACATCTGAAATTTCCCAGAAGAGAAATAGAACTAGAAATTGCATCGGGCAAAATTAAAGTTCACAAAAGAAAAGATGGAACATTTTTAAATGTAAATAATGACATCTTTTCTATAATGTAGCTATGTTGATACATTATGAGAGCACTCTTGGATGAAAATTGTTTTACTTTAGTAAAAATAAATCAATTTAAAATTAATATATATTAATTAAGGTTTGTCTTTGAAAATAGTATATTGAGATTTTCCAGTTGACAAAATTAAAGGATTTTTTATTCAATGTCATACTAAAAACTATTAATAATCTCGGTTGGATTATATAATGCCAATCAAAAAGTGTGACAGCTTTCTTTTGTTTACAATCAATTGACTAATATGACTCATTATGTGGTTGATTATACAGTTCAATTTGCTTTATAAATGATTATAATTTTATATCAGTCATTACTTTTACATTTTGAAAGTTAGTCTTTTAAAAATCATTTTCTTTAACACTAAATACAATATATGGGTTTCTTCTATAAAAATCGAATAAAATATTAAACATTATAACTATCATTCTGTTTCTGCAGATATAGTCCTATGGGCTACTAGTAATTCATTGGTCACGGCTATTTAACAGAATTCAAGCCTTTTTCTAAATAGCTATTCCCAACTTATAGACATCTGATATATAATTGACTAATAAACATTTCTTCCTTTTTCACTATTCTGAGAAAGTGATTCTACTATCACTGGAATATATATTATAAAATTTTCTGGTGGCTTTAGAGAATCTGTTGTCCTGAAATGAAAGAAGGAAAGAAGTGGGGAAGAGCTATAACCTTTACCAGCCTTGATCCTGACTGTTCTGATGGTTTCCCTGCCCTCAAATGGTATCCCTCAAATTGTCTGTAATTATCGCTTCAGTTGGTTATGATTATATTAAAATTCCACCACATCGAGTTATTGTGTTTCTATATGATCCTTAAGAAAAATGCAGAAATCTTAGGATATTAACAACTTATCACTATTCACCTAGGTTGTGAATCTATCCAACTGCTTAAAAAACTCCTGATCAAACAGAGATGTTTTATGGAAGAGAGAATCATGGTTTTGTAACCTAGAACATGTCTAGAATTAGAATATACTCAAGGCAAATTCCTGTTCAGGGACTATTACACTCAACAGCTTAGAGACACCATTGACAGTAGAGCCCGAGAAGAAGATGTTGGGGCTTTGTGGCAGATGTATAATACCTCTTGCTTTGTTTACCTCATTTCCCATATCATGATCTTATGAGACAGGCATTACTGACCCCGTCATGTTCAAACAGAGGAAACTGAACTTTGGTCTTACTCCACAATGAGTTGAAATGCAAAACCATGTCAATATGATCAAAGCTCATACTCTTAAACTCTGACCATATGGCAGAAGATAAAAAACAATTTTAAAAATTTGCTAGAGAAGTTTCTCTCCACAGAAACAAAACACTTGCCTTCTCTTTTTTTCCCAGCAAAGTCCCGCCCTCCCCACACACGAATCTCCTCTAACCTAGAACTCCACTAACAATAATGACACTATAGTCCTACTACTGCATAATTTACAGCACAGAATTAATACAGTTCTATGGAAATAAGAATTCTTACATCAAAAAAATCAAGCTGATGAAAACAAGTCCTAATCATAAACTAAGAAATGCCTAAAAGGAAAAATATCTTCAAATTGAACAACCTGTGGAGATGGTTGATAGAGCAACATACAAATAAGCACAGAATTTTCAATCACTTCTTGAAATTGTCTGTTCTATTTTGCATCTTCACGTCTCAAGAAAAAAAAAGATTATTCGATATTAATACGAAAAATAATTAAGAAAATTTTTCCTTATCCTGATATTTCTATCTACCCAAGTCTTTCTAAACTGCTTCTCCATGAATATAGCCATATCATTATTGCAATACTGTACAAATAATCCACAAATGATAATAATAATAGAAGTTATGTGCTATTTATCTCAGTCTAAAAATATGATGGTTTATTCCTAAAAGCAATTTTTTTTTTTTTTTCCTTTATGTCCAAGAAAAAACAATCGAGTATGTTAGTGTGGCCACTGTGCTTTATTGGTTAAGAGAAAAAATGAAAGGCAGGTTAGGAAATGTGGAGTTCTTGCTACAGCTGTTCCTTTATACATGTAAATGAAGAAAACGCATCATAATGCATTTGGAGATCAATGGGAGTATCACTGATTGACTGTGTGTTGACTCTTCCCACACCATGCAGCAAACCTACCAATCACCGGCCTGCAGAGAGCTCCGTGTCCACCGGCTCCTCGGGCCAGCTTTGGCAGTGGCTATAGCGTGGACAGTGAAGGAAGCAGCAGCACTGCAGGGAGACTAATCTATTTCCTATTCCAAGGATGTAAGTGGTTCTTTTTTTCTCACTACAAAGCTAACAGCATTATGAGTAAGCTTTTCTTAACATTTAACAAGAAATAACTAGATAATTAGCCAATTCTGAGTCATTGTCTCTGAAGCACTTCAACTGGCCATGCCTACATAAAAAAAAAAAATAATAGATTGTTAGAAGAAACTGGATTAATTTAGTTAATTCTAAGGGTGAATACTGGGCACTACAAGTACTACTTAATTAATTCAATTTGTATTTAACAGAAACACTGCTAAAATAATGATTTAGCCATGCCTGAATCATGCTTTAATCACATAATGACCAGATTTTAAAAATATTTGAGATAAACAGAGCTTTATTTACTTAGAATTGGGAGAGATTTAAACATATTTAAAGAATCAATTATTACATTTGAAATCAATAACATACTGAGCTACTCACATAGATTTTTCAACTATAAATATTGCTACAATTAAAAAGAAGATTTTGTAAGTGTTTCCATATTTTCTAGAATAAACAGCAAGTAGTACATAGTACATGAATAGATAAACTTGGAGTGAAGTTCATTGGTAACGTGTTAAGCTTCAAGAAAATCATATTGCAAATCAAATGCAAAACTAAAGCAGATTGTATTTAGAATGTGTTAGAATGGGTTTAGTCATATTGGTGGCAAAATTTAGCAGCATCCGAGATAAACATGTAGATTATGTCTGATCCAGCAACAAAAATGAAAGTTCCTGACCTTCCTTATCCTCCCCAGTAACTAGTTTTCTGGGTTTTCAACAACACCCCTGGGCCACCCTGCCTCAGATTCCAGGCCAGTGTGAATCCAGCTGTGAGTTAACAATGGCTTTGAATTTTCAAAAGTTTGAAAAAGAAAAAACAAAACGTTGTGACACGTGAAAATTATATAAAATTGAAATTTCAGGGCTCATAAATGAAGTTTTATTGGAACACAGCCACACCCATTTGCTTATGTGTTGTCTAATGCTGCTTCACATTATAGGGGCAATCTTGAGTGGTTGCCACAGACACCGTTCAAATTACTTATTACGTGGCAGTTTACAGAAGGGGCAGTGGTCCCCAAGGTGCCAACCTTGTGAAAGGGTCTTTTTCCTTTTCTCCAATGTTGAGCGAAGCCTTCTCTGAGAGTGGAACTTCTATTTCTCTTTCTTTTATTATCATTTTTTAAATAAATCTTTCCTTTTGATCTCCAGAATACTACTAATATTTAGATAACAGATCCATTTACAAAAGTAAAATAATAGGGAAAATAGATTTGTACTGTGAAAAAAATGTGTTTATTTTGTGATGTTCGAATTACAGTTTTCTTAAATTATTTCATTACCTATTTTTTTGATACTTAGGTTATGAATCAATAGAGTTGTTTTTTATTTAATCAGTTCTTTTTATTAAAAACTATTTCTAAAAGGCGTAGTTTTCAGCCTCTGATGATCTGTTTGACTGAACAGAATTTCAGCAAATTCATTAAATTCCTCTCTCTAAATTATAAATATCATACAAATCTGTAAAGTTTTACACCACATATCACTTAATATTCTTTCAATTTATCCATACCTTTTTAAACAAATAATTTAACACTGATAATAAAGTTATAACTTTCAGAGAGTAAACCATATTTTTTCCTCAATAGCTGAATGTCTGAAGAGGAAATAGATTATGCATTTTTACATACATACCACATTCCAATTTTGTTTTTTCCCATTTTCCTGTTTCTCTTACAATGAAAGCCTTTCAAAACTGCCTAGGAGGCTATTGTTTTTCCATATGAGCACAGAAAAAAATTCTCTTTTAAAGCATTGCAGGATGATGTTAGAGCAGTATTTGGTAGTTCCTTCATATGCTCCTTTGTGTCTAACAGTTACTGCGTGGGCTAACATAAAGGCTCAGTACATATTTGGTGACGGATTAAGAAATATAAACTACAAACTATGTAGTAAAAATGTTCTAAACTGAAGATTATTTACTGGGAATTCAGAAAAATTGCATTCTTCACACGACCCACAGTTACATTTCCTTTGTACATATGCGGCTTCACATTGCTGCAAAAGTTTTCTCTATAATCTTAAAAATGCACCTAATATACATTTTGGCTAAGTATCCAATGTTAAAATCAGTTTTCACTAGAAGCAAAGACTGTAGGTGACTATCACCGTTATAATATGAAATCTAGGACTCAAGATCAATAAAAAATATATATCGAAAATGTATTACATTACAATTACTAAAAATTGTAATATTTTGTGAGAGTTTGGCATGGTATAAGATTTTTTCAGTACTCTCATCTGCTATATTAGCACTGCTAATAGGATTCCTCACTTTCAATTCTCTTTGGCTCAGTAATCATGTTTTGTCTCTTTCTACTAGTATTCCATATTGCTAAAGGTGAGATTGCTACTAAATTATTAAGTTTATCTCCTTGTCTAATTGTGACAGACACAGTAGAGTTAATTTTTTAAAACTTATCGACCAACTTATCTTGACTCGCACGGAAACAATTTAAAAAGCTTAGCAATGAGACTCACATGACTGCAACACACCATTACAGAAAAGTCTGTCAGTGGGGTTTTTCTTTCTTTTTCTTTTCTTTTTTTCTTTCATTTTTTTGGGGGGTGGGGGAGGTGGTGGGTCCTAGAATAGTGGCTTTAACACTGTCTTTTTTTTCTTTTTTCCTGTTCCCATAACCTTACTCCCTTCCCCTTTGGAAGTCATCAATTTGCTCTCTATAGCTATAGGTCTGTTTCTGTTTTGTGTCATTTGTTTATTTTTTAAGATTTCACAAATAAATGAGATTATACAGTATTTGTCTGCCTTATTTCACTTAGAATAATACTCTCCAGGTCCACCCATGTTGTCACAAGTGGGAAATTTCATTCTTCTATATAGCTAAATAATATTTATATATACACATATATCTGCGTGTGTGTATATATGTGTGTGTGTGTGTGTGTGTGTGTGTGTACATATATGGAGAGAGAGAGAGAGAGAGAGAGAGAGAGAGAGAGAGAGAGAGAGAGAGAGAGATCTAGGTTGTTACCATATCATGGCTATTATAAAATAATACTGCAATGAACATAGGGGTGCATATATCTTTTCAAATTACTGTTTTTGTTTTTGTTGGATAAATAACCCAGAAGTAGAATTGCTGCATTATATGGCAGCTCTATTTTTAATTTTTTGATGAATCTTCATGTTATTGTCCATAGTGGCTATACCAATTTATATTCTCACTAACATGTGTATGAGGGTTTCCTTTTCTCCACATCCT
This sequence comes from Eonycteris spelaea, assembly GCA_003508835.1. Classification (NCBI taxonomy): domain Eukaryota; kingdom Metazoa; phylum Chordata; class Mammalia; order Chiroptera; family Pteropodidae; genus Eonycteris; species Eonycteris spelaea. Next base: position 8,328,472 of record PUFA01000033.1, on the reverse strand, counting down.
CAAAAGCACCTGATATTTGTTAATTTATTGATGACAGCCATTCTGAACAGGTGTGGGGTGTTAGCTCACGGTAGTTTTAGTTTGCATTTTCTTGATGATTAGTGATGCTGAGCACCTTTTCACATGTCTGTTGGCCATCTGTATCCTTTTAGGAAAAAACGTCTATTCAAGTCCTCTGTCCATTTTTTAATTGGATTGTTTGGGAGGGTTTTGGTGTAACGTTGTATGAGTTCTTTATTTTTTGGATGGTAACCCCTTATCAGGCGTATCATTTGCAAATATATTCTTCTATTCAATAGGTTCTTTTTTGTCTTGTTGATGTTTTCCTTCACTATGGAAAAACTTTTAGTTTGATGTAGTCTCATTCATTTACTTTTCTTTTCATTTCTCTTGCTTAAGAAAACATATCCAAAATTATATTGCTAAGAGAGATGTCAAAGAACTTACTCCCTGTTTTTTTCTAGGAGTTTTATCGTTTCAGGTCTAACAGTTAAGTCTTTAATCCATTTTGAGTTTATTTTTGTATATGGTGTAAGAAAGGCCTGATTTCATTTTTTTTTACATGTATCTGTTCAGTTTTGCCAACACTTATTAAAGAGACTGTCTTTACTACTTTTGTATCATTGTCTCCTTTGTCATGGATTAATTAACTGTATAAGTGAGAATCTATTTCTGGCTTTCTATTCTATTCCATTGGTCTATACATATATTTTTATGCCATTATCATACTGTTTTAATTATTGTAACTTTGTAATAGATTTTTTGTATATATTCAGATGCAAACTATATCTATATACATATGTATGTATATGTACACACATATATACATATGTTATAAATGTATATATGTATATATATGACATATAATATATATACAGTGTTTAAACTTTTGATCTAATGTCAAAATAGAGCAACGTAATGTCTTTCAAGATAAAATAATTTCTGAATTTACATCTGTTTACATGTGTGGAACAAGTATCAGTAGAATAAAAGGGTCTTTAGAGCAGTTTTCAAGTAAGATATAATTAGATTTTTAAAATTTTTTTCCATTGCAATTGACATACAATAAATATATTAATTCTAGATGTACAACATAGTGATTAGACATTTATGTACCTTATAAAGTAATCATTTTATAAGTCTAATATCCATCTAACACCATACACAGTTATATTTACTATATTCCATATGCTGTACTTTATATCCTCATGACTATTTTTATTACTAGCAATTTGTATTTTTAATCCTTTTCACCTTTTTCATCTACCCCCTCAAACCTCTCACATTCTGGCAACCATCATTTTCTTACTTTAGCCTTGTTATAGAGTTTGGTATCAGGTTGCATGATACCTTAACTTTGCTCTTCTTTCTGAATATTGCTTTGACTAGTTCGGGTCTTTTGTAGTTCCATATAAATTTTAGGATTATTTGTTCAACTTCTGTAAAAATGCCTTTGGTATTTTGATAGGGATTGCATTGAATCTGTAAATTGCGTTGGGTAGTATAGTATCATTAGATTCTTAAGAAATAATTATGGTTACATTTTCAGTGGGTTCAGCAGACCAAGTATTTTCAGAAAAGTGAGATTTTTTAGTAAATAATGGCATGTTAGAATTATTGTTGAGAAATATAGTGTTAAGATAGTCTATTGTTCAAGCACCCTTTTTAACACATAAGCATTTTTATTCCATTTTTTAGAACATCTTGCATAAGTATATGAGACAATTTAAAAATCTTAAATCATGAATTCTTCATCTATTTAGCCTTCCAAAAGTTTGAGGCTGAAACTAAAAGTGAGTAGCAGTCTCTGGCTGAATTCCAAAGCCATTATGTGCATACCTGTTTATTAATACTTTATATTTATTGAGTGTTATGATGTTTCAAGCACTATGTTTAACACTTTATATACATTTTGTCATATGATTTTTTCATAACCAAAGGTAGCTAATGTTACTATCCTTGTATTGTAAATTCACCAGATTAAGTTGATTTGCCTTAGATGACACATAGCATGAAATAGTAAATCCTGAAGAGAGATGTAGCAGTCTGACTTCAAAAGCCAATTTACTATATCCAACTGCAAACACAGGAAGAACCTGAAGGAAATCCACTAAATGAAAAAGATTCTGCGTTATTACAACATTATTTTTATAAATTAATTCAAAATTTCCATTCTTATCAGGATATATACAACTCATTATAACAAAGGATCAAAATATAAAAACACTTCTCATTTCTTGAGTTTAAAACAAACAAAAAATCCCTTCAAATTATAAAGTAAAATTTGAAAATTCCACGATAGTCTGATTTTTGATAATTAAGACAGAAACAAGACACTGAATTTTAAGATACTATGTTTGGAATAAGTAGAAATTATAAATGAGCTCCCATTTTAAAAAGAACACTATCTAGAACAATTTATTGTGTTTATACTTGCCATCCAGATAATTTATTGCAGATCTGAATATATGTTATTCTATTCTTGCAAACTTGTCCGCCTTATCTGCTCTTAGGAGATCATAAATGAATATCGTATAACCTTTCATTTTCTTTATAAACAGAGGGAAGATGGGGCAGAATGGTCAAGAGCTTATAAAACAGCCAGGAGTAGGAGTGGGACTAGCAGACACTGAAGGTAAGTTAAAATGTATAATACTGGATTTTGTTTATATCTATATGCTACACTATAAGTGTTCAATTTGTTTTTCTTTTAATATGAATGTTAATTTCTAAGCACTAATGGCAAAAGCATTAGAAAGTAAACCATCAGTTTCTATATTATCTATTAAATTAGAATGACTTTGTAACTTTATTCAACAATTTACCGATTTTCTCATACATATTTAACATTTAAGTATTTTGAGGCACAAAAAATTTAACAGGGGAAAAAGAATGAGAATGATGACAGGAGAGACTCAGAAGACTTCCTCAGGGAAAGAAAAAACTTTTTCAAATTTGAAAACTTTTTTTCATTTAAAATTTCATGAAAATAAAAAATAAATCATGGGAGCTCATTTAAGTCGATGGAAATTCTTAAATATATGGAACTAAGATCAAACTAATCATATAAAAGTCATTTTATGGAAAAAAATAATGACTGAACTAACTTCTAAAGTGAAACCTAATTCGAAATTAAATTTGGTTTTATCAAACAAAAGGTAAGGGTATTACAAATGCCAAAAATAATCTTAACTTTAGAAAACATATAATCAGCATCTGTAAGGTACACAATGATGCTTGTCTTTCATAAATTGTGGTAAGATGTGGTAGCACTGTCATTCTTCATGAACATGAATTGTACCAACCTCTCAATAATTTTAACTATCCTAATTACTTTACACTACTCTAAGTATTTTTTATGTTTATCTCATTTAATTTCTTAAAGTTACCTGTGAAGGTAAATAATATCACTTACTTGTTTTCCATAAAAGAAACGGAAGTGGTTTATCACATAAATAAAAGCAAGTGACTTGAACCAAGGAAGATGATATGAAATCACATGCTATTTAAAAGAATAATTAAACAGATGGTATCACAAGGACACCAAATGGGGAAATAGAAAACCGAGATTTGGGTTTCAAATCTGGTCTTGTTACCTAACTGGTGACTTGATCTCTTTATCTTCAGAACCTCATTTGATAAACGCTGTGTCTAAGTGATGCCTAAGCTTCCTGGTGGATATCACATTGTTCTTGTTTTACAAAAAAAAGAAAGAAAGAAAGAAAGAAAGAAAGAAAGAAGAAAGAAAGAAAGAAAAGAAAGAAAGAAAGAGAGAGAGAGAGAGAAGAGAAAGAAAGAAAGAGAAAGGAAGAAAGAAAGAAGAAAGAAGAAAGAAGAAAGAAAGAAAGAAGGAAGAAAGGAAAGGAAGGAAGGAAGGAAGGAAGAAGGAAGGAAGGAAGGAAGAAGGAAGGAAGGAAGGAAAGGAAGGAAGGAAGAAGAAGAGAAGAAGAAGAAAGAAAGAAAGAAAGAAAGAAAGAAAGAAAGAAAAGAAAGAAAGAAAGAAAGAAAGAAAAAAGAAAGAAAGAAAGAAAAAGTTAGACTCATTCAAAGACTGTGCATCTTCTATCTGTTGCCATGTTCCCTAGGGTTCTATCTTCAATCCACCAGTCTATTTACCCACCTTCTCTCTGCATAAACTCACCAACTCTTGTCTATATGTTGATTAGCCCCAAATCTACCATCCAAACTCTCTGGAAACCCCTCTGAATATTTAAACTAGAGGAAATTTGCTGCTGGCGATTATTGTATACTCATGGAAGACACTGGAAAACCAAGCAGAAGATAGGTAGCAGAAAGAAGCTACTGTCCCAGTAGGCTCAGGCCAGTGAGAGCTGAAACCAGGACAAGTCTGTCTTGATGAAAGAGGGAGACAAGGGAGAAACACAGCAAATGCCAGAAATATATCTTACTCAATATTTTGCTGGAGATCCTATAGAAGCATCAAACTACTGAATTTACCTTCTTCCTTATTTTGCCTCCTCTTCCTGTGTGCTTCTACCACTTACACTATAGCACTATAATTTGCATGTTTTATTATCATTGTTCTTTGTTTTACATTTACCTATTTCACTGCCTGTCACCCTCATAAGGTTGAACAACTCTCAGACTAGAGCTATGGTTTTATTAATCTTGAGGTCCTAGCACTTAGCAGAAAGCCTTGTTCATAGAGTTACTTCAAGAGTGTTTGTTAGTGAATGAATAAACAATATAATCATATATAGAAGTCACTGAAAAAAAAAGAAGTCATTGATTTTCATATGACTAGAATTTAGGTATATAGAGAAGCAATTCATGTGCAGTTTTTTTCAAAGTTTTAGTTATTTAATTTCACCTTCTTTGAAATTTATAAATAAAATTATTTTAGTATAAATGTTGAGTTGTCAATGAATAGAAATTGTTCATACTAACACTTTCTAATTTTATATAAGTTTCACACAAAACATACTTGTTTTTCCAAGAAGAGCCAATCATAGACTACTTAATATTTTATTTAAACTTCTGAGTCAATATGTTTATATTTTAGTGAACTAGATCTTATAAAGATTTAATCTCAGTTTAGTTATTGAGCACAGGGGCTGGAGTTTAGGATAGAAAAAAGATTAACTACGTAATACAATATGAGTAATTTATAATTATGTCCCCTTTGGTAGCAATATTTTGGACAATTGTTTTTTGATGGCATTATTTCTGATATTTAGATAATAACCAAATTTATGAAGTTGAGCATGAATAGTTCTATAGGAGATATAAAGAGATTGCTAACAATATGGAGAAGAAAAATGCAATAAATATTAAACCTTTAGAAACAATTTTAAATTAAGAAGAGTATATAGACAGAGAGTGGGCAGAAAATTATTAAATTATACAGAAATGTGTTTTTTCTAAGCAGATAAGGAGACACTGAAGTGCAAAATTTTGTTTTCCTCTCATAAAATATGGAATCAACTTTGTGTTGTACTTGAGGTATATGTATGATATATATATCTTGTTTTCAGTGATCCAGAGGATTGCTTTACTTCCTTTTGTTATTGGTCAACATAAACAGCCAGTTCATGGGAAAACAAACAAACAAACAAAACAGAGTTGTTCAATATGTTTTTAGACAAATATGTTTTCAAGACTGGATTACTCCTTGAATTCTTCATCAGGGCACCAGAAAAACAGTGTATCTTTGTCGATTAGTACAGTTTTATTGAAATTGTAGATCTTGCAATATTCCCCTTTATCTTGAGTCTTTTATCTAATTTATTTAAGCACTTTGTTTTATGAACACCTTGATTCTCTTTAAGGAAAATAGATCTACAAAGAAATGATCTAGGACAGCATACTTTAAATCAAAAGCAAAAAAAAAAAAAAGCAAAAGCATATCATAGATTTTAAGTAATCACCTTTATACAGTTTGTTTTCATAAGTTTTTATTCTTGTTTTGAAATTATAGTGTACAGAATACAAAAATGGAGTTAAAATTTTATGTTGAACATATTAATGAGAGGTTTTTTTTATTGCTAAATAGCCATGAACTCACTCTACTTATTGAGCAAGTCTACTTACTTAGTATTTTATTTTTTTTAAATCTACTTTATACTTAGTCATTTTGTCAAATAATGTTTCATCTTCTCTATAACAGTGACTCATAAATTTTAATCCCAGCGTGAGATTAATTCAGTGGGTCAGAAGATGAGATTAATTGAAGGTTCTGGGGTCCTGACCTAAATCGTGGTGGAAAATATTAATACTCTTCTAAACTATCTCTACTAATGAAAAGCTGAACTTCTACAATTTAAGTAAATCCCAAAGTAAAGTGCAAATAAGCTCTATGTTTGACATATGATCAACACCCTTTAATGTGTAGCTGTTATTAAATTAGAAGTAGATTTAAGATATAAGCATTTGGATCCTATCCAAAGGAATAAAATTAGTCAAGATTGATAAAATATCACATATTTGTTGGGAGAGCTATACCACTTCTCTTAAAGATTTAGATCAAATCAACTAGACTTTCCAATTGTGTTTTTTCCAACTTACATTAAAAACCTCTAATACTCTCAAGATAGACGAGATAGAACTTTCCTAAATTTTTTATTTAGTATATTTAATAGTGTTATTTTTTGCTAGTGGGAATTCACAAGTATTACATACAGTGACTGGCTTGACCCATTTATTCTTTTAAATCAGGTGTTCACAAATGTTAACATCAGACATCAGGATCATAACTTTGTATGAAGTTTAATTTGCCTGGCTGCATGCATTTAAAAAACAAATAACTATAATGAATCATTTATTATCTTAAGTATCTTTGGAAGCCTCAATTTAATCACTCAATTTCTACTTTCAGTGGGCCAAAATAAATAAAACTACCATTATAGAAATATACTAAGCTCTACTCACAAATGTTTTCAAATAATTGAGCGTGTAAAAGCACATGGGCAGTAATATTAACCTAAGAAAGCAGAGAGGAGAGTAGGGCAGAGAATAAGATTTGTTTCAGTATCTTATTGAAAGAATTAAAAACACACACACACACACACATAACAATATATGTAGAAATAATGGAAATTTATAATCACAACAATCTTGTTTAACTCAAATTTCAAATGTATTTTATGTAAATGTGTTTTATACATTGCTCTAACAGTGATTAGTATGAGTTTTTTAGGTAAAGGAACATATTTTGCAAAGTCCATGAAGCAAGTGTAGGACAGAAATGACTTCCTGCATTCAACCAATAAAAATCTAATCCTCATTATTGGAGTCCTCTCTCTTATCTTGTTTTGATAAGCACACACACACAAGAAGATTTTTTTTTAAATTTCCTCCAAGTATTTTCTCTTTTTAAGTAGGAAAAAGGGGTGGAGTAAGTAATTGGTATCCCTCTAAGAGTTTGTAGAGTGGCATATCCAAGTGCACTATGTAAAATACTCATTTAATTTCTTCTCTTTCTTTGTCCAAGTGGGTTTTTAAAAAAATTAATAACACTCAGAGAGAAAAATATAAAACCACCCTGGACAACCCTCGCTTAGAACATAATAATAGCTGTTATTAAAGCACTCAATACGTCACTCAGCAAACACTTACTGAACACTCATTGTTAATGAGGCAAGGATAAGCACTGAGGATGGAATGTAGAATGTGACACACTCCACGCCCTGGTGGGGTTCCCACAACTCAGATAAGAGTTGACGCTCATTCCTTAAAAAAATTCATGTTGCCGTTTTTTCAGGCTCTAATTCTAATTAAACTAAAGAACTTTCAAATTAAATATGTAATATCTTTTTTTTGTCATCTATACATCACTTCACTTTTTATTATTTTGGCATTTTCTAATTCTTTTAATTTTGCTGATGTCAGTAATGATCTTTCAAGGAGTTAATTTTTAAATTAAAAATTATCTTTATCTAAATTCAATTTCATTGAAGCCGACAATGGATAAAATTTATTTACAACACTTACATGGTAAACGTGTTGTTAAAATTAATAAATGTGATATTTAATTTTTACCTCAGTTTTGTAGTTGAGATGTTATCAAAGGCAATGTGATTAGTGGATTGTTTTGTGTCATTTGATTACTTGTCCTACACATTTTGTACTTAAAAACTGACCATGTGTACATTGTATTATAAAATATTTTTTAGTGGATTAAATATGTTTGCTTGTTTATAATCTTGTTTCCTTAATTTTACTGATACATACACTGTGTTTTTTATATTTCTAAAGTTGATTAGTGCTAAATATGAGTATGCCTATTATATGTAAGACACTGTGTGAAAAATTTGAATGCTATAAAGATCAAGTCAACACATATGCTGATTTGAGGGCTTTTATGATCTAGTATGGTCCTATCCCATAATCAACCAGTAAACACACTTGCTCAACTGGTATGTACAGCCAGCGAGCATTTGCACTGGTTAGAGACTGTGTTATGCCCAGTGTTAAATATTTTATCACCTTTAATAATTTAAAGAAGAATTATGATAAAAATTCAAAAGAAAGGAAATAGTGTACTATAGGAGTCAGGGGCCATAGCTTTGTGAAAGAGGTTACAGGTGCTGACTGATCTGAAAGATGGAGAAGGTCTTTCAAAAACATGTGACAAAGGGAGAGGCAAATTCCAGACCGAGGGAACCAGATGAGCAAAGAGACAAATGGGAAAAAAGGATTAGGAGTGTGTAGGAGAAAGTTAATTTAGTGAAAATGAAACAAAAGATGCAAGGGAAGAACAGAGAAACTGGAAATTTTTACAAAGTTGGGCTGGATGTGGGAGTTCAGTGCTTTTGTGAACAATGGGAAACTATTAAATGTTAATGAAGAGTTTAGACAGAATCAACACTTAAAATACTGAATCTTTCTATGGAAGAATAAGGTAGACTTCTTTTTACTCAAATCTTATTTTAAGAATTTTGTGGAATTGAAGTACGAATGGGAAATCCAAGTAGATATATTACGTTATGTAGTTGGACTATGAATCCAGGATTCAGGATATGGGTTTCACTTTGGAACTAGATTCAGAATCATAATGTCGTAACATTTAAGGGACACCTAACATGACCCAGGAATAGCGAGGATCATTATCTCTTTTAATATCATTTACTAATAAAAGGAAAATCTCGGTAACAACAGATAGTAGATATTTTTTTCCTCTATAAGTCAGAGAAATGGAAAGTCAGAGAAATTTAGTGCTGTTGGGGGCAAAGTCAAGACACAAACCCAACAATGTCAAATACTAAAGCCTATACTTTTAACCAATACACTTGCTGCCTCACCACCAGAGTTTACACATGACATTTGAAGTTATTGAGGTTACTGGGAAGAATGAACAGTACAGATGGTGGTTCTTCAGTGGCGTGAGTGACATAATATGTGAACAAAGGGTTGAGTCCACTGCTTTTAAAATGACAATTTAAATCCTTGACTTTGGTTTTTGAACTTAAATACAAAAATATATAGGGTCAAATTTATAGATAATTATCATTTCTTCTTCAATTATTTATTTAGATATTCTTTACCCATATAGAGGATTATGGTACATAATAATTTCTATTTTCTTCTAGCTCTTTTGTAGTGTGAAAGAAAAACATTTATTAAATAAATTTTTCTTTCCTCAGTATATGAAATACCACATCAACTATACTCAAAATTTTCAAGTATACTTATGTCTGGTAATGGGAGTATGGAATATTTCATTGGCTTGTCTGTCTATTTATGTCTATCAGTGCCACAGTTATTCAATTATTCTAATTTTACTTTCAGTTTTTCTAAATTAGACTATTGCATCTGTTTAAAATATTTTAAACAGATTTGCACTAAAGACCCACTTAAAATATTTTAAAACTGTGTTGAGAAGCAAAGGAAATTTCACATAAATATCTGTTAAAATTACATTAAAATTAATGTAATTTTGAGGGAATTGACATCTTTATATATAATATTCTCTTATTTATAGAATACTATATTTTATATACCAATTTGGATATGCCAATATATATGTGCATGATTAGGCCAGTTATTCAAATTCTCTGTCGCTAGTCCCTAGCCTACAAAAGTAAGAATAAAAAAAGTACCTACCTTATCAGTGTGTTGCAAGGATTGATGAAAATAGTGATTGTAAGGTGCATGGCACTGTGGCTGGCACATAGTCAATAAATGCTAGCTATCATCCTTCCAATTGCCACCTGTACCATGTAAGTGATTAATCCTGAACTGATTTTTCCCAGGCCTTTTAAAATCATATTCTCTAAAATAATTTATTCTTCTGTGTTTGATATTCCACCAGAAAAGATATTTGTAGGGTCTTACATTTTCCAGTTTGTTTTGAAAAGATGATACATATTTTATTACAGTATTTCAAACCACTCTTCACCCTCAAGTAATTCTGCTGTGATCCCTTGTATAGTAATGCCTCTCCTCTGTGGAAGATGACTCCCATAGCGCTTATTATACTTTCCAAAATTGCCTGACTTTAAAATTCAGTGCCACTGATTTCTAATCCTATATTACTCACCGAGGAATATAAATATAAAGAATCAAAGAACCATAAAAATAATTGATAGATTTTTCTAAACAATTTTATTAATGGTTAGGGAAGGTGAAGGTTGGGACATGGGAGAATTGATTTTTGCAAAAGATGTCATGAAGTGTGATATGATTCAACCTTTTAATACATGAGGAAATAAAATAGGAATCAAACAATATTAACAAGTACAAAAACAGAGGCATTACTTACGGTAAGTAAATAACTTCCCACTATTACCCTAAATAACTATGAATAGACATTCTCTTAAAACTAATAATAGTTATTGCAAATGAGTACTCCCTTTATCTAACATGCTCATTAAATATATTCTGATAGCACCAATGTTGTACAGAGAGCTTTATCACTTTTAAGAAGCCCGACTTTGATGACAATAAAATACAAAATCTCTGGGGTGGGGGAACGCTGTAGAATTCAAACTATCAAGTTGTTTTAACTTTTTTTTTTTCACTTTACTTAAAAGTTAAAATGAATTTTATAAATTCTCAGCTAGGAAAAGTTTCTGAATTTTGAATAATGACAAAATTTATTTAATTTATTTTTCTACTATTGAGATTATTAGTTACTTTTTTTAATTGAAACATTCTTATTTGTTTTATTCAAAAAGTCATTTGAAAATTTATGTAACTTTCTATAGGGAAAAAAAAAGCTTTTAAATTGAAGTAAAAAAACTAGAACTGACATACACACATACATATATGAAAAAAACCTAGCAATTTTCACATACATAAGAAGCCCTTGCTCAACCAAGCAACACTTTCCCTGAAGGAACCAATTTTACAGATAAGAAAGTAAAACAGTTATGAGGTAATATACTCTGAGGAAACTGCACATTGTTTCTTTATTGTTTGACTGCTAGACTCTAAAATAATCAAAATATTCTATTATTTGCTTTGCAATAATAAAAATTATAGGAAAAAAGCATTCACCTATTTAAATCTTTTATTTTAAAACAGAATTGCTATCTACTCAATTATCTTTTGCGTTTGAGTATTTTCTTGAATCAGGCAGCAGATGCAATTTTAGACTGTTATCATCCAAAGTAGATGTGTACTTATCCATGAGATAGCACACTACTGTGATTTCTGTAATTTACATTGCCCTTTGAATCCCAGACAACTGTCACTGGTGTATGGAATACTAAGTAGGAGTAGCAGGGCTTTACATTACACGTTTTATTATGACGTTGCTATATATATACGTTGCTATTGTGTGTGTGTGTATGTATATATATATATATAAACTTATTTTACTTGATGAATCATCTTCTCACAAAAGTCAACACATTCTCCTTTACAGCAATAACCACAATATCACATCTCCCATTTACTTGCTAAGCACTCTGTTGGGATCTTTAAAGATTTGATGAACCCAATTCTCACAACCCTCTATAATAGATATTATAATTATTTTTTAAATTAAATTTATTGAGGTGACATTGGTTAATAAAATTATATAGGTTTCAATAATACATAATGCTATAATATACCATCTGTATATTGTTATATATAATTTATGATATTCCCAGTGTCTAGTACAGAGATTTGCACTAAAGACCCACTTAATATATATTTTTTGAATTAAGAAATCAAGACTCATGGAGACTAAAAGATAAATAAAGACTAGTAATAATCTTGTGAAATTCAAATTAATATTGAGATAGAGTCTTAAAACTTAAGATTCTTTTCTTATACCTTCCGGACCCAAATATCTTGAAAATTGATGCTAATCCTCTATGTTGATATACACCTTTTAAGGAAGTTACCACTCTAAAACTAAACTAAAAGAGATGATATCACTTCAATTAAAAACTATATAAACTACTTAAAAATATAATAACTGTATTTTTAACAGTTGTGCTTTTTCACTAATGCCCAGCTGGATCAATAGAGGATGATTAATGTTGAGTCTCCAACAGAAAGAACCAGTGCCCTGGGGCAGACAGATATGTTCAGGACAGTTGGGATAAGAGTTAAAATAAAGGTTGTGTGACTAAAGCCTATCAAGCAGGGAATGCTTTTTAAGAACGTTCTTGAAACAAAAGTAATAAGTTGTCTAACTGGAGGAGAGCTAACAAAGTTTTCAGTAAGGGAAAACTGCATATTTAAAGCCTTTGGAACATGAGAGAATATGTATTATTAGTGTATCTGTGGAACTTCTGTGTGATTGTAGCAGAGTTCTGTGTTGGAGGGAGGCAGGGCTTGAAAGGTAATCATGGTTCAGATAATTTATGAAATAGCAGACACTGTCAGGAGGAATTTAGACTTTATGTTCTAGATAGGCAATTAGAAGCTAGAGATAGATTTTAAGAAGGAAAATTACATGGCCAGACTTGGTGCTGTAAAGGATGGATTATAGGAGATCTCATCTGCAGTCAGGCAACAAGTTAGGATGCAATTTGATAGTCCAAGTAAGAAATGATAAGAACTAGAATGCAGACAGAGGCAGCAATGGGAGACAGTTCTGAGAGCTGTGGACAGTTCTGAGAGCTACCTAAGAAGACAAGTCGGAGTGCCTTTGTTCTAAAAATAATGCAGAATCAAAATGCAAATAAAACAACTTTGGGCACTAACATCATAGAAATTAAATGACCAGTGAATATAAGCATAATTTAAAAAAAAAACTGAAAAAGTGTTAACAAAGGTCAGCATAAAATGATAAAGAAACAGCGGGGAAATGATAAAACACAAACTTACGTCATTCTTAATTTGTAACCTCACTCTTACGATTTTTTCTCACAGGAGCTTCTAATTTCCCTAACATTATACTATTATTTGCTTTTATTTTCTGAAGTCTCTACATGGTGATGCCAATGCTTCTCTCTATTCAGAGTATATATGTGGGCACACCCCTACTCCCAGGTGGGTAACCTGCCTGCTTTTAGATGGTCATGACAACTCAATCTTTCTGGCCACAACTTAGAGGGGAGGGCTCCCCAAGACCTTGTGAACTTCGGATGCCGGCCTTGACTTCTTAAGCTTGACGCCTCTCTGGAAAAAATCTCTATACCGTCTTGCTCTATGATACCAGCCCTCCTCCTTCACTCCTCCTAGAATTTGTTCTGAGGTGTTTGAGTGTTATTCGAAAACTCCAAACATGTTAAATGTAATATTCATTTAAGTTTTCAGTTTTTCTTTTCTAATAGCAAAAGTTGTTTTTAGCCTTTTTTTTTTTTTTTTTTTTTTTTTTTTTTTTTTTTTGTCTCATACAAGGTAATTGGAGGTTTTCAATTGAAATTTTTAAAAAAAACACCTCTGGTTATTTTCAGTCACAATAAAATGAATGCTAAGAAGCATATATAAAAAGGACAAAAAAAAAGGTTAAAACATTGAAATTAGAAAAATCTATTTTTTCCTCTTAAAATTATCTTTTTCTGGTTTTGTCTCAGAAAGAAAGGATTTTTTTATGTAACAGAAGATAGAGAGAATGGGCAGTTTTGTCCTACTTTCACAGAATTCTTAAATCATATTAGGCCAGAATGCCTGCCTTGTATAAAATATCTCCTTGAATCTGGGTTATTTCAAAATAAAGGTTTTAATGAAAAGCTTTCAGAACTCTTCTTCCTTGGGAAAAAAAAAATGAAAACATAATAAAATGACTCCTCACTCAGCTGCTTATTAGCCCTGAGACATGAAAAGAATTCAGATATAACTGCATATCTTTGAATAACTGAGGCTTGGAAATACGCATGTTAACAGAGAATGACATTAATAAAGTGACTACGAGCCATTTATTTTGGGTGAAACTCTAGGTTTAGGGGAAAATTCCCCAAATATCTCAATTCGGTTGCCTCAGCTGATTTAGTGGGAAGAGGGTGGGCTTTTGAGTCAGACCTGATAAATCAGTTCCTTCAGGCAGGTGAAAATCATACTTACCTTGTAGGTTTGCTGTAAAGATTAGAAATTTGTTACAAGTTCATGTGTTGAACATCTAATATTACTAGGTTCTTTTCTATGAGATAAAAAGGCAAGGATAAACAAGGCACAGACATTGCACTTTACAGGCTATAGCATATAATATATATAAAGTGCCTGGAATACAAGAGTTGTTCAATAATGTGAGTACATTGTTGTTATCATTCAAGCGAAGTGTTACTTCCTACATGTAATGAATCAGGAAATATAGGTTCATAAATTAATGCTTTGGAAAAGAAAGGAGTAAGCATTTTTTCCTTTCTTGTTTGTACCTGGTCTTTCCAGAACAACTGCCCCACAAATTCTGAGGCCCCCACAAAATCCCAAGTTTCCTCCCCCAAACCTTGCATGCTCACAAGCATGCAGATGAATGTGGCATACAATCACTATCACATAATAGATTATCACAATTTTATCAATAACCTTGGACTATGTTGCTGGAAATATCTAAGCTAGCTATGTGACTTTGGGAAAGTTAATCACCCTAAAATTTAGCCTCTTTTCTTTAAAGTGAAATTAAAATACCTCTATTTCACACATTTGAGGAAAAGTGAGATAATATGACAGAAGTTTACATGTTATTTTAAAAATTATTTAATTAGTATTCATTATTCATAATATTATAGTACTCTTCATTACGTTAAATAATAATCTTTGAGGCCAAATGTTTTTCTGAAAGGGTTTATTGAGCATTAGTCTAGCCAGGAAAAGGACTAGGTTCTGGGACATACAGTCTAAACCACCAGCAGCAGGGCTAGAAGTGTTAGAAGACAAACATGTCCACCATCCTGGGGCTGATGGGGCTCTTTCATACAAAGAGTTTGGAGAAGAAAGATGTAAGCTGTTTTGAAAGAATTTACATTGACTATAGATAAAGGGGGTGAGAGAAGGTGAAGCAGGGCTAATTCTGACTAGTTGCATAGTCCATAAGGATGAAGTCCTTGCTTTTTTGGATTGGTTGTGGGCGACAGGTAGAAAGTTCGCGAGTAAGCAGTATATAATGGAGTCTGGTGTTTGGCTCTAGATAATTATGGAACTAGCCACCTGGAAAAAAAATCAGTTTCAACATACATTCAGGAATGTAAGCAGTCTTTTGTTGGTTTTCAGCTTGCAATTGGTAATTGATTAACCTCCCTTATCTCTTCCTTCCACCCTCTGGCCTACTGTAATTTAATTTAGGACATCTCAGAATTTTCTCCTTGTTACTTGGTTGCAGAAGAGTGTATACTTAAACTATGAGAGAGCAGAAATTATATTTCTTAAAATATATTTAAGATGAAAAATCATTTTTTCTTGAAAACCAAATCTATTGAATTGTACTACAAAGAAATTATTTATATCTGATCACAAAGCACTTGACAAATCCTAACTTAGGAATTCTCTAACTCTATATTGATGGTGCGTGTTAGGAAAAAATGCTAGACCCAAGCATTTATAATCATTTGTGAGATACAGAGGTATAAGTTAATGGTGCTAGCTGCATGGTATCATTTTCATTGTATGAATAAGCTGATTTATTAAGAATAAACTCCAGGAGATCATACAGTAAGAGTAATAGGACTAGAATTTAATGCACTATAACATTAAATAAACATAATTTTATTCTTGATTGCCCCTTTCAAACATTAAATTACTTGGATAACTCTTTAAAAACTGTAATTCTTCATTTCTGTTTATTCTTACATATAAAGTATTCTATGCAGGTAAGAACCTCCACCCAAAAAACATATTTCTAAGAATTAAGTTTAAAATGTATCAGTAGCTTGTGTACAGCCTCTACAAAACAATGATTACTAAGAGATGAAATTTAATACACGTACGATTACCAGACTTTTAAAAAGATCTAGTAACTTTCTTTCTACTCAGGGACATAGTGTAAAGAAAGGGGAAGTGCCAATCACAGATAATTATTGAGTATCACAGTCAAATTATCGCGTACCACTTGGAACTTGTTGAAGAGATAGATATAATTTTGCATGGAAAGCAAAACTATTATAGATTCTAGGGTAAGGTTAATATGTCTGGTTGGAAATTGCAGAGAAAGATTGGTGAATAGAACAAATTATAGCGAGCTTATTTCTGGTCTGTAACAGGCTCCACAAAGTGGAAAAAGATCTCTTTTATTTTCAGAAATTTTAATTTTAAAAGTATTGACATATGAATATTTCAAGACATATTTTTGTTTTGTTTGTTACTCTGAATAAATCGAATAATTGACCTAATTATATAGATACTTGCTAGTTGTAAACTGTAGATTACTTCTAGAATTGAAGTAATTCCACTGCATCAAATGTTGAAAAATAAAATAACCAAGCTTATTGATAATTACCATTTCAGGCATTATGCTAACAATTTACCTTTGTTACACTAGCATTTTTTTAAAATTTCATTTAGACCTAAAACGCATAGATTAGAGACAATCAGAAGAAAGAAAAATACAATTATATATAAGGGAATATACATCACTACTTTAGCTATTTAACAGGTATTAAGACATTAATAAGACTTTCTGTAATCGCTGGGTTTAAAAACCATAAGTAAACAGAAAAAATATTTAGAACAGAAGATATTTAGTAGAGAGCCAGAACTAAATAATATTTAGTTAATCAGAAAATATCCCAATATTTATTATCCTACAAAGCTGAAAGAGATATTTTAGTCTATAATTAATCTTACATATTTTCACCTCATAATATGAAGAAATACAAAGCAGAAATATTTATAACTGGCCTGCCATCTCACAAGGCTAGAAGCCAGAAGATCTGTTTTAAAAATCCGTCTTAATTTTATAGTAGACTTTTCTTAAATTTGGAATGAACAACAGGAACTAGATAAGTTATGAGGTGATAGACTATCAGGACTAAATATACATCTTATCTAACACCAATTCAGGCTTCATTAGCTAGCATCAGTGACCCGCGGCCTTGATACATAGTATTTATTTGCAAATGCAAAGAATTTATTCACTCTATGCTGTTTTCCATACACAAACTTTCCTTTTACAAAGTACTATTCTTTCCTTCTTTTCTTTTCCACATTGTATTCACTTTCAGTTAATTAAACATTGCCTCTAAAGAGATTTCTGCCTAAAATGATCTTACACTGGCAAAAGCTGCTCAGATTGCAATATAATTTTTAGAATTCTGAGAGTAAATCTCAATTTACATTATGTACAGTTAAGTGTTGCAGATACCAATAATGTAAATAAATAGAAATATTTTCTTAATAGTCACTTCTTTTAAATCATTTTGTATGTTTAAGTCAATTGCATACAGAATCTTTTATTATCATGAATATTTTAGGAAGTAGTTATTGCTGTTTTATTTAATATAAATAACCTGCATAATTGACTAAATGTGTATATGTAGATGGTAACTTCAGCCATTGTTTAAACATCTAAAATAATTATTTCTATGCTTTATCTGCTTCTTAAGGTCCTGTTTTGTGGCTAAAATAAAACAGCAAAACAGCCCCTGGAAATTCTTTCATTCTGATAGTATTTTTAATAAATATTTTAAAATATTCATTTAAAAATATTCTATGAATGCATCAATGCTTTAAAAAAATCTTATTTATAAGAAAATATAAGATGTTCATGAGACAATGAAGCCCTGAACTTAAAATCAGAAGATCTGGATTTTCTTATTCATTTAGCCACCCCATCTTTTGATTGAAGCTTTTAATCTATTTACTTTAAAAATAATTGCTGCTAGATATGTTATTTTATTATTCATGTTTTTTCTTCTTTTTTTTTTTTCTCCCCTTTTTCTTCTTAAAGAATTCTAACATTTCCTGTTATACTGGCTTGGTAGTGATGCACTCCTTTAGATTTTTCTAGAAGTTCTGCCTGGGTCACTTAACAATTTGGCAAGTTACTTAGAATACTCAAGCCACAGTTTTCCTTATCTGTAAAATGAAGATTATATCAACTCTATTTCTTGTTGTAAAATATTGATTGTGTTTTGTTCATTGTAATGTTTTCTTAATTAAAATATTCTCTAAAAATATAAATTTGGTATGTAGAGATATAAATATAGGTATGTACATGAATGTGTGTATGTAGATATGACCTACACACATTTTTCGAAGATAAAATATATGTAAACTTATTTTTGAGAGAACAAAAAGTGGAAAGAGCACTACATATCTTAATGGAAAATAAAGCACCAGAGAATATGAAAAAAGAAAGCTGTGGAAGATAAAAATAAGCCAATTTTACAATTATACTTAGTTGGAGCACTTTAGCTAACTGAGATGAAGAGACACACAATTTTATTAAAATGCAATTAAATTATTCATGCTGTGTTAGAAAATTATTATATATATATTTTTAATTTAAAGAAGACTATATCACAATAAAAGCAAAGGAATAGTTTTATTTTAGTAAATATTTTAGCTATATTAGCTTATAGAAGATCTCACTAAGTTTAAGAAACAAAACTGAAAATATTAAAAGGTTGAATAACTATGATTTTTTAATACTATTGTTGTGGCGTGATCAAATTTAAGACCCACAGAGCCAATTGAGATTAATTGTGAGCCTTTATTAGCTGGCTGGCCACTGACTCTCCCCACTAGAGAGTCAGCCCCAAGCTTTCAGAGGAGGTCGCTTATAAAGCCTACAATTACATTAAACAGCAAGCAGGTTTACAGAAGCAGGAGTTAGCCAATAGCGTATCTTCGCACAGGGTAACTACACCTTTATCATAGTATGTCTGCAGAATATAACTACACCCTTAAATTTGCATATGTTTACACAGAACATCTCCTAGAGCTATACTCTGGTTAAACATTAAACAAGCAAGCAGAAGTTGGCCATTTGAAAATTTCCCCCCTTTAACACTATATTTCAATATTGAATTTTATTGATTAACTCTCTACTAAAAGGATATCAGTGCTCTTCCACTTTCTTCCACTTTCCTGTCCCATGTTTTATTTGTTGTCTAGACTTTATCTTCAAATAGTTCTTCCTTCCTCCCTCCCTCTTTACCTACCTTCCTTCCTTCCTTCCTTTCCTTCCTTCCTTCCTTCCTTCCTTCCTTCCTTCCTTCCTTCCTTCCTTCCTTCCTTCCTTCCTTCCCTCCTTTTCTCTCTCTCTCCCACTTCCCAATCTCTCCCTCTCCATGCCCCACCCTCTCTCTCTCTCATTATTATATGCTCAATATCTTCTGGTATAGTCTTTTAAATATTTTAGAAAAGCTGTCTGTTTCTTTTACACACCAATGTACTCTTCTCAGGGGACTTATTTTTTCTAGATCATTTAGAAATGTTTTATATATCCTTGAAATACTTCAAGTAGGATATCTCAGTGTATAAACTTATCAACATTTCCAAGAATATAAAATGCTCTTTTGATCCGCAAATTTATTCTTCTGTTGTTTCAGAGAAATACCTTTATATGATAAATAAATGTTATTTTTTATTCTCTTGAATTTACTTTTTCTGAGCAATCAGTTATATTGAATCATATTTTTCAGTTCTATAAACCTACAATTTTTCTCTAACTTCTTTATTCTGTATTTTCCCCTCTATGTCATCCAAAACTTTTCTTTTCTCTCTGACAATAATGTCTGTTTCCATCTTATTTAATTTTTGTTCCAGGATGTTTCTAATTTATTAATAGTTTTTAAATGGTTAAATAGTTTTAAATAGTTTTAAAATAGTTTTATTTGTGTTTTAGCTCTCAAATTTCACCACCCATTTATTCTCTGTTCCAAACAAAATGATAAAACATCCTCATGTGTCTTCTATGTGTGCAGCGTCTTGACCAGATCTGGAGTTGTTGCCCATCCTTGTGGAGACAGTGGACACAGAGGTTTTGGGCACCATTCATGCATTTGTCTCAAGTGAAAAGGCATTCTGAACCTATAAAAAGGCAGACATGATTAATTGTGATAACTCATAATTAATGCATTTCTTCTTTGAGACCACCTCAGTGGGCTTGTCCCTTTCTTCCTTTGGTAGAAACATTAAAAAAAAAAAAAAAGCTGGAATGATCTTTAGATAGGAGAAACTTATAAAGAACTTCACAAGTATTACATGGTGATGCATGTGAATTTAGCCTTCCAAGAAAAAGCAAGCAATGTGAGACTTGAGAACTTTAATTAGCAAGCTTTTAATTGTACCTTTCTTCCCAAGTGAGAAAATGGAAAACAACCACAACAACAGATTTCACATGCTCGGTGTGTTGGAGATTAAGGCCTATAAAAGAGGAATGTAACCTATAAAAATAAATTTTATTTCATCATACTCATTAGGTAATCAATGTGTCCACAACTTCTATTGGCTACAAATAATAGGAGTGAATTTTCATTGACTCCTTCCTTATCATGTTAGAATAGTCTTTTTTCCCTCCAACCCAGATTTGGGTTGAAAGATGGAACAGTAGTTCTTTTCGCTTTTTTTACGGCTTCGGAGGAAAGAAATAGAATTGTTTTATAAATAGATTCACTATTTTTGTGTGTGATCAGTCAATGTTTATAATAGCTTTTTATAGAAATGACCAATGTCGTCTTTATAATTTAAATATATTAAATACCATCAATTCTTTTGCTGAAGTTTCTCTTGTTATCTCTATGGGTTGATGAAATGAATCCTCTAATACATTTCTCAGAGAATCAACCTTGGTACAGTATTCCTGAGTTCTTTTTATACTAAAAACTTCAGGCTTGATACTTGAAAGACAGCTTAGCTATACATAAAATCTTTGACTTGAGCCTTATTTTCTTGAGTTCCTTGAGAGTAAAGCTAACATCCAGCTACTGCGAAGTACCTATAATTATTGGCCTAAAATACTATGATTTAACTATATCTAAAAGATTTGTGTTTCAGTTTGTGAAACATATAGAAGATGACTTTAGCTTTTGAATTTAGTGTTAGCTTTTTGATAAAAGAAAGAGAGCAAAGCAAGTTATAGTTTGGTAGATATATTTTCCACATGTCAGGGTACATCTAGATATAGAAATCTAAATTAACTAAATCAAAAAGTTAATTAATCCAGGAAAGAAATACATCAAAATAACCATATTCCAAAGTGCGACAAAATTAAATCAAAATAATTAAATAACTATAATCTAATATTTTTAAATTTTATACATAATGCTTTTGTTACTTTAGTTTCTTCTCAAAGATTACTCAGTGATATTCTATAACAATCAAAGTGTGGTTTAGAAAGCCCTGTGGGTTTCCAAGATTGTTTAAATATGTCCATGAGGTCAAATTATTTTTTAAATATGCTAGCTATTGTTTACCTTTCTACTGTGTTGACATTTACATTGATAATGCAAAAAAAAAATATGGCGCAGAAAACTGCTGGTGACTTAGCACAAATGAAGACAGTGGCACTAAACTGTACTGATAGTCACTATATTTGTTTCTATGACCTTGCACTTATTGGGGAAAAAATTGCCAGTTTCACTTAAGAATATTGTTAATGAAGGAGGTTAAGATTATTGTTATGACACTTAGACCCTTAAGTACATGTCTTCCTAATCTGTGTGACGAAATTATAAATACTCATAAAGCACTTCTACTGCATACCAAAATATATGATGATGGATTTGAGAAAACATATCTGTGCATTTTTTTATTTGCAAACTAAACTGGCTTTTTTTTTTTTTTACAAATGTATAATTTTCATTTGAAAGCACAACTGATAGACAAACTCTGCTTATTCTCAAAAATTAACAAGATGAGCTTGTAACTTTAAGAAAAACAATTGACAATTGTTTTCAATGATAAAATTCATCTGTAAAGTAAAAATAGAATTTTAAAAAATATATATTTGCCTCCCTGAGCTTGACAGCTTCTCAATATTTAAAGACTTTTGATGATATTGCAGGTGATATTAACAAATACACTTCTCATATTGTATGAAATGTGTCAACATTTTGAAGACCAGCATAACTGAGTGAACCGGTATTTTCCAAATGAACAACATACGATGTTACCAATTTAGCATAGTTAAAAGATCCTTTTAAAGTGCAAGATAGACTTATGTATTTTAAAGCAACAGTTCAAAAAGTTCATTGATATAGATTCCATATCCACTAAGCTTTGAGAAACTACTACTTATCAAATTTTCTTGTAACATTAAATATTGTTCAAAATTATCTAAAAGAATATTAAAATTCTCGAACCTTTTCTAACAATATGTGTGTGTGTGTGTGTGTGTGTGTGTATATAAACTGTGTGAGACTGGACTTCATATATTACAACTAAAACAACAAGTTGAATGAATTTAATAAACAGGTATGAGAATCCAGGTGTTCTGTATTAAGCAAAACATTAATGAAATTTGAAAAAATATAAAACAGCACTCCTCACTATTTTTTTTTGGATAATATGGATATTTTCATTAAAATATTTATTTATAAGTATATTATTTTAATTTTAACTGAATCAATAAATAAATATTTTAAATATGTAATTTTACATTAGAATTTTTTAATTTATAATATCAACAGCTGTAAGCTACACATATAAAATTTCTTTGAGAACCCTCCATTTTTTTAAGAATATAAAGAAGTCCTGAAACCAAAGTGTTTGAAACAGACAATTACATTTATATTTAAAGATATTTAATAAATTTCTATTTTCTAAAGATAAAAACCAAATTCTTAACATGGTATCAATTAACATATATAATCATATGAACATTTATTTAGTTCCTCAGTTCTATTATGTTCCATTTTGTGAATACACTGTTTCTCTTCTTTAGAATGTTTTTCCTCATCCATTTAACCTGGTTAATTCTTCTTCATCTTCTGGTTTCAGCTCTAGCAGCACTTCCTCAGTCTCTCCTGAAACCATTTTCTAGTACTTCATAACCTTTTCTCTCTTTCTAATTATACATTTATTAATGAAAATATTTGATTAATGGATTTCTTTTCAATACACAGGAAAACCATAAAATCAATAAGCATGTGTGTTTTGGCTCACCATTATATCTGTTTCTCCTAACAGAATGCTTATCACAGAGTATGGTGGGAAATTAAATATTTGTTGATGAATAAATAAATGGATGAATATATAAATTGATAGAGGGAAGGGTAAATCAGTAAAGAATATGACCTAGCATGAATAGCTTTTTCAATACTATATTCAAGATAAACACTAGAAAGAAATATATCAGATTCATTTAAATCATTCATTTATTTTCTCTTGTGTATTTTTATTACTACATCTTTTCGTTGGCTATTTCTTTTACAAAGGAAATAGGCTGTAGAAATAACTTACAATGACTTTTAGTTGTGTTAGCAAGTGTTCTTGAGTAAGCTGAGTAATGAGCAATTAATGGCAAATGACTTCTTGTATTTCACATGACTTTTATATACTTACATTAGAATCTTATTATTTGTATGTGTCCATCTTCCTATAGTCTCATCTATTACCTCTTTTGGCCTAAAAATCTATAGTTGAGTAACACTTACCTACTTATATTTCCTCCATACCTCCCTTTTTTCTTAGTTTATCATTATACGTTATATACTTTGTTGTAAATATATAATTTATCAGTCACCCCATGAGAACTTTCACTCCTTAAAAGCTTAAACCATATTTTATTCATATATGTATCTACAGGATGCAATAAGCTGTTTAGCACCTGATAAACACTCAGTTAATGAATGTTTGAACTATTGATTAAATATTTGATAAATGTCATTACATATTCTTTAATAAAGTTTTATTAAATTCTTCCAGTTAAAACTCAGGTAATGGGAGAAATCAAGATTGCATTGAAGAAAGAAATGAAAACAGATGGTGAACAACTAATAGTTGAAATTCTTCAGTGCAGAAATATCACCTACAAATTTAAATCTCCTGATCACTTACCAGGTATCTAATTTTATAATAATGAGCAATATAATATAGCTAAGAATTCTTTAAAAATATGTCCTAAATATTCTGGAAAATGCAAAATGAAATTTGGGCTGTACATCAAATATGTCTAAAAAAATGTGAAGTAAGAATTAATTTCTCTTGTATAGACAAGTTGATATTTCACCAGTTTTTACCTAGATATTTTTCAACACCTAAACTTAGTGATGTACTTATTATAGACAGGAAAACAAATTTAAATTTCTAAGAAAATTTGTGTATCTTTTAATCATTTTATGTTGTCTGAAACAAATTGAACATAGTCTGCTGACTGTAAGTTGTTGGAGAGCTCTCAGTATACAATTATAATTTTTTCAATAGGATATTGTATGATGAATGGACACTTAACAAGCTAAATTTTTATTTTCAGATTTGTATGTAAAAATCTACGTAATAAACATCTCTACGCAAAAAAAGGTGATCAAGAAAAAAACAAGAGTCTGTAGACATGATCGAGAGCCTTCATTCAATGAAACTTTTAGATTCAGCCTAAGCCCTGCTGGACACTCTCTTCAGGTAATTCTTTATTATACAGTTACTATTTTAAAATTTTAATTCATACAGTATTTATTTTCTATTCAATTATTCAATATTTATAAACTGATCGTATACTATGTTACATTTTATAAGCCTATTAATTCTTAGAGATATCTTCCCAGGGACCCTTTAGACTTCCAGAGCCCACTCCGCCATCCAATCAGCTACCAAGTTGTCTCTATTCTACCACTAATCCTCTTTGGATTCTCTCCTTTGTTACTCAAATCATTTCAAAACTATACCTACCTACATGCTATCAATATCTTACCCTTTTAATTCATTTTGTCACACCGATTGCAGAGGTATCTTTTGAAAACACTGGTTATACCAATTCGCAATGCCACAAGTAGTGTATGAGGGTTCCCTTTTTTCCATATCCTCACCAACACTTGTTCCTTTGATTCACTGATGATAGCCAATATGAGATGTGAGGTAATATCTTATTGTGGTTTCAATTTGCATTTCTCTGATAATTAGTGAGCTTGGGCATCTTTTCATGTCTGTTGACCATCTGTATTTCCTATTTGGAGAAATATCTGTTTTGGTCTTCTACCTATTTTTTAATTGGATTGGTGGGATTTCAAATTGGTACGGCTACTATGGAAAACAAGATATTAATTAAAACTGGATAGACCTTTTTACCCCACAATTGCACCTCTGGATATTTATCCAAAGAAAATCAAAACAATAATTCGTAAAGATTATGCACCCTGATTTTCATGGCAGCACAATTTACAATTGCCAAGATGTGAAAGCAACCTAAATGCCCATCAACGGATCATTGATAAAGAAGTTATGGTCCATATATACAATGGAATATTAGCCATTTAGAAAAAAATGGTAATTTGCAATGACATGGATGGACCTAGAGGTTATTATGCTGAGTGAAATAAGTCAGACAGAGAAAGATATATACCATATGATTTCACTTATATATGGAATCTACCGAACAAAAAGAACAAACTAATCAAAAACACTCACAAATATAAAGGACAATCTGGTGACAGCCAGAGGGGAGGATTAGGGGGCTGGGAGAAAGGGTGAAGGGTTAAAGAAGTACAAATTAGTAGTTGAGAGATGGTCATGGGAAGGGAGAACAGCATAGGGAATGTATTTAGTATTATGTAATGGCTAAGTGGAGAACCAGAAGAGAGAAAGAGAAATTAGGAGATCATTTTATAAACTATACAATGTCTAACCAATGTACTGTATACTTGAAACTAATAATAAAAATAAAAATTAAAAATCTAGAAAATATCAGACCAGAGATTTGCATAGTTTACTGAATCTTCAAAGGTAACCTTTATCAGTGCCTTCTCAGCTATTGATTTTTTTATACTTTAATCTATTTTCACTGAGTTGCTATAAAGGTTTAATAAAGTCATGTTCATTAAACAACTTGATATGTCTAAGTAGAATATTCAATAAAATAAAGTTTGTACTTTAAACAAAACAAAACACTGATTAGGTTACATTAAAACTCCTCAATGACTCACCATTATCCTGATTCATTTAGAGTCCTCTAAAGTAAGTTCTAATTGTATTGATTTAATCTCATCTCTTTGTATACCTTTCCACACACTTTATACTTCATTTACACCAGAATCTTTTCTAATCAGGTTAAGCCTCGAATTCTTTGCTTATATTTTTTCTCCCCTTCAATATTCTGATCCAAATCTCTTCACCCATCACAATACTTTATATCTTTCTAATGTAAATTCAGCCCTTTATTGATAAAGATAGATGTAATTCATTCATCATACCGTATTGAGGTTACATTTTGCTTACCTTGTTAGACAATGAATCCCAATCTGTTTTGTACAATAATTTATATACTTTCTTGTCATGTCTGTATACATGTATACAATAAGCTTCTCTAGGGCCAGACCTCTTTTTTATCGCTCTTTGTTCTACAGCCTATAATACTATGCTTGTACATAGTATGTCTTCAGTAGATGTAGAGATAAGGAATAAAGAAAAAGAAGGAGAAAGGAGAGAGATGATAAAATATGGCAAGAGAAATCTATGGTACTGGCATTTAAAAGCCTGCACTAGAGACAAATATAAGAGATACTACAAAGTGAAAATTGCATTGAAAGGATTAACTTATATTAGCATGGAAGAGAATAAAAAAAATAAAGGAGACTCTGCAGTTAGTGTGAACAAATGTGTCATTCACAGAGATTAAGTAGTTAAAAGACTGAGAGGGAGACAGAGCATGAGTTTGTTGAAATGTGATGAATTTGATAAGGAGACAGGATCCAAGTAAAAATACACACTGATATATGAAATCCTCAAACCAGAGGCCAAAAGAGATATCATAACTGGAAATGTAGATTTTTGAAGTCAGAAGCATAAAAGTAAATTTTGGCCAAGGGTAAAGCAAATTTTCTGAAGAAGATTTCTGAAATAGGGGGAATGAGAGAGAGGTAGAGAGTTGTCAAGGATTAACGGTTAGCTCCACCTACCATTCTTTCAACTCATTTCAAAAAAAAAAAAATTTCTTGAATCTGAAATCCTATGAATTTCACTAATGTTAAGTCATGTATGACAAGAAACCACTTTTGAAAGTGCCATATTATCCATAAAATCACCAATAAATTAAATGCTAAATAAAATCATTATGTTCTATCAGCTTTGTAAATTCACTTATATACTCAGCACTAAAATAATTTTGTACATGAGTTAATATTGCATAAACTAGTAAAAATGTACCTAGCAAAGTTCTTTTGTGAAACTTTTCATCAGTTTAATCATAAACCTGTTTAGAACTAGCTAGGAAAACATATCTAAATTTTCATGTCCTTCAGAATGTGTCTTTTCTTTTGGGAAATGTTGATGAGGATTAATTAATCTTATGCAAATCTTTTGAGGATATCCTTATTAGTTCGTTTACCAGTATGCTGCTACTTTCCCTCACCCTCACCCTTTCTCATTTGTGTGACTTCGTTGATGATCAAATGTCCTTAAAAGAGGTTGAAAAATATATACATGTATGTATAATTTTGGCTCTTTTTTCTAGATTTTACTTTTCTCCAATGGAGGGAAGTTTATGAAAAAGACTTTGATTGGTGAAGCCTGTATCTGGCTTGACAAAGTGGATCTCAGAAAAAGAATAGTCAACTGGCACAAACTTTTGGTCAGTCCTACTCAAACACATTGAAGAAATAAGTCTGTTCAGGGTATAGAAACTTTTCAAAATAATTGCAAATCAAGACTATAGTTGGATAATATTATACTGTTATGTGTCCAGTGGTGAATATGAAAGGAGAAAAAACAGGAAAAATATTCTTAAAGCCTTGTAAATGTGTTGCTGTGGAACACAAAAAGGAAACTCAAAGGAAAAGTTTGTATATCTAAAACCTAAAAAAAAAAAAAAAAGACCTCTGAGACCTTAGATTTCTTGGGCTGTCAAGAAAAACAGTAAGAAAATTTTTGATTATTTAATGCAAAAACTTTGAGCAGAGTTGAGCTAGAGCTAAAGGCAGAAGCCGAAATTAATATAGTTTCTAATGTGGACAATGGTAATCCTTTATTCAAAAGAACCTTGGTTGAAAGGAGAAAAACTGATGTGACAAATCTGTTTTCAAAAGTCCAAAAATCTTTCTTTATCTTATCTTCTCAGACATTTAATATTTTGAGATTCTGAAATGGGATACACCTACAATATGTGTCCAAAACTAGAAGTAAGATAGTTGTGCTCACAAGGAAAGGAGAACTGAAGATGTAGAAATTATGGCTTTTAGACCATATTGTACAGGTTTTCTCTGTCTAAATGTTACAAAGGAGAGCAACACTAATTTTGGAATCCATGTTGTATAAGCACATTTGTATAATTTGAAGTAATGTAGAGTGAAGATAATATTAAGTAGAAATGGAATTTCACTTATCTAGAGATAAAGCCATGACTGGCTAACAAAGAATGTTGCCCTACAAACTATTGAAATCTTGCTTGAAAACATCAAGATCTCCACAACTTACCCACAAACCAAGATATTTTCAATCTACATACCAAAGGGCATAGATTAAATTGGTATGTTCTAGGGCGCATGATAATTTGTTCTTTGTGGAATTGCAAATGAATGTATTATCCCACACAATCCTTTTCTCTTGAGTGGTGTATTGACAGAGAAAATTCTTCCTCTGGCAAACAAATCATATTAATCTGTGACATTGATTAATTAAATTGGTGTCATTTCTTGTTCTTCCATAATGTTTTTTTTTTTTTATCTTAACACATCAACCAATTGTATAATGAAAACCTTAACCCTATGCTCAATTTCTCTCTAGTGCTCCATTCTTCTTTAGTGATAATATCACAGTAATCAAAGTGCATCCACGTTGGAAAAATATGTGGAAAGGCAACATTATATTGAGGTTAAATATAATTAGAGCTATTTTAATAGTATAAAATAAAAGGGCCAATGTCTAGGAAATTAAAATGAAGCATCTTCTTCTCCATAAACCCAAAACATAGAGTTGCAGGAAACACACTCAACTGAGTTTGAAAGTCTGGTTTGGGGCCTTGGTTCTGCCACTGACTGACTGTGTCACCTTGCACATGTCACTTAAACTCACTTTTCCCCCACTGTTCTTATTTGAAGGATAAAAGTAATTATGTATTCCTAGCTTTCCTAATGGAATGTTGAGATGGTCAAATTAAGAGATCGATAAGAAAAATTGAAAGCACATTTCTAGGTATAGTTTTATACACATAAATGAGGAATAATTATTATGAAGCTTTTTATTTTTAAAATTTAAATGCAAAGTAGCATCTTCTAAACCAATGACATATTGACATGGATAAAAGAAGTATGTTAACTCAGAAAATATCTTTTCTCCAAAATATAAACATTAATTTAACTTGAAAAAAGGTGAAGAATTAATTGAAAATTATTTGCAAATTGGGTTATTATAAATAAATAGATTATACTGATTTTATCCTATTCCTATATCCTACTCCAAAATAAATTAAATTGCTTCTCAGAACATTCTGAGTTTAAAAGCCTCTTCTTCATTCAAGGGTGAGGTTTAAGTGGTTTAGAGAAATCATCTCCTAGTATATTGGTTTGATTTTGAATTTTCTCATTAAGAAAAAGTTTTAAATTTGAGAGGAATTGGTTAAATGTGAAACATTAAAAATTAAATAATTTCTAATCAACCCTAGGTTATATCTTTATTATATTCATTTAAAAAATATAAATGCACTCTTTTCCAATCTAAGGAAGAGAAGTCACTTATTCTTTCCTCTATATTTTATCATTCCTCTCTGACAATACAGTATCATTTACAATTGATATTTCTTTAAAATGGGCATACAAGGAGGAAATGACTAAAGATTTGATATTGCTAGGATTTTATTTTTGGAGACAACTAGATCTGTTGATGGTTGCCATGGATATTTCCAGCAGAAGTTAGCACTTAGAAAGCTTATAATTATCACTCATAATTGGGGATCTGACATAAAAAGGCTCTGCTATTTTCCATTAAAAGGAAACTGGTTTACCTTAGGTCCTCTTCTGCAGCCACATGCATTCAGAGGTATGCCTGAGAGGTTGTATGACCAGTTAGTTTACTTTATTCCAGTTGCAATTTCTTTTAAAGTAATACAAATGGAGGTGCTAGCAAAATAGAGACCATCTGTCGGTAGCTATATGGCCTGAAAGAGTAGTGGTCTTTTCATTAAAGGTGTCCCTCTGTTCCAAGGAAATGAACTAGTGTTGAGGCCAGGTCAGTCAGGAGTTAACCACAGGGCTTCTTTTTGTGCACCAGCATCCCCCTTCAGAAAGCATAAGATCCTGCCAAAGTGTGCCAAGTGTGCAGCTAACCAAACTCCTAGGTTGTATTGGAATTATTCTATGCAACAATGATCCTTACACGAATGCACTTCTGAATAATGTTAATTACCCTTCTTACAACAAAAGTATTTCTTTTTTAATTGCAAATAGGGCTCTTGGTATTTTTTACTTTTTAAAGATATATTACAGCATATAATTTCCCACTTTTTAATTTATTTTATTTTATTGGAACTAGCTTTTTAAAAATCCTAATAGAGACGGTTTGTAATCTCTAAAGAACATGTGATTAGTCCAATTACAACACTTATACCTTGAAAATTCTCTTAATTTTTTCCAGTTTTGTTTAGTCATCAAAGACTGAAGTTGCTTCTTGGTTTAAAATTTGGTCCTAAAGTAACTTCTGGCTAAAGAAGCAAAAGTAGAATGAAATTTACAAAAGACAGGGATTTATAGAATGGTCATTACAGACATAGATAACACTAATTGCAAGAAGGTGTTCTCTTGTTTTTACTTAGGATTAATGAGGTTTTTGGTGACTCTGAACTCTTTATTTACTATTTCGTTTAAAAGAACAGTATCCAAAACTAAGCGACAGTGATTGTCTTTGCTCCTTAATATTGCCCATTTTTAATTAATCATATTAATAAATGCAGATTTTCAATATATCAGTGGAATTAATTTTATGGATCACACACATTAAAATTGTCATATTGTGGGACTATTATAGCTGGTAACCAGCTGATATTGATTCTTATTATAGGAATGGTTGTGATGAAAGTGATGATAGCAGTAGTGACACTAGCTTGATGGTGATGTGAAGTAAATTAAAATTTAGCAAATATACTATATTGCACCCAATTTATTAAAAATTATTTGATCAATGTTTCATTTCATTAAGATATCACAAAGATATTTATAGTATTTTTTTACTTTATTATTTAAATCATAAGTAACAATATTTTTAAAAACTTATTTTCATTGCTACATGTCTAATATTCCAAAAGCAGCCAACTACAGCTATATATGTTTATAACTCTAAGTGTGACAGAGTGATTTCCCTCTTTTTGAGCTTGAGATGGAAGTGAAAGAAAGCTCAATGAATAATTATGAGCTGTCTCTTTAATAATTACTTGCCTTTGATGTAATACAAGAATGAATGAGTGAAATAGATTTTTCTCATTGAATACAACACATAGATGTTTTCTGTATGTTTCATGTCATTGTTATTTATAAAGTTACCCATTAAATCAAAATCATTTAATCAAACAATTCCTTATCTGATAGGTAGATTGAGAGCATTTTCTTAATTTGATACCCTGTATATAACTACACATTTGGTAAAATAGACAAAGTTGAAATATTAATTTCATTTGGCATTCAGCATGTGAATATGATTATTGTTTGATTGTGTCTATATATTTGTCGGTGATGTGCCCAGGTGCTCCTACTACCAATTAATGTGTGTGCTGATACCCTAATAAAAACACATCTGATGTTAAAAGAAAAAAATTTCTTGTCTAAAAAAATAAAAACCTAATAAAATTGATTTCAAAATAAAAAATAAAGTACTTGGAGATATGTCTTGTTTCTAACTATATGTTGCATGCCATGTTGGTGATTTGCTAATGTATTCTTTCTGTTCTACCCAAATATCTCTGGGAAATCTAATGAACAGACAAATACAAATTCTTGGGCTAAAAGTTGAATAAATGGAACTGAAATTCACGAGAACTGTATTTAAAAAATGCTTGTAAATCTGTCTTGAGTTTTACTCTATGTAAAAATATGTCTTGGTTTTGTGATTATATACAAGATGTATCTTGATAACTTATGCAATTGTGCTGTTTTAAAGGCTGCTGTCTCAGCCTTACTAATAAATATTGAAAATATCAACTTTGACTTCTTGTGTTTATCAACTTGATAAATTGATATATAATATAAAAATAGAGTTTTGGGAACATTTTCTGTGAAAACTATATCATAAATATGTACATTCACCCAGTTTAAAAAATGTATTTTAAACACAGCACAGATACAGAAAATAGAATTAAACAAATGTATAGCTTGATAAATTATTACATCTAAGATACTCTTGTAACCACAACCCAGATCAAGAAAATGAACTCAGCCAGCTACCTCATAAGAACTCCATGTAACCCATTCCTATTAGAACTCCCTCTCAACTCCTAAATGTAACCACTATCCTAATACTTCTAATAATTATTTCCTGGTTTTTCACTGATATCTGTCTGATAAATACTAATGTAATTTTTCTGTTTTGTTTTTAATATGCTTTCTAAGCCTCTTCTCATCTACATATTCTCCTTCTCACTCCTTTTTTTCAGTGGATCTAATTTTTTGAAGAAACCTAGTATTTTTACCTGTGGGGTTCCTTGAAATTTGGATTTTGCTGTTACATAACCAGAGTGTAGTTAACATGTTTCTCTGCCTCTCTGTTCTCTGGAAATTGATCTTTTGCTCAAATCAGATTTGACTGATTCATGTTCAAGCTCTTCATATGTTGGGGTTGTGGTCTTCCATTAGGAGGCACATAATGTCTGGCTGTCTCTCATTTTGTTCTATTTACCGTCACTTGTGCTTAATTCCTAGAATACATCCTTTAATTAACTAGACGTTACAAATGGTGATATTCTAATTCGGTCATCATTTCTTCTTGGAATACTTTCAAAAAGATAAACTTCTCAACAAACATTTAATTACCCAGTGGTATAGTTTGTATAGAAAAGTTAGAATAAAGGCAGAGAAAGTTGGACAATTTTTCTCTATCTACTTGCCATATTTTTAAGTAATTAATGGTTCCCTATCATCCTCCAAAGATGATCAATTAGTTTTAATTTTTTTTAGCTCAAAGATTGAAGGAAACGACATGTTTTAATTCACTGAAGCTGTTATTCTTATTAATCTCAAATTTACCTTTTTGCCAGTGAGGACATCTTTGAGAGAGCTTGCATGCTTCTCATAGTCTTGGATTTTTTTTTTTTTTTTATGGCAAGGAGATTATACGTCATCTCTTTAGCCTTAAAAGAGTATAGCAGATCTATTTAACTTGAATTTTTATTTTTCTCTCTATTTATCTCTATAAAATAATTAAGTTTAAGAATGCATTGACACTGAATGATCAACTTCTATGTGCTATTGCTTCTCAGCCTTTTGGCTAAGATCAAGTGTAAAATCAAGTGTTGAATCTAATATACTTACAATAAACTTTAAAAGCATTCTGAGGTGAAGTATATCATAAAATATATTTTTAAACATAATGCCAGGTCTAAAAAGATGTAATTAGATGAATGAATAATGAGTTTGACTATTTGACATTTAACAGCTGAAATTGCTGCACACCTACAGTCCAAAATTTTTATAGGAAATTGAGTCAAAATAGTTCTCTCTTAAAAAGTAATAATAAAACTACGATGACAGAAATATTGAAATCTTTACTCTTTTTAACAGACAACTTCAAATAAATTAAAATTTTGTTTTTAATTTAATTTTTACTTTTATTTTTTTATATTTATTATTTGTAAAAATTAAGAAATATTTTCATGGATTATTTAATTAAAAAATTACCTCCAACAACTTGATTCTTCAAGAAGATCAATAAAATTAACAAACCTGTGGTAATAAATGGAGAGAGTCCAAATTACCCTTATCAAATACAAGAAATTAACATAGATACCAAATCCAAAGCCAACACTTAACAAACCCAAGCTAGCAATGTATAAAAGTGATAAGAATCATGACCAAATTGAATATCCCAGTTATTCAAGATTATTTCAATGTTGGAAAACAAATCAATGAAATCCAATGCATTAATATATTACAGTATAAAAATCATAAGATGGGAAAAATTTGATAAAATTCAAAATCCATTCATAACAAAAACTTTATAGCACCCTTGGAATGGAAGAGTATTTTTTAAATTTGATGACTATTACCTACCAAAAAATAATGCCAGCAAAATGATTGAAGGCTTTTTTTTGAGATTAGACACAAAACAAGCATGCCTATTACAAGAAAGAAAAAATACAAATAAAGAAGTAAGACGTGAAATAGAAGAAAAGAACTATAATTATTTCTAGATTATATATGTTTGTGTATAGAAAATCTAAAACAACAACCAATTTGTTTTATAATATATGAGAATTCATCAAGTTTATTAAATATAAAAACTATACAGAAATAAATTCCTTCTTTGAATCTGAACTTTTTTATAAAATTAAAATTTTTACTACCATCAAAATTGTGAAATGTCTAGAAATAATTTAACCAAGAAGTTCAAGATCTCTACAAAAAAATAATAAAATTTATGAAAATATCAAACAAGACTAAATGCAACATTCAATGACAAAAATTGAATATTATAGTAATATTTAATTTTTCCCAAATTATAAATCCCTTAAGTCAATGCAATTATAAATTTCAAATGTGTGTGGAAGTTTATGAACTGGTTATAAAATTTATGTTGAAGTATGAAGATCCAAAAAAAGCATACTTAAGAGGGAAGAATAAGATTTAAGAATATTTTCTGAGATACTAAGACTTACTACAGAGGTACAAAAATAGAGGGTACAGTACTAATGGAGAATAGATGACTCAAACAATGGAACAAAATAAACTAGCAGACTCACACAGGAATGGATACTCATATGTAATAGAGGAGATAAAAAAGATCTGTAAAAAAACACATAAACTTTCAATAAATAGCACAGGTCAATTGGGTAACCACTTAAAAAAATGATATTGGGCCCTGTCTCTCATGATTTTCAAAGATAATAAATTCCATATAATTTAAAGACCTAAATATGAATGAAAATTTTATAAAACAGATAGGGAATAATACAGCAAAACAACTTCATAAACTTGGGAGGAGAAAAAGATTTCTTGAACAAGACATGTTAACCAAAAGTAAAAGTTATTATGTTCAACTGCATAAAAATAAAGATTTCTGTTATCAGACATCATACAGAAATTGATAAGAAAAGCAAAAACATTAGAAGAGATATCTGCCACATAAAACAAAAAGGACTATTATCAAAAATACATATCACAAATCAGAGAAAAAAGAAAAGCAAAGTAATGGAAATATAGTAAAAACACTTGAACAATAAATACTTTAGGTGAGAAGAAATCTAAATGATTAATAAACATAAATAGATACTCAACTTCATTGGTTTTCAGGGTAATTCCAGTTTAAACTACAGTGATATATAGTATGCATATAGATAAGTAAAAATATAGTCCATAGAAGCCAAGTGTTAGAAATGGAAATATAAATTAATGTAAGTATAATATTGTTGAGAATGTCGATACTTTGTAACTTATTATTTCACTCCTAGATATAGACATTAAAAAAACTTTTAAACACATAGATCAGGACACATTTTAAAGCATCCTGGGTGGTTGTTTAGCCAGTACACACTGGTGCAGTGTATCAGAGAAATTCCTTTCTGGTTGGTCAGGCTTCCAACTGCCAACTGTTGTGATTGGTGTGTGACCTTGCTATACACATAATTAAAGGTATTAAATATCATTCTTGGAAATATATTTGTCGTACTATCATTCATTACTTCCCAAACTCAAAACAACCCCAAATTTCATCAATAATAACATGGGTAAATATTTTTTTAGGATACTAATATAATAAAATAAGGTAAAAAAATAAAAATGAACAAACAAGGCTATACATATCAATATGAGTGAATTTCACAAATGCAGTGTGATTCTAATAACCATGAAGAGAATTAAGGGAATGATTATCACAAAAGAAAGGATAGATTACCTCATGGAGGACTAAAGCAGATATGATTGGGGATAATATTTAGGACATACTAGCAATGTCTATTTCTTAATCTGTGTCATGATTATTTGGATATTTGTATAATAATTATTATTTAAACCATATATTCTACTATTGTTTTACACTGGTCTCAGCCTATCAAAAATCAATGTTGTGGCTGGACTAACTCTTGTGGTTCTTATTATTCCAAGACACCTTTCAGTAATCACCATCAAGAAACTTTGAAAAGATAGTTTTATTGTTTACAAAACCTGAGCACACCTGGAGCCACATACAGAGGTTGACAGTAGAAAGAGAAAGTGCATGTATGGGCCTGGCATTCTGCTTTTCTTGGAGTAGAGGATGCCTAGGGTTTCACTGGCTCACTCTTAATTGGTGAATTTAAGATATAATGAGTGGAAATTTAAAGTGTGGGAAGAGAAAACAAACAAGTATCCCAAAAAGTCAGTTATTAGAATCAAGCTAGATCTCTAAAACAAAAGAGCCTCCGTGTAGGGTGGTGGCCTGGCTCTTTAGTCCTGAGGCTGGCAATGTGTTTGAGATGGGCGTCTCTAAAGTGGATGGCTCTACGATCAACACTTAAATCAGGTCCTTGCATTATATTAAAAAAAAAAAAAAAAGTCAGAGCTTATTCTACATCTACGTATTATATTTTACAATTTAATTTTTTTGAAGAGTAAGAATAGATCATCATTAACAGCAATTAAGATTTTTGAGAAAGATTTGAAGACGTGTTTGGCAAAACAATGTTAATTTTAACTTGTATACGCTGTTTCGATGGAATGAAGGTGACAAAAATCAGTTTAAACAAATGAACTCAACAAGTATTTGATTAGTTTTAGACATTTGTCTTGTATAAAAGGCAGACTGGAAATCCTTGGGAGGAAACTGACACTGCAGTCCATAGGGGAAATTTCTTCTTCATTTTGGAACCTAAGCTTTGAAAGGTTTGTAAAGCCTTTCAGCTGATAAGATCAGGCATGCCCACCTAGATTATTGAGGATAATCTCCTCACTTAAAGTCAGCTGATTAGATATGTTAAGCATCTCTACAAAAACAGGCATACCTCATTTTATTGCATTTCACTTTATTATGCTTCACAGATGTGTTTTGTACAAATTGAAGGCAAGACCCTCTGTGGTGGCTAAAAATTGACTCTTACAGGAAATTACTGTTTGACTATCGCTATGGGCACGTAGGCCTTTGATTATAGGAACATAACATTCTAAACAAGCTTTCTGCTTCTGTGCCCCCACTTATGCACCTGATCTGTGAGTTGACAGGTAGTGAATAGAAGAAAGATAGCCCTTTGTGTTTAGAGAGAATGAAGAATGGGATTTCGGGCTTAAAAACCCTGTACCTTTACACTTCGGAGCTGCTTAATTTGGGGTCTGCGTACCCCTGGCAGACCCAGCTGGCTGAATAGAGTGTTTCCTATAACTCACTGAGTTCCAGTGATCCGTGTGTCTTTCGAGGGCTGGCGGCTACAACACCTCCACCAGCAAGGTTACAACCCACTTCATATTGATGGTCTGGAACTGAACTCAGCCACAGTATCTCCATAGATATGCCTAGACCATTACAACAATGCTTCAGGTAGCATTAGAGTGAATAAATGGGGACTACAGCTTAGCCAAAGCGACACATAAAGCTGACCATCACAGGTATAAAGGAGAAATATAAATGTTTTCCATAGGTTGCTTGGTTGATTGGTCAGTTGTTTCATTTGGTTTGCTTTGGTTTGGTTTGGTTTTTGTTTGGTTTTAACATAAAAGAGGATTGAATAAAGAACATATTTGAGAGGGAATGATTCTCTAGACTTCTACATATAGAGAAAAAGGAATAAATAAATTTTAGTGTCCAATATAAAAAAATACAATCTAAATACTAGTTAAAAACTGTTTAAGAGGAGAAAGGAAAATGTGTCTAATGGTCATTCCATAGCCCTGAATACACATTAGAATCGTCTGCAGAGTTTTAAAAA
This sequence comes from Eonycteris spelaea, assembly GCA_003508835.1. Lineage (NCBI taxonomy): Eukaryota > Metazoa > Chordata > Mammalia > Chiroptera > Pteropodidae > Eonycteris > Eonycteris spelaea. The sequence goes on along the minus strand of PUFA01000033.1, from coordinate 8,290,017 downwards.
TATAGATACACAAACTCCAACCCAGGCCATCTCTAGTTATTGGGCTCAGACATAAGTGTATTTTAAAAGCTCCCCAGATGCTGTCAAGGTGAAGCCAAAGTGTAAAACTACTATCCTAATGAAACAGAAAGAAAGAAAGAAAGAAAAAGAAGAAAGAAAGAAAGAAAGAAAGAAAGAAAGAAAGAAAGAAAGAAAGAAAAGAAAGAAGAAGAAAGAAAGAAAGAAAGAAAGGAGGGAGGGAGGGAGGGAGGAGGGAGGAGGGAGGGAGGAAGGAAGGAAGGAAGGATGACTAACACAGATGTAGGTGGTAAGATTGATACGAGGTTAAGAGAGTTTCGTTCTGATGGCCATGATTTTCTGAGTTAAGAAATGAGTTCATCTATCTATAGTGAAGAGGAAGCGGATAAGGGTAAGATATTTGAAGAAGGAAAGGAGATTTTAAATAGTTTTGAGATGAGTGGGAGACCAGGTAGATAGGAAAGGAAGGATATTATGCCATATTGAAAGCCATTTTCAGCTTAGTGATAACACATAGTGACACCAATCTGCCTTGTCATATGACTTTCCCCAGCCTCAGCTTGGTTTATAAGAGCAGAGAACAAACATGGTAAATTTTAATTAGACTGAGTCTTATTAGATAGATTAGACAAAAAGATAGATGTGTAAGGGAGTTCTGGTCTCAGGACAAATCAACTTTAAATTACTGGACCATATAATGTGTAATGGTTAAGAATGGAAGTTAAAAAAAAAAGGGAAAGACTGATGGAGTGGGCGGGGGAGACACATAAAAACATAAATAAAAAGATAGAATAATTATTCTTTATGAGCAATTCAGGAAAACCACAGGGGACTATGAGTGAAATCTCAAAACAGGGCTTGGATTTACTAGTCGAACCAAGTGAAAAAGAGTTAAGGCTAAGAAATATGATAAACAAGTGCTGTGAAAATGAATTGTTTATTTTAGAAATACCAAGAAACTCTATTTCTCAAGCATAGTTTACAACTGTAAAGAAGAGCTTGAAAAGAGATTTATTAGGTATCAGAATCAGATTGCATAAACTGTCATAAATTCTGATTTTTTTGGAATAATAACATTGATATAAATAAGTGTTGTTTTTCAGAAAGGTCAATGTCTGATTCCATCTTTTAGTTATCAATTTAAAATTTTGCAAATAAAATATTTCTAGACATATTAAATAGTCTCTATATTTCAGGGTATTTTTTTTAAAAGATTACTATTTTCTTCAATATACACAGAATTCCACCCAAAAGTTTAAAAGGGATAGCTGAACCAGAGACAATAACTGATAATTAGCAAAATTGACCAATTTTTTTTCATTCCTTGTGTAATACTTTATTAAGCTTGTACTGACCTGGAGGTATTCAGATGACAGTACTATTTTCAATGAAGAAAAATTTCTGTTGTGGGGGCCAACTTTATTCTGTTGAGCTAAAGAATTTACTTAATTTTATGCTCTACTTGTGAAATTTAAGGAATTATTGTCAATTAATTAGAGCCTTTGAATGATTCAAAAAAATCTCTTAAAACAGCTCCTTACATATATTGCTGTAGACATTTAGAAGACAGGTTATACTATTGAATTACTTTCTATTAATAGTAGTTAGGACTTGCAGACTAATGAATTATATCTGCCTAGAATATTTACTTCAGTTATGTCTCATTCGACTGTTACTCGGATTACCATGGCAGCCTCACAATGGCCTTCCTGCCTTCTTCCCTTCAAATGCATTCTCCACACAGCTTCTTGCAGCCAGGTGAAATATGTATGACCTTGACATGATCCTGCTTAAAACTTTTCCGCAGTTCTCATTGCCAAAATCATGGCAAAAACCTGGACAACATTCTTGACACCATTTTTTCCTTTACTCTCCCCCTTACATTTAAGTCATTAAAAAACTCATCCTTTTATTTTTTCTAATTCTCTCTCATACTTGGACTATTGCAAATGTTTCCTGTCTGGTTCCCCATTTGTAATGCAGAATTATTATTTCACAGGTATAAAGTTTCAATTATACCACATTAGTAAATTCTAGATATCTGCTGTACAATGTATAGTTTCTATAGTTAACAATACTGTACTGTATACTTAAAATTTGTTAAGGGGATAAATCTCATGATAAGTGTTCTTACCACTAAAAAAAAGGTACATGAGAAAACTTTTGAGGTGATGAATATGTTTATTAACTTGATTGTGGTGATGATTTCATGAGTGTTACTATATGTCCAAACTCATTGAATCATATCTATTAAATATATGTGTTTTCTGGTGTATCAATTATACCTCCATGAAGCTGTGAAAAAAAAATAATAATTAAAAGAAAAATAAGCTCTAAGGAAAGGGAGGCCAGGGCCTTGAGGCAGGAAGAAGACTATCTAAACTTTGGTTAAGCTAAATGAAATGTTGTGGCCACATTAGTCACCTGCTTTCTTCTCACCCACCCTCACCTCCAACGCATGCACAAATACTTTCCTTTCCTCTAGAAAGAAAAATGACAAAAATCAGGTGGAATCAAAGTCAGGAGAAACACAGACAGAATAGAAAATAACATCTCTCTCAAAATTCCATAAAGAGGAGAGTTAGGAGTGAGGGGATGGCTTGCCAGGAAGTGTAGTGTGAAAAGGGAGAAGAGGAAAAAGGACTAGACATCAGAATCATGTTGGTATAATAGTAAAAACTTTCATGAGTGTAGGTATTCTATAGAATAGGAGAGGTGAAAAATCACTTAAACTTCCTTGGTCATATAAGAGTCCCTTTCTGATTCTACCATTCAGTAAAATCTTAGGCAAATGGACCTTTTCCCCTACAAATTCTGACAAAATTTCTTGTAATTAAATGTTTGTCAGTGAATTTAATATAATGTGATCACTACTACACAAAATGAATTTTACATAATAAAAAAAATTTCACAATAAAAGACTGATGAATTTGGAAAATGTATAGGGAAGGAGGAAATTATTCTTTGATAAGCTTTTATCACCTTATTATCCCAGTATCATCACCTAGGTGATGAAAATACTTGCATTGACTAGGAATCTGAAAATGAGAAAAAAAAGTTTAAAGAAAATCAGTGTGAAATGCTGATTAGCTAGTGTCCCAGAAATAAGCTGAAGTTTAGAATCTGAAATGTAAATAACACTGGAAATGAGCTGTTGTCAGTAAAGTGACCAAAAGTATATCAAAATTTTAAACGAGGTCTTAGAGTTAAAGATGGAAAATCTACAACCTCATCGCAAGAAGGTACATGGTCATCAAAAGTGTCCAGGGGTAGAATGGGTTAATTAACATTTTCCAAATGATATTTACTATCAAATATGTCAGGAAGAACTGGGAAAAATTAGTAATTTGGGAATTTTCAACCTGCTTTCCTTTTTCGCAGTTTTTAGAATTATCACCACTTTCTCAAATTGTGTTATTTCTCCTTTTGAAAGAAATGAATACAAGAGTTACTTAGGGCCATCATTAAGATAAAGTAAATCTAAGTAAAGTAAAGGTAAAGAAAGATGAGTTGTTCTGAGGAATATGAATTCTTGTGGGTAACCACAGTATTTTCAAATAACATCCTACCTACAAGAAGCTCTATGACATTGTGGAAAAATCATTAGACAGAACAATTAGATTCAAACCATAGTTTTATCACTAATCAGTGCTATAACACTATTTCCAGGCCTCAACTTTCCCAAGCTAAAAGATTGGGCTGTATAATCCACAAAATTTTCCAGAGATCTAACAAAATTGAGAACATCATTGCATTCTTTAAACAAAAATTTTCTGTCAACTCATTTCTTCCCCGTTTTAAAGAATTCTCCCCCCAAACACCACTATAATTAGCCAAATTTTAAAATGAGTTTTTAATACGATATCTGAATCTATGTGTCATCAATAAAATAAGGCTAACCCTCTGTAGTACTTACTGTGTTTCTGGTAGAACTTCGTCTTGCTACATAATTCAGGTATTGGTAATTTTCTTCTGAACTTCATGGCTTGTTGATATAATTGTCATAATTCTTGGTTTCCAGATCTTAAGCACAATAGAAAGATATGGGGACAATCAAAAGAAAGCAGTAAACATAAACATCATTTAATCTTTGCTCATGACCAAAAAGTCCCAGTATTGTGACTGTGGCCATTCCATTTACATGTGCCCCAAATGCCAGTTCTAAAATAGTTGATGACAAAGGTGGCCAGTGTCAACTGGCCAAATCATTTTGTCTACTCCATTGTTCAATGAGTCTTCTTTGGTGAATGCTTTTCCACAAACAGTCCACATACCGTTCCAGACTTTCTTGTCTCTGATCTTCCAGTCCTTCCCTTCCATTTCCCTGACCAGTTTACGAGGCCATTAACAAATGTCTAGAAATTTGCATATATTCTCCCCTCAAGTCACTTTTCCTTCCTTGATAATGAAAGACTAGGTTCTCCATTTGCATCTCTCCTTACTATTTCACTGTTGATGTTCTCATCATATCAATCCAATATCACTGCTTGATATTTTCCACTATATCAAGCAATACTGCTGTCCACTGTTATCAAATTTCAGTTTGCACTCATATACTAAGCCTATCCATCCATAAATCAAGCTTAGGCTTTTTCCTCTTTCTTTAGCTACTCATAGGGAATTTACCTACAAAGGTCACTAGCACAACCATTATTAATGACATGGAGTCTGGGCCACCTGCTCATACGGCTTACCTGTGACCTCTGTTGTCATTTAGACTATTTTTCAAATGTACAATTCCTAACTGATGATGGAGCACTGCTGAAAATTCTGACTTTATGACACTGTTGGTCTAAGAGAACTCAGTTTGTTATGCGCAGTTCAGACATGAGATCACTTGGATTCCCATTGGACTTAAGAGCCACGACCGCATTTTTATACGAAGAATATGTTCCAGCCAGAATCCAAACAGGTCTAACAGGCATTGTACTTCCCCTTCTATTATAGGATTTGGAAGATGCATCAATTTGTCTTTTACCTTTCAGGGTATATCTCAAATGCCCCTGACCACTGGACCACTAGAAACTTGACTGAAATAGCAGTGCCCTGAAATGTGTCTTAGCAAAGCCTCGTGTACTAGCCACCAGTTTTGTATAGTAACCAATTTAGCATCAACACAATGTCATCAGTGTAATAATTAATGTCGTAATCTGTGGTGGGAGAGTTAATATAGCCTGGAGGAAAACTATAAGTGAATATTGTTGTCCTTCCCAAATGAATGCAACTTTTTCCTGATCTTTTCTGATCAGAAGTTTAAAAGTGTGCATTTGCAAAAGTAATGTCTGTATGCCATGTCCCTGAAAACTTATTGGTAAGTACTAGTGACAGTACCACATATGGCATAGCAGCTATGACCAGAGCTATTACTTGGCTAAGGTTGCAGTAGTCTACAGCCATTCAGTATGAGTCATTCATTTTCTCCGGGGCCCAGAATGGTGATTTAGAAATATATTAGAGCCATACCCATGCTTCCTTTAGGTCTCTAATGATGGTGCTAATTCCTAGTATTCCTTTCTGACCACACTGGATGATTCGATTTTACTATCTTAGCTGGGAGGAAGGTGGGGCAAGTAATTTTGGAGTCTTCCTCAATAACCCAAAATAGGGGATGATCCAACTGTCAAGAGAAAATCCCAATTACATATTTGGAAATGACTACAAGGTGTTGTCTGTGGACAAAGTAGATCCACTTTAATCCAGACTTTAGCAGGATTCCATTTATTATATGACTCCTATAATCCTCACCCTAACTAGGGTGCCATGATAATGCACTGAGTCTCCAGGCATAAATGTCAACTCAGACTCTGTGTTCAATAGTCCTCTGGGTATTTCTCTTTCCGTAGCATATGCTCATAGGAGTAAATGGCTGTCTATTTGGGAAATCATTATAAAATATATTTGCTGTAGTGTTGCAGACTTGTTCTTACTGTATATATAGTCATCTCTTCAATCAATGGATTCCAAATCTCAAGATTGGTTTAGGTTTGAGAACTGGGTAAAGAATCACAAGTTTTATTAAGACAATAGCCTTCAGCTTCTTATTCCTCCATTCTAGTCTGCTTCTGATTGTAGGAGTTTAAATAGCACATTCATTGGCTGCCTGTGTATTTTGCACATGGTACTATTGTGTTCTATTAACAATATCTATAACTCCCTGATGGTCAAGCTCCCCTTAGTTGCTACACCAGCTTTGTGGGTCCCTTGCTTTTTTGTAATTAAGCACTGGCACCTGGCTTCAATTACTTCCAGGCTGCCTCATCTTCCTGGGTACTGATCAGACCAGCTCTGTGAGCACCTCTCCTAATAAGTGCCTTGCCACTCTGAGATAAGCTGCCACTGAATTTCTTATGGATGCTGGTGCCCCCTACCAATGCATTATTGCAGTCTTACTGAATGCTGGGTTCCCTGGACCTCCCATGAAGCATAATCCTCTAATGGGTCTTCTAGCCTCAGATAACATCCGTTTCACCAGACCCACATTTCTATCTTTTTCTTCTTCTACACTGTATCAGGCAACACAAGTAGGCATTTGCACTTTGCTCAGTGTTGGCCATCAATTATTTCTGGCTTCTAAGAGCCACACTTAACAATGAGTTTGTTTTATTTTCTGGGGTCCTTACCAAGTTATAAAATCAAATGCTCCAAGAAAATGCTGCCAAGTCAATAAGTTGTTCTTATTCAGTTTTTAATTCTGGCCCCTTTGATCAACCACTCTCAAAACCTAACCCCCGGTACTCCCTTGGCTCCTATTTGTAGATGGTAGCTATTTCTCTAGCTCTTCAGTATATTATCTCTTTCTTTCCTTATCAGGCCCATCTTGTCTCTCATTAGATTTTTGCTAGAATTTAATCCTTGTTACAAGCTGGTAGCAACTCTTGAGAGGAACTCCTGTTGTCTTACAGCCTCTTCCTACATGAAACAGTGCTAGCTCTGAGGAGTGACAGCCTCCTCCCCTCTGCAAGTTCTCAAGGTCAGAGGAATCTGAAGAGCTACAGTTCTCAGGGATGTTGTTAAAGCAAAAATTGCACAGGAAGGCTTTATTCAAGGCTGTTGGAATAGAGGAAAGAGGAGAGAATTTAGTCTGAGCTAAACTCCATGTAAACAAAGGGCTAGAAGGCTCTAGGATGAGCTAGTGGAAAAGTGTAGGAGGATGCGGTAATCCAAGGCATTGATCAAATGTTTTTTCTCTGTTATTAGGCCTTCTGTGTTTGCAAATTGGTGCCTTTGGAAGTTAGGCTCCTACCCTCCCACAGAGCTGGGAGATAGTACACTATCTTTGCTGATGATTAGATTTGGAAAGGATGGCTCCTAGGTTCTTCAGAAAGATTTTTCTGGGCTGTGGAAAAGTCGAGATATTTTTAGATTTTAGGTTTTCGAGATTCCTATCTCAAAGGGGCAAAGAAAAAATTATAATTATACATTTTGTAAAGTAAATGCTCTAAGGAAAGGGAGGTCAGGGGCTTAGAGACAAAAACAAGTCTTTCTAAAGTTTAGTCAAGCTGAAGGGAACTTAAGAGCATCTCAGTCAGCATTCATTCAGGCGTTCTAATTCCGTCGGGGTTCCAGGTTTTCCCAACCACTGCTCTGACCTTAGGGTATCGGTGCTGTCTTTGCTGAACATTTAAACATTTCTGGACCTCTACAATTCAATGAAATCTGTGTCAGATCTTCTACTGCATCTGCTCTTCCAATACAGGAAATAAGGCTTCTATGTAAATTACAAAAGACACTCTTTGGCTATCACAGTTAACTTTAATTATTTTGTTAACTGCCCTCAATTTATCATTATCCCTTTATCAGGCCTCAATTCAGTTCAGTCATAAACAGTCAACTATGCTGTGCTAATGGCATTTTTCGCCCTATATCTTTCAAATGCCTTAATTATCACATCAGCAAGGACAATCCTCTCCATAGCGACATGTTCCTAAATCACCATTATGAAATCATCACTGCCATTTTATGGAGGGATTATCTATGCCTCTGATTTCACCCAGGATGAGGTCTTACTTGCCATATGGACAGTGAATGACCACATCTTGCCACCTTTTTCCTCAGACAACCCTATGTATATGTATCATTTATGTCAGTTTGTGTCTTCCAAAAAGTAGATACCTGAGCAGGATTACATTTGCATGTGATTAAGGGCATTGCCTGTGAAAAATTAAGCAGGGTTGAGGAGCAGTAGTCAGGGAGAGCCTTCAGACTAAAATGGAAAGATGATAACTGTGAAGAGTGAGGAGAAAAGAAAGGACTGGAAAGGAAGGGAGCCTCAGATTACAGAACACTTGTGAGAAAGTCTTGTGCAAGCTGAAGGAGGCTCCAAAGAAAAATTGTTCATTAGAGAAGTGTCACTACAGGCAGGCAGAGGCTGACTCTAGTTCACTTGCTTTGCCATCGGCTGGAGCAGCTTGTGGGATGCGTGGTTCAATGCTAGGGATGATGACAACCAAAAGTTGCTGGTCTATTTTGCTCCCCGCAGAGAGTCTTCATGAAAGAGTGGGCACTTCCACAGCCACCACCACATCATTTGAAATAATCCACTGTAAAGTACAGAAACATAGGCTAAGAAGTATAATGGCAATTAAAACTTAAAACTATGGGGAAAATGAGGTTAGGTTTAGAATTAAGAACAGCATACATCATATTTCATTCTATTTTGGAAAATACTGACATATTTTTGTTGTTTTAAGTATAATTTACATGTTTAATTCAAATGAATATGGTTTCTCAATTAGTCTATTTCTTACACTTATGATATTGTATTGGTAAAGATTTGCCCTTTAATAAAATTATACAAAGAGAACACTGAAAACACTAAGAAAAAAAGAATAATATTGGCCCAGTGACTTATTTGTTGAGGGGTAACCAAGGAGAGACCTTTTATAATGAAATCATTTTGGATAGCTTGATTCTTTTAATGTATAAGAAAAATGTTTTAGACTGATATAAACATGCTTTTTGTTTTCTAAATTTTAACATTGGCTTTTAGTAGTGGTGCACATTTTTAATATTTAGTAAAGCTTGAAATGGCTCCTTAATACCTGCTTCAAAGGAAGTATGCTGAACTGCTGCCTCTGTGATTGTTTAGTACTTTCACAAAGTGGAACATGAAAGTGTGTCTGCTTCTAGGGAAAAAAAAAATTTTTTCAGTGCCGAGATATATTCAGATATTGAGACAAAAATTATTTTTTTCTGTGAGGTTTAGGGCCTCAGTGAAAACACATCTGGCCCATTGTCATTTCTATTGATATTTGTTTTCTATATTTACTCTTGTTCTTTTTTCTATTTGTACAGTATTGTTCTTCATCTTTATCATCTACAACACTATCAAAAGTCACTATTAAAAGTATCATTTTGCCTTCAATGTGTTAAATAGTACCCAGTCTGAGCCAATGTTTGCAGTCTCCTATGTACAACAGCACAGATGCAGGCGGAGGCCAAATACAAGTTAAAACTAAAAACTCAAACCAATAGTTCTCAGAAACATCAGGACCAAATGTTGGAATCTTAAGTCTGAAGATGAGAAAGCTTTTAAGAACTTTTTTCTTTTAATCATCATGAAGTGTATACTGACTTGGATGTGGAGCACCCTGACCCCACACGCAGTGGAATATTTGTGTAAAGCTGTTCTGAGATCAGGACATCTTGAAGAGGCCAAGTATAGTGTGTGTGTGTGTGTGTGCGTGTGTGTGTGTGTAGTGTGTGTGGTGTATTTCTCCTGCTGCATCATTTGTGAATCATGTGACTCATAACCTCTGCTACAGCCCCACAGGTTTGGTTTAAGGCTGTAGAATCAATACTGCATGATTATATCAAGTGCACAAAGAAGAACTTTTTAATCGATGAAGGTCCCACTAATGGAGAAGATGCATAAAACGTGTGCTCAGCAGTCCTTCAGAGACAAGAGCCTTTTTGCTGTGATTATTTAAGATTTATTTCTTTAATGACTAATGAGGTTTAATCAGAATTTTTGTGAGAGCTTTGGATCCTCAGATTTCTGCTTTTATCATTTCCTGTTCGTAATCGCAAAATCTGTATTTAAAGTGTTTTAATTTTCTCTTTACCTATATATAGATATATGGGTAGAAGACATATACATCCCATATGAATGTATTCTTCCCTACTTCTACCTTCCAATATTTTGTAGAGACCTTTGCTTTCCATAAAAGTTCTCTTTTATACAAAGAATGTAGTTGGGGGTAGAGTCCCCTGTTTAAAGAAAATTGCATTTAATATAAACCAAAATCAATACTTTATACCCTTTAACACCACCGATATCTGCTCAAGTTCTCCTAAAAGGATCCCCAATGCAGTTCCTGTGAAAAACAGAAAATAGGCTGTTTGTAATTTCAGAACATCCCAATGCTATTCTATTGTATGCTATGTCAAAAAACAAAACACAATCTCTATCAATGTAAGAGATATGGTTTAGAAAATTTGGATGTGATAAGATGCATTTGTTTTCCTTTCCCAGTTAACCTAAATAATTAGCAATAGTAATCATCTATTGAGTACTTGGTGCTATACAAATTACTCATCGTTTTTATAAAATATTTATAATGTATGTTTTAGAATTCCCATTTTTAAAATGAGGATATTGAGACTCAGAAGACAACATAATCTGATCATAATTACACAGCTACTGAATAGGAGAGCTAGTATTTACACCTTTCTAGTCATATTACAAGTCTATATCTATATCAAAATAGTAAACTATAAGTTTCTGGTATTCAGTACACCTAAAAAAGTAAAATTTGGAGAATGTGAAAGTTTCCTCTTATCAGAATTTTAATATGATTTTAAAAAGAAGCATCATGAGCAATTGGGCAAGTAAAAATACTTATTCAACTAATCACTGTAATAATTGAAGAACACATTATTATCACCAAAAATAAAAGGGAAAAGAGGAGAATACTATTTACGGTGGTGAAATGAAGTTTCTATCTTTAAAGTTTTATAAAGAAAAGAAGTATAATCCCATAATGATAAAACTAAAGGAGCAATAGAGTTTGTTTCCTTCTTTAAACTTGTCCAAAAGCTGCTTCTAATAATAAAATCTTCACTATAGAACAGGCTGGCTAGGCTGATGCGTTGGTGCATTATTTGTTTGTTTATGTAAATATTTAATTTTTAAAAATAGTTCTTTTTTTATTATAAATATGATATACCTTAGTTGCTCCCAATTCAAGCCATAAAGGCATAGCATCTTTCTTTTTATCATATTCTTCTAGATTATTTTATTTTTTGCTTTCTTTTCTTTCTTCCCTTCATTTGATTTTTATTTAGTTTCTGAAATACTGACATAGTGCTTCAAGTATCAAATGTCTCTATGAAGCTCTCTAGCATTCCATCTCCTACTTCTAAGTGACAACCACTTCGAATTTTTCAGTTTGATATTTTGTTATTTACTTCTGTATATGTATACAACACATTTATAAATGTTTTATAAATGTTTTTATCTCCTGTATTTTCTCATTGAAATTCTCTTGACTTCTCTTTTTGGAAAATGAGGATTTATACCTTTTCACAATATCCTCTCCACCCCTACTACTAACACACACACACACACACACACACACACACACACACACACACACAATTCCTCTCAATTTAGTAAGCAAAATTTCGATTTTGATTTTTAAGACCGAATCCAATATACTATGATTTTCTTTCTTGTACATTTGATTTTACTTTGAGCTAATATTTATCTCTTTTAAATTTGATTAATTATTTATATACTCTTTACCAATTCAACCCAAAACTCTCCTTCTGTTATATAATAAACCTATTATTATATTTGAGTATACTAGGTCTTCTAATTTCTCTTTTTAGAAAGATATAACTTTCTTCGAAATTTCTAACCTACTACAATCCAGTCTGGTTCTTCTCTGTGCACATCTCTGATCCTGGACTCTCTCTTCCTATTAAGATTCTTTTCGCCTCCCTCTTTTGTAGAATTTTCTACTTCCTGGATCCCATGTCCTCCTGTTTTGGGGGATTTATTTTATCAGTCTGTCTGTTCGTTTATTTTTGCATTTGTTTACTACTGGCTGATTCTCAATAAAAGATGCAGATGAAACTTTTATTTTGAGAATTTGATACATAACTATTCCCCATTCTGTTGCTTTTTCACTTAATAGTTTGGCAAAGTATGGAATACTAGATTAGAATCAGTATCTCAAATTTTGAATGTATTTCTCCAATGTTTTCTAGTCCAAAGGTTACTAAATTTATTCAAATTCTTGATCTTTTGTTTGACACCTGGTTCTTTCTCTTTCTCTCTCTCTTCATAGATATGTACCCAGATAAGTTCTGTTCCCTTCCATTATGTTGATCCCCTTGGAATGGGAATTTATATTCTTCAGATCTGGTAATCTCTTTATTTTTCAAATAGTTTAATGTATTTTAACAGCAAACTTATAGGAACATCATGGAAGAGAGATAATGTTAAAAACATATACTTGCATGTAGGACAACTCAGTTAGAAAAGTATAATTAATGGATAGAATCTTCTGTATGATAAAAAAAAAAAAATACTACAACCACCACTTAGCTGTTATCAGTAAGAAATTTACTTGTTTTAATAAAAATCCAAATACTGGCATTTTACAGAAAAAATTAACAGATGTATTTATAATTGTTATAAAATTAAACTGCTAAATCTTGTTCACTGAAACATTTTGATTTGTATTAAAGCTTCATATCCCCTGCATTTATATTAAAAATTCACGAATGAAAGAGGAAAAAATGTCAAAACCTGATTTCTGCCCTTTATTTTTTCACTTGAGTCCTATATAAGGTACCTGTTGACCCCATGGAAAAAAACATACCTACCATTCTGGGGAAGAAAACTTTTTTCTTTTTTTTTTAAATTAAGTTTATTGGGGTAACATTGGTTAATGCAATTATATAATCTTCAGATATAACTTTTTTTTTTAGAATGAAATGTTTTCCATCATAGTGGATTCTTAAGCACACGTACTCGGTCTGCTAATTGGATATCTTTTGGCATAATTGTTACACGCTTGGCATGGATAGTATACAAGTCGGTGTCTTCAAAAAGGCCAACCAAATGGGCCTCGCTTGCCTCCTGCAAAACACCAGTAGCTGCACTCTGGAAGCGCAGATTTGTTTTGAAGTCCTGAGCAATTTCTCAAACCAGACACTGGAAGGGAAGTTTGTGAATCAGAAGTTCAGTGGATTTCTGAAAATATCTGTTTTCACAGAATGCCATAGCACCAGGTCAGCAACAATGAGCTTTCTTCACCCCTCAGTAGAGGGTGCACTCATGGAGTGGCTTTTGTAGTCACTTGCTTCCTTGGTGCTTTACCACTGGCCAATTTGTGAGCAGTCAGCTTTGCAGAGCCACGATATAGAGACCTCCATATTTGCACTCTCCTCCTCCGGCGGGAGCTCAGCAAGCTGGAGGTGGCACTGGCATGAGAGAGCAGCAGTGGCTTTGTACACCTAGGTCTGGTAATCTTTTGCAAATTATTTTATTCATGACTTTATCCCCTCTCTGTTCTTTTTTCTCTTTTGGAAATTACTACCGATCTCCTTTATTGCTTTTCTGACTATGTTCCATTCATTTGGTTTTTTTTTACTGTATCTTACAGGACAACTGCTAGCTTTACATCCCAAAGAACTTTTAATTTCTGCTATCATAATTTCGATTTTCAAAAGTACTGCTGTTAGGTCTTTGAATGTTACTTTTTCAAAGTATCCATTTTAGTTTACAGTTGCTACCAGTATCTCCTTATTGCTCTGAGGGTATTTATACTAGTTTTATGATTTTCTTCCTTTCTGCTTAATTCATGTTTTCTCTTTTTTTTCCTGCTTGTTTTGCTGATTGTGTGTTTGCTCATATTTAAAAGTGGTACATTAGAAACCCAAATGAAATCTTTGAGTACAGAGTACACTTCCACTGTGGTCTTCACTGATATGACCGGAACATTTCCTTGGGGAAGTCCTGATGTTGGTGTCATTAGAGCTTTCCTTTTGGGATACTCAGATTCCCCAGAGGAGACTTCCTATGTCCTGCTTGGAATTTCTGACTGCTACTTTGGAAAGGTTTTCTCTGTTTTTGTTTTTTCAGCTTGGGAGCACATGTCCAGTTTTGTGATTATTTATTAAAATTATATTATCTCACTTAAACACAATTTATATATAAGAAACTAAGATAACTGGGAGGCAGAGCTATCAGGCACTTAAACATTATCTCAATAAAATTTTGCATTAAAATGGTACCCTTACTATTTTCTGTTTACAAACACCTGTTACAATATTGTAGCAAACTATGGACAAAGTGTGAGATTGTGAAGTGGATGTCACCTTACAGAGAAATTGAACTAGATGATATTAACGCCACAATTCAGGGGTAGTTTTACCTGTAAACTAAGGAGTCAAACACCTGATTGATTAAATCAAGTTATCTTTCCTCATAGAGTTCACAATCTAAAGTAATGTTGAAAAGCTATTTTGGTGAACATGATATATGTTTGCTCTTCAAACCAGTGCCTGGCATAGAGTTTCTAAAACCCTTAGAATTTCCTAAGTGATAAGAGATAAAGTGTCTTTTGTTATATTAATAGGGTGACTTTGGGAAAGTACCTGGATGGGGACTGTTTGCTAGTGTAGACAACTACATGATTAGAGGGTTGGAAATCTCTGTTTCACCCTCAGACCTCTGTGGAGGGGAGAGCAGCTGGAGATTGAGTTCAATCACCAATGTGTCTTTGGAAAAATACAATGTGGTACATATATACAATGGACTATTATTCAGCCATAAATAAGAATGAAATCCTACCATTTGCAAAACCTAAAAGGTATTATGGACCTTAAAGGTATTATGCTAAGTAAAATAAGTCAGACAGAGAAAAACAAATACAGCAACAGACTCATAGATACAGAGAACAACCTTAGAGTTGCCAATGGGAGAGGTGTTGTGGGGCTGGGTGAAAAAGGTGAAAGGATTAAGAAGTACAAATTGGAAGTTACAAAATAGTTACAGGGATGCAAAGTACAGCATAGAGAATATAGTCAAAAAGATTGTGAGATGGGAAAAAATGACTTAGATGATAGAGGCTTTGGTCATCCCTCTTATGACCAAATCAAAGTTGTGGCAGAAATGTGGAGCAGAAAGTAAGCGAAGTCACCTGGGATCTAGATGAACAGAAGCACTACAACTAGGGAGATAAATAATACACCAACCTGCAACAGTAGAAGGTAGTAGGATGGAGCAAAGAAGCGAGGCTGCCCAGTCTGAGTGGCCGAGTGGGACAGAAGCTGCGGCAATGGCAGCTACAGACACTTCTTAAAGGGAGCATTTCCATGAGTGGACTTTCACAGCGATGGACCTGCTCGGTCTCAGCACCAGTGCCAGGTCAGCTGCACGGGGGACACCAGGGACTTACAGGACGACACCGAGTTGACAGAATGAGGGCAAAGCCGAGACTCACTCTGTATAGAAGTGCCGGCAGTATCCATTGTTTTATGTTGAGCCCTCCCCTCTTCCAGTGCGAGGACAAGGCACCGCTGTAATCAAGATGTCATCAAACTGGATAACAGAGGTCGCTCAACCCAGAGGATTCCCTGAAACTCCACCTCCCCCAACTCACGGCTCCATCTAAGCCACATCCTATCTGTCCTTGGCAAGTCAGGTGCTCTGTGCTGAGCAGCGCCAAGACTCATACTGGTGGTAGCTGGTCTTGGTTCCTAGTGTGGCCTCTTGAGGCAACTATAAACATAGCATCTGTGGATTCCTTGCTGAATCTTAACAGGTGGCCCTGGAGGGGCACAGACTTGTACTAAATTTGGCCTACAGCTGAACCCCTCTCAGGACTGTGCCACTGGACACTTACTACACAAAGTTACTCTAATAAGACCAGGAGACTTAGGAGCTTTGCTTAATACATAGAAACAGACACAGAGTGGCAGCCAAAATGGAAAGACAAAGAAGCAGAAACCATATGAGAGGACAGAACAGAGATCCAGGAATAATGGAGTCAAGCAATCTAACAGAGGCAGAGTTCAAAACACGTGTTATAACAATGCTCAATGAATTTAGGGGAAATGTAGATGAATTCTGTGAGAACTTTAACAAAGAGATAAAAAAAAAACACATGAAAATGGAAATGGAAATTATAAAAGGGAACCAGTTCGAAATAAAGCACACATTATCTGAGATGAAAAATATATT
Organism: Eonycteris spelaea; assembly: GCA_003508835.1. Lineage (NCBI taxonomy): Eukaryota > Metazoa > Chordata > Mammalia > Chiroptera > Pteropodidae > Eonycteris > Eonycteris spelaea. Next base: position 8,273,801 of record PUFA01000033.1, on the reverse strand, counting down.
AGAGGAAATCAACAGAGTGCATAAAAAAGAGGATTGAACCACAGATATAGAGGATAAGGAAGCAAGAAAAAGGAAGCCAACGCTATAATAATAATTTAAGGAACCTATGGGACACAAATGAAAAAGTATCTTTGCCATACGGGTACTTAAAGAAAAAAAGAAGTTGAAGAGCTATTTGAAGAAATGATCATGGAAAACTTCCTTCACCTGGTAAAAGAAATATACATAAAACCTCGGGAAACTCAGAGTCCCAAAAAAGATGAACGGAAAGAGGCCCATAACAAGACATATTATAATTAAAATGCCAAAGTTTAAATACAAAGAGAGAATCTTAAAAGCAGCAAGAGAAAAGCAGATAGTTACCTACAAGGGAGCATCCATACGACTGGCAGCCGATTTCTCGAAAGAAACTATTCAGGATGGAAGGGCTTGGCACAAAATATTCAATGTTATGAAAAACCCAGGATCTATAATCGAGGATATTTTTATCCAGCAAAGCTATTGTTTAGAGTCGAAGAACAGCTTCCCGGACAAAAATACGATAAAGGAATTTATCAACACCAAACCAGTATTATAGGAAATGTTGGAGGAACTTCTTTAGGAAGAAAACACATATATCAAAACCATGAATAAAGAATGATAATAACTACATTCCTATCAACAAGTACCTCAAATGGAAAAGAATTAAGTGTTCCAACCAAAAGACAGAGTGGCTGAGTGGATAAGAAAACAAGACCCCTACAAGTGCTGCCTACAAGAGACACACTTCAGATTAAAAGACACACACAGACTAAAAGGAAGGAGTTGGAAAAAGATATTGTCTTAATGTACCCAGAGGGTATTGTGCTGAATGAAGTAAGTCAGATAAAGACGAATATTGCATGATTTCACATACATGAAGACTCTAAAGAACAAAATAAATAACAACAAAAAATGGAAGTCAACTCATAGATACAGAGAATATTTTGAGGGCTACTAGATAGGAGGTGGGTTGAGGGGATGGCAAAAAAAGGCAAAAGGATTAAGTACAAATGGAAAGTTACAAAATAGACATGGAGATATAAAGTGTAGCATAAGGAAAATAGTTAATATTGTAATAATATGTAAGGGGAAAAGATTGTTATATTTAGTGGGGTGATCACTTTGTGAGTTATGTGGATCTTTGATCACTATGCTGTACAACTGAAACTGGTATATTACTGTAAGCCAACTATAATTTTAAAAACTCATTGAATTGTACAATGTAAACATGAACAACTTATTGTCTAGTATATTTCAATAAAGCCAGAAAAAAATATTGTAATAACTATGTACGGTACCAGCTGAATACTATTCTTCTCGAGCGATTGCTTCATAAGTTATAGAAATGTCTAACCACTATGCTGTATATCTGAAACTAATATAACATTAACTGTCAACTGTAATAGAAAAAATAATTTAAAAATCACCAATGGCCAATGATTTAACCAATCATGCCTATATAATGAAGCCTCTATAAAAACCCAAAAAGATGTGTTCCAAGAGCTTTCATGTGGTGAACATATGGAGATTTGGGGAAATTGGCACAACTGGAGGGAACATGGATGCCCCTCACCCTTTCCTCATTCTTTGTCCTATGCATCTTTTTCATCTGGCTGTTCCTGAATCATATCATTTTATAATAAACTAATGATATATTGAATGAAAGGTTTTCTGAGTTCTACGAGCCACTCTAGCACATTAATCAAACCTGAGGTTAAGATTTGTTAGAACTTCTGATCTGCAGCTGATGGGTCAGAAGTACATACAGATGACACCTGAGCTTGCAATTAGCATCTGAAGTGTGTGGGGAGTGAGGGGGTGGGCAGCTGGAGGTTAGTTCTGTAGGACTGAGCCCTAACCTGTGGAATCTGGGTAGATAGTGTCAGAATTGAATTGAATGTAGGACACCCGTTTTGTGTCCAGAGAATTTCTCGGCAGTGGGAAACACCCTTTTCGACACATTAGAATTGGGATGTTCAGAACACCAAGTTGTGATGTTCAAAAAACACAGATCTGTTTAAAAGGTAACAGTGAGATGTGCAGGTGCTCACATACAAATCCTTCACTGTGTTCATGAAATTCATTTTAATAGGGCAGAAAGGTTGGTGGTGAGTAGAGGGAAGAAAAAAAACGGGAAAGTACAACCTCATTAAGTAGAAGTAAATAAACTCTTATTACAATTATTGCTTTTTCATACTCAGATAAGATCTGGGGATAGTCATACTGTGTTAAGTATTAATTGTCAAGGAGAGAAAGAATTAGTAGCAGGGGAGTGATACCACTTACAGAGTGCTGAAGTATAGCAGTTGTTATTTTGTATTAGAATTCTTCCCATAGTATTTTTTTCTTGTCCTTGCCGAGAAGCTCATTAAAAAATCATGTTTCCAAAGTACATTTTTGATCAATATACATGCATGAATTAGTACATTATATCTAGAATGTTTTCAATAATCAATGAGTAATAAATAAGCTTTGTTGAAGCCTTATATCATCTCATTATCAAATACAATAGCCAAAAGCCTTTTATGTTCCTGTTAGGATTAATCTTTCTATATTCTATTTTTAAGGATTTTTTTTAAAAACAGGAAAATTTTTTTCACATTATGTTGTTTTATGGCTATCATGGATCTCTAAATTTAGAAAACTCTATATTAGAAAATGTTCCTCTCCCTATCCCCACATTCATGGGTGATCTCCTGTTAATTATTAGCAAGGCAAAGCTAATGAAGGAAGCCATTATTAGTGTACATGTTAATAGAGTGATAATTGGATACTGATGGGTGAAAATTAAATAGGAAATGTCAAGGCGGGTTCAGAGAAGTTTCATTAAAGAAAAAAATTAGGAAATGCTCAGAAGCATTTACTGAATTATTTTATACCAAATGGCCTTTTAAAATTAATTTCATCCGGTTGGAAAAATGTTGATAAGCAGTAAAATCTACATTTGACCTGATGAAAGTTGACAAAAAAGAAATATTAGTGTATTTCACATTAATGGTAGATTAAATAAGTGTTTGGTTTTTGTACATTCATTTTGAACAATAAAATTGAAATATAAAAATTTTATGAAAGTTGTGCTGAGATACAAAATCAATTATCCCATCATTTTGAAAATTGTCAGGATGGGAAGGGGAGGTAGAAATGTGGAATTCCATGTACAATTCATCACAACTATTTCTCTAAAAGGATTTGAAAAAACACACTTATAAAATGATTTTAAGAAAGTACATTGGGCAATGCATATATCTACAAATAAGCTATAGTGAGCATAATTTGGCTTACACACTTGTCTAATGTCCTACCTAAGGTGAGTCTGAGATATGGTGGGAGTTGCCTCTAACCTGGACATTCAATGCCCAAACAGTGCTGACTTTTCAAAATTTAAATTACGGATACTCACTGGGTTCTCTGAGAGCTAGGGGCAACTTCCACACCTGATTTCACAGTAACTTGACAGCTACCTGTCTCTGAAAGATTTGCACTTCTTGAGTTAGAATTATATTTCCAAACTTTATTTTCATATTTAGGTATTTATTTGTTTATTTGTTTATTCATTCATTTATTTACACCTATTGTCCGATATTTATAGAATTGCATTTGTTTCCTCACTTGTATTAATCCTTTTTTATTCCATGATAATTAAGAAACAGGCTGGTAAACTGTGTTTGCTCTACAGTCATTTTGCCACAAGGTGGTGGTAGAACTCTTTGAAGTAAAACAAAAAACCAAAAAACAAAAACGAAAAAAGAAAAACAAAAACTTTCAAAAAGTAATTTTAAGATTTATGAAAACAAATATGAAATATGGGTTCAGCTTATTTTTGTCTGACAGTTAATTTCTCTATGGCTGTAATAACTATAGAACTTTTCTATTGTGAATAATTTTTTTCTTAAATAAATAAACTATGAGAATTGAAATCATTGTGATGATGGCAGTAGTCACAGCTAACATTACTTAAGCTCTTACTTGGTCCCAGACACTGTACTAGGTATTTTATATATACTGATTTAATGCTTACTGCCCCATCATTACTTAAATACAACCATCATTATCCTCTTACAGAGGGGGGGAAAAATGAAGTTTAGATTAGCAGGGATTGTTACTTGTCTTTTAATGTTATGTTCTATGTTAGTTTTTATAGTTGAATAGAGCTTGGTTTCATGAGTTAACATGAATAGTCTCCAGAGAAGGTACATTTTACAAAACAATTTTCAGACCTTTTCCTGACGATTCTGTTTAAGCAGATCTGAAATGGGAACAGCACACTATATTTTAAACAAATGTGACATAACTTTTATCATCAAACGTTTAAGAACTGTTAATTGTTGTCTTTGGGTTTAACTGCTCTGCTTATATAATGTTTAAACTCACTTATTTCTAAAACTGTACCTTTTACCTCAAGATTTAAAAATCAAGACTATAAAATCAAAATAATGTTCATCCAGGCTCTTCAATACTATGTTTTTTAAGGATTTAGGCAGGTGATGCATTGTAAAAAAGATTAATGCTTTTGTATTTTATTTTACTGTCAAAAATATTCCAGTTAAATTCATAATACACAATGTAGTAAAAACAAATAAAGTATTTTATCAATTTAAATTACTTAAAATGTCTATTCTATATTTTAGTGATACATATAAACTATTAACAATTCATATGTCATATAGCAATAGTGAGTTAGTAAAATATCTTTTAAAATAATGAATTCCAACCCTTTAAATAACATGTAATAATTTGCCTTATTGACTTTACATCCCTAAAATTAAAAAAAAAAAAATGAACAAACAACCAAGTTTTAAATTCCAGTGACGACAGCTAGCAGAACATTTTCCTTTAGGTCTGAAATAAGTTTAGTGCTATGTGTATTTAGATGTACAGCCTCTTAGAAAACATGTATTAGTATTTTAACTTTTGCCATTTTTTCTGAACAATTAACAATTTCCTTCTATCTTTGATTCCTATTCCTATGACAATTCTCAAACTTTCTATCTGAATTAAAATCTCTGAGAGAAAAGTATTCAATTACTTTTGTAACTTCTAAGATTCAAATGCACGATTGAGTAGAAAATATTAATAATATAGCATTGAAATAATGTACTATTACAAAGCAGTGGTATGATACAGCATTATAATAACAACATGATTTTAAGGAGCTACCCATCTCCTGATTCATTTTTCAGGTGAGACAATTGAAACCTGCACTCATGTATGACCTAAGTTCCTAGGGATAGTAAGAACTGGATCAGAACCTAGAGGTATGGTTACCACAGCAGAGCTCTTTAGGGAATATTCTTAACCTAGCCAAAGCACTGGCAGAGCTGACTATCTCTAAAGATGATTTATTCGACCAATCAATCAATGAACAAGTAAATACATCTGAAAAATAAAACTCAGATTGACTTTAACAGATTTAATTAAAACCTGAACTTTCAATGGAATGATACCAAAAATTGTGTCAACAAATACTGAGAGATTAATAAAGTGAATGACCAACCAAGATTTAGAGTTGAAAAGATTTAAACTAAGCTATGAAATGAATTAGGTTAATTTTAATGTGCTTTTGAACTAAATGTTTTAACATATCCTTTTTCCTACTCTCTGGTGATAACATCATCTAGTCCCACACCGGAATGATTGCTGTTTGTAATTTCTGTGCAGTTTGAGAAGTGTCTTAAATTCTTTGATGTGATGAACTCTGATAAAAACACGAAGACCTATTTCTGAAAATCTGTTATCCAATGTCCAGTTGGTGGCCAGTTGGACTATGAACATACAGACCGTTAGTCCTTCGTTGATTATTTGTGTTGTTTTCCCCAGCACTATTTTAAGAGACTTTAAATGGTTTAATTATTAGTAACTCAGTGTGGCCAATGAACCTATAATTTCTATTCTTTTCATACTAACTTAATATTTTCTTAAAATGATAAAACAAAGAAACATGTTTTAAACCTCTTGTTTGCTATACCAAGAAATGACACTAGGTGCCACTAATCACTAGAAGAATTTAACCTAAATCTAGAAGTAGCCAGCATTAATGGAGATTTTGTAATGTGAGAAATATAGGATTGGGTCTCTGTATGTGTTTTTCATTCGCCTTGAGCTTTATTTTTAGCACTTGATAGCTTGTCTATTAAAACTTTATTCTGAAACTGAGTTTTAAAAATTGTTTATTTAGCCCTTTTAAAAATATTTTGGTAGCAGCTTTATTTATAATTTTCCCAAATTGAAACATTTACATTAGCTACTATGGAGACATTTGAGTGTACCTTCCAGACGTGGTCCACAGACGGGCCTCTACGGACCTCTAGTTATTAGCTCCCTCTGCCTCAGCTGCAGAGAACCTTCCCAGGGCAGCCCACATCTAGTGACTAAGCAAGGTGGGATTATCAAGACCTGGGTGTTTGCACTCCAAGCAGGATTTTTTGTTTTTTAATTGAGTATAATTGACATAAAACAATAGTTCTAGGTGTATACCATAATAATTTAGGTATATATGGCAAAATAATAGCCACAATAAGTCTAACTTCTATCACCACACATAATTAAAATTTTTTCTTTGTGTTGAAAACTTAAGAACCACTCTCTTAGCAACTTTTAAATATAAGATACAGTATTTTTAACTATACTCATCATGCCACACATTACATTTCCGGGGCTTATTTATCTTCTAATTAGAAGTTAGTACTTTTTGATCTTCACCCATTTTGCCCACCCGCACCCCTCATTTTGGGCAATGTTTTCTGTATCACAGAATTGCTTTTATAAAATTCTACATTAAGTGAGATGATACAATATTTGTTTTTTCTCTGACTTGTTTCACTTAGAATCTAGATGACTTCCAGATTCATGTATGTTGTTGCAAATGGCAGAATTTTCTTTTTATAGCTGAATATTATCCTAATGTGCATGTGTGTGCGTATGTGTGTGTGCGCGTGTGTGCATGCACATGTGCATGTGTATGTTTCCATGTCTTGGGTATTATAAATAATTCTACAATGAACATAAGGTGCAGATATCTATTTGAGAAAGGTATTTCATTTTCCTTAAATACCCACAATTGGAATTGCTGGATCATATAGTAGTTCTATTTGTAATTTTTGAGGAACTTCTGTACTATTTTCCATAGTGGCTGCACCAATTCACATTTCCACCAACAGTGCACAAAGGTTCCTTTTTCTACATCCTCACCAACACTTATTATTTCCTGTCTTTTTGATAATAGCCATTCTAGCAGGTGTGAAGTGATATCTCATTGTGGATTTGATTTGCATTTCTCTGGTGATTAGTGATGTCTCCCTCAAAAAAATGTTATTCAGATCCCCTGTCTTTTTAAAATTACATTGTTTTCTTTCTATTGAGCTGTATGAGTTCCTTATATAGTTTAGATACTAATTCTTTGTCAGATATATGATTTACAAATATTTACAAATATTTTCTGCCATTCTTTAATTTGCCTTTTCATTTTGTTGGTGTCCTTGGCTATTTAGAAGCTTTTTAGTTTGATGTACTCCTACTTATTAATTTTTGCTTATGTTGTCAAATCTAAAAATTCATTGTCAAGACTAATATCAAGAAGCTTACCCTCTATATTTTCTTCTAGAAATTTTATGATTTTGTCTTATGTTAAAGTTCAAGTCTTTAATTCATTTTCAGTAAATTTTTGCTTATTGTATAAAATGGTAGTCCACTTTCATGCTTTTGCACGTAACTGTCCAGTTTTCCATTGCTTTCCCCCATTGTATATTCTTGATTCTCTTTCATAAATTAATTGACCATATATGTATGAATTTATTTCTGGGCTCTCGATTTTGTTTCATTGATTTATCTGTGTTTTTATGCTAATATCATACTGTTTTGATTACTACAGCTTTTATATTAGTTTGAAATCAGTTAATGTGATTCCTTCAGCTTTGTTCTTCTTACTCAAGATTGGTTTGGCTCTTAGAGGACTATGTGATTCCATTCAAATTTTAGAATTTGTTTTTGTTCAATTTCTGTGAAAAATGTCATTGGACTTTGATAGGGGTTACATCAAATCTATATATTGCTCTGGGTAGTATGGATATTTTAACAATCTTAATTCTTCCAATCTATAATCATAGACTAACTTTCATTTATTTGTGTATTTTTCAATTTCTTATATCACTGTACAAGTCTTTCACTTACTTAGCTAATTTATTCCTAGGTATTTTTTTTATTTTGATTTATTATAACTGGGAATGTTTTAATCACTCTTGCTGATAGTTCATTATTAATGTATAGAAATGCAACTAATTTTTATAAACTGATTTTGTATCCTACAATTTTTATTGAATCCTTTTATTAATTCCCACAATTTTTTAGTGGAGTCTTTTAGGATTTTTTATATGTAATACCATGACACCTGAAAATAGAAACAATTTTACTTGATCATTTTTGATTTGGATACCTTTTATTTATTCTTCTTGCTTAATTTCTCTGGCCAGAACTGCTCATACTATGTTGAATAAAAGTCATGTGAGTGGGCATCCTTGTTTGTCCATGATTTTAGAGAAAAAGCTTTTAGTTTTTGCCATAGAGTATGATGTTAGCCTGGGCTTATTGTATTTGACCTTATTATGTTGATGAATGTTCCCTCTATACCTATTTTTGAAAGTTTTTTTCCTCATGAATGGATGTTGAATTTTGTCAAATGTTTTGTCTGCATCCATTAAGATGATCATATGATTTTATCCTTCATTTTGTTAATGTGGTGTATCACACTGATTGACTTGAAAATGTTAAACCATCCTTGCATCCCTGGAATAAATCCCACTTGATCATGACTGATGATTCTTTTAATTTGTTGAATTCAGTTCACTAATATTTTGTTGAAAATTTTTTCATTTATGTTCATCAGGAATATTGTCCTGTCATTTTTTTTTTTCTTGTAGTCTTTTATCTGGTTTTGGTATCTGGTAATGCTGGCTTTGTATAATGAGTTTGACGTTATTTTCTCCTTTTCTACTTTTTGGATAAATTTGAGAGGAATCAATGTTAATTCTTCTTTAAAATTTGCTTGAATTTATTAGTGAAAACATCTGGTCCTGGAATTTTTGTGTGTTGGGAAAGTTTTGGTTACTGATCCAATCTCCTTACTAGTAATCAATCTGTTTAGATTTTCTATTTCTTCATGAGTCCATTTGGCAGGTGTATGTTTCTAGGAATTTATTTACTTCTCTAGGTTGTCTAATTTGTTGGCATATAAATATTTTAGTAGTCTCATGATCTTTGTTATTTTCTGTTGTATCAGTTATCACATCTCTTCTTTCATTTCTGATTCTACTTACTTGAATTCTTTCTCTTCTTTTCTGGAGAGTCTGGCTAAAATTTTGTCTTTTTATGTTTTCAAAGAATCAGCTCTGAGTTTCATTGAGCTTTTCTACTCTCTCTTTAGTCTAGATTTAATTTATTTCCACTTTGATCTTTGATTTTTATTTATAATCTTGATTCTATTGTTCTTATTTTTTCTAAGTCTAGAGATATAAATTAGGTTGTTTGAGATTTTTATTGTTTATTAATGTAGGTATTTATATCCCTGTTTCTTCTTCTTAGAACTTCTTTTGCTACATCTCATACATTTTGTCATAGTTTTTGCCATTTTCATTGCCTCCAGATATTTTTAAATTTCTCTTATATTTTTTCCTTTGACCCATTGATTATTCAATAGCACGTTTTTAAATCTCCATATATAAGTGAATCACAGTTTTCTTCTTGTAATTGATTTTTAGTTTCATACTTTGTGGTCAAGAAAGATGCTCAATATGATTTCAGTCTTCTTAAATTTATTAAGACATTTGGCCTAATATGTGATCTATCATGGAAAATGTTTCATGTGCACATGAGAATGTGTATTCCACTGCTTTTAGGTGGAATGTTCTATAAATATCTGTTAACTCCAAATGGACTAACATGTTACTTAAGTCTAAAGTTTTCCTATTGATTTTCTGTCTGGATGATCTACTCATTGATGAGTAGCGTATTAAAGTCCTTTACTGTTATTGTATGCTATTTACACCTTTAGGTCTGTTAATATTTGTTTTCTATATTTAGGTGCTTCCATTTTGGGTACATATTAAAAAGTATTCTCTTGTTGGATGGTACTTTATTATATATAACCTTCTTTGTCTCCTTCATTACAATTTTGTCTAAAAAGTCTTATTTTGCCTGGTATAATTATACTTACTCCAGCTTTCTTTTTTTTCCATTTGCATGGAATATCTTTTTCCATCTCTTCACTTTCAGTCTGCATATGTCCTTGAAAGTGATGTGGATTTCTTGTAGGCAGCATATAGTTGGTTTTGTCCATTTATCTTTTATGTCTAAATAAAATCCATTTACCACAGAATAATATATTTAATCACATAAATGCCTTTTACTATTAGCACTATTATGGAGAATGATAAATATCAAAATATTTCCCATGTTCATTTGGCTACTTTTATTCATGAAAGTGATTTTTGAAAGACAAATTTGATCAGAAAAGTCATTGTTCACTCTGAAATGAAACAAGTGAAGAACTCATTCTCTATCATCCACTCTTCTTCCTTTCTCACTCTGCACAGCCACACTGGCTTTTTTGCAGCTTTCTAACATGCTGGGGAAACTATCCTTGAACCTTTGTTGTGGCTATTCTTTTAACCAAAAGCTCCTTTGAGACAAATATGTTTGCAAATTCTATCTTCTCACAGAAGTACGCATTCTAATACAGTTAACGTCTTCTCCAGCATTCCATTCCACCACCTAAGTCCTCTTACCTTTCTCTACTTTTTATTTTTCAGTAATGACAAAAACTCCCTCCTGGACCAAATCCTAGGCAGGCTTCTCTGAGTCCTTTTCAACTAGACCCTATCCTTGGGATTTGTCTTTAAGAACCCACTTTTAGCAAGAATCCTGCTAGAATAATCTAGCAAGAAACTTTCACTGTTAATAACCAATTGCCGTTAATAGCTGATCAAATTCCTCGTTCCTTATCATTCCCAGGTGATATCTGATCACCCTAGCCTGACTTCAGCAGTAATCCTATCATTAGTTTAGCCAGAAATCTCCTTTTACCTCTGATGGTTCCTTTTAGTAATTTTTTACCCACCGATTCATGCTCCCCCCATCCTGCATCTTAGTTATAAATTCTCATTGTATTCTAAATAGAATATAGTTCTATAGTGAGACCTTTTTTCCCCAAATTGCAATAGTTCCTGAGCAAAATCTGTTTTTATCACTTTACTGTCAAGATCTGATCTCTTTGACAATTGTACTTATCCTTTTATCAAACCATATAGTTTGATTATTATATGTATTATTTATCATCTGACTCCACCTATTAGAATGTAACCTCCACAAGGCAAAAATCTTTGTTTTCCTCATTGATATATCACAAGCACCTAGAAAAATGGCTGGTATGTAAAAGGTACTCAATCATATCTGTGAATTTATTTGACTTGAAATCAAGCAACAGCTACTTATTGTATACCTATTATGATTTACCTATCTCTTAGACAAGGAAGGGAAAAAAGGTTATTTTACCCTAGTGAATTAGAACAGAATTAATTACTTCAACTGTGTGACTGGAGTTATACATATCTGTCCTTGGCATTCGATGTGCTATAAATCATCGGTCAATATAAATATTCAGTTATTATGATATTTTGCATTGTTCCCATTATGTATATATGTAGTTTATACTCTTACAGTTACTTTCCTCATAATACTTGTAAAAAAAAAAAAAAAGACACTGCCTTCCTATGTTTGGCCAGCAAGTAGAAAAGTTCCAAAAAAGATGCAGTTATGGAATTGGTGAAAATGAAAGCTGCAAGAACAAAAAGATAAGCTGTCTTGAAATAAGGCCACACTGATTTACTGTTAAAAAGACATAACTTTGACATATTTCCAGAAAGCAATGCATTCTAAAATATTTTTATTCTTGTTTAAGATTGTGGAAAAGAATATTTTAATTGTTAGGAAGGTCCCACATATCAACTAGGCTGTTTTTTTTTAATATTGAAATATAAGTGTCATTAAGTATAAGCACAGAATAGAGTGTATGAGGCTGTTAAATAAGAAGACTCTAAAATGTTGCCCCCCAAAAAGAACTTTTAGTAGTCATGCTCAAAAGAGCCAGAACATCCATGTATGCCCAGGAAGGAGTATACTCATAACTGAGGCCCAAAACTAAAGCCTATCAAAAAAAAAAAAAAAAACAGGTTAAAATTTTTCCTTTGTGTTTTACCTGCTACACATTCGTAGGACCCTATAGTGAAAATGGAGAATAAGAGATGCTGGGAAGAGATGTAAACAGAAATTAAATATGGAGTAACTTGAGTTAAGCCAATTCTCCTCAGCAACAGACAGATGGAACTGCATTTAAAGTAAAATTTGAACTGAGCTATTAAGCAAATCATTACCTACAAATGACAACAAGGCCATGAAACAATTATATGAAAATTGAAACCAACCTAATTTCCTTCACCTATGCTAATATACTTTTATGTCAGTTTATTAAATCCTGAGGACAAATAAAAGTAACAGCTACTTGATCCAAAAAAATATTTGCTCTTAGAAAATAACACTGAACAAATTATAACTTAATTATCAAAATGAAAATACTTGTTCAACAAGGCTCATTTTAAGATTCATGCCTTCTATATGTAGTAACCAAAATTATTATACCATAAACTCAGCTCAGTTTTCATTTTCAATCAGTTCTACTTTCAAATCACCTAGCTAAGGCCCTAATACCTTACAAATATCCTCCCCTAAATTTTTCATTTTAAGATACTACTAAGACTCTGTTAAGCCAGTATTCTGTAGTAAGTCTAATCAACTTTATTAATCAATAGGTGTCTCTGATGAAATTTTTGGAGGTCAATAGTCAACTGATGTAACTAGCTCAGGATCAAAAGACAAAGAGCAAGTGTCAATGCCCAGCGGCCTAAGACCACCACACATACACCATAGTTGAACAAAGTTGGGGGTTGGGGGTTAGTCATTTTAAGAAGGAAAATACATACCACGATGATTTGCGGGTGTGTCTCAATATGTATTGCTATTAATGAAGTCGGTTTCTGTGCATTATAAAATGTGGTCCTTTGTTAGGTGATTTTGGAATAGCCCAAAGGAAGTGAAGCTTTGCTATTATTGAGTGTTGTCAGGAATTGGAGGTAATTCTACAGTTGACTATTATATTAGCTATCTATTGCTACATAACAAATTACTACAAACTTAGCAGCTTGAAACAAATGCATTTATCTCATCATTCTGAGGACAGGACTCTAGACATAGCTTAGTTGGATCCTCTGCTGCAGGGTTTTTCACAAAGCTATAATCAAGCTGTCATGTGGGGCTGTGGTCTCATCTCAAGGCTCAAGAGGCAAAGATCCACTTCCATGCTTCTATGGTTGTTAGCAAGATTTTTCTTTATGGTTTATCATACTGAGATCCTCAGTTCCTTGCTGGCTCTCAGATGGAGACCACCTCAGTCCCTGGCCATGTGGGCTTCTCCATATGTCCTACTTCATCAAAGTCAGCAAGGGTGAGTCTGCCAGCAAGATAGGAGTTACATATTATGTAATGTAATCATGAAAGTAAAATCTCTTTATCTTTACCGTAAATTACACTGGATTCTATCTACATTAAAGGGAAGGGGATTACACATAGTTGTGACAAATAGTAGGTGGGATAATTGTCACTATGCTTGAGTTGATATGCTGTAGACATCTTAATGAATTTTATCTAGGATAAGGGAAGAATAGATCATGGCTAAACGTATGATTAGTAAATAAGTAGCACTAACTCATATTAACCAGGATAGAAGAATATTTGGTCATTTTTTGAGCTTTTTATAATGTTTGTGAGTTTTTTCTGTGTTAGACATGATTACGGAGTGGTATTGTTTTGGTTTCCTTTTATTACAGTCACAGATGTTGGTGGCATCTGTTGCATTGTGTGACATTGATGTCCTATAAAATCGTTTATGTTTGACAAGAAAACACCAAGACACAAGGTCAGCATCTAACGAGGCTAGATCTAACTGATGGGACAAGAGCAGTTCCTAGCTGTCAGAGGCTCTCTTCTCTTTCTCACAAGAAAACAAGTTAGGGTACATAGTAGAAGAACAGTAAATATTGGAAAACAAAGGAGAAAGAAAAAAAACATAAAATCAGATCATAGACAATTTTCTAAGACTAATTATAAAGTCAAATTTCAGTCAAAATGGATTTGAAAATGCTCTCTCAAGAATTTTATATAATTTACAGACTATTATGAACAATTTTATACAGGCTATCATCATAAATGAAAATAATATTACTTAATAATGTGAATATACATCTTTTAAAATTTTTGTTTGGTTTTCTAAAGTTTTAGATTAAAAGATAATGAGAGATATTTGAAATAGAAAAATGTTACATTATTAATGAGAGTCAGTTTCTGGTACAGCAAGAAGTTCAACAAGCAAGTTCAAAAAACTGCATATGAATTTGAAAATAAATAGAAGGTGTGGTGATTTTAATACAGTCAAATAAATATTTAATTATGTGAATGGTGATTCCATGGTTTATGATGAAGATGAAAGTGTAAATAGGCTTAGGCATTTCCCTCCCATGTAGAGTAGAATTTGATGATGAAATGTTGGTCTGTCACTGATCATAGTTATATGTTGGGAGCCAGGCTGCCCAAAGTCAGAGGAAGCCCCTCACCTGAATATCTGGAACGACTCAGACCTGTAAAGATAAATGTCCTTCCTGACATTGCCCGGGGGACTAAGGTTCCAGGAACTGGAGACAATAGTATAATCCTTTCAAAACAGCTAGAGCTTTGCTCACGTTACCAAGATAGATAAAGAAAGTTAAGAAGTTAAGACGTCTTGTGATTAGGTAACTCCGCCTAAAGCTACATGTTCCCTCCCTTAAACCTGCCCCTATATATGTAACCCCCTACTTATAATAAATGAGACTTGATCAGAAAGCCTGTCTTGTCTCCATTCTTTGCGCTCTTGTCCCCCTTCTCCTTCAGTCCTAGGACCTCCGTTGACTATCCCGGGCCGGGAGAATTATATACATGAAAAAGTGTCCTTGTGGAATCTATACTAATTACATCAAACTATAATACTGTTCCTGTAGGGAAACCATGAAGAGAGAATGTATTAATAAATAGTACTAGTACTATTATCTTATGAAAATGGCAAGTAATCTATGGCTAAGATGTCAAGAGTTGTGGCCCAGTTGATTGTCTATCCCAAGATCTTTGAAGCATTCCTGCTAATATCAAGGCTATGTCCATTTGTTTTTTACTATTTATTTGCCCAAACTTTCTGAGTCAGACTAATTTTTTTCCAAAAAATAAAATAAATATGCTTCCCACCTTTACATATGCACATTAATCAGAATATTTTCTTTTCTCCTCCTCCTCCCTCCTCCTCCTCCTCTCCTCCTCCTCCTCCTCCTCCTCTCCTCCTCCTCCTCCTCCTCCTTTTCTTCTTCTTTTTTTGGTCTTATATGCTACACACAATAACCACTGAGATGTCAAAGGCAGAGTTCTTACTTAACGTTCTGTTTCTTTCTTTAAGAACATTTACTGCCTGAATATCTGTTCTTTCAGTCTCAGGAAAATGTTGTTAGCATTTCAACATCTTTCTTGAAAACACCTCTGCTCTTGTCCCACAGTTTCCAGTAGGTGCGGTTTTGCCTTAATTTGACAGTATCTAAAATTTGTAAGTAAACTGAAGGAATTGCTATGTTTTCTTTGAGTGCTTTTGCGGTGCATTGTCAACCATCCAGTGATTATATTATTCTTAAGAGTATGTGCCTTCGTTTCACTTGCTATTTCACTGTTGGTCAGGATAATACAACTCCGTGAGAATGGTCACTAACTGGTAGACTTAAACGACATTTGTCCTATATCAATATGGCTTTATTGTCCTGTAAAACATTAACTAGGTCCATATCTAAACTGGTAATCTTATTCTGGCATTCATTTTTCAGCCATTCTAAATAATTCTTTTTTTCCAATTCTCTTTTAACCATCCTTATTATCTTACAGGTTCTATCATTAGTTAGTGAATCAAATATTTGACATGTACTCATTTTATGTTCATATAAAACTTACATATTTAACCCTTTATAAATTATAATTGATATCACTAATCTCTTAGAGCCTGTGCCTTTCAACCCTATACTTACTGTGTTTGGAGTATAGCGGGTGCTCAGGAAATATTTATTGAGTGAACTGAATATCACTTTAATTCATGTGACTTCTAATGTAATAATGAAATTGGATTAAAGACAACAGTTTTTTAAATTTCTAGTTCATTTCTAATGGAACATGACAGCTTGAACACCATATATAGGACTAAATATTTAAAAACTATGGTTACCACATGCTTGGAACAAAATATTCTGTTACCTGAAATAAAACTGAGAAATGGTATGACTGCTTTAAACTTTATTATAATATTTAATCACCTTTATGGATGTCAAAATTATGTACAACTGTAATATAAAGTAAGTAGTTAATATAACAATATCACCCACTATATATTTAGTTAACAGTTTTATTGTTATAATACCCAGATATTAAAATTTCAATAAGAAAATGTAATAAATATGAGTTGTTTTTAGAATAAGGAGCACAGCAGGTCAGAATAATGCCATATTTTTAAAAAAATTTATGAATCATAATATTTATGTTTCAGTTTCAAAAATGTACATTTGTAGAACAAGAGAGAACATTACATGATCTAGCATAAACTTACACTTTCTTTCAGAAGATAAATTCCAAAATAATGTCCTCATTTTGATTGCAGAGAGAGAGGGAAAAATAGCAGAGAGAGAGAAAGAAAAAGAAACAATTGTCATGAAAGAGTCTCACGGGAGTAACTTTTAGTTGAAATCATTTAAAATTTCTTAAAATAAATATACATACCATCATAATCACACACAAAATTTATTGACATTTTTGTGATGTGGTTGAGATAACACCATACTGCAACAGGTTATTCACACATTTATGGTGGTGCTGGTATAATCAAACCTACTGTACTGCCAGTCATATAAAAGTATAGCACATAAAATTATATATAGTACATAATGCATAATAGTAACGAAAGACTATGTCACTGGTTTATGTGTTTTTGCTATATATTTTTTCTATGTTTAGATACACAAACATTTATTATTGTGTTATAATTGCTTACACTATTCAGTACAGGAACATTCTATACAGGCTTGTAGCCTAGGAGCAATAGTCTATACTATATAGCTTAGGTGTGTAGTGGGCTATACCATCTAGGTTTGTCTAAGTGCATTCTATGATGTTTGCACAATGACAGAATCACTTAATGACACATTTCTGAGAACCTATCCCATTGTTAATTAATGTATGACTGTGTATAAATGTCATACCAAGAAATCTTTATGAAAATCTTCTCATATAAAGAAACTTTAAATCATGGTTTTTCTTTTTATGGCTTTTTTCTCTAGACATACTCATCCGAAGGAATAATTTTTCATAAAAAAATAATATGTTTGAATCATTGGTTCTTTATAGAAAGGATTTAATTTGATAGAGTATATCCTCCTGATTCAACTTAAACACTTGACAGTTTTCTCTCTGTAGAATCTTTACTATAGGTTCTTCACTGGGAGGAGGGGTGTGACATTAAAGATAGCTTTGCCTCTGCCCTCAAGAAGCTTTCATTTTCATGAGAACAAAAATAAATAAGGAAAAAAAAAACTATGGAAAAATAAAGTAATATACAGACCACAAAAAGGGATTCATGAAGAAATAGAAAATCTAAACAGATTGACTACTTTCTCATGGGTTAATTACTGTGGGAAAAGGCAACATGGAACTTATCCTGGAACAGTAGTTAGTGATACGCATTCATTCAACAAACTTTTAGTGAGCTTCTACTCCCTTCAAGTAAAATGCAATGTAATGTAATGTGCTAGTGATATGGAAGTGAAGGACATTGCTCTTTGCTTCAAGAAGTCTACAACATAATGCCAGAGATAAGAAATAGCGAACTGAAGTGTTCTAGGTGCTCTGAAGAAGCTGATGCAGGAATCTTTAGGAACACAAGGGACAGTCAGTTCAACTTGGGTTAGAGAGATGACCAGGAAAGGAAAGGATTTAAAGTCACAGAAAAAACAGGGAAAGTTCAGAAATTAAAAATGGCTAAATAATGTTGACACAAGAAAATGGCCATGATATTATAAATGTAAAAAAGAGAGACGGGCAGACAGACATAGGATACAAAACTATGAGCGCTATGTCAACAATGTTAAACCCACAGATATTTACAGAAGAAAGAGAAAATCATCATGAAAATTAAGCCCAAATGTGATCAGTGGTACTATGTGAGTGACAGGGTTATGGATGATTCATTTCTTTTATATTTTTTACCGTCAAGTCTGTTATGACATATCTTTAATGAAGAAAAAAATAATAGAAGTTACTTTTAAAAGTACTCATAGCTCTCTGGAGTGCCATTTCCTTCTGTACATGATAGTAGAAGCTAGATTAAAAGACCTGTTAGAGAACGTGGCAATGCTTACACTGACCTGCAGCACACTTCTACTTCCTATATCAGCAATTCTGTTTAATCTCTGAGCTCTCAAATGCTCACTGGCTGGCTGCATCCTGTGTGGCTGCTAGACACTCACTGAAAGTCATACATTTTGCTTCTTATAGCTTTTAAGTGGAATCTTAATGAATCTTAATGTAAAAAAATATTGATGAAATAGGTTTTCTGGCAAAAGCTGTTTGTAGATAATAGAGTTGGAAACTCAGCCCTCTGAAAATCACTAAGAAATCCAGGAATACATGGAAAAGTCTCTGAACATCTAAATAAAAGAAGCTATAATGCCAGCCTTCCCCTTAAAACTCTGAAACTTATCTCATTCACTTTCATATACTTTGAATTTTATGGGCTTGCAAACCAGACTAAAACTACAGGAAAACTTCAAGTTCCAACTTTGTTGAATGTAAGAGATCAGCAAACTAATCTAAATTTTAAGAAATGTTTGGAAATACTTTATTCTTAAATCATTAAATTTTAATTATTTGAAAAACTCAAGTGGAAATGGATCATTTCCTGACAATGCTAGAAAAATACAATTATTGTATATTCAATAATAAATATAAAATAATATATTTTTTATTAATTCTAGTGTTTCCATATGTCATATTTTTAATTTGTTATTTTTATTTGAGACTAGCAATTGTTTATAAAAAGCAATAGATGTGCAAGAGGTTTAAAAGTTGAAGCGATTTGAGATACTCTACCCTGGACTATTTTAAGCCTCAGACACATAATTTTTTAAAATTTTCATAATAGATTGTATTTGGAACTAATTCTGGAATTTCTGCAGCTCTTCTAAGCAAATGGCATTTACAGTTTTGTTCAAGAATGTTTACAAAACTGTTCCAAAAGAGGGACCAGGCTGGCTTACATCTCAGGGTAATAAAGCTAAAGTCTCCCTCCCTCTCTGGAGGCATTTCCAGGGTATTGAAGAATACATTTCTTTCTAAAAGGTAGGAGAGCCAGATCTGCCAGCAACTCCTACAAAGACCAAAATCTCCTTAGTCTCCAGATTATGCAGCTGTGACACAGATCTAATGTGTGTGCAGCATCCATGTAGGCCCACTGCTGCATTGTCCCTATGGGACTTGGGCCAAAGGAAACCAGTGGGAACATGAAGGTTATGCTGCCTGCTGTGCAATCAGTACTAAATGATCTACAGCCATTGGGCTTGTTTTCTCTTTACAATTCAAATATATGGAAGTGTGGCAAACTGACCACTGCTGCTCCTTAGAAACCATTTGACTGACTGCTTGCCAGATTAAAATTTAGGATTGTAAAAACTATGGATGTGGGGATATAATTTTTACTGCTTGCATGTAAATTCATGTCTATATTTGTTTTAACAAACTCCAGAGGTTTTTTATTTAAATATGTATTATCCTTAATTTGGCCAACACTTATTTTAATATTATAATTTTCTAAAATATTTTTGGAGTACTTCTTTTGGAATTATCTTCAACATCTATTTTTAAAGTATACATGTTTTAGTTGTGTTTTGTTTTCTTTAAAAACAGTATCTTTCAACTTGATCTTATATTTTATTAACCAGATTTGTCTTTAAATGGTTTTCAGCTTCTGATATTTTCCTAAGGAAGATAAGAGAATTTTTTAAATGCATTACAAACTCCAAAGTAAATTCAAAACAAGGTCTTCTAATAGTATTATATAATTTTTGATTCATATGTAGATAGAAGGAGGAAAGGAAGAAGGAGGAAGAAGCAGAGCCTACAAAATGATTCCTTAGATGGTATTTTTAAAATATATTTTTAAATTTTTAATTAGAGTTGACACACGATATTATATTAATTTCAGATGCACAACATAGTAATTAGACATTTATATTGCAAAGTGATCATCCTAATAAATCTAGTACCCATCTGACACCACACATAATTATTGAATATATTCCCTATGCTATAATTTGCATCCCAATGACTATTGTATAACTAATAATTTGTACTTTTTAATCCCTTCCCCTTTTTCATTCACCCTCATCCTTCCTCTCATCTAGCAAACATCGAAATGTTCTCGATGTCTATGAATTTGTTTGTTTTGTTTGTTTATTTTAGATTCTTTAGACTCCATTTGTAACTGAAATATTATGGCATTTGTCTGACTTACTCCACTCAGCACCATACCCTCTAGGTCCATCCATGTTTTCGCAGATGGCAAGATTTCTTTTTTAGACAGCTGAGTAATATTCCATTTTATAAATGTACCACCTCTTTATCCATTCATCCACTAACGGATATGCATGTTGCCTTCATATCTTAACTATTGTAAATAATGCTGCAATGAAAAAATGGATTCTCATATCCCTTAGAAGTAGTGTTTTGAGTTTCTTCAGATAAATACTCAGAAGTGGGATAACCGGGTCCTTCTGTATCTATTGTTATAGCTTTATTTCAAAGTCTATTTGTCTGGTATAAGTATCATTATCTAGCACTTTTTTTTATTGCATTTTCATGCAATATCTTTTTCCACCTTTTTGCTTTTAGTCTGTGTGTGCCTTTTGATCTGAAATGAGTCTCTTTTAGGCAGCAAAGGTAAGAGTATTGTTTTCTTATCCATTAAGCCACCCTACCTTTTGATTGAAGCATTTAATCTATTTACATTTAAAGTAATTGTTGATAGATATGTAGTTATTGCCATTTTATTATTCATATTTTAATCTTTTTTTCTTCTTCTTAAAGAAATCCCTCTAACATTTTTTTATAATACTAGTGTACTGGTGATGAACTTCTTTGGCTTTTTCTTGTCTGGGAAGCCCTTTATCTATCCTTTGACTCTAAATGATACAGCTTTGCTGGGTAGAGTAACATTGGTTGTAGGTTCTTATTTTTCATCACTTTGAGTATTTCCTGCCAGCCCTTTCTGGCCTGCAAAGTTTCTGTTGAGAAATCAGCTGCCTGTCTTACAGGTACTCCCTTACGGGTACTCCCTTATAGGTAACTAACTGCTTTTCTCTAGCTACTTTTAAGATTCTCTCTTTGTCTTTAAAAATTCAGCATTTTAATTCTGATGTCTCGTTGTGAGCCTCTTAGGATTCATCTTGCGTGGGATTCTCTATGCTTCCTGAGCTTGTATGTCTATTTTCTTCATCAGGTTAGGGAAGTTTTCCATCATTTTTTAAAATAGGTTTTCGAATCCTTACTCTCTCTGTTCTCTGGTATCATTATGATGCAAATGTTGGTATGTTCGATGTTGTCCCAGAGGCTCCTTAAATTGTCCTCATTTTGAGGGTTCTTTTTTTTCTTGTTGCTGTTCTAATTGTGTGTTTTCTGGTACCTCATCTTCTAAATCACTGATTTGATCCTATGCTTCATCTAATCTACTGTTGATTTTTCCGAAGGTAGTCATCTTTTCAGTTACTGTAGTTTTCATTTCTGACTGGTTATTTTTTGCTTTTATCTTCATTTTTATGTTTTCTCTCTCTTTATTAAAGTTCTTACTGAGTTCATCTACTCCTTCCCTAAGTTGATCAAGCATCCTTATAATCAGTATTTTGAATTCTGCATCTGGTAGATTGCTTGTCTCCATTTTGTTTAGCTTTTTCTAGAGTTTTGTTCTATTCTTTCATTTGGGACATGTTTCTTTGTCTCCCATTTTGACTGCCTCCCTGTGTTTGTTTCTATGAATTAGGTAAGGCTGCAACATCTCCCAGTCCTAGCAGAATGGCCTTATATAATAGATGTCCTATGGGACCCAGTGGCACAATCTCCCTAGCCACCTGAACCAAGTGCTTCAGGTATGTTCCTTATATGGGTTGTGTGTACCTTTCTGTTGTAATTGAGCTTTGTTGCTGTTTAAATATCAATGAGAGGAACTGATCCTCAGGATGATTTGTTGTGAAGACTGGCTGGTGACTACAGTGGAGGAGCTGTTGTGCTGGGGCTGACCCTATGGAGCAGTGTTTGTTTAATAGGGCTCTGGTACCTGCCTAAGCTGTCCTTTAAATCTGTCATCCTTGAATATGACCCCAGATTGTTCTCTGGCTCAGATGGAAGGCAGCAACTGGGCATGCAATCAGGCATCTCCTGGTGAGGGTTCCATCAAAGGCCAAGTTCAGCCACAGCCTGCACTGTGCCTGAGACCACCAGGCATGAGTCAACAAGGAATCCGCAGATGGCCACCACTCACATTGGGCTTGAATGTGCCTCTAGAGGCCAAGCCTCAAACCAAGGCCAGTTGCCACTAGTGCCTTGATTGAAGTTGCTCAGCAAGAGTATGGGGCACACCATGGCCAGATGCTGCTTGTTTTGGTGTTATAAACCTTTGAGAGATTTTAGAAAAGCCAGCAGCATGAGCCAAGGCAGGCCGTTTACATGTAAAATCTACTAGAAACAGCTTGGGTGGGCCTGCAAGTTGGATGTGGTAGGGTCTCAGGGAATCACCAGGCTTGGAAGTCAGGTTGATAGAGACTCAGGGATGGCTATAGCCCCTAGGTTACATGCTGAGCAGGGGAGGGCTTACAAAGGAACAATGGATTCTGCCAGAACTTCTTTCCGGGAGAAAGCTCTCCCTTCAGACCTTGCCCCAAAGCCAGACAACCCAGTTTCTCTGCATATGTCCTCGGCACCCCTCCAGCTGCTGCCCCAGAGCTGGAGCTCAGAGCTAGCGAATCTGTCAGCAAAAAGTCCACACGCGGGCCCCTCAAGAGGAACAGCTGATTCAGCGGCATTTTGTCTCACCCAACCACAATTTCCACTGGTTTTCACAGCCAGAAGTTGTGGGGGCTTCTCTTCCTGGTGCTGGAAGCCTGGGCTGGAGAGTCCGATGTGGGGCCAGGACTTCTTGCTCCTCCGGAGGGTACCTCTGCAGCCAAGACATTCCTCCTGATGGTCAACGGCCACACATGGGTATGAGACCAAGCTGACTTGCATCTCCAGCCTTCCACCAGTCTTGAGGTGGCCTCTTCTGTGTGTCTGCATTTGTAGGCCCTCTGTCAATCAGACTCAGGTAACTCCCAAAGATGACCAATTTGCAGTTTAGCTGTAATTCTTGTAATTCTGAAGTGGTCATGAGAGGAGGCAAGCACAGCGTCTACCCACTCCTCCACCTCAACTGAATCCTTAGATGTTTTATGCAAGTTTCAGGTAACTTTGAGGTAGTTTTCAAGTTTTGTGTTAATTTTTATTTACTAATTTAACAAATGTTTTAAAAACTAAGCATTCTCAATCAAGTTCATCACTTTTAAATGAGATTTTACAATGAAGATAAACATAAAAACAAACCAAAAAAATGGTAAGTAATGATAATTTTTCATCTTAATTGCCTCATTCAAAGTTAGTATAGTGGATTTGTGGAAGTAGGAGTGGTGTTGCCCTGAGACCCTATTAGAGAAAAAGACAAATTGAGTTACTGACCTTCTTTTAAAAGGATCTCAAGACTAATCTTGGCAAAATGTAGGGATAGCAAGTATCTCATAACAACCAAGAACAGACAAAAATTCCAATCCATGCTCCTGGTTCATAATCTGTCCCTGTCATCTGCCTTCCCAAATTTCCCATTAGCCTCATTGTGTGTGTGTGTGAAGTTCTTCTTGATCTATATTTAAATATATATGTATTACAATTAAGTATTTATATATTGAATATATATGTGTTAATATATCTATATTAGAGATATAGAAATAGAGATAGAGGTACTTTTTGTGTGTGTGAGCATTGAATATTTTCCCAAGGTTACATTTACTAATAACTAATGACACACTGGAGCCAAGGTTCAAACCACAAGAATCTGTGGCCAGGGATCATAATTTTACTTTCAGTTGTTTGCTATAAAATTGTTTATTCTATAATGATTATTCTTATAGATTCTTATAGATTATCAATTTATAGTAAGAAGTTGAAATAAAACAATACTTGATAAACTTTAGTAACCAAGAAATCATTAACACTAGACTTATTCTGATTATATACATATACATATATAAAACTATTTTAAAATTCTAACTCTTTAAGTTATTTATAGTATTTATGTTAGGAGTAAAAGTTAGAATCAAGGAAAACAGAAAATACTTAGCAACTTTCTGGTGCATGCATATTAAATTTCTACTCAAAGGTTTTACAGAGACATGAAAACTTTACTCAAATTGAAAAGGTGAAAAGTTGTCAGAAATTATTTTTTGAAAAAAAAAACTTATGAAAGATTTATAAAATTATTATAAATATTAATGTCCTATTTGAGGTATTGTTACATTTAGAATATTAGGTAAGAATTTTTTTTCTCATGAAGAATTTGGGACAATTTAGATTTGAATCATAAAGATGATATTTGGCTATGAAATACTCTTGAATATTCTTATACTATTTTTACTTTCCTGTCAATATCTTAAATAATATTTATTCTAACATTCACTTGGAAATCTATGAGAATAACAAAAAAAGAACAGTAACAATAAAAGTATGGTATATTTGATGAATATGTATTGAGCCCAAACTCATTTTCCGAAGTTCATGCTGGATATTTATTTCATAAACAAAGGTCAAGAAAAAATTATGTTTAGAATGTGAGTAAGAAAAATCACAAAGAAGATGGCAAAATTTGAATACAAATTAATTCAGCTGTAGTGTCAAAGATATTTAAGCTCAGATGAATAAATAAAAAAAAGTCCAAAGGTCAAAACACAAATATATGTGGCATGACTTTTGAGAACTTTTATGCCTAAACGTACTTTAATACTAAGGTTCACTTTGTGTGCCTTCAAAAATAGCCATCTTTCTGAAAGTGATTTACTTAGTTTCTGTCTCCTTTAAATTCCTACCACAATATTGCTTTATATCAGTTTTATCTACTGTCTGAGCCACTAACTTCTGGCAATCCTTTAAACATTTACTTACTGGTATATTCTATTTCTTTGTGCCAGACATTATCTTTCAACTTTACTACTGTCCAGCAGTATTCATATTAACAAGAAGAAAATTATCACCAACAACCCTTGGACTTCTGTGCATTTTCTATGAACTATCTAAGACTTAACCTCTCTGAGCCTCAGTGACACATGTATTCAATTGGGCTAGTTCCAATCAAGAAGAATTGGGATGATAACTAAATTGAGGTAATGTTTGTAAGTGTGCTTTGTAAAATTTAGCATGTCATGCAAATATAAGGCATTATAATTGACCCAGTTTCACCAAACTGTCCATTCCATTTATTGAGCAACTTGAAGTCAAAGCAAAAGGTATTAAATGATTATTTCAGACTTTAATTTTATCTTTATTTCTTGGGCAATTATTCTGTATTTTTTCAGTAACACCTAGAGTACAGAAAAATATATTTAAAACAAAGAACATTACATTAAGATCCACTGAGTAGGTATCTAAGAAGTTCTGGGAGCAGTGATATTTCAAACAAGAAATCTGGATGTAACTTCATTCTGGTCCTATTAGCTTATCTAAAGTTGAACAATTAATTTCTTAAAGAATAAGCCAGGTCAAGAGAAAAAGAAGGGAATGGTTTTCTGTGTATGAAAATCTAACAACAACAACAAAAATGTAAAGACAACACATACAGTGTTGCTGTGACCACTCTGGGAGTCCTAAAGTATAATTTTTCCACTACCAACTCTTGAGGTTGGCAAACACTTTATGGGGAAATGATGAGTCAAAATACTTTAGTTGAATAGAATTACCCATTAAAATTAAGCCCTAGTTCGGATCCAGTACTCACCAAGGAAAAAAAAATCAATGTGAAAATAATTTTACTTCTCATTCAAAGAACACAATGAACGGCTTACAATATTCTCCACTGTAAATGATACATCAAGTGTGCATGCACACACACACACACACACACACACACACACACACACACACCTCTTTCTTAAGGGTTTTTACAATGAGTCAACCTCCAAGTCCAACCACTTGGCAGAACTTAAGTTTAGAAATCTATATAAACTGAGGACCAATCCTGGACTAAATGAAAACAAGGCTTCCCTGAGAGACATATGAAATTATACAGTGCATAGAGTATGAAGAGAGAATAACATAACACAGATACACATGATAATATAGAGTATATCAGTCATCTTTACTACAATTTTAAGTAAACATCTTTCTAAAAACTTATTTTAACTATGCTCCAAACTTTAACCTTGAGCATTTTAATATGACTATACTCAGTATGATTTAATTAAAGAAATACTTACTACACATCTAAATGGACTCACACTTATTTAAGTGTTAGAAATACAATAGTGAATAAATGAAATAATAATAACTCCATGCAGACCTGAAAGTGGTATTCAATTGTTGAGGTGTTACTCTGTGCAGGATACCAAATTTATCATTTCTACAACTCACAGGAAAACACCAGAAAATTTTTAAACAACTCTAAATATGTATATAAGCTGACTATTCAGGAAAAATCTAATAGTACAATTTAAAAAATCTGCTATTGTTGAGAAAAAAAATGGTTACTGATCTTTTAAGTGATTTTGTACTTTGAGGGATATTGAACATGTAACTATTCAATTTTTAGTCCCTAATTAGAACTATCTCACAAATCATAAAGGTTCTCCTTCCTCAGCAACTCAAAGCTAGTTAAGTGTAGTAAGGACTTAGAGTTCCCTTAGGATATAATGATCCCCATTATTGCTTTGTTGGACCCATTTATATACTGTTATTCTAGTGATTAATTGTCTTTACCTCCTTTTTATTCAGTTAAAAAATGTCTGTCCTGGTGTTCAAATATTTTATAAGCCATGACTAGGACACGGCTCATAAATTACACTTTTTTTCAAACTAAACTAGTGATTATATCAATAGACTAATTCAAATATTCTATTGTGTTTGACTACTGCTCTTTCACAAATAATAGCAAATAAAATGATGCCCTAGGAGTGGTCTTTGAGTTTTCCCATAGTCTTTGAGCTTCTCCACAACTTTATATTAAAGATGAACCTAAAAAGAAATATGATAGGACTTTCTGCCTTCCTGCAGACATGAGCAAGATGATGTTATAGAACAGCAATATGTCCATATAGACAGCAGTCTGAAATCAATGGGTAACTATGGCAGAGAATACAAGCTGTATTCTTGTGTAGATATTTATTGCCTATATCAACTACACAGCTCAGATTTAATCAATTTCTAAAATCCCATATGAATTTAATGTTTTCTAGAAAGCCTCAGAACTTTTGATTGTAGAAAACATGATAATTTACCAGTTTACCCTCCCCAGGGATTTGTGGAAATCACTGAGAAAATGGAATATATTCTAAAATACATCTTGATTGTCACTTTCATTCAGCCAGCCTCCTGCTTACACTCTGCTGCAAGAATCTCTCAAATGTTCTGTCGTACAGGATCTGCTTTTGTCAAGTGACAGCTACTAATATTTCAATTTCCCACAATCCTTGTTTAATATCACCATTAATGCTTACAGTTCAATGTGTCTTTTTCTAGTCATCCACTCTCTGATTCATACTTTATTGATGGGAACTCTCTTATCTCTCCCATGAATCCACAAACATGTCTTCAACTAGAGCCATGTTCTTCTTGTTGGTATAACAGTACATGTTCTTCCACTCAAAGACCATTTGCTCCATGTATATTCAGGATTTTTCTTTTCACATGTAGATAACTTCCCTATTCTCTTAGTCTGATACTGCTTTGAAATTAGTCAGTCATTTTTAGTTTACTGCTTTAAGGATTTTCTATTTTTTCCTCTCAGATTCTTTGTGATGTGAATAGGTGTAGAATTCATTTATTTACCTGACATTGGATTTTTTTTGGCTGCTTAAATTTATGAATTAAAATCTATCATCAGTTCTGAACTGTTCTCGATAACTATCATTTTAAACATCACTTAATTCTGTTCTTTCTTCTCTCCTTTTGGGATCCTGATTAAACTTATGTTATAATTTCTCACTATATTCTCTATGTTACTTCTCTGCTCTTCTGTACTTTCACTTTTTTGTCTCTCTGTACTACACTGTGAATATTTTCTTCTGATATAAATTTTGATTCACTAATTTTCTCCTTAGCTATGTCTAATCTGCTATTAAAATTTAAAAATTAAATTTTCAAAAATTTTTTTTTTTGCAGTGACATTGGTTAATAAAACTATACAGGTTTCAAATGTATAATTTGATAGTAGGTTGTATGTATATTACATTGTGTGTTCACCCCCAAAGTTAAATCTCCTTCCATTATAATATATTTGAACCCCTTTACCTTATCTACTTGCCATCTACCCCCTTACCATCTGATAACTATTATGCTGTTTCTGTGTCTATGAGTCTGTTTTGTCTTGTTCATTGTTGCTTTCAGTTTTATATCCCATTTGTGAATGAAACATATGGTTCTCAGCTTTTTCTGTCTGATTTATTTCACTTAGCATGATAATCTCATGGCCCTCATTTATTTTATTTTATTTTCAGTTATTGACATTTATTTTCACTATTATAAGTATTTTTGTTCATTTTTAATAATTCCATGTCACTTTGGTTACTTTACTGTTTCCAGCAGGTATCTTCAAGCTTGTCTGCTGCTTCTTTATATGTACTTGACATAATTGTTTTATAATTAGAGATCATTTCAATATCTTAAGCATTTGAATAGTTGTTTCTGCTGCTTCTGCTCTTACCATTGCTTTTGATATAACAATATAACAATATATCATTGTTTTTGATATATCTTCTGAGGTCTGCTTACATTTCATGTCTAATTATCTTTGGATTCTTTTTTTTGGAGGGGGGCATTGTACTTAAAATATTATTTAAAGAAATAACTTGAAGCCCAGAATATAGTAAATAAAATATTTCTCTTAGTTGTTTCTGTCATGTATAGGACTACTTTAAACTAAGACCAAAAATTTTTTCAGATATCTCAGGAGATTTTAACAGACTGCAATTCTGTGTTATCTGTTCCACACCTGATTCACTCTCACCTTTAGGATACTATATTTCTAAGACATTCTCTTCTTAGAACTGCACTGCCCAATATGGTTGTCATGAGGTCCCTGCAGTTTACTTATACATGAATTTAAGTGGCCTACTTAATGTTACAATGTTTACTTTATAATGCTAAACTATATAAGCAGTTAATTTTTAAATAAAAATGAAATTATTTTCATCTAATCAAATAACATTTGGTTCCAATAAAAAAGAAAAATTCTAATGTAATACTTAAAAATTAAACAAGTAAATTATCCTAAATTTTACTGACAATTCACATCCTCATAAATAAACTTTACATATTTTTAATCTGTTTATTAAATCTAAATAGCCATCTGTCTGCATTTTTATTTTAAAAAAGAACAGAAGATGATGGACGTATCATAAAGGCTTTGGAACTGGAAACGTTTCCTTCTGTTCTGTGGCAGATACCTCCTGGGAGTATGAAATGATCCTCGTTTCAATTATAAGTTTGAAACAGAGAGAAAAGTAAGTACTAATGCTAAAATGTATTGTTCTTTGAATCAATTTATATCCTTGATACAATTTAACAACCAATGAACAATAACAAAGTGTTCTATCTAGCTTTTAACTTTGAGTGATGGTTTCTAAAGAAGGCTTCTGAAGAGTGGCTAGATGGAGAAAGAAAAGTATGCTATCTTTAGAAGTGTGAGAAGCTAACTGATAATAATATCTGATCTATGAGGATGGACACACCAGGAATCCTTGTTAAATGTGCCGATTCCCAATTTGGGTCCTGATCCCATTGTCCGTAAAGAAAGTAAAAATTTCAAGATGAGATTTGACCAGGACTAAGACAAGTACTTGACTAAATTCTTTCTCTTTAAGGTCTGGTCTGTAATATGAATTCCAAAGTACCCTAGGTCTTGTTATTCAAAGTGCAGGACATGGCTGATAAAACTTATTAGAAATGCTTACTCTTGGCTCTACTCCAGATCTGCTGATTCAGAATCTGTACTTTAACAAGAATCTCCAGTTGGATAATAGCCAAAATAAAGTTTAGAAGCAATCGTTTAAGAAAATTCAAAATTACCCAGTAAAATTTAACATAGATGTTATATTAATAAAGATAATTTTAGTTAAAGTAACATAAAATATCTTAGTTGGCTAAATCCTACTGGTCATTTTATGAAATGCTACAAAATGTACACATAAATAAGATGTATAAATGCTTATAAAATGTATACCAAAGAAATTGTAATTGGTGGGTCTTTTCACATCACAAAATAAAAATATATGGGAGATATTTAGAAGATAGGCACCTGAGCAAAAGCAAAGAGAGGGAAGAAATAATTTTTTTAAAAGATTAACATAGTCCTGCCTGGGAAAGTCTGTTGTACTTTTAAAAAGTTACATGGGAATTTCTTGATCTGCTAATTCTGCTTCCTGGGACTTTTTCATAATAAAAAATCCAAAAGAGTAAATATATTATAGGCATGAAAATAGACACCACAGAATTCTTTTTTACAGTATCAAACAATTGGATACAAATAATCTGAGAATTAAAGAAGCATTAAATTATGATGCCGACAGTATAGAATACAAAATTAAAAGTATAAAAATAGAAAATGTTCATATCTTGCTATCAAGAAAAAGACAAGACTGTAAATTTCAATATTGCTATGCTCATATAAATGCATTCATATGAATGAGGACCAGAAGAACATTTAGGAAAATGTATATTGATTTGTTAGTGTCATGGGATGGTAGTTTTTTTCTATTTAGAATAATAAAAATTGCAAGTTAGGAGCTAACTTCTGCAATGGCGAAGTAAGGATTTCTGAAAATCTACTCTTCCATAAAAGCAATGAAAATGCTGGCAAAAACTGTCAAAGTAAATATTTTCAGAATTCTAGAACATAACTAGAGTTATGCAACAAGCTGAGAAGAAGCATTTATACAAGAAAAAGGGTTAAATCTTCTTGTATGAACAATGAGCTTTATAACATTAATGTTCCCTAACATTTTCTCCCATCTTTTCTCCCTGCTCTGTGGTAGCCTTGAAAATCCAAAACCTCACAACTACAATAATTGTGAAAAAACAGCAGACTAGCAGGCCCTAGAAGAAGCAGACAGGTTTAGAATATACCAAAAGCTCCAGCCCAGAGGCTTGTATCTATTGACCTATCTGGCAGCTTGCCAAAGAGCTGCATTCTGAGGGCTTGGTTTTTACTTGATCAATTCAGAGATCCTTCTGCTGAACAGCGCTAGCCCCAGGTCGTTAGGAGAAAACAACAGTGGAACTACCTGAGTAACATTGCCAGATGGGCTAATAAACACTGACCAAAAAACTTCAAAGAAAAAACTGAAGACTTGGAGGTCCTTAAGGCGCTGTGAAAAACTATGTTCCTGGGAATTTCAAAGTCCACATGAAAAATTAGGGCTGTGTGTATGTCCACTAAAGATACTCTTATTTCAGATAATTAAAGTATGTTCTTATTATTTAATGGATAGTCTTATTACATTTTAGTAAATTTTTAAAATACTGTCTTACCTAAAAATCTTAAGTTTATCAATGAAGTATTCTCAAATAATGAGGGTTTTTGAAATACAGTTCTTTGGATATTTGCAGAAGAAATCTAAACAAAACAATGGCATTCTAAAATAGCAGGATACAAACTAATAAAAGCATCGGAAAAGAATTAGTAGAATAAGATGATCCAGTAAAGAAATCCAAACTAAACTATAAGTTTAGCAGTTCTTTGATCTTTGCCTAGTCAAAGGATCACACTAATCCCTCAGTGAGAAAAATTAGAAATTAATATCAGAACCTTATTCTATATTATGCATATTTTGTTGTTTATAATTAAATTTGAACTAACCATGTTAAATTCTATATGTTCAATACTTTTTTTCATAAATTGTTTTCATCAAAGCTGAATTAAAAAATCCTTTCCTGATCTTGTTATAACTACATCTGCAAAGCAGGTAGAATCACCTACAAGTACTAGTTAGTATTTTGGGAAAGAGGATAAGGAAAATCAAGTAATTAGTATTGGTTAAGAATGATTTATTTGTAAACTAAAAGAGTCATGAAGGTAGGGACATGTTTATTTACTCCTAAATCCTGAATACCTTGCCTGGAAAAGAAACTGTCTGGAATACATGGCTATATTTGTTATAAAAGTATATGCATGTATGAATTAATGCATAATCCATCCCATTGTCTTAATCAGATGTATTCCATAAAAACCTAACATCCTGTTGGAGTTATTCAACAACAGTTAAACACAAACATCAAAATATGGAATGAGATGCCATGCAAAACAGATTATTCTATTATTGGTGGTGGTCAAGCAGAATACAAATGTCCATTTGTCAATGTTGCTTTAGGAAGGATTCTGGTTATGATAAAGAATTTCAAAATGATGAGTTGAAGTTTTCATTATATTTGTACATAAGGGTTATTTTCCCTAATTTACAAGGCCTCTTTCATTTTTATTCAAATAAGAAGCTACATTTTGGCTAGAGAGTAATAGTTGTATTTCCAAGCTTACTTAAGGAAGGTTTGAAAAAAAATAGAAATATAACGGTTAGACATATAGAATTAAAAGGAAAATTAAATAAGAAAGAAAAATGTAAATTTGTATAATTTTTCTTTAAATTAAATATGGTAGACCTACTAGAGGGGTTAAAATTTTAAAAGGTGACCATGATAAATATCAATGAGGTTGTAAAACATTACAAAATCTTTTCTGTTGTAGGTGGGAGTGTCAAATGGCATTACTACTTTAAAAAATAATCTGGTTATTTCTTATAAAATAAAAATATATTTATGAGAAGTCTTATATATGAATGTCTAAAGCACTTTTATTCATAATAATAAAAAAAAGGGACACATTTTAGGTGTTCATCATTAGAAGAATTATGGGCTGCACCACATTTATACAATGGAATATTACCCAACAATGAATGACTAATACACAACTTAAATAAATCTCAAAATCTTTATTCTCAGTATTTTTTTAAAAGCCTTACACAAAGGACACAGAAATAATTATATTTATATAAATGACACATAAACTGTTCCATTTATGTAAAGTTTTAAAGCAGAAAAAATAAAGCTATCGGGGGAAAAAAATCAGAATTTGTATAAAGAAGAGTGGGTGAGGAATGATTAGAAAGGGACATCAGAGAACTTTAAGAGAACTTCAGTGATATTATACTTAAGATTTTCTATTTAATTGCATGTAAATTTTACCAGAAAAAAAACTGTAAACAAATATTATATGAAAATTAAACAGAAACCTCATTTAAAATGGTGTCAGGAGGCTAGCCAGAGAACTCTGATACATATTTCATTCAACACACACTACTGAGCCCAACAAGAAGAGATATACCTTGCAACTCCAATACAAAGTGGCACTACTTTACTATCTAAAGAGGAGGAAGAAAAGAGTTCTCCTTGCTCAGTCAATGGGAGACAGCCATTACTCAGTCAATGAAAAGTCACTATACTTAAATTTTCAGTTTCCTCCAAAGGACTCTTCATCTATAAGAGCTCCTTCTAAGTCCATAAAAAAGTGCTCCCCTCATTTGTTTCTCTTATGTGATTCCATTAGACTGCTTGTCCCAAATTGCAATTTTTTTTTTTTTCCGATAAACTCATTTTGTTGGAGAAATATCTGGCTGTCTATTTACTTAAGATCAGTAATTGAATTCTAGCTAATACTATGCATAGGTATATGCTAAAAAGTAAGTGTAATAAAATATTTATTATCGGATCTAGGTGGTAAGTATTTGGGTGCTCAATGCACAATTCTTTCATTTTTTTCTTTTAAGAATTTTTACATTAAAAATATGGGTACAGTGAGAATTTCAATCTAATAATTGAAAGAAATTAAAATGAGGACAAAAATACAAATGTAAAACTATGGTCAATTATTTGTAAAGTTAAACTCAGAATATAAATGTGTGGCTTTCCTTCTTTTAGCTCTTTTCAAGAATGAATTAATTAATTTTTTCAAGAAAATACACATGTGAAAATTTAACAAAAAAAAAGTGAGTCTTCGATGGTGACATGATTGATTTTTAAGATATACATCATGCATCACATAACGATGTTGTGCTCAATGACAGACCGCTTATACGATGTAGATCTCATAAAACAATAATGGAGCTGAAAAATCTGTATCCCCAATAACATCATCATAATCATTGTAAGGTCATAGTGCAATGCATTGTTCAAGTGTTTGTGATTGTGCTGGTGTAAATAAACCTATTGTGCTACCAGTCATAAAAAAGGATAGCATATACAATTATGTAGAATACATAAAACTAGATAATGATAATAAACTACTGTCACTGGTTTATATGTTTACTATGTCATACTTTTTATCATTATTTTAAAGTACACTATCTCTACTTATATGTTTTCTGTAAAACAGTATGTTATATTATGCCAGTAGTAGCCTCATACATCTCATGTTTACCACATCTCTTGATTGCAACATTTTCTCTTGTGCTTGATTTGATCTCCTGTTGTTTAATAATTTAGTGTAGCTTTAGAATACAGTGTTTATGAAATCTACAATAGTATACAGTAATGTCCCTGATCTTAACACTCATTCACCACTCACTCGCTGACTCACCTAGACCAACCCCAGTCCTATAAACTCCATTGATGATAAGTGATCTATACAGACATAACATTTTTTTTATCTTTTATGCTGTAATTTTACTGTACCTTTTCTGTTTAGATATGTTTACAAATATACTATTCTGTGACAGTTGCCTACAGTTTTCAGTACAGTAATATTCCATATGGGCTTGTAGCCTAGGATCAATACACTATACCACGTAGCCTAGGAGTATAGTAGGCTATACCATCTAGATGTTGTAAGTGCACTCTATGATGTTCACACAAGGACAGAATCAGCTGATGACACATTTCTCATCCTTATTAAGTAGCACAAGACTGCATTATAATATAATTGCCATTGTAAGGATAGTTAGCACCTCTCTTATATCACAGATTTTTTTTTTTTTTTTGTAGTGGGAATAATTAAGATCTAGTCTCATAGCAACTTTGACAATTATAATACAATATTCTGTACCTCTATGCAGTAGCAATTTAGCTTACCTCTGTTTTCCTTTTCTCTCTCTCCAGGCTGTGCCTCTCTGCCCAGAGAACTTAGCCCCTGGGTTTCTCCAGTAGGTGTTAGACACTTCTCAGGCTCCTGCAGTCCCCACCTTCAGTCCCTTCCTCAGCTCAAGTGTTGCTTCAGGTAAGGTTTTAAGACAGACTTCATGAACACCTTTTCTTTCATTAAACCCTTTATCTCACTGGTCAAATAAAATACAAATCTAGCCTAAGTAAGAGAGACTTTATTTGAAAGGATTATTGCAAGGAGTGGAGGTGAAGGGGAGGGAGAGGCTATTGCAATAAGGAGATCTCTGACCATAACATCTGCCAGCTTCCCTAGGGTTAGGCAAAACAAGGGTCTTTGTTTTACAGAGAGGAAGAAATGAGGCTATAAAGAAGCAGGTGGGGAAGCTGGGGGAAAGGGGTTGATTGATTAGCAGATCAAAGAATGTTTTACCCTAAAGCCAATGTATACTCAAGAGAAGCTGTAGGTTGGCTCAGAGGGAGGGTGGGTCAAAGTTCAGGTCCGTGGAAAATGGAGAGAAGCTTAAACAAAGTTTAATTAAGAATCATTTTGTTCCCATTCATCAGTGGCAGTGTTGTGGTGAGATCAAATCCAAGACCCACAGAGCCAATTGAGATGAATTGTGAGCCTTTATTAACCAGCTGGAGACTGACTTCTCTACCACACACGGTTAGAGGAGATCAGCCTCGAGCTCTCAGAAGAGGCAGTTTATATAGCCACCAGCACATCCCTGAGCAGATCACCACACCCTGGTTAACAGTTGGTCGTTAGCATATCCTTGATCAGATTACCACACCCTGGTTAACAGTTAACAAATCCTTGATCAGATTACCACACCCTGGTTAACAGTTAACAAATCCTTGATCAGATTACCACACCCTGGTTAACAAAATCAGAAGTAAATACTTAATGCTGGCTTACTGGAAAATTGTCCACCCATAACAGGAGCAATCAGTTCAGCTAATTATTTGTGAGGCAAAAAAAAAAAAAAAAAAAGGAATTTGGAGGATTTGTGTATTATCTCAATATCATAAGGGGAAGCTGGGTTTTGCAGTAAGCCTTCTAGACAAAGAGCAAAGAGGATTTTTTTTTGTAGTATCACAGGGCTTGGGTTAAGTTCAACATTGCCACACTTTATAATTATACATTCATTAGTATGACTATCCGACTTATGTGTATATCATCCATTAAATTGTGTTACGGGAAAACATGAGCCAACTCTATTTTTGTTGTATACATCATGACCTCAGAGCCAGGCATTCTGGGTGCTAACTAGTAAGCATAGTTGTTAGGTCCAGGAAGCCCCGATTTCTACCCCCATAGTGTGGGAACCTGACTTTTCCCTTATCATTGTGTAGGAACCGGACTGTGGGTCCCAGGCCTGGCTGGTTTCAGGTCTGGCTGTGATCCAGGCTCGCAACTAGGAATAGGACCTTGGGTTTAGAATGTTACATTAGTAAAGTAGGGCGCCTATGCCTAAAATATGAAACGTAGTTCAGCTTATTGTATTACACATGTGTGGCTGAATGCAGTCCCCTGAGGGAGCAAAGGGGAGCACAAGAAGCGAAGCAGTAATGGTACTGTGTGCTCCCCACAATAGAACTGCACTCCCCGCAACAGAAGTGCACTCCTCACAATAAAGCTGGTGCCTGCCATTTCATTCTCATGTCAGCCTCTTGTGCATTCTTCCAACTGGGCATTGTTATGCCCCAACTCGTATCGCCACGAACCACCAAGAAGCCGACACCGATGCAAGAGCAAGAGGGAGTTTATTTCAGACTGGAGTCCGGACCGCACTCTGCACACCAACGCAGCAGTGAATAGGAGGCGGTCCGAACATGGGGCTTTGGGGTATTTGAAGGAAAAATCACAAGCACGGGGAGCAATGCCTTGGCGCTATAGGATTGGTACAACAAGCTTGACCTTTAACGGGATTGGCTGGATGATGGAGCCAAGGAACAAGGCGGGAAATTTGGAGAGTTAGGGTCTTTCGACTTTCCATAGTTGCTCTGATTGGCTGTGTCTAGGGTGGGGTGATTGTCTCGCTATCTGCAGTTTTTCAGGGAACTGGCCTGTGCCTAAGATGGAGTCTTATACCTAAGGTGAGTCACTTTGGCTGTTCAGGCATCTCACCACATAAACCTTCCCTTCTCGATCAGCTTGGCATGAATTGGACCTTGCATCCGGTGGGAACCAGACTTCTCCCTTACCTTTATGTGGGAACTGGACCTTGCATCCAGGTTGGCAATGCTACATGCTCACCTCACGCTTCACTGGGCTCTCCTCCATTCCCTGCCAACTTACCCGCCCCAAATATTCCCGCCAAAAGTCCTGCTTTCAGCCCCATATAAGTTTCAGGTCCCCTGGCATTCAAGAATGATGCCATTTTTAGCTCAGCCAGTCTGTCACTCTGCTACAATAAATCTTTCTTTAACTTCTTTGGCCTTGTGTGTTTCTCCTTCAGGAACCTAACAATAGTATGCAAAGGAAAGAAGGAACAAATGAATTCAGAATAGTCAATAGAAACTTTACATCTCGATTTTCATATCCATTAAATGAAAATAGATAGCTATCTCTATTCTGAAATACTTTAGTTTTATAAACAAGACATTTACAAAAACACTAGTATAGGGATACAATGATTTAACATAACTTTCAAGGGCAAGATGGCAGTTCATTGGGTATTTGATCTCGTGCGTTTGAAGTTTTGTTTCAGTGAATAATTGCAAAAATAGAGATTTTAATTTTTGAAAAGTATAATATCTTAGTTTAATTGCCTTTCCTCTCTGTCTTCCTGAGAAACGGAATAAATATTAGGTAGTTAGGCAGCCACGTGCAATGAGAGCAAAGACCTGGCTCCGTAACCATAGAAACGACAACGCTGATAGCCCGACCCAAGAGGCCGCCCCTCAGCCCTCCCAGAGAAAAACTCGTTTTTCAATAATACTCCTACATCCCGGAGTACAAGGAAATAAAGGACCATAGCATAGCAACTGATTTAGGACAGCAACAAACGTTTGTGCGGTAAAGAGTACTTTGACCTTCTTTTCACCTCAGCCTCATTATACCACCATTATGATGGCAAGCAGTTGTAGCTGCCAGCCCCCGATAGACACACGGACCACCAGAAATCAGTGAGTTTTAGGAAATACACTCTATTCAGCCAGCTGGGTCTGCCAGGGGTCCACAGACCCCAAATTAAGCAGTCCTGAAATGTAGGGGTACAGGGTTTTTAAACCCTAAACCCCTATTCTTCATCCTGTTTGAACACACGATTCTATTTTTCTTCTTTTTACTAACCGTCAAGCCACAGGTTGGTTGTGCAAGTGAGGGGTACAGAAGCAAAAAGCTTCTTGTTAGAATGTTATGTTCCCATGGGTGATAGCCAACAGTAATTTTTCAGCCAGCACAGGTCAGGTCCTGAAATTTGCATTTTTAACAATCTTTCTTATGATATTCATACTATTGGTCCTTGGTCCACACCTTGAGTAACAAAGGTATTGTGAATATTGGCAAGGCACACCCTGTAGACAGTGATATTCAGTGGTACCAAGGACATGGTACAAGGAGGTGTATCCTCTCATCATCAACCAAATGACTAGGCTCCATCTGGATTCATAAAAGGCAGCCTTTTGTCAAGATCTTTGCAAATTTTCTTCAGTGAAACCAACCAAGATTTCTATTACTAACTAGCATGCATTAAGCAGGCATACTCAAGGGTTTCTTTCACATATATATTAAAGTTTAAATTCCTTTTTTATCCTTTAACTTTCAAAGTGGTTTTTATATAAATATTTGGTCCTGGTTACAAATTTAATTCTGGTAAGTAAAACATCCCTGTTTATTAAGTTGGGACTTGTCAAATCTTTCAATTTAGCATTG
Source organism: Eonycteris spelaea (assembly GCA_003508835.1). Classification (NCBI taxonomy): domain Eukaryota; kingdom Metazoa; phylum Chordata; class Mammalia; order Chiroptera; family Pteropodidae; genus Eonycteris; species Eonycteris spelaea. Next base: position 8,234,269 of record PUFA01000033.1, on the reverse strand, counting down.
TCAGTCTTTTCTGGTGCCTGTTTGCTAATCCCCATACAGGCTTGAGGCTAAGTTGTGACTAAGCACTTAACACTGAATGATGAAGGAGTGAAAGACATCTTGTTTCCCTGAAGCAGAATGTAATTTATTCCTAATGGAAATCATGGCTTTCAATCTCAAGTACCTTAGTGAATTCATAAAACAGCCATAGCATCTCAATGTTTCAACTGGTTTAGGAATTCTCACAATGATAATCTATTTATCAGAAGCATATTTCGTTTTTTTAATGTAATTTTTAATGTGTTAAATTTATTTTTTATTTTAATATTTCTCATGTATTTTATAAAAAGCTGTTTATAAATAGTACATTCTTTTAACTGTAAACTAATTTTCAGTGGAGATTGTTTAGAGAGCACAGTGGAAATCAAGAGCTACACATAATAAACAAAAATACACACAAGACTTCAGTTCTCCCTAAATCTAAAGCTAAAACATATATTTTCCTGAACAAAACAAGAATAATCTTTTTAATTAAATTTCCATCTCCCTATGCTTAAGCAGAGGATTTACTTAAATACTGAGTCACAAATAATAACCATTTCCAACACATTTGTATTTTATTACCAGAATTTCTGTGGATTTCTTATGGTGCTCAGTATTTAGTTTACTCGATAGGAAACTTTACTAGAAACCATGTAAAAAACGAATCTTTTAAAAATAATTTTAAAATATTATTATCATTTGATTTCCAGTTAATGGTTCTGAAGAGAATGTATATTGAGACATTGTTACAAAACACTTGATCTTATAATTTTAAACCATTCACTCTATAGAGTTGGGTATCAAATTTTTTTTCTTACTATTATGAGTATTTTTCAATTATTAACTACTCTTTGAAAACATCTGATTATGTTTGTGTACTATGTTATATAGATGTTTTTATTTATATTGAACATCTATGATTTCTTTTCGAATTTTCAACTAATCTCAGCAATAATTTTTTTTCTGCTGACTCTGTTCCTTTCAAAGACATATTTATGTGTATTTTGTTTTTCTTTACTCTTATACTGTATTTCTAAGTTAGTTGTGACCTTAAAAACATCATTTCACTTTCTTAAGAATTTTAGAAAGCCCTGAAATTTTCTTTTTAACATTTTGTTATAAAGTTATTTGTTGTATCTTTTAAAGCAACCTAGAGACATCCATCCTTATTCTGTCCATGTATTTTAGAAGGGAGAAAAGCTAACTTTATTACTGTGCCCTTTTTTGTTTGTTTGTTCAAGGACAGACTACATCTGAAGGATTTTAAAAGATATATGAAACTTTCTATTTTTATTCTAATTACTCTTTTTAACAATGTTTAATGTCACATACAGTGAGACCATAAAACAGTATACACTAAGGATGCAAATGTTAATGAATGCTTCAAAAGAGTATAGTTAGGGAATGTGAAGTATTAAATACTGGAACATTTTTTTCCCATCTCTGAAGGAACTCTCAATGCAGCAGAGCTCGGAGGAATCGTATTTATGATTTTGCAGAGTTTACCTCAAATACATTTTCTGTTTTATCCTTTCTTTATTTGCCAGGCAGCCTCAAGCAACAAATTTACATGAGAAAACCATAATATACTGACTTTTAGTAAAAACTTCATACTCAAAATGCACAGGGATTTAATTTAAATATTTAATTGAAACAATATTAAAAATAAAATAAGACAGGAGGAAAATAAGACTAAGTGATCGCATGAGGAGTACACTGATGGGTCACTGTCCAGGGGGCTTTCCTTACGCACGGTGTTGTGGTTCGCTCAAATCTAAGACCCACGGAGCCAGTTGAGATGAATTGTGAGCCTCTATTAGCCGGCCGGCTACTAACTCTCTACCACGCAGGGTTAGAGGAAATCAGTCCCAAACTTCCAGAGGAGGTAGCTTATAAAGCCTAAAACCACATCAAAGAAGCAAACAGGTTTACAGAAGCAGAAGTTAGCCATTAGCATATCTTTGCACAGGCTATCTCCTAGAATTACACCCTGGTTAACATTAAACAAGCAATCAGTTTATAGAAACAGAAGTTGGCCATTTGAAAATTATCCACCCTTAACAGTGGATCACTACATTTTTCTTGCTAATAACAGACCCTCCTATGTTTTTCAGGTACTAAAACTTAAGTGAGCCAGCACTGAAATCATCATCCTCTCATTCTCCTGAATTTTCTATTGTGATGAATGACACTGACATCCACCTACTTGCCAAAGGTTGAAGTCCTTATTTCTCCTTCTGCCTCTCTCTCCTAATAACCTAGTGTCTTTTATGAAGAAGCCTTGGGACAAAGCTCTGCTTACACAGGGACAATGCTCATTGACTGTATTAATCAGCTTCTTTTTCTACAGTTTTTAGCAAGGAATTTAGAAGAAACCAAAAAGTCTGTAGTTAAGTCAAATCAGTTATACAACACAACAGTAGAGATCAATGGACTCTTGCTGTAGATGGGGCAACATGATCATGTGAGAGCCAGTTACATTGAATTCTGAATGGTGTTACACTATCTTATGAGGTACGGCTGAAGCAATTCTTGTCTCTTCCCTGAAAGTTGGATGTGTGGCTTTTTCTAGATCCCAAGGAGACTTGCCCATAAAATACAATTTCTGTTTTTAATACTTGAGGAAACATGAGCAAGCCTCTCCTATTAACCAATGCATAGATGGTTCTAAACTATAAAAAATAAAGGGATGTTATCTGGAAAGTTTATTAAGTGGACATTAATGGTTAAACACATAGACTTTGAATTGAGTCCTGGCTCTGTTGCTGACTAGCTGTGTGACTTTAGGCAGATCATTTAATGTCTCTGTACTTCAGTTTATGTATGTATAAAAAAGGATGATCATAGAGATTACTTACCTCATGAGAATTCCCTCTTCATAGAATTGGACTCTTTTCCTCTAATGGCTATTTTATGTTTTCATTCTGCTTTATAAGTACCTTAAAATGTACTATGAATAGTAAATTATATATGTATTGTGAAGGGGTTCATAACAGGCCTCCCCAAGATGTGTTCCTTTGATATGTGGATTATTTTGAGTTAAAGGTAATCAAGACCTTGAACGCTCAAGAGAAACTTCTGTCTTTCACTTAACTACCTAGAAAATTCTAAATTAGGAGCCTTGTTCATAATAAGATTTATTACCAGAGATAACCTTCTGTGACCTATCTGTGGGACAGGGCAAACTTCTACTTACTGAATACCTGGTCTTATCATTCTGCAAATTTCTCTCTTCCCCTCTGAAGTTCCAAGGAATCTTACCTCATTCCCTGGCTCAGGATGCTAGCTATATCTCATTTTACCATTCTGTCTCTGAACCTCTCACACATGTGGAGTGTCTGGCTCTCATGTATGTGGTTGTTTTCTCTTATTAATCTGTCTCATGTCAATTTAATTATTAGATCAACTGGAAGAACCTATAGGAGTAGAGAAAAATTTCTTTCTCCCCAACAATTACATATATTTGGGGAAATATATGTGTGCAAAAGCTTTTATTCCTTTTACTGCTGGCCTTGTCTATAGATAAAAAATATTCTGATCACTTGACATACTATTTTGATGTTAATCCAAGAAATTTGTTTGTACCACTGTAATGACCTTAATGGAGGAAGACTATTTCCATTCATTTCCTAATTTTCATGGTTTATTTTTCTATATGTAGATTTCAAAATATATAGGTGCTTGCAGTAGGTCCACAGCCCAAACTATCCACAATATTAAAAAATAGATCTTTTGTGTCATTATTTAAAGATTATTTATATACTTTTTTATTTTAAATTAAAGGAATAGTACTGTAACATTTTCAGTTTGTGGTAAAAAAAAAGGCTTAAGTTTATTGCCTACTTTTACTTAAAATATGAAACTGTAATTCTTCTTTAGATAATGTCTTACTGAGCCTGAAACTGATGGCTTAAAAATAAATCTCATATTCTATTCACTGGTGTGCTAAATCCAGCTTCCATGGCTATTGGGAAAAAAAAAAAAGTACTAAGTTTTAAAATTTTGTAAGCCAATTGATATCACTTGGTTACTTAAAATTGTAAATGGTGAAATTATTTACACCAAGGAAATCATCAAATGACATATCAGGTTTTTGGGGTTTTTTTTGTTTATTTGTTTTAAAGCTGGCTAGTAAACATTAACCAGCACACCACTAATACCATTTTTCCATCATTCATGTTTTGAAATAGAGAGACTCTTTCAAACCTCAAATTAACCCACTCAAAATTTGGCTATGGTATTCATTCCACAGCAAGTGTAAAAAGATTTATGAAAGAAGCCTGACATTTTCTGTTCTTTGTAGAAAACAAGAACATAATTCCTGTCTGTCCAGAATATAGGCAGAGTAAAAAATGTTGCTCTGTCTTTCTTATCCCATCTGTCATCACAGGTAAAATTTCAACTAAATCTTTTAAGAAATCTGAATAGAATATTTATAGTCTTATATTACATGTTTTACTCAATAACTTCAGTTTCAGAAAAAGTAGATTTTCATCCAAGAAAAATCTAAGAATGATCTCTTAAAGAATATGCATAGAAATACAGAGGACTTTTTATACCTTGGAAAATATGCAATTCAAAAAACATTAGCTTCTAATCTCATTCGGAGTGTTTTTGAGAGAATCATTTAGTCATCATATCTAGAAGTAGTATTTGGGTGTTCATAGAAAAACCTAGACATGTTTTCCTTTATTTTATCTTTGATAGGGAGACTTCTCATTAATAAAATATAAACAATGGGTAGAAATAAATGCAATTCATACAAATTTTTAGCAATTCATACAGCTTTCTAAGATCCCTTCATATCTGTAGAATCCTCAAAAATAGCCTTTCCAAATTCAGAGCAAGAGATGGATTCTTATTCTCTGTTAGAATTTCCAGAGTATCAGAGCTGGTGTATTTAGAACAGTATTCACAACAGCAAGAATAATAACAACAATAGCAACAACAACAGAAAGAAAGAAAGAAAGAAAGAAAGAAAGAAAGAAAGAAAGAAAGAAAGAAAGAAAGAAGAAGAAGGAAGGAAGGAAGGAAGGAAGGAAGGAAGGAAGGAAGGAAGGAAGGAAGGAAGGAAGGAAGGAAGGAAGGAAGGAAGAAAGAAAAAGAAATTCTGGTTAACAGCTGGCTAAAAAGTTTTATCCATATAATATGAAACATAACATTCTTCTCTATAAGTTATGATTTGAACAAAATAAGTTCCATAGTCTAATTTTTATATATATTTTACTAATTACTTCATATAAATCATTTTACTAAGTATTTTTGGAAGTAGTAAGAAACAACAGACATTAACAATATGTTTATCATTAATTTTCATGTTCAGATGATATAAAACCAGCGAATACATCTTAGGTGATAAACCCAAAGAAATAACTTTATTTTGCTCCCATTTTTTTCTTTTTCTAATATTTCCTTTATTGAGTTATAACTCACATGCAATAAAATGTACCCATTTAAAGTATGCAGAGTGATTTTTTTGTGTGTCAAATGTATACTCTCAGGTAACCAGCATCACAATGAAGACATGTTTGCTATCTAATATGTTGATCAGTTTGCCTTTTCTAAACTTACAAGTAAATGAAATCATACAGTACTTATTCTTTGTCTCCGCCTTCTTTCAATTGACATAATAGTTTGGAGATTCATGTTGTTACATATATCAGAAGTTCATTGCATTTGCCTATGTTTCCAATTTGAGCTATTACGAATAGAAGTGTACAAGTTATTGATTAAACAAGTGCTTTTATTTTTTCTTGGGTAAATAAAAAAAATGAATTGCTCAGTTATACATACATTAAGTTTACGTTTAGTGTTATAAGAAACTGCAGAACTGTTTTCCAGAGTGGCTATGCAATTTTGTATTCCCACAAGCAACATATGAGATTTCTATTTATTCCATATCCTCACCACACTTGTTAATGTCCAATTTTTTAATTTTGATATTCTAGTGAGTCTGTAGTAATATCTCTTTGTAGTTTAATTTGTTTCCCTAATTGCTGGCTGATGATGTTAACATCTTTTCTCATACTTATTGTTTGCCTCCTTTTTGCCCTTAAATTTTCTTCTACATTTCTATATCACACATTAGTTGTTAGGCTTCTTTAAAATGCAGGCAAATAAAACTCACTGAATAGTTTTGACCAAATAGGCACTTTACTCAAAAAATACCAAAACAAAAAACAAAAAACAAAAACCCCTAATGAAAAGTTGTACAATCAAGCATTAGGCAAAGAAAAACTGCTGCAGCTCTGAGTATCCTTTAGTATAAATGTATAAACAGGTTTGGTTTTTTTTGGTTTTTTTGTTTTTTTTGTTTTTTTTTGTTTTTTTTTGTTTTTTTTTGTTTTTGTTTACAGAAAAAGACATTTAGGAGATTCAGGTCCAAAGCCTTAGTACATCACAATTCTAAATTTTGAATTTCTGTAAGTATCTTATTGCTTCTATTTGAATTAGGGTCTTCTTTAGAAAGTTTTACATCTTAAATACTTTCCCCTTAAATTATGGGGGGAAAAGTCACATTTCACACAATTTTCTCTCTTATTTTATAGTTTCTTCTTATTGCCCTACTCTTTCCTTAAAGAATAGCTTATTCTCACATTCAGTTTTATGTGATAATAACAACAATTCTAAATGTGCAAGGCAGAAAAGAGGAAGAAAAATCTGCCTCACATCCACCTGTCGGATGTTTCTTGTGGAGAAGAAAGTCAGGCTATTAAAGGGAATGTGCAGAGGTGTTACAGATGGAGATGGAAGGTAAAGTGGATGGTGGACCATAGAGCCTGAGTGTTGAGCAGAGAACATGTTTGTACCAGAGAAAATGGACCCTGGACACCTAAGGCAGAAAGTAGAGCTTTGCTCATGGAGGCGAGTGTGGCTGTGGAAGCATGAGAATGTGTAGGTAGGTGGCTGGGAGTTGCCTAATGACCTTATTTTCTTGGTCAAGAATTCCGTTAATGAGAGAAGAGGTGGTGGGACTTGAAGGAATAAGGAAAGAAAATAGTTTCAATGAGAAATGGCTTTAATGACCAAGGAAAATCTAAACCCTCCAGGAGAAGCTGTAGTCCACAAATTTGTACTGATTCTTACCTGCATTCTTTTGTAATGTTTTCTCTTAAAGTCTAGCAGTCTGGAATAGGAAGAGAATAGCAAGTAGATGAAATTATTACTAAGACTGCAAAATTTTTAAGTAAATTGTTATAGAAGAAAAAGCTGAAGTAATTAAGAAGAAAATGACTAAAGTGATCCATTATACTTGTTATTCTTGAAAGAGAAGAAAGTGGAGGCTTAATCGACCTCATTGTTTTGGTATTTGCTATAACTTGTGTGGAGAAGTTCTTCACTTTAAGAAAGGAAAGGAATAGATATTTTTGTCACTTGCTAATATTTTATTATGAAAACACTGATGTCGATATTTCACTCACTGTAAAACCCATTATATTTTATATTTTGCAATTGAAATATAGTATTAACCTCATCAATAAGGACTTCAATATAATTAATTTGGGGTATGGTCTCTGAAATCCCATATTTCTTTTGTGAAATATCAAGATATTCATAAAATAGCACAAAATAAACAAGTCAATCACAAAAATATAACTATGCAGAATTAATTATAAATAATTCTAGAAAATAACTATTTTTACCAAAATGAAAGCCATAAAAATCAATGTTTCAATAGCCTAACCATTACTTTTTTTCCCTATATCCTTACACATTAAATGACTATCTTCAAACATATAAACATCTCTAAAGCCCACCAAGCTTGCACTGAGAAAACTACCTGTAGAGACAGTAAGACTTTCTGAGAATCAGTGTACTGTAGGGGTGAGCATGGAGTTAGATGATCTGGCTCAGAATCCAGCCCTGCAATTTACTATCTGTATGACTGGAAAAGTCATTTAACATAGTTGTGTTTATTGTTTTTATCTGTAAAATCAGATGATAGTAACAGTGCTAATTTCATGGAGCTGTAAAGATTAAAAGTTAATATAAGTAAAATTCTTAGAGATGGTGCACAAGAAACTATGAAAGTGTTTGTGTGGGGCAGGAGAGTGGGAATTAATTTGATCTATAGATGGACAATGATAACGTCCGAGATGACCCAGGCCTCTGAACTCCCTACAATTCACCGAATCAAAACTACTCCCCATTTCCCACTTGTGCTGAACATGCTCTAGAGAGAAAACAACATTCCTGCCACATAATCAGTGCTCAGTTTCCTCCTTCACTCTGGATTCCTTCCATTCCTCTGACTGAAAACCTCTGCGCATCCCTCAGCACTCAGTCAGCTAAAAATAGCACCTCTGTATTAAAATGTCTTTGACCCTTCCAAACGTTTCTTAACATTTTGTAAAAATTGTTTATTAACATAAGTCACATTGTTCAGCAATTTTTGGCATATGTATATTTCTATTTCCTGTAGTAGTAATTGAGCAATTCAAGGGTAGATAGAAGCTACATCTTTCTCTCATTCTTGCTCTAATACCTAGTACTTAAAATATTTGTTCAGTAGATGAAAAAGTGGGAGAATCAAGAAATGAAGTGGTTTATCAGCCAATCAAGCATTTTTCAGGGAAATGCTTGATAAATAATAATGTTAATATTTATTGAGTGCTCATACTGTGACATTCCCTGTACCAAGTGCTTTTCTCATCACATCTTCCTAATGGCCTCATGATACAGGGAAACTGAGGGTTAGGTAAAAGCAACATCATCAAGTATACAGCAGTAAAGCTGACATTTGAGCCTAGGAAGCCTGACTGCAAAGCTTGAGTGATTAACTTGGTGTTATTTTGTTGTTGTTGTTGTATCGGTGATAAATATAAAAATAACACATGCATGCATAGCACACATCTATATAAATTACAAGTATATACCTATATATAGAAAACATTGTAATTTTTTCCTCTTTTGTATTTTCAATGTCCCCTTAACATTTTTCTTAAGAATAGACTTGCTTTGATATAGTAATGAAAACCTGCCTAATCTAAGTGTAATGCTTAATTACGTTTTACTAATTTATAGTGATTGTTTTCTATATTAGATTAACTTTTTGTTTAGATATTCACTTTTCCAGTGGTTTTGTAAAGTTCCTGACATCAAGATCCATGCTTTTAACAAATACTGTATGATTTTGCTTATATGTGAAATCTTAAAAATAAAACAAATGAACAAACCATACAAAATAGAAACAATCTCATAGATATAGGGAACAAACTATTGGTTGCCAGAAGGAAAGAGGGTGAGAAAAGGCAAAAAATGTGAAGAGGAATAAGAAGTACAAATTTCCAGTTGTAAAATAAGTAAGTCTTGGGCATGTAATAAATAACATAGGGATTATAGTTAATAATATCATAATAACCTTGTATGATGACGGATGGTTATTGGACTTAGTGTGGTGATAACTTTGTTAGGTATATTAATATGGAATAACTATTTTTCACCTGAAACTAATATAATATTGTATATTCATTTTCTTACCCCATATGCTATTCATTCATTTTTTCGTTTATTTAATAATTCCTACTAAAACACTAACTACCGTTTTAAATAGTGATCTAAAAATAAATAAAACTCAGAAGTTATTGGCCAAAATCAATTTGTTTTTGCAAAAATATGTAATTACCTACATGTATAGTTAAAAATAAATATTCCTGGAAGTTTAATGAAAACATATTGCATGGAAACCATACTGTGCCAATGAACTTTTTACCTCTTAATATATTGTAACCTAGAGTTGGCACCCAGTAACCAGTGAGCTGAAACTGACTCACACAGCTTTGTTTAATTTTGTTTTTTATGTAAATTTTATATATTTGGTGGCATTTGAATTTAGGAGAATTCATACAAATTATAGATTTCTGTTTTCTCTTTTAAAAATCAGACCTGATCACCCAGGGACTGTCTTTTTCAAGGAGGCAATTTGCTCCTCCTGAGCAATGATTCCCCTTAAGACTATTAATATAATTTATTTTCCTCAGTCCTTCCTCCTCATCAAGATCAATCTGGCCCAATTTATGTAGTTCAATAACATTCCCCATTCCTACAAACATTTAATTTTGTACCTCTTAGTCCAAGCTGACTTTATTCCATATAAGCACTACTAAATATAATCTAAAACTTATCACTCATAATCATTAATCATATTTATATCATTATTCAATAATCACTCTTTGTTTTCTGCTTCTTAAACTTTAAAATAAATGGTACAGGAGATACTAAAAGAGCTAAGCTGTTTTGACAAGCTCTGCAATATCTTTGGATTTTCATACCTGGGTCACAATGCTTAATGAAAGTGACTAGTCATCCTTGACATGCTAAGAACCATGAGGAATGCAAAGAATAAATTACATGGCCTTCAGTTTGACAGCATCAATGTATCTTATGGTTATAACTTTATAACTTCAATTTCCATTTTCAAGTGCCACGAAGAAAAAAAATCATACATGAAAACTTCAAGAACCACAACAAAAAAAGTTTTCTTAAAAAAATTTGGAAATAAGATAAAACTATTAAAGAAAAAATGTTATCTTGGAAAATGATTTTTATTACAAAAAATATTTTTAGCATACTGAGTCAAAGTCACATTTTTCACTACTATTTTACAAAATAATGTTATTTAATTCAATAGCCCTTAGTAGACAGGACAATTACTATGAAGTTATCTTTGTATAGCATATACCATTTATTTGTGAATTCATTAAATTCTTCTGTGTATACTATTACAGAGAGATATGGGCCTAAGTAGTTCATAGCCAAGTAGAAGAAATGAAACTATCAACAAAAAATGTGAAGGAAGGTAACAAATGTTTTTACAGGAAAATTACATTGATAGTTCGTATTGGTTGAGATCCAGTTGCAGAGAACACAATCAGTTCTAGCTAAATTGAGAGATTTATTATGGACTAATAGGATAATTTGGAAAGCTGATGACACAGGCTCTAACTTGAGCTTTTAGAAATAATTCCCAGAGCTATATCACAAAACTAGGCTGCTAAGGGAACCCTTACCTCACCTACTGAATTAGGATGCTGCCCCAGAGCTGCCAGCTCAAATGCTGTGTCACTACATGCAGAATAGAGAGAAGTTGAATAATATGCTAATATTATTGACAGAATGGGCACACATCTGCGTATGACAGGTAAAGAAAGAATATGAAGAAGACCTCGATTTTAAAGGGACATATTCAATTTGAAGAAGATTTGGAGAAAGGATGTTCAGTTTTTGAAGCAGGTATGGAGAAGCAATGTTCAATTTTGATTGTGTGGGGTTTGAGGAGTCTATGAGACATCCAACAGAGAATGTCATCAAAGCAGTTGAATATATAAACCTCAGAATTGAGGGAAGAGTTCAAGATTTAGGTTTGAAAAGTGTGGCGTTAATAGTGGTAGCAGAGTTTGCAAATCTAGTTAAGTTTGTTAAAGAGAGATAAGAAAAAGAGAGGTGAGGAGAGAGTTCTTGCAAGAGCCATGTTTTTAGAGCAGGTAGTAATAGAAAAATCCAGTAAAGGCGATTGAGAAGCAAACTGTAGAATGCATCAGGAAACCTAACAACAGAGGATAGATGAACACTTCGTTCTAAAAAATTAAGAAATACAAGAGAGAAGCCACCTCTTTGAATACTACAGAGAGGTCAAAAAAAAAAAAAGGCATGAAAATTGTCAGGTGTTTCTAGGTTGGTAAGTTACAAGTATGTTGACATAATCAAGGCCTTGGGAGTGATAAAGGCAGAAAGTAGATTGGAACTGAGAAGTAAGTGGTGGGTAATGAACCAGTCAGAGAACAAAAATAAACTTTTCTAACATGCTTACCTTTTAAGGTAAGGAGTAAGACCCTGATTGCTAGAAGAATAGAAGATCAAGGCAAGAAATTTTTTTAAATGTATTAAACAAGGAGAGAAATAAGTATATTCGTAGAAATATAGAATCAAGGAGAGAGCAGAAATAGAAGAATCAAGGCAAAAGATAAAGGTAAGTGTGGAGAAACATGGAATATTTGCTAAAACAAGCCCCTTCGATACTTGAGAATGATGAGCCTTAAAAGGAATAATTCTTCTCCATAAGACTGTAGGAAAAAGAGTAAGAAAGTATCACATATAGGTATTTTATTTTAGAGCACGAAGGATGAAATCACACTTGAAAGCCTCAGATTTTCAAGAGGCAGGATATTGAGAATCACAAATGACTGTGACTTGCAGTCACTGAGGGGAAGCATGGTGAAGACTGGGCTAGCCTGCAGAATCTTGGTCCCTCTGCTGAGAAGAATGTCTGCAATCTGGCACAGAGAATGCTATTTACCACCCTGCCCTGAGTGTAGAAGGTCAGCTTCACCAAAAAAAAAAAAAAAAAAAGAAGAAGAAGAAGAAAAAAAAAAAAAAAAGGGAAAAAAATGGTTAACTGGTCCAATCTCCTTTTATCCTGTAAGATCATTCACAAATTATTTAATTTCTCTTTCCTCTCATTTAAAGATAAGAAAGAGCTGTGGGCTAATGTTAAGAGCATTTCAAGAAGTAAGCTATTTGCATTTAATTTCAGTAACTCACCTGACTATTTTAATTTACTCTTTGAACCCTTCTTGTGTGGAAGTACCCTTTTGAAAATACCCATTTAAATTAGTCTTCTTTAAAATCCTGGCACTAAAACTTTTGTTAGAGACCATAATCATTCTTCATAAAGTTTAACATCCATGGATGAATAATAAGCAAACATTAATTAATATAAAGCCTGAATAGCAAATATGGTAAAACTTCCAACTCTATGCCCTAATAGGAAAAAAGATGATACTTCATACAGACTTTAAACTCTCCCCACTCCACCCCCACCCCCACTTTAAATTTCCTTGATGGAAAATTTGTTCATAAAGGAGAAAAGAGTAAACACTATTAACATATGAGTTTTAAGAAATATAATGGCCATTTGGGAAAGTTAAAGCAGGGAGTGGGAAAAGAAGATGACTCTAGATAGAACAACGGTTGTGGAACTAAGGAAAGGTTTGAGTAGGGGTGCATGTGTCCTATAATTTTCTTCAACATCTAACAGCAAAGTATACAATTGACCTTATTTTGAAAGCACTGTTGATTGCATGTATTAAATAGAGTTAGATTTGCAATGCACTATGAGGAATTGCCTTTCGAAACTATCTCTATTCAAAGTAGCAACCTGATGTTTTAAGTTAGACAATCCATTTATTGGTTAAAAATATATTGTGTAAATCACTGCACAAGTCATTTCTACCCTTATAATTATTGCGCTAACCATTTATACATTCAAATTATGTCTTGAATATTCTCTAGAAGAAAACATGGAATAAATATAAACAAATTAAAAGAATAGAGAATGACATTTTCCCAGTAGTCCTGCCAAATCTAACATAAATGAAAAGAGAGTGTAGAGATAGTAATACCTCAATAACATACATTTAGGAGATCATAAACTTTTAAGAAATAGTGGTTGAGAACAGAAAAACTTAAAGGAACCAAGAAACTAAGATATATTTATCCATAAGTTGTTAAATGATCATTTCCTTGGCTTTTAGCATCTTGTTCTCTCCCTATGTACTTTATGTTTAACACACTCTGATACAAACCACATATCCTCACTGGAAACAACTTTCTTGAGAATATTTTAACATTTAAAAACATAAATATGTATTGTATATTCATATTTAAAATATTGATTTTTTTCAAAATGCAGAAGAAAATATAAAATAGCCCCTATTCATACTACCCATTTTTATTATTATTATTGAGTAATAATTGGGAACGATTTACAAATAAAATTGTAAATATTTCAAGTGTACAAGGTAATGATTTAATATACAGGTATATTTTAGAATTATTACCAAGGTCAAGATCATGAACATATCCATCACTTCACATAGTTTTCTTTTGTGTGCGTGTGGTTAGAACACTTAAAATGTACTCTTAGCAACTTCCAAGTATACACTACCATATTCTGACGCTCTTGACTCCTGTGACAAATACATGTAATGACAAATAATTAAAGTATTATATAATGTTAGAAAAATTATATTTTTCTGAAAATTGCAAATGCTTACCACTGGCCCCTCTCAAAACACCTGTTATGAACAGTTTCTTATGAATCCTTCCCCTCACTAAAGTATACATTTACTCACATACATGTAGCTAGTTTTGAATTTACTTTCACAAAAGGGATCTTGATATATTTTTCTGCATCTTTATTTTTTCCACTAAAATCTTAGAGATCTGTTCATACTAGCACATATAACAATATTTCATTATTTATCATTATGGTAGAGTATATCATTATATGTATATATTGTAATGTATTGATCTTCCCTTCTTGATAAACAAGCTTTTGGTTGTTCTCAGATTTTGCTCTTATAAAAATTTTTGCACTAAATATTTTTATACATAAAATTTCTAGCAGTGAGCAAAAGGTATAAATATCTTAGATTTTGATAGATATTGCAAAATTGTCCTCCAGAAAGAATGAAGCAATTTATATTTCCAACAAGCATGTACAAGACAGCCTATTTATCCACTTCCTGGTCAGCACTGGGAAATCAAAGTATTTTAATTTTTGACAATTTAATAGGAGAAAAAATATTTTTTATAATGTGTATTTCTTGTATTGTTCCTTAGACTGAACACTGTTGAATGCAATTTATTGTCATTTCTATTTTTTGAAAAATGACTTTCTCTCTTAAGAAATTGACTTGCCTATCTTTTCTTATTAATTTTCATAAGCTTTTTGTAAATTAAGAAAATTTCCCTCTTTTTAGATACATAAAAATTTTTTCAAGTTATTAATTTTCCAATTTTTGTCATTTAAAAGTTCTATTGTTAATTTTATAAGGTCAAATTTTCAATTTGTTAATTAATGATTAGTTAAGAAGCCTTTCCATGTTTCAATATCATGAATACTTTCACTCACAGTTTCTTGTCTTATTTATGGCCTCACTATATTTATGTTTTAACCCTTTGAGCTATTGAAAACAACTTTTTTTGTTGTTTGTTCCAGTTCATAGTGGTTTCTATACCACTTTTTGTATTTGAAAATTCGATATGTCACAATTACCATCAACTTAATGCTCCTGGGTACTTAGGTTTATACTAAAAAGTTTTCTGTTTCATGCCCTGATTCATTTTTTTTTCCTGTTAGCACACTGCCCTAAGTATTTTCAATAAGAATAGAAAAATTTTCTCTTGTGACTTTGCCTTAAAATACTTTATTTATTTATTCAATTCATTTTATAGGTATTACTCCATAGCGGTGAGAGGTGTTGGGGAATACCTGATTTCTCTGAGTACCTGTGTATCCTATCTTATTGAATTGCTCAATTTATTCCTAACTGTAATACTTTTATGCAGGTATTAATTATCCAATATCGCAAATGAAAAAGGAAAACTAACAAATGGCAAAGTGAGATTCAAACCTGTATGTGTCTAACCTTAAAGCTCATGCTTTTCCCACAACCCTACAGTTTCGACATTCTGTGTTGGATGCAGGAAACTTCTTAACAGGGTCAAATACAAACAACGACAGGGTCATTCCCCAACATTAAGCATCACATAGCTGGAATTTAAGGTTGAATGCTAAATATTATAAGGGAGGTAGGAATAACAGTCACAGAATTAACAAATGTCATAGAAAACAGAGAATGCTTTTTTTAGGTTGGTGATAAAGTATGTAGAAGAATACAGGAGATAGAAAAAACTGAAAATGGAGTTTGGGTCTGATACTAGAGAATTTTGATTAACTGGCTAGAGAGTTGGTATATGTATAATCTCAATAGAAGAAACATTTTCCCTTCTATGCAATTTTGAGTGCTCTTTTAATTAGACTAGGGCAAAAGTCGTCGTATTATTTCCCACAGAACAATTTTGACCAGCTAATTTTTTCGTTGTTGTTGTAAGTTAGTTTTATGGGAACACAGCAACCTCCATTTGTTTACATGTTGTCTGTGATTATTTTTTGTGCTACAATGGCTGAATTGAGTAGTTGCTTATAGCCTGAAAAGCCTAAAAGTCTATCCTTTATAGAAAAAGCTTAACAACCCTTGTACTAGAGGATTTTCTCAAAATCTCAATATAGTTACCTGCATGAACAAATCAATTCTGTTTATATGGACAAAATGCCAGGTAAGGATTTCCAACATTGATTAAATAATGATTTTTTTTTTTAAATGCCTACAGCACCTGGTAATCCTAGGTGGTCTCACACTCAAGTACTAACCAGGCCGACCCTGCTTAGCTTCCGAGATCAGATGAGATCTGGCATGTTCAGGGTGACATGGGTATAAAACGATATTGATTATTTAATTCTTCAACTCATATCACCATTTAAAAATGTTTGAAGCACATTTATATTAAAACTTTTACTTATTTAATTTTGTTGTTATATGATGATACTACTTTAAGTTTGATATGTTTCAGAAAAAGAAATAGAAGAAAAATTGAAACATAAATTGATCAGTAAAGTTGTTTATAAGGCCTAGATATATCACAAAATACCTTGGAAAACACTCTTTTAAACTTCATAATAATATGAAAAATTTTAGAAATAATCAAAAGAATGTACCAAGTATAAAAAATCAAGAGTCTAGTATAATAAGAAAACGCTACTGTCTATTCTGTGCAAATTAAGTTATTGTTCAACAAGAGAAGGCTGAATGGATACTAATGGTACTGATTAATTACTTGAATTTTCATTATTAAATCACTTGAGCCATTAGCTAATTAATATAAAGTACATTTGTGAGATGTGGGAGAGGAAAAATGTCACTAGAGTGCATCAGCAAGTGATTTGGTTCCAAGAGCCGACTGAGCTCCCAACAGCTTCGCCTCTTCAGCTCCTTGACTGGCAATCACATCCCGTGGTGCTCAAAGTCTCTCCTCCAAATGTCACCTTCCTGCCGAATGTCATCTTCCTTCTAAACTTGTATAGAGCTTGACTTGTTTCTAAATCAATCATGGGTATTTTTTAGAAAAATATAAACACAAAAATTTAAAAGTTGTTCTAAATTAATATGGAGTGAAAATTAATAATATGCTTCTAATCAAAGTAGAAAATGACTTTCTATAATTATTTACTCTAATAACAAAGTTTTTCACGTTTAAAGGTGATTCATATAATTTTATCCACACACTAGGCCAAAGCCCCTCGATGTCGGTGCTATTGACATTCGGGGCTAAATATTTCTTGGTTATGGGGTTGTCGCATAAATCATAAGATGTTTTCCAGCAACACCAGCTTCCACCCACTGGATAGCAGTAGCAAAACCCTCCTTTCCAGTAGTGACAATTCAAAATGTCTCCACACATTGCCAAATGTCCCTTGCAGGGCAAAATTTGCCCTGGTTGAGAACCACTGCCAAAGACAAAGTGTGTGATGGAACAAGTATAACTTATCATCTAGTTAGAAATCAAAACTATGACTTAAATAGCCAGGCTGTTGCTAGTAGTTCTGGGTTTTTTTTCTTGAGAATTATATTTATTCATTAATCTGTTATAAGGAAGCAGTATGAAGATTCAAATGTTTAATCTCCAAATTAAACTATTTTATCACTAGGCTCTACCTTTTATATGATCTCTAGGAGCTTCAAGTTTCTTATGATGGGAATAGTTTATGTCAAATACTTAGAGCCATGCTGGATATATAATAAGCAAATAATAAGTTTGGGGTTATTATGGATGAATATATTAAATTGTATTATGATTTAAAATAATTATCTTTCCCTCTGGAAAGATTTTATCTTCCTATCCCATGGATTTCCTGCATGACTCGCTTGTGAATGAAAATGGACTCCTCTTTCAAGAAGAAGCTTTAAGAACCATCGTGTGGTTCTACCGCCTCTCACCCTGCTCTCTCTCAAAATCAGCAATGTCTCAGAAAGGGGCTGTTCCTTCAGCCTGGGACCCAGAATGAAGAATACATGGAGTAGAACCACAGCCAACCTGTGACGGATACATAACTTGAGCTAGAAAAAATCCTTGGTTGTCCAGAATGAATGAATACAAAATTTTTAGTTTGGCCTAAACTAATTGATAAAAATAACTTATCAAATATTTCTTGAGGACTTATCACATGCCAGACATTGTTATGGATAAAGAGATCAGCAAAACTTTAGAATATAGAGTCTAATGATAGAAAGGGAGAAAATCATAACTGAACATAATTCAATATGATGGAAGCTGTCGTTGATAGGGAAAAGGGAAGAGCATCCTCAAATCAAACCTAAAAGATTATTCCTGGTTTACTAGCACTGAAGGGCAGAAGAAGAATCAAGCTAAAGGAAGTGTAAGGCAAGGAACCATAGGGGCATGGGGCATTTTCCTTTAATGGTGAAGAGTTAGGAAAGGATAGAACATGCAATGGATGGAGTCAGGAACAGGAGAGGCCACAAATAGTTTAAGGACATAGTGATGCCCATGTTGTGATATTTGGTATTTATCTTCTTTTGAGACAAAGGGAAACAATCAAACATTTCTAATCAGGAGAGTGACAGTATCCAAAATTATCCACTCCATCATTAACTGGTTATACTTATTGACAGAAGACAATTTAGTAGATTTAATACCGTTGCAACATTATTTAAAGACATTGCATCTATGTCCAAATGTCTTTTTTCTCAGAAAGAACTTAAAGAAAATATGTGTTTTTTTCTAATAAGCCAACATTCAACTTTTCTAATATTGAATTTATTACATAGAGAGTTTATGATCATAAAAGTAGAATAAACTGGAGAATTTACTCTTTATTGAATATCATTATCTTTTAACTTCTTGTTAAAATGTTGCCATAAGAGTGTGCTAAGGTAGCATTTCAGGGAGAAAGATAATAGCAGGAAGAGAAATAATGACAAAAGAACAAGCACAAAAGCACAATAGTGAGCAAGTCCAAAATAGGAATGGAAAATTGTCATTGAAAAGGATTCCGGAAATGGTAGACTCATCTTTTAATTGTTTGAAATCTCCCTATTAAGCATTCATAAGGAATTATGGTCCTTTTTTCACTGGGTTAAGGTAAATTTATTCCATCAATAATAATACAATCTTTTATGGATTTCCTGAAAGTTGTTTCTTGCTACAGAATACATTCCTAACTGATAAGTGAAGATACTGAGCCCTTCCAAACTTGTCTATCTATCTATCATCTATCTATCTATCTATCTATCTATCTATCTATCTATCTATCTATCATCTATCTATTATCATCATTATTGTTATTATTATACATCAAATGTTTCTACTGTCATAACTACATTCTGAGATAGACTCATCAAACATAACTGTGACACATGGCAATATTCAACTACAGAAGGATACAGAAGAAATAAATTTTTAGTTTATAACCTCTATTGCCACTCTGTCCAATTTTGTAGCTATGGGCCACATGTGATTATTTAAATGTGAATTTAAATTAAAGTTAAATAAAATTTAAAATTTAAAATTTAGTTTCTCAGTCTCAGTAGGCACATTTTAAGCCCTCAAAAGCTGCATGTACCTCATGGCTACTATATTGCACTGTGAAGCAGATATAGAACATTTTCATCATCACAGAATGTTCTGTTGAAAGTGCTGCTTTATAATAAAGATATGTAGAAAGGAAAAAATTCTGCTAAACTTCTGTAATTCCTAGCAGTGTCTAAGATAGGGAAGATCCACTTTCAAGGGTTCTTTTAAAAGGTTAGTAGTTACTTACCTACTTTTTTATAACCCAAATATTTTATCTCCTCACTGATTGACAAATTTTATATTTCTAATGGGAAAGGTAATAAACAATGAATAAATTAAAAATAGTGACTCTATTCTAAATTTGTCTAAAATTCAATGCAATCACCTACAAACTTTGATCCTCTACTGCTACTACAAAATTCAAATAAAGGCATAAAAAAGACAGCAGTCTCTCAGAGATTTAATGCCCCTTTCTGTGCCAACTATTCCATAAAATATTAATGAGGATATTTGTGGTAATAAATGTTAATACATTCTCTCAAACATGTGAACCCTGGAAGATCATTCTTTATAGTGACATTCAGTAGTAGAAAAAGTTTATTAAAACAATATATTAATTTTAGGAAGCTAAAAATAAAACTTAAATTGATATCTGCAGTTTTTAATAGTTTTTACTGTTTTATTATTATTATTATTATTATTATTGCTATATTTTTAATCAGAGAAACATAATATTTTGCAGCAGAAAGTATCTGAAACCAGGAACCAAAGTACTGGTCCATAAAGTACCTAAATCTTGCTGTCTATTCTTCATGATAACATTGCTAGAGTCAGGAAAGAGTAACAAGCATTTTATGGGCCCTGCGTGTATCACTGAGAGACACACTAATCCATCCCTATTACCTAGTGAATATGATTTAAAATATGGTATCACTCAATATGTGGTATTGAGAGACAGTTCAGTAAAGTCTCTGATAGGCTAAAAATGAACTCTAATTTGTGCACATACAAAAAAATCCTCATTTGAGAAATAATTAAATGGATGTTTTCTTTTCCTTTATCTTGATATAACAACTACCCTCTATAGGTTATTTATGCGATATTTCTTGGACTACTCAAAAATGAGAACTTGATTTTGAAATTTTTTTGACCAATATGTAAATCATGTAACTGTTGACAGTTGTATAATTTAACTGTTATGATTTATGTAAACCCTAATTAAATTTGCCTCCTGCAAGACTGATGATTTTGTTTGATATTTTTGTTTATGGTCATAATAATATACAATTATCTTTTTGGAAATTAGGTAGTAAAAGTAGAAATTTTCTCTAGCAACTCAGAGTATGATTCAAAATTCTAAACCAGTGATTCTCATAAAGTTGTAAAAGCATGCCAAGAATATTGTTGTAAGGCCTCTGCTTATATCGCACAACTCATTTACTCAGCAAATATTTATAAATAACTTTTCATAGGCGAATCTTTGTACTTTGAGGGGCCAAAGAAGAGTTAAAAAACAAAACAACAAAATGATTCAACAGTTTGCAGTTCTTAGAAGAGTAGTTTTATTTTGGCAGCATGTTGGAATTAGCTGGGAAGCTATGGCGAACTGAATGTGTTCCTCCAAAATTCAAGTGTTGAAGCTTTATAAATGTGACAGAATTTAGAGCTGGGGCTTTGGTAGGTAATTAGGGTTAGATGAGGTCATTAGGGCAGTGCCTTATGATGGGATTGGTGCCCTTATTAGAAGAGGTACCTGAGAGCTTGCTCTTTCTTCCACTCCCCTCACCTTGTGTGTACACACAAAGAAGAGGTCATGGGAACACAAAGCAAGATGGTGGCCATCTACAAGCCAAGAGAAGAGATCTCAGGATGAAACCTAAATGCTGGTGCATTTTTCTTAGACATCTCGACCTCCAGAGTGGTAACAAAGTAAATTTTTGTTGTTTAAGCCACCTAGTCTATGGTATTTTGTTATGGCAGCTGGAGATGACTAATGCAAAAGCTAAAAGAAATTTAAAAAGCCAGACAAAATTTCAAATCCAATTCTACTTCCAGGTATTCTTATTTAATTAGTCTAGTCTGGTTCTCAAGACACTGTTATTTTTTAAAATCTCTTCAGGTGAATTTACTCTGCAGCCCGGTAGAAGTTCTGTCCTAGGAAAGGGGTCTCAAAATGTTGATTTTTCACTCATTTACTCATGAGAGATATAACAGTCCCCAAAGAAGTTTCTCTCGCAGATTTGCTCTATGTAAGAAGATAGGTGGGCACAGCTTTTACGAAGTTTTATAGAAGCTTGCTAGACTGATGTGTCTTCTTCCCTACTCTCATAAGAATCACTGTGTAAGATAAATAGCTCTAGGGTAGAAAACCTCTTTTCATGAGAGGTTTCTTAAGACAAGTATTGTTAGGTTAGTCTCACGTGATTAAAAAAAAAAAAGAAGGTCTTGTATTGAATGAGAAGTAAATCTACCTTATTCTACATGAACTCCATTTCTCTCACATTCTAAGATTAGGAAAATTGGAATCTTTGGGAGATTTTGTGGGAAAGTTGTGTTGAAAACAGTGTTCTCAGAAAGTGCACTTTCTAAACACGTGCAATAATTTCCATTTGGGAAGTCCTACAAATTGTTGCAAAACTTTGCAAAGAGTGGGAGGTCCCAGAGTATATGTGGGAGCTGAAATTGGAATTTGGGGTTAAGTGATTATGTTTTTTCCATCATACCATTGTAAATTCTAGATGTAGAGGTTTAATCATTTATATCTTTGTGTGAACTTAGCTGATATATCATTAGTAATACTGATAATTTGAAAATTAAAGTCTAACTTCCATTAAGGGAATTTAGGTATCAGGAATTAGTGGGGAAGGCAGTGTTAATCTCTTCCCCCACCCTACTCCAGTCATTTAAAATCATCCAATACATGTAATTGGAAGAAGAAAATACATTATTCACCTCCACACTCCAACTCTCAGTCGTCAAAATGGTACCTTTCCTAAGAGGTGTTAGCATGTCAATATGAGAAACAATTTCAAAGCATTTATAGTCTCTAGAGAACACAGGCAGGCAGAGCTGATGTAGAGCATACCAAAAAGCTGCATAACAGAATGGCACAAATTTGCTATCATTCCAGCTTTTTAATCTTTTTCAGTCTTAATTTATTAACTTGTGTCTGAGAAGGGGGAAAAAGAAAAAAAAATGGTTAATGAGTGAGAGTAGCCAAAGAACTCTGATTTTTAGCATGGTGGAGGGGATCTAATATTCAGTGGTAAACCGGTAAACAAAGTGGTATTTTGATTAAAATGTAAAGCTTTCGCCACCTTTCTGAATTGAATCTTTAGTCAGGTCCATGAATGTTTGTTTTTGATCAATCTCAGGAAAACAGACTGAGTCCCACATTTGGGTTAAGGCCAAAATGCAGCTTGAGGAAGTAAAGTATAATTCAGGAATTCAAAAGCACAAAAATAAAATATATATGTAGCCCTCATAAACTTGCAGAAATTTGGGACAAGAATTTCTTAGGATATAGAACATGATTTTTAAGACAGTCTTATCTAGATTACATGAGTCAAGTGAGTTATACTGTTTTCTGAGGAACACTCTAGTGGGAAAAAATAAAATAAATGCACGTAAAAAAAAATGAAGTTCCATTTTTAAAAGTTCAACCTGCTATTGAACAAACTAAAATGAGCCCATTTTTCCATGGGAACCCCAAACTCACTTTCAGTATTTTAGACGCAGATACCTGATACAGCTCCATATAAAATGTTAGAAATTTAGTTATTTAGACTTCATGAAAACTGCTTAAATCCTTCAAATTGTAGAAACAGTAAAATGTGTCCCCAAGGTTATGAGATGAAAAACTACTCCCTGCACCCTTCCAACCTTCCCTTGGCACAGGCAATCAACACAAGAGTCTTTGCAAGGTAACTAATTGTAAAGCAGTGGTTTTCAGATGTGATGTGGGTGGGTCACCTGCACCAGCATCACCTAACTCTGTCTGGAAGTGTTAATTTCTTGCCCACCTAGACCTATGGAATCAGAAGCTCCGGGGGTGGGTTCCGCAGACTGAGCTTAAACAAAACCTGAAAGTGATTGGAATACAGGCACCATGTGAGAACCATTGATGTAAAATAACATCAGCTGTGGGAAGGTGCAGTAGTTGCTGTAGAAACAAATTATTCAGTGAACACCTACCAACAGTAGAAACAATGCTAATAAGCCCACAGAACCCTTACTTTGTGACAACACAGGGCTTTGTAAATATTGCTGAGGGACAGTATAGCATGGTAATTAAGAGCACAGACTCTGGTGGATTCCGACTCTTTAGGCTTAAATCTCCACCCTTAAAATTTAAGAACTCTATGGCTGTAAATGAGTTCTTTAAGTTTTCTATGTCTTAATTTCTTCATCTGCAAAATACCTAACTCAGAGTTGTTCAGGGATTGATGAGTTAATATACATAAAGCATTTAAAACAGTACCTGGAACATAGAGGTCTTAAAGTATTGGCTATTAATTTTACACTTATCAATATATAATGTATAATTTTATATTGTCATTAAAACCCCTTAATGCAATTGTAAATTCTGTATTATCCTTTCTTTTACACTGTGTCTTCAAATTTAAATAGCTTGATGAGTTCATTAGGATCATTTCAATTACAATTATCAGATCTAATCAAAATGAATTTAAAGGGGGTTTAGGGGAATTTGTTGATTTGCATAGCTAAAATTCCAGTGGTAGAATCCAGGAAGGGTCTCTATTTATGGGGGTTCAAATGATTGTATCAGAACTTGTGTTCTTTTCAGATCATTTCTTCTGGGAGGACAACTACATACCCTGACTCTACCTCACTTCTGTTAACTCTTAGCTGAAGAGAGTGATAAAAAACAATTCCTATATCAGGAACCACAAAATGGAGGCCACCTGAGTGGCCAGCCCACATCACAAATCTGAACCTCATACTCCTGCATTTACGGGAAACACCTGTGAGGGAATCAACCTACACCAATCACAATCTTGCAACTCAGCTTAGCCAGCTTACCTTACCCAGAAAATAGAACCTTATAAAGAATCCCCACCTTCCAGCCAGTCATGCCCTGTTTATAGGGTGCCTCTCTAATACTCTATAGAACTTTCTCTTGCCCCAAATCCCTTAGGAAGTGTTCCACTGCTTATGAGGCACTGTACTCCCCCAAACCATGGATTGTTTTTCCTAAATAAAGCACGTCAAACTCATTACTAAATTGCTTAGTTTTGTCATTTGACAAGAGGCTCTCTCTTCTCCACAGTTTGACAAGCCCCAGGTTTACCTGCAAAAGCCTGACTTGGATGAAGTGTCTGGCTTTGAGCTAAGTACAGGTTGTTTAGTGTGGATCACATGACCATTTCTCCAGCTGGGAATGGGGTTCAACCACTGACTGCATCCTCTTGCCCCAGAAGTAAGGGAAGACTCAGGATTTTGCAATAGTAAAAAGAGAAGAGAATAATGGTAGGAATGAAAACAACAAATGTTGACTACATTTGCCTGGGATTTCCCAGGTTTCCAGTAGTAAAACCAGGCCTCAAAATAAGATCTTTTGGATTTGGAAGACAGTGCCCTTCAGTGTTCCCAAATACTACTTCTTGAAATTAAACATTTTTGTTGACCACTGTGTACTAATCAAGGTCTTAGGTCCTACGAATGTAAAGCTATGTAAGACATACTCCTTCCCCAAGGAGCTTTATTAATGATGGAGACAAGTATAAAGATTAAATAACATGCCAAATTAAGGTGTTCAGAAAGAGGCACGAAAGCACCACTAGCAGCAATTAGAAGCACTTCCTGTATGATCATTAATCACCAACCCACACTTCTGAACTCCAGGATCTCCACCCTTCCTTTGCCAAGGAGCACCAGGGGAGAGAATATGTTAACACACAAGATTTATGTCCTAGAGGAAGGAGAAATTGCCCTTAGCTCTAATTTGACTAAAGGAAAAAATGTCAATGGACAATTTCAGGGAAATTAATATACTAAATAGACAAAAATAGAAAAAAATAATAAAAGTAAATAAAATGTATGAAAAATTAGACATGGCACGATAATGCATTTGATTAAATATTCTCTGAATATGGATATCTTGATCCTGAAACCCCTAAAATTTTTCTCCAAAAAAAGAAAAAGATTTTTAATGCTTCAAAGAGAGCCTGAGTTAATTCACAAAGGCATAAATCAAGTTTATTTTCTTTTGGCATTTAATAGTGAAATTGTTCATTTAATATAAAATTGACACATTGGGTAAAACCAGCTCCATCTGGATAAAGTAGAGAGCTGACAAACTGAGTCCCAATCAGAGCTCTGCATTTGATGTTAAAATACTGTGCTTGGCTTGCAAGACAGAATGACCAGACTATAGTAGACAACACAGGATTTTTCATTCATTTCAAGTAATTTTGTGAATTTAAGATGAAAAACACGAGATGAATGTCACACAGCATTCCCTAGTTAAATTTATGAAATAAAGAATATAATGCAATAATGATACTATTCATCTGATTTGAAGTTAAATGAAAATTCTGGTACAAAGAGATGAAAATGAGTCAGACACTTTATGAAATGTTAGTTATTTGTGAGACCATATGCTATAAATTCTAAGGCTATTGAATTCTAAGCACTGTAGAGGTTTAAACTATTCATATTCATAATGGACGTTTTTAACTACTCTTCTGGCCTGGCAAATTCTCTAGGAAGAGCAGCCCTCCTCTGCTCAATAGCATGCACCTATCAGTGGTCTCATTTTACTCAATCTGTCATGGACATCTGCTAAGAAAAATTTTTGATTAGAAAAGAAAGCATCCAAGCATTCAGAAATCAACTGATTGTGCAAAGAGGAATACAAGAAATTTAAAAATCAACTCTATGTACTTTGATCATAAACAATAACAAGTATCCTTCTATTTAGTATTGAGCCTAAAAACAGAGTAAGGTTTAACACTTGAAAAAAACTGACTAATATATCCAATTAAGTAGCTGATTACTTTTGTAGAATAATGGACTATCACTATTTCAATAGCTTAGCTGTAAATAGATGTTATGGACTGAATGTGTACCCCCAAAATTCATTTGTTGAAGCCCTAACCTCCAGTGTGGCTGTATTTAGAGTAAGAAAATAAGGATAAAGGGATTTGTAAGGGTGGTGCCTTGATCTGATAGGATTAGTGTCCTTTTAGGAAGAGACACCAGAGGGCTCACACTCAGCAAACTGTCAGAAGAAAGGACATGTGAGGACAAAGTGGATATCTGCAAGCCAGGAAGAGAGCTCTCACCAGGAGTCAAACCCTGCCAGAATTTTGATCTTAGACTTGCCAGTCTCCAAAACTGTGAAAAAATAAATTTACTTTTAAACCACTCAGCCTATGGTATTTTGTTATGGCAGCCTAAGCTGACTAATACAATAGATAAGATCATGTTCATATATGTGCCTATTATGTAGGCCTGTCTATATATTAATAAATGGATATTATAGACCTTAAACATCTTTCTGAATTGATTAATTCACAGTAATAATTATTTTTTCCATATATACCATTCTAACATCCCTTATAAAAAAGTATTCACCTGATATAAATTTTTCTCACTTTTCTACCCGAGGATTCTGCCACCTTTTACTTTATCATCCTAACTGGCAACAAAGTACTTACAATTTCAAACATGCATGGTGTTTTATATTTTCTTATGGCTGAGCATACTATTCTACTTGAAATTCACTTCTATCTTTTGTAGAAGTAACAAACTTCTAATCTTCCAGGGTTTAAGTTATGTTTACAGTCTCTGTGAATCCTAATTTTGAAAGTCAGAATAAATCCTCTCTCCTTTGAGCCACCAGTGTATCTTGTACATAATTGATTAATGCATTTAGACAATATACACAAGACATAAAAGGAGAGGGCTAGAAAAATAAGAACTTGTCACAGCTAGCATTGATGTACAATATTTCTTAGATGTAATTAAGAAAAAAAAAACACTTCTAGAGTACAGAAGTACAGGGTAATGTGTCAAGATTAAGGTGTCATCCAGAGATGGAATAGCTAAAATTAGATTTAGTTTTTGATTAATCTAATCCACATGGATTTGTAGTCACCTAGGAGTGGGCAAAGATGAGAAATGCAAGCTAGAACTCAGTGTTCAGTGACCCATAGGAATGATAGGGAAGTCACTAGATTACTAGATTATAGGGTAAGAAGAGTTATAGTTGGGTTACTAGTATGAACATTGAAAGGAGATGAACCTCTGTATAGAGATAGGTGATCAATCTAGAATTGTGAGTAAAATAGTCCAGATTAGCAGAGGTAGCAAGATGGGTGGAACTATATCACCAACACCATCACTCGCATTTCCTCAATTAACTAAACTAGAAATCTTGGAGTCATATTTGACTATTACCTACCAATCATTTGGTACAATTAGGCCATGTAGTTATTATGCTTTTTAAAAATTTGTGTGTGTGTATGTGTGTGTGTGTGTTTATTTGAACCAAACTGATGATATGTGCTGGGGAGCAGATCTTAAATGCCCCCAGTTATTATGCTTTTTAAATATATCTTAAAATACTACTCTTGAGCCCCAAGATCTTTGCTTTTGTTATTAAATTAGGATCTTTACAGTACTGGATATCTTTGGTTTGTCTTTCAGGCTCCACTCACCTTATTCACCAGGCTCTGGGAGGCTCTGCCCACTGGTTTCAGATTCAGTTTGGCCAATGAAGAACCTTAGCAAGAGACTGGAATGAAAGAAGAGAGTGAAGTTGGGGTATTTAATTCCTTGGTTCCCTTCTGCGTGATTCTTAGAGATGGCCATGTTGCGACAGAAGGTTACTGCTCATTTTGAAGTCACCCACTTTGCTACCTGCTTTGTCCAGTATCTATAACCTTTTATTCCTCTCATCTCTTTGCTTGTTATACATGGTTCATGTGCTATCCTTTATAACTCCCTTACACTGTGCCCATACCGTTGAAATTAATCCAGAGGCATACCCTATTTGGTTTACCTTAGGTTGAGTGCACCATCTGTTAGAATCCTGACAAATATGAACAGCACATCTAAGTCAGTCCTACTCTCATACCTTTCTCCATTTTTCCAAATGCACTAACCTGTGTGGTAAGAGCCTCACTTCTTGCCCTGTGTGCAGATGGACTGTGCACTCTACCTCTATGAACATCCAGGCCTGCAGGCGCCTGCAGCCCTTTCTGCCTCAGTGCTTTTGCATAAACTGTGTCCTCTGTGAAATGCCCATCTCCTTAGTTCACATAGATAAACATCACTATCATTATCCAAAAACAAATGTCATGGAGGTAGAGGTAGAGGATATCTTCTAACTTACCTAATGCAATTAGTGACTATTGACTATACTGTTAAGGCAAACTGTACCTATTTCTTTTGCACTGCAAATAACAAGGTATGTTCATGATTAATTGGCAGACCTTCATAGATCCACTAGACTGTAAGCAAGACTGTAGGGATAAGAATGTGGTCCTTTAAAATCTTGACAGCTTTTAGTATCTTGATATCTTATTCAGTGTCTGCCATAGAGTAGACACTCAATAAAATATATGAATAAATATGCCAGCCTATGAGTTATTACATCTAGAGATCTACATCTGGTTATAAAGTGAGATGATCCAGTTGTAACAGTTTTTGTTCTGTTTATTTATGGCTAGAATTAGTTTAGTTGATCCATCTGGTCAAGCAGATGTCCTCCTCCTCCTCCCCCAATTACATATTCCATCTACATCATTCCTAAAACTTCAAACTCAATAGAAAAGCTGATATGGGCAGAATATTATGAATGTTTACACTAAAAATTAAATATTATAATCTTCATTGGGGATAAACTTTATATTATTTTTCTTCAAAACAAATAAAAACCATACATTTTACTTAGGACACATTGAATAATTAGTTTTTGAATGAGCAGTAGAAAAACATTCATGCCTTTTCATTATACTTCAATAATTGAGATATATATTGTGTAGGTGGAGTTAAATGACAACAAATTTAATTTATTTAGAACATAAGTACTAAAGTACTATATATCACATGGATAATTTAGACCTAATAAATTAAATGGAAACCATCTATTCTAAATCTATAATCCAATGTTCCTTTCATTTAATAAATTAACTATAAAGGTAAATAAAATAAAATGCAAACTTCTATTAGGATTTTTAACTCAGTCCTTTGCCACTGCTTAATTTAATGAACAAACTGAATAAACTAAAGGGGTATGCTTTCATTTTTTTCTGCACAGATTAAGCTAAAATAAAGTTTTCTACCTTCTGTTCAGCTTTCAGGAAGGCATCTGTGCTTCTGGAACTAAGCAGCTAAGAGGCTAAGTCACATTTTTCAGTTGAAAACTTCGGTCTGGATTCCTCCACTGTCTCATTCATGTAAGAGTCTATGGCAGCCCTGGCACCAGTGCTCTGGTGAAGAAGGATAGTGAAAAAGAAGCTTAGATGTGCCAAAGGTTATCTAAGGCCAGACCATTAGGTTGTTTACACACTTTCTATCATACAGGTTTTTAAAATGTCAGGCCACAAGAAACAGGGAAATTCTTTCTTCTTAGGAGCAAATAACCCTTAAGATAGATCAGAGAATGAGGACTAAAATGTAAATCACAAATTCAGCACCAAAGATTTCTGTTTACAGAATCACATGGGATTCTTACCCTTATTTGTTCCTAAAAACAAACACAATATTAAGGATAAATTACTATAAACTTGCTGAGGTTGAACAGAAAAATGACCAATCGAATGATTTGAATCAACTCAAAAACTACTTTCTGGCACAGGTATATATTAATATAAGCAACAAAGATTCATCTTAGAGATTATTTAAAACAAGTTTTCCCCATGAATTAATATTAAATACATTAGTTAAGTTTGCTTTTTAAAAAATATATATGGGGGTTCCTTGTGAAAAGTCAATTATTTAGTAGAGCATAAATGGATCCTAGTGTATCTAAATAGAAATTTAGATTTGCACATTCAGTAATAAGATTACTTCAAGTGATAACTATAGACTATTTTGGCCGCTGGCCCATTTAAACTGGCATTAAGTCAAAGATAGCATTCTTATGTCACAACCAGTCTGCATAGCCATCTAGTCTTAAGGAGTCCACACATGGAAAATAAATGGAATGTATTTCCTTCCCAGGGTAGATCTTCAGCAGTACCTCCCTGAAGCATTAAATTAAACTGAAGACAAAATAATCTGTCTAATCTGTGTCCATTTTGTAAGACACTTTAATATATAGCAAGTTTTGATTAACACACCTACTCTTTTGAGAAGTCATGTGTATTGAAGTAGGTAAGCTCTGAAAGTAAAGAAAGGTATGTTTCAGTTCCAGAAATGCTTAAATTTTGTAATGTTATGGTTAATACCACTGTGTATGCTTTTTAAATTAATATATATTTTTTATTTTTAGATGATTGTGCTACATTATATTGTGTTAC
Organism: Eonycteris spelaea; assembly: GCA_003508835.1. Taxonomy (NCBI): domain Eukaryota; kingdom Metazoa; phylum Chordata; class Mammalia; order Chiroptera; family Pteropodidae; genus Eonycteris; species Eonycteris spelaea. The sequence goes on along the minus strand of PUFA01000033.1, from coordinate 8,203,319 downwards.
CTCAATTATGGAACCATCTCCTTAGATTGCTTTAAATTTAAAAAACAGTAGTATAAACGGTGCTATGGACAACTTTATTTATATACTTGTTTTGGTTTTATTTTTTCTCAGTATATAAATACTCAAGCACGTTATTTTGAAACAGAAAAAATTTTTTCTGCCCAGCTATGTTTTACATGTTGGAAGGGCTAAAAATTATCTCAGTGCCATAACAATGGTTGGTATATACCGTGCTCATTGTATACTGTAGTAGTGTTGGCATTGGGAAATTATCATTTAGAATTTGTTCTTGCTAAATTGGTGTATATAGAAATAGTGCTTTAAGATAGCAAGTCTTTTATTCCCTACATGCTTTTTAACGATCCTTACTGCAAAGTGTCATATCATCCACCATACATCTGAACTTGTAGATAATTTATTCCACAAAGATTTTCTATTGAATTCATCAAGTAATACCCAACTTCGTAATGAAAAGCATGAGGCTTCCCTCATAAGCATTCATTCTATAGGCAGGTTTTGTCTTGTAGTTTCAGAAAACTGAAGAATGCAACAGTGACTGATGCAGGAGGCATAAAAATTAACTGTTTTAGGATGTAGTAAGAACTTTTTGAGTTCTCCAAATTTGTGCATATACAATAACAAGAATAGCATAAAGACTTTAAAAAGTTTTTAGTTAAGGCATCATATCCTATTTCCAAACCAATGTATCACATATACTTTTACTCTTTGTTTCCTTTCATAAGTTAATAAATTCTGTTCAGGCCACCATCTAAGGAAATTCTTCTCCTTGATTTTTGCAATCAGCCCCACTTGCAGCTCCTTAGATTTCTTATTTTCTATCACTGGCAATGGTCTACACATACACAGACATTATGTTTTATATGATTTTTATTACATTATTAGGATTGCTAAGTAAACTAGATAAATTAGAGATGAACACATCAAAATCAAAATTGTAAATGCTATGTAAATGGCTAGGCTCAATATAATAAGTTAATTATTCAAAAGCAAACTTTAGCAAGATTATAAATCACATATGCAATAGGTTTACCAATAACTAATATTTAAAAATACAATTATCCAATTTTTGAAAACCAAAGTTTTGTAACTTAAAAATAGATAAGAATGATTCTCAGCCTATATGCCTGAAAAAGTGAAAATCTTTTACTTAAGGAAAAAATTCTCTTGTGTTAGCTACTGTTGAATAGTTGTGTTAACCTAAAACTTCTTGGTTTACAAACAGTTAAAAACATTTTTAATTTCAGATATATAGTGATAATTGCCTTTCTATTTCTAGGCCCTTAATTCCCCTGGCCTGATGCTACTATAGCTACCCCAGACATAGTCTATGCATACACCAGTTTATATATGATTGTGGATGTGCTCTACACACACAACTTCCATAGTTTTAATATTTAGTACACACTGTCTTCTGCACTTACCTTATTTTTTTAAGTCTCTTATTTTAAAATGTATTTTGGAAATTATTTCATATCTGTGTCTTATTCTTTTCATCTGCCACACAGTGATTCCCTGTTTTGTAACATAATTTTTTAATATCTGTTTATATATCATTAGATATTGGTTGTCTCCAGGCTTCCACTAATATAAAAATGCAGTAATGGGTATACTTATAATTTATCATACCATACCTGTCTGAGAATATGTTTAAGATAACTTTCTTAAAATTGAGTTGTATCAAAGAATGTGTGCATTTTTACTGATAATTATTATCAAATTTCTTTCCAAAGAGCTAGTCTTTCCTTACTACTTTAAGTATTAATCTAGGAAAACTTGGCATCATTTTATAATTAAGATATTCTATAGCCTTATAGAATAGAATCAATATACATATATATTTAGAATACATACGTATCTCTTCATTTTCAAAAGTTAGAATTTACACAGATCTTATAAATCTTTTTTCCAGAAAGCTTATTTTTTTACTACTATAAATATTTTTCAAATATATTTTCTATATATGGTTATTAATTTTGATTTGTTAATTTTGAAACCTACCACATTACTAAATTATCTTGCTGCTAAAAATCATTTTTATGAAATGGTTACATATATAATCATTATTTACAAATGATAGTTATTTGTATCTTTTTTTACAGTTTTTTTTTAATTATTGGAATTCATTAAACTTCTTGGATTTGTGGATTTATAATTTTCTTCACAATTAGACAACTTTGTCCATTATTGATTTATGATTTTCTTTAAAATTAGACAATTTTAACCATTATTATTTTTGTTTTTCCTGCATACAGCCTCTTCGCACTTTTTCAGGGTCTCCAATTGCATGATAGTAAACTATTTTGATATTTAGTCATAGGTCATGGATGTTTATTATTTTTCAGTCTTTTTTTTGTGTTGTCAGGAGCTCAACTGAGCTGGAGGAGAGAGAACTGAGCTACCAGGTGTTAGAGTTAGAGTGGCTGATTAAATCAACTAGCCTAATATAAAAGAGTTAAGGCTTTAATTTCTTGTCATAATATTGTAAGTGGGAGGCTAAAACTGGAGAAAGTGCTCACTCACTTCCCCTGTTCCATTTTCCCGGTGGAACACACCCAGTAGAGGTTCAGGCAAAGAAGCGTAGACATGATAGTCTTCTCATTTTTTAAGGAGCCCAGAACAAAAGGCTCTGGAAGTTATGTGGACACTGGAGTCACAGAGAGTGTGAGGGGAAATGGCTAGAGTGGAAAAGTACTGGGTACTGAGTCAGAGTGCAGAAGTGTCTCTATGGTTTACCTCTGCCCACTCTTCACTTCCTCCATAAGGCGGCCTTAGCAGACATACTTGCAGAAGACTCTGCTCAAGGTCCCAGGTAAAGAAATCTAGGAATGAAGGTACCAGGGGTAGGATTGCCAATATACAGAGTGTGGCAGAGCAGGGAAGCCTGAGTCCTTGACCATGACTTCTTCAGAGACTGTATTGTATTGGCTGTGCACCAGGTCTGGTTGGGGAAGGTCAGCTTGCCCCATGATGCCTGTCAGGAAAAAGCTTTTGTAATGACTTAGGGTGAGGCTTGAATAATCACACATATGTTCTTCACCAGGAGCTAGGCTCCTTGCGTGCTTCCTTTGGACAGTTTCTACTTCTTCGACTTTACTGATTTTTTATTTTATGATCGCAATGTTTAATTCAGTGTATTTTTAATTTCAAATATAGTGTTTTTACCTCTGAAAATTCCATTTGTATCTTTTAAAATATTTTTCATTTCTCTCACAGTGTTCATGTTTTCCTCTACTTTTTTGAACATACAGATCATATGTGCAATAGCTGTTTTAATATCTGCTTGTCTGCATACCAGATCTATCATCTCTGAAATTTCATGGGTGATTCCTTTTATTAATTTTTCCCTAATTATAAAATATGTTTTCTTGCTTCCTTGCTGCCTGGTAATTTTTTATTGGATTCCAGATATTGTGTTTTTTACTTTGTCAATTGCTACGTTATGTATTCCTTAAAATCATTTTGGGTTTCGTTTTGGTAACAGTTAATAAAAATTAGTAAAAGCCTTTTGAGGCTTGCTTTAAAGCTTTATTAGGATGAGTCCAGAGCAGTCATTATTCTAAGGCTAACGTGGCCCCACTACAAGGGCAATACCCTGCTGAAAATTTGACCTGATGCCCATGTATTACAAGGTCTTCCCATGGTGGAGCACAAACTATTCCTCGTCTGTATGACTCAAGAACCCTTCTGCACATCTCCAGAGGCCCTTCTCTCTCCATGCAACAATTTCCTCTGGTATCATACTCTGTAAAATGTAGCCAGATTGGCCTCCCTGAACTCTGATCTTTGCCTCCTTATCTCAGAGATACTACAAGCATCTGTTGAGATTTTTTCCTCCATGTACTGCAGCCTAAACATTGACTCCAAGTAGAAAGCTGTTCAAATTTATAAGGATCACTTCATTTCTTTTACTGTGGGAATCACATTATTCTGTACTACCTCTTACCCAAGGTCTGAAAACTACTGTTTTGTATTTTTGTCTGCCTTTCTTGTTTTTCGAAGTGTATGTTATTTTCTATTGCTGTGTCATAAATTACCATAAAATAAATAACACACATTTATCTTACAGCTTCCATGGGTCCAGAATCCAGGCATGGCGTAATTGGGTCCTCTGGTTAGAATTTCATAGCTTGAAATCAAGGCCACTTGCAATTCCTTGCCCTCTTACAACATGGCAGCTAACCACATCTAGGCCAGTTATTTTTAAAGTTGGGCCCAGTCAGGACAATCTCCTTTCGATGAATTCAGAATCAACTGATTTGGGCTTCAACTATGTACGCAAGATACCTTCATCTTTACCATATTTTTTTTGGTTACCATCTCTGCAATTTCATGGGTGATTCCTATTATTAATTTTTCTCAAAAGAAGAAAAACATAAAAGAATATGGCTCATTGAGAATAATCTTAGGGTGTGTCTTCTACAAGACAGTGGGGTCATTTTTGTTTTTATCTTGGTCAGAGTGGAAATCTTCTCACTTTTAATTGTTTAATCTCTTCTGTTTGAGTTGTAAGGATAGCCCTCAAAATATTAATAAGATGATATTAGACTTTTGTTGCCAATTTTAAGGAAACTTTTTTCAATATTTGTTATAAAACATTGTCATGATATATTAAGAAATTACCTACATATCTGTATGTTATCTAGAATGCACAATAAATATCAAGTATATGTTGAATGTTAGCAATATATTTGTATATTAATGGAGAAGATTATGATTTTTCTCTTTTGGCCTATTCACAAGTTGAAATATTAATACTGAAGCACATTTACATTTCCACAATTAACTTCATCTGGTTATGTTATGTGATTTTTCCCCCCAGTATTTTAGATTTTTTTCATTAATAGATATAAGTGAAATTATTCTGTGGTTTTATTGTTTGATTTTTGTACTGTTTTTATATTAAAATATGTCTGCTTTGTTAACATGATTCTTAGAAAGTTTATTTCTTTTTGAGCTTTGGAATGGTTTAGTCTAGGAAGCTTTTTTCCTTATGCATTTTATAAGAATTCTGGCACTCTGAAAGGAAATACAATTATTTTATCAATTCCTTTTATAAAACATAGGTCCTATTTTCTAACTCTTCTGTACTCAGTTTTATTTATTAATATTTGCTAGAAAATCATGCTTTCATTTATGTCTTTCAATATATTTTATAAGCTTAGAAAAGTAATCAGTTAATCTAATTCCTACTGTAACTTTTATCTCTTTTATTGTTCTTTATTTTTGTATATTTGTGTCCTTTTTTTTTTAAATAGGTTTGCAGATGATTTACTATTCATTAAAAAAAGACTTTTTTAAGATTACTTAATAGTTGGTTTGATTATCTAGCTTTTATCATTATTAATTTCATCTTTTGCTTATTTTAATTTTTGTTTTTGTTCATCTTAATTCTTCCTTGATTTGATAGTTTAATTCATTTATCAAGTATTTTCTTCATTAGTTAAGTGACTTTTAGTCTATATCTTTTCCTCTAAGCTCTGCTTTTACTTTACCGCTATATCTTGTAAATTTTTATACATAGTTTTATATCATTTTTCCTAAGAAATTTGTGAGCTTAGATGTTTTTTCCTCTTTGACATAAGAATTATTATGGAGATTTATTATTGTAAATTTAATGTTAAGGGATAGAAATTTTATTATTTTTTTTAGTCTCTTTTTGTAATTTCTAGTGTAATATCAAATGTGATCGGAAGGTGTTTTGTCTCCATAGCTTCTGGGTTTTGTAATATACTGATGCTCATATTGCTCATTTAGTATTAATATATGTAAATATTCTAAGAGCACTAGCAAAGAGAAATTTTTTTATGCATGCAAAGTTTATTTATCCAAATATAATTTTTAAAAACTGAGTATATGTTCAATGTAGTGCCTAGTTAGAAAATTTTAAATATTAAATTTGATATATATAAATTCAGGAATTACAAACCACTGTTGTTTGTCTTGACTTTGACATAAAGAGACAATATTACAGGGTCAAAAATAGTTCAAATTTACAATCCCTTATCCATGGCAATGAAATTCAAAAGTGTTCTAAAAACTAAATTGTTTTATCTTAATTGATCCAACTACAAACCTTGACCAGAAAAAAAAAATGAGAAAGACTGTTTAGTTTTTATTTATATTACTTATTTTGAATATTCATATGTTCAGTTCAGAAATACTAATGTAATCGATTATAGAGTGCTGCTCCAGACCCCTTCAGGGAGTTAGATAGTAGTGAATATCATCAATACCCTACCTTTCAGAAATCCAAGATATCTAGCTCACAGAATTTTGACAAGAGATTGTAGACCTGTCATTTTATTAGATTTTTTCCCCTCAAAAACAAATGCAGATGGTAGGTTGAGTTTGTTATCTTTAATATTAATAAGAACAATCTAAGGTAAGATATATTTTCCAAAATTAGATTTTCCAAAAGTCCCTAGTACTTTTCCAACCAATAAAGTCCTGTAGGCTTATTGTTGATCCTTTCCTATTTTATTTCCCTGCCTTCCCCAGAATCGCTACACTTAATACTACAAATTCATCCAAATTCACTGTCAACTCTACCCTGATTTTAAACATTCCAAACTTGTAAAATCCAATTATTTACACTGCTGCCAACAGTCATCAAATGTTCCCTAACCATTCACACATGCTAAGAGTAGTCCTAGGTGCTGAATTCTTGGAAAGAGAAACAAACAGAAAACATATAGCAGTATTACCATTGTGGATGGCAAAATGGCAGTTACAAAATGCTATGGAAGCAAACAGAAATGAGAAATCAATTTGCCCAGAGCATGAAGGAAGACAGAAACGACAACAACAACAACAACAACAATATATATATATATAAAAAAATATATATATATATATATATATATATATATGGAAAGACATTATATATAAATTTTAGAAACTGGTAGAAATTTTCGAAATAGTCAATTGTAGAAAAGATGTTAATTGAAGAGAGAGCAATTGTGAGACACAAATATATTTAGGGAGAAAAGACTAATGATAGGTGAAAAGTTCATAGTTAGCATTGTTCAGAGATTATAGTCTTGCTAGACTTCTGCCTGTCTTCCCATGTCTGTGTTCCAGAAAGAGGACTCCCATGGCTGGCTGCAGATTCCAAGACATTGTTATACTAAATGTGTTTTGTAAATTATAAACAAATGATATAAATGTTAAATATTAGCTTCAATGAGTTCCAAGATAGATTCATACTTAAATATGTTGCATAATGATCCTAGTTTTTTAAATGACAATGTCCTATAAATGATCATTGAATAAAATGAGTAGAATGTCTCAATAGTTATTTTAAATAGATGTGATAGTAGTGAAGCATTTTGGAAAGATAGAACATTGTGCGGGGAAAAAAAGATATTTTAATCTAATGTCACAAAAGAAGACTTGCAGTTTTATAAAAGTGATGAGATTATTAATTATTTGCATTTTTAAATTCATACAAAATTGTATTATAAAAGAAAAATAATATTAATCATTGGTTAGCAAACAAAGTTCAAAATCAAAAATATAAAAATAATTAACTGAATAAGCTAACATATTCTACCATCAAATTAACATAATAAAGATAATAGCAAGAGCATGGAAAAATTGGTGTATTCAAACACTGCTTATTAAAATTAAATTAAGGCAAACTATGAGAAAAATCTTTCATTCTGAAAATCCACTTATATCCTTCTACTCTAAATGCTTCTCTTGGGAATCTACGCTAAAGAAATAATCTAAACTTTTTAAACAGCTTATATATGTAAAGAGCTATACATTTTTAAAAGTTACAAAATAAGAGGAACTTAAATGACATCTAATAGAGAAATGTTAAGATTAAATCCCTGTGACCCTTTTAGTGGAACATTAGAGAGGCATAAAAAATTATATTTAGAAATATAATTGTTTGAACAGTTTTTATAATGTTAAACAAAATTATTGGGAAAAAATTTATGCATATGCTGTATTAACACATGTCTGTTATATGCATAGGAAAAAAAGATGAAAGAAAATTATTGAAACTCAAATTTTGTTTGATATTACTGAGTAATTTTTTTAAATCTAATTTTCTACAATGATTATATTATTTATTCTTTCCAGTTCCCTTTCCATGACTCTTTTCATCTATATACTCATTAGTAGCAAAATAATATTAAGTGTTTACTGTATGCTAGACAATCTGCTAGGCACTGAGAATATAAAATTAAGTATAGTATGCTTATGACTGTAGCTATCGATAAAATGCCATCTATGGAGGATGTTTTCCCTGAATTTCCCTGGATTTTAGCCTATTATCTGTTACCCTCTGCTAACCTTTCTAGATAGTACATTTGGTCACTGAGAACCCTGCTATGAAGAAGGTAGGGAAATAAGAGTTTAAAAGTTTATCTGTGAAAGTGAAGGAAAGTCAAAAGAATCTTTAATAAACAGCTTTTTCAGAAAGCTGGGGAAGGAGTAAGAAGAGAAATTTTTTAAAGAAAATAAGGTGTTTTCACAAAATTATGAAAATATATAAATTCTAAATACTTCAACTTTGTAGTAGTCTCCTGGTAACAATCCAGACTTGTAGTTTTATATACTACCCCAAAATTTTTCTCTGAGCTTCACTTTTCTTAATATGATCACAGACCTCATGGATTCTCTCATTTGCTTCTTGATTTGAAAAGATGTGGAAAATTATTGAAATTAAGATATGGCAGAAGCAAGAGCAGTACCTAAATGCCTTTAACAAACCATCAGGCAGATTATCTAAATGTGAGAATCGACTATTTTAGCATCTTAGCATGATAGAAAAAGACACGTGTTGGAATCAAGACTAGTTGAGTCTGCTCTACTGCTGCTCAGAGGAAGACTTTGGATAAGTCTCTTCATTGCTTCAGTTTCTCTACTTGTTTATAAATGAAAAGAAATAGCTTTACTTACTTATCTACCTATGTTATCAGTTATTAAAATCAGTTTGAAAATCAAATGAGAAATATAAATGAAAATATTTTCTACATTAAAATGGTGTATTAATCACCAGTAGTAATCCTGATAACATCAAGATACCATATTTCACAACCGATATGTCTTTGTCTGAAAGAAAAGGACAAAGAATATCTTAGCATTTTTTCTCCTAGTTTCTTCTAGAACTCTAAAATTTTTAGCAAACACTATAGTCAAACCAACTGTAGGAAGAACTTCAATAGTCAAGAAGATTGACATGAATAACTTGGCTATGCTACAAGCAAGTATGACTCACATAGAACTCTCTCTTTATGTATAGTGGTGGTCCTGATTTTGTAATAGATTTTATACTTTCAAGTGAACAGACTATTAAAAGAAGGTGCAATGATTGGACATTGATGGAGAAATTCAAAATTAATGGATAAATTAATATTCAAAAGTATGTCCAAATTTCAATAATGCCTTTTGAGTCTGAGAATATGAACTTTATAATTTATTTTTTCATTTAAAATTTATAATCATTTTCAATAAATGAAATTTTTAATTAAGCAATTTTGATTTCTATTGTATGCAAAAAAATTTGACCTCAGCAAGAGAGAGAACATGAAAAATTTTTCTCTTTGTGATGTCTAGTAAAAAAGCATAGCTCCCTAAACAAAGTAAGAAACCAAGTGATAGAGGAATGGCAATGACATTTTTCATTGCAAAAGTCTACATTTAGAATGTTGAGGGCTTTGAATTTGTCAGTAAATCTCTATGGGAAAAAAGCAATTTCAGTATAGCACATCTATATTTATAGCATATGAGTTGGTACAAAAGTTGTTCTATTGAGATCATTTTAAAAATCTATTGATTAATTCATGTATCTCTGGTAGAAATCATTTGCCTCGGTAAACACATATCATTCTTACCCTTTATAAGTTTGACTAAATGGGCAGAAAGTTCAATCAGGTGTATGTATATAATATAAACACATATATGTATATATAATATAAAATATGTATTCATCCAACAAAGTTTAAAGCATGAAGTTATTTCTATTTCATGACAGAAAAGGGTATCTCAGCAGAAATGGAAATATATGGAAATATCCAGACCACACATCTGTCTTGCTTTCTCCACTTTCCCTTCCCCAAGACACATACATAACTTAATTCAATTAAAGAAAAGAAGTTACTACATTTTTTGGTTTTTACCCAGTTATATATATAACTTGCATTAAATATTTTTAGTTGACCTTGTAAACTTTTTTTAGTCCTTAAGAATCATGAAAAATAGAAACCATACAAGGACTCAAAAAAAAACAAACAAACATAGAAATGGCAAAGTTTATAAAATTGCTCCTAGCTAACTTGAACAAAGAGTTTGTTTAAAACGTTCATTCGAAATGCTGTTTGTACCTCATCACATACAAGCCTTGTTTTAACATTTTATTAATGTAACACTTTTTGTAGGGTTCTGTTATATAAATATTATGTAAATATTATAAGTATCAATAACAGTGAAAGAGAATCTGACTCAGTTATTCAATAAGCAACCACTAATATTCACAAATACTTTGTTACCTTCAGTAAGAAAAGCAAGGCAAGTTAATGCAAAATGATAAATACTTTCAATTTTCACCCCTCTTAGAATGCAGACCTAGTTTGGTATATTTGATTTACAAGTTTCATATACAATTACCCATATTCTTAAAATATTGCCTTTGAACAATACAAGAAGCACTTTCATCTGTGTACATACAATAAGAGGTAGCACTGCCAAACACTTAGTTGTATTGTTTTATATTCCAGATTAATAGCCTATATACTTGAGACAGATGTTAAATCCTCATTTACACTGGTATGCAGTTAATGTCTATTTCCGGTGGAATGGGTTTTACTCTGATCAATAGATGTATCAGCCTAGTTGTTCATCTTATTAGAGAGGTCAAAGCAGTGACAGAGGTGCATCTATTTTCATGTCAAATAATGTTGAAGGTAATGAATTCTCTTCAAGGAGATAAACAACACTGCTACAATTGTCCTTTGTTCTTCCACTAAAGAGCTGATCATGATTAAGCTTGAGGCACTTGGGGAATTGGAAGTGTTGGCACATCCAACATTTTTTACTCTAAAACTTATTTTCATCTCTGCAGTATTTTCAATTCTTGAGTAGTGACCCAGTTGCATAATATACATCTAAGATGACGCTTGTTATATAATGTATTTGCATAATGGGAAAATGTAACAGAAAGATTGTTCCAAGATACAGCCAGTTAAAATTGTTTTCAGTTGCCTACAAAACAATAAAACCTCTTTGCAAGCCTAAATACTATACCTATGCTAATAATTAATAAAAATATCCACAATACAAAAGCTTATATAATAAATATTAACACACATACCTTGTTAATACTTGGTAAATGGAATCTTAATATTGTACTCTTAGGTGACTAAATGAAGGCAGCCACCAGTTTATAGGAAGCAGACAACAAAGAGATGTTCAGACAAATTTTAAAAGTTTCTATAAGGAAGTTGAGTTGTTTCGAATGAAACAATATGAAGGTGATCTCTTGCTTGTTTGATGGATAGGGCAAGTTTCTGTGCGGATTAAGTTGTTGTATTTCATCAAGCCTATTTCCTGTAACAGAATTGGAAGTGATGAATAGATTTAGTCACTCTGGTTTGTAGTCTCTTGCTAAATTGCTAGCGTTCATTTTAGCCCCTACTTTGGCATTGATTGACCATGTAGCCCTGCCACTTGAGGTAAGTCACTCGAGTCATATAGTCATGGATGTCTAGTTTGGTAGAATTTAAGGCACCTCTCACTAAACAGCCATCCTTAGAAATAGCATTTTTCAGGCCATAGGACAAAGTGAAATCTTGCCGATTAACATAATAATTGGCAACCAATGGTAGTAGGCAGGCTATCAGTATTAGGAGGACTACAAAGGAATAACTAATTGTCCAGAACTGTCCTCTTCATCTCTGACTTTGGGATTTTATGATCTAGTAAATTCCAAAACTTTAGGCAAACATATAATTATCAACTTACTTTTTCAACTTAAGATATAAATAAATATCAAACACTTAATGCCAGCATTATTCCACAAACAGCATTTCAACCTCAAGATTGAGGAGAACATAACTAAAAACCAAAATATATTATGCAGTTATTTTTCACTATAATTTTTTTTTTTTTTTTTTTTTTTTTTTTACTTTACAGAAGACATGATCATTTACTGACCACAGATGATAAACAAGCATTTGGGGAGCATCATTTTTGAGTACTAGTAAAGCCCTGGAATAAAGACACTAATGTTGGCCAGCCTCTGGAGACCAAGGAAAATAGACTAGAATGCAGTGTCCAGAGATCCAAAGCAGGCCCAATGCTTGGTTTCAAGGCTGAGGCTCCCAGGCAGCCTCCAGTCCTGAGGGAAGTACTGTAGCCTTGAAGAAAATAGAAACTAGCCAGTTTACTGGGATCAGACTCAGAGTTGAATGGCAACATATTGATACACAGTCTCAAAGGCAAAGGAAAAGAATCAGTAGTAACTATGTAGCCCAGCTAATAGTATTGGTAGAAGAACAAGAGGGAAAGAGAAGCTTAACCCTGAGTCTCCTCAGTTAAGTGAATTAGTAATAGTTTTAAAGTATGGAGAATAAAAGACACTTAATTTTCATTAATTTTCACTGAGGCTAGAGTTGAATCTTTACATAGTGGTCATATCCCCAACAATGTAGATGAGAGAGTTGTGGGGTTCTTGCCTCTCACTACTTTGATGTGCAATGGTCCAACTCTACTCTTCATTGGAAGCCTTTCTGTAGTTACTTTATTTCTCTGGAAAATCTAGTGAAATGTTTACATGTAATTTTTCTGTCTGTGGAACACAAAACAACTATACTTGTAAGTCCTGAAAAGAAGTAAGTTTTCATTCCCACTCTGGGATGAAAACTATGTAGCATTAATAACATGGCAATTTATCTGCACATGAGTCTTCTTTCATTTGCTAACAATCAGTCTCTGACTTGTAGTGGAGATAATCAATCATGCAGTTTGTAAAAAAAGGCATATCTGGACTGTAATTTTCTATAAACATCTATATTTATTAGCATTGGTTTCATTTCTATCATTGTTCATTAAATCAAATAGTTACAATTAACTTTTTCTAACATTCTCTTAACAATTGTTTAAATGTTCAAATTTTGTTGTAACATTCCTTAACTCATGTGTTGACAAAGTACAGCCCGCAGGCCATATCTGGCCTACCACCTAATTTTGTATGAACTTCAACCTAAGAATGTTTTTTACACATGAATATTTTCAATCAATTTGATGATAGAGGAACACTAACTCTGAACCAACAAAACAAAATGCTGTCCCCTCAGAACAATTTCATTCTCATCAATAAACTAATATTATAAAAAAAAAGTATATTTTGAATTTTGTCAATAAAAATTGTGGAAATTAGTTTTCTCTCTGAGAAAAACTACACAATACTCTCAGTTTTGTCTGTTTTCTACAGGACAAAGACATTTATTATCTAGCCTTACAGAAAAAGTTTTCAACCCCTTCTAGAAATCATTAAAGGAACTTTACTTTTTGTACCTTACATAAATGTTTTCAAAAGTATAAAGAAGAAATCAAAACAAGTTGTATAGAAACAGCAAAGCTTTTTTTCTCAAGTTAGGATCCATAATTCTTAGTTTTTAATTTCCACTAATAGGGACCTGTAGAAAAGTATTCAGTGATGAAATAGTCATATAGAATGTCACAGAATGCCTAATAGATCAAAATTATTAAAAGAGATATCTTGCCAAGAATTAAACTTGGAAAAATTATTGCTGCTTGTCTTCTGTTCTTATGTGCTTCTCTATTGTATATTTATTTCTTAAAGTGACATAAATACATTTGGTGACATGAGGTATCATTCTTGAGAACCTATCAGCTAAAATAATGAGTAATCAAAATACATACAAACATTGATTTTTCTTAAAAAAGCAAGATCAAAACAAGATGACAAACCCATCTTTGAGCTAAAATTTTAAAATTATAGATTAAATGACAAAACTGTGCTGTTATTCCTTTTTAAAAAATGATTGTATGCCAGTATCACATGATAAGTAAACTATGTTAAGATGAAAATGTATAGATAAAATTTTATGTCCTTGTAAACTAAAATTTTAAACAAAGATGAATAGCTATGTAGCTGGATATCACCTACTTTGTATTACTTTGCCTAGCTATTTTGATGATCTCTTGTGTTTCCTTACCTGGTCTAAGAACTGCAAGGATCATAAAATGGTTAAATATAATAAGATGGTTAAAGCCAATGATACAAGCTCACTGCCAGTACATGGCACAACCTGGATTCTAATCCAACCCTGCCTGAATCTTTAGGAATTGGAAGGAACAATTGAACACTGCTCAGTATTCTTCCAGTAAAAGTCCTCATTTTAAAGTTGAAGAACCTAAGACATAGGAAGCAATATTTTTTCTAAGACTGCATGTATTGTACTCCAACTGTGTACTGATCTATAAAAATCCCCAAATATAGAAAACTGATGTATACTTTATACCTAAGAATCTTCATTTAAATTTTATTCTATTGTATATCCTGACATAATGTTGCTATGAAGATATGACTAATTAGTGAATTAATAACAATCTCATTCCAATAAAGCATAATATTTTAATGTCATAAAAGATTTATTTCAGTATTGTTACTGGACGTGATGACAGCTGTGAGAAACAGTTCTCTTTCCTTTAAGATCTTTCCTTAACATTCAACAGTCTTCTTAAGCTCTTTAATCAACATCCACAAATTTGACTATCAACTTTATAAAATAATAACTTTAATATTTCTCCCTCTCTCATACCTGTCAATTCTTTACAGAGGTCAGACTTATATATGTGACATCTTAAAAAAAAAAAAAAACTTTTAAATGATGTAAAGGTAAAACTCAACATATCCTAAATGTAGCCTTTTCCACCACTAATATCCATATCCAAACCTACCCTGGAAGTTTACACTTTCCCTTCACATTTTATCATTATACCTCTTAATATTCACCCAGATTACCCCCAAGTTTTTATCCCATTGAAAATCATTTTATTTTACAGTTTCAATATTTAATGTTACAATAATCTCCTGGCCTCTACACACTGGAATTTATTCTCCATACTCTGTTTAGAACACACACATTCACACAATCTGACTAGGACATTTCTTGTTTAAAATTCTTTAAAATAAACGAGTATCTGAAGTATAAGATTTAAATTTCTAAGCATAATAAATTCTTCGCACTCTATCTACCTTCTTTAATCAGTTTCCCTTTCCATGTACCCTAATCTTTAGGCACATATTTGCTCTTCATACCCAAAGCTAGTTGTTACTTTATGCTACTGTCCTTCTGTCACTTGAAAGTCCTTCTTATCTCACCTTTTCCCCTTACATATTCTTTCCATTCTAGACTCTTCACTGTATAGTATTTCTGGACCTGTCCTCCCCCCATTCAAAGTTATTACCTCTTCCTCTGTGATTTACTAACACTCTATAGCATTGATGAAGTATTTTATTGCAAATTTTATCTTTGCATGTTTCTCCTAGACTGTGCATAGGCTGAGTGTGATATTTATCTTTTTCTCAACATGTAACACAAAGGTAGTTACTTAGTAGTACCTCATATATATTAGAGGCTGGTATAAATGAATAAAAGCATGAATAAAAACTATCCCATTTCTTTTTGACAGCAAATCACATCTTAAATTCTAATCATAGCATCAAGTTCTTTCACAGAACAGTCCTAACCTACTCTAGAGAATTGTTCCTACTTTGACAAATATGTTCACTAAAGTTATACCATGAACAAACCATGTAAACAATGAATTTACATGGGTATGATATGCATCTAACTAGCTTATAATTATGCTTGTAAATTTCAATAATAAAAATAATTATGTATAATAATTATAATTACATAAATATATAAATTATGTATTATTATAAATAATAAATATATTGTAATAGGATAATATATTACAAATTATGAATGATAATGTATAATTACATAGCTTTTATTATTGAAATCTTTGTTATTGAACTAAAACATATATAAGAAATAATCTTTTAAAACTATATTTTGCTTTTGTAAACACCTTTACAGTTATATTCTTTTACATAAATTAACTTGATTTTTTTTAAACTTTGTATTTGGCAAGTACTATCCCCATTTTACAGAAAATAAAGTTGAGCTTTAAATTGCTGAAATAATTTTTTCAAGGTCACAAAATTAAGAAATGAATAAAGATAGAACATATGAATTTTGTTTTCCAGTAGTCTTTTTTTTTTTTTCTACCAATTCACATTCATAGAAAAAGAAATTGGGAAAGTATACAACACCATAACTTTAATTTGCCATCTCCTATTTATAAATGTGTATAAGGAAATATGAAAATAGATTCATTGCAGTTGTGTGTTTAGCTACTGGAGAGTTCTGGTACTGAAAATTGAAGGAGATGACAAAGGTAATTATGTTGCTTACACAACAGTCGTTTCATTTGAAATCCTTCCTGAAGTTAGCACTACTGAAATTTTTCCACTCAGCAACCTCTTGTGACTGTTTACCCCTTGAGCTGTCAAAATTATATCCTAATGTGAGGATAAATTTTTATCTTAAATTTTATCTAAAAATAAAGGCAGCGACCCAAATTCACCCTATCCCTAGTAGTTCGAGATGAATATGCATCTCTTTGACATTCTAGCAGAGGAAGGGTGACGGTCTTTCCTGGCAAACTGACAGTTGCTCAACTAAGGAAAGAAGGGGGAAAAATATAGCTAAATCTCTGATTGTTGGCTTTTAAGCAGACAGTGTTCTTCCACTGAGTTTAACCTCCCAAGCAGAAGACACCTTCTTAAGTAGAAAGGC
Source organism: Eonycteris spelaea (assembly GCA_003508835.1). Lineage (NCBI taxonomy): Eukaryota > Metazoa > Chordata > Mammalia > Chiroptera > Pteropodidae > Eonycteris > Eonycteris spelaea. Next base: position 8,186,451 of record PUFA01000033.1, on the reverse strand, counting down.
TCTCTTTTATAATATCTATCTCTGTCAGAGAAAAACACACTAACAAGCAGTTTTCTTTTTACATAAAGTCCATAATATTTGAATTTACAGATGATACTCAGAACATTTGACTTCTCATTAAAATAGTTGTAAATTTTCTGGGCAATATAAACTTACATGAAGCAGTCATGCAATTTTTTTACTTCAACCTCATTCTAGAAATGACATCTACTCAATGATGGAAGAATCAGACCCATTATCTTGGAATTTATCAATTGCAATTCACTTGATATGTTTATTCATTCTTGAAACAAAATTATGTATATTGTGTCAATTATTAGGATGTGAACAAATATCTAAGGAAAAATGAATAATAGAATGAATAGGTCAGAGAACTTTCTGGAAGAACCAGTGCTAATCACTGAAAGTAAAAGACAGAAAATTGGTCCAAGCAGAAGAATTTCTATGTGATTAGAACTAAAGGCAAGAGAGTACTTGACACATCCACCAGAGATAAGTGAAAATCAGTAGGGATAAAGAAAACTGATTCCAGACTTTGTATAGAGGTAGAATTGAAAATGTGATGTTTAGTTTTCTAACTTGGGTGATTGGCTGAATAATGGTGCTGTATCCTGCATGGAAAAATACAAAAGGAAGGGGAGAAGCAGGGGAGAGTGGGAGAAAAGAAGTAGCAGACTTGGAGGGAAAGGAGCTAAGTTAGAACTACCTGTGAAATATGTAATGGAGATATCAAGAAAGCAGTAAGACAGGTATGTCCAGAGAGATATGTGGACTGGAATTGTAGTTTAACGATTTTTAGCATAGAAGTCTTAGGTAGAATTTCTCATTTTTAATCTTTTTAGTTTTTTAAAAACTTGTTACTAATATGTTTACAGTTTAAAAAGTCAAAGATTTTACAAAGGTTTATGCTAAACAGCAGTATCCTGATCCATCTCTACCTATTGCCTCAGTTCCACTCCTAGAAGCAAACTTTTAACTCTGTAGCTCTTTTTCTCCTATTTGCCGCCATATTCTAAATGACATTCTCTATAATCATTTGTTGATTTTTATTTTTCAGTTTTTAGGTATTATATATTCACTTTCTATTAGGAAGTAGGGATATTCCCTCTTTTTACACTCTTCCTTGACCATCTAAATAGAGTTATGTTATAGTTTTTGTTAGAAAAATAACCATTTTTTAACTATGTGAACATATCATTCACAGGTAAGCCATGTAATGTGCTATGACTCCTTTCTTGTTCAACTCTTTTTTTCTCCATGGCATTAATTAACACTGATTGTTTTATTTGCTAAGTTTTTTCTATATGTATCACCAAATCATCTGCAGATACTTTCCAGAAGGGAAAATATTCTCTTGATATTTTCAACCACTTCAGGGAAATCTGTGAATTTACTGTTTTTTCTTATTGATATCACTGCAGGAATCTTCTTTGTTTTGCAATATGAATTCTTTAATGTCTGGCCTGCTGCAGCCATCAAACTGGGGACTTCACTAAAGCGTCATCCCTGAAAATAATGCTTTTCTACTACCCTTATTTCAAGCCCTACTTATAGATTGAATTGTGTTCCCCAAAATTCATATTTTGAAGTCTTAACCTCCAGTACTTCAGAGTGTGACTATTTAGAGAGAGGGCCTTTAAGGATGTACTTAAATTAAAATAGTTGTAAAAGCGTGCCTTACTTCAATTTGACTGGCATTCTCATAAGAAGAGGAGATTATGACATACAGAGACATACCAGAAGCACTTACCACAGAGAGACAGCCATGTGAAGAGCCAGCAAGAGGCTGGCGATCTTCAAGCCAAGGAGAAAGACCTCAGAGGAAATAAATTCTGTCTGCACCTCAGACTTATAGCCTCTAGAACTGTGAGAAAATAAATTTCTCTTGTTTAAGCCACCCAGTTTGAAGCATTTTGTAGCTAGCCCTAACAAACTAATAGAATCACATATGTTATTCTTGCTTCCTTGTCTCCCCACTCCACTATTTTTCTTTAGACAGAATATATTCTCTAGTTAAGCTTTACATTTGGATGATAATTTTTCTGGGTATAGAATTGTAGATTGATTATTTCTTGTCATACTATTTATCCTCTCTCCTATTGTGAATGTTATATAATCTATGTCTATTTTTTAGTAGTTACCTACATACAAAACTTTCCATCTCAGGATAATCGAATAGTTGATTCCTGTTTTACCTGCCAAAGTAAAAACACATAATTCCACTCACATGTCATTGGCTACAGAAAGCTGCATGGCCACTGCCTAATTCATGGTATCATAAAGGTAAATTCTATGTGCTCAGAGGAGAATTAGAAATAACTGGTGAACAGCATTAATAAAAACTATAAAAAGTAATATAAAGAAAGCAGTGAAAAAATAGAGTAACAAGAATTTGGTGTTGAGGTGAATAAAAACTGATGAAAATTTTTTTTGACTAAATAAATTTCCAATGAAATGTTAATTTAAAAATATTCAAGCAGGAATAACAAACTTCAAGATTCTCTTCTTAACCTAATTTATTCATTTTGGATGATAGTGAATTAAAATCTGAACTTTTTTTAAGAAACACAATAGAATATTTTCAACCCATATTAAAACAACTTATCTTGAATAATGAAACAGACCTTGCAATGATGGCCTTACCTATGTACCATATACCATAAATCTAGGCCAGATTTAAACACTGAGAAAATCTATTCTAGTTCATCCACATTACATAATGATAACCAAAAATGACATCAAGAACGTTTACATTTGATTATTGAATAGAAGATATCTGAAGATACAGGAAGAACAAAGAATTGTTTAAATACTCACAAAGAAGGTGGTGATATAGAGATTGTTCTTAACATGTATATTGTGGGGATTTGTATATTAACATATTTAATTACAGACTTAGGGAGACTTATTCACACTCAAAGAGTTCCAAAGACAAAGATTATCAATGTAACTGTAACCTAATTATCAAACATCAAGTATCAGAGTCATTTTCTGATGAAATTTATGTCCCAATTGTGATGTAACTGGAAGTGGCCAAGAACTATATCTTGCTATATATCATTCTTCTGACCTCAAATCCTCCAATGCTCTTCCAGTGTCCACTTCCGTCTCTATCTTATTCTCACCTCTATAAGAAGTTTGTGCTTCTTGGAGGATGACTGATTTGATGTGTCAGGGCAGAAACAATATGGATAGTGCTGACCATCCTCTTGCAGATAATACAAAAATTTCAGGGGCAAGACTAAAAAGAATGAATAATCAACTGGTCAATTTGACAAATTTGACAATTAGACCAATAAAACAGTGCTAAAAATGATAATGTTGATTATAATGGAGATGAAGATGACAAATGGAACATACTGAATCTATAAAGTATACAGACATAACATTGAAAAGAAAAAAAGTTATTTTCAAGTATTTGGAAAGATAATGATCGAAGGTGAATATAATAGGATATGACTATTTCTTTTATTCACTTTAATATGCAGTAAAGTGGAGTGTTCATTTTTATAGCTATATTGTTTTTATATGTAAGTTTTAGAAGTTTAAATAAACATGTTTTAAGACATGGTTCCATAGTGGTTAGCTTGTCTACTTTGCACAGTAGGTCCTGGGTTCATGCCCCAGTGGAGCCATAGTCCATAGTCTACAGTCATGCCATTCTGAATAAGCCCAATGTCTGATCTCACAAGCTAAGAAGGGTCAGGACTGATTAGTACTTGGATGGGAGACCACATAGGAAAGACCAGGTGCTTTAGGCATAAATAATAAGAAATAATTTTAAAATAATAAATAAACATGTTTTATCTTTTTAATGTAAGAATGGGAAAAAATAGTAAACCACTTAATTGTGGGTAATATAGATACTACATGAAGAACAGTAAGGAACTAATCAACTACAGAGGTCACAAAAAAATAACCAGATTTTAAGAGAGTGAACTAAGTGGTCATGAATATTGTTTTATTAATGAATAGTTAATAGTTTGGTAATAATGGTCCTTACTATGTTCCAGTGCTTTATATACACTAACTTAAACCTTCTAATAGCTCTGAATGTTAGGTGTTAACATCATTCACGTTTTACAGATGGAAAATGAGACACAGAGGTCGTGTAATCTGGTCACAGTTATACAATTAACAGGATACAATTAACTCAAGGTAGCTTGGCCCCAGGGCCAGTGCACTTAATCTCTATACTAACAAACATTTCACGGGGATTCTTTGAGTATAATTACTCAGTCTCTTTCTTAAGTCCCAGAAGGCAAAACCTTTGTTGCTCTTATAACTTAAAATTATTTTAAGGAGCTTTAATTACATGCCACACATGGCCAAATATGAATTTAAAAAATGATATTGTAGGGAAGACCACTGGCTCAAAATTATAAAACATATAAAAGATGGACTTAAATGTGGATTTAAAAAATTCACATTGATGAAACAAAAAATTTAGCTATTGAAAGGAAATTCAGTATGATGGCCAGTGCCTTGATTTGAAAATCTCCTTGAAGAAGCAACCAAGAATCAATTGATCCTTTTTTATACAGCTATGTAAATTATATTATAATCCATATAATATAATTTACCCATTTAAAGTCTTTTGATTCAATGGGCTTTAGTATATTCAGAGTTATTCAGCCATCACCATAATCTAATTTTTGCCACTTCAAAAAAATATAGCCACTAGAATCAATTGATCTTTACCCAATACTTATAAACTCAGTGCATCTGGGGAATTTGGGAAATGAGGCTTACAAGCATGACTGCACTCCTCAGAAGAATCAAAATGATATCACTGAATCCCTAAGAGGTTGCCATTCTTATTTGGTAATGATGTAAGAAATACATAGGAAGCATTTGAAATCTTGCTTCCTGACATACATCAATCAGTTTGGCTCAAATAAACTCTTAAAACTTCGCTACAAAGTTTAGACATTTTTTATGTCACATTGACTTGGTGTGATAAGCAGGATTCTGAAGAAGCCCACCCAGGACCACTCTTGCGGACCCAGACCCAGACCCAGAACTAGGTACAAGCAAGGGCCTGTGTGCCCCACCAGCTCCCTGATTTGCATCAGATGAATTGGGTGAGTTTCTCTTGGAATTTTGGGCCTCGCTTTAGGTAGCAGGCCATGATTTTATTTGAGCTATCCTTAGAAAATCCTCAGGTAGACAAGGGTTGAAAAAAACCCAGAAAAAGGGGGAAAAAAAAAAGGCTTTTTAATTGGATTTTGCTTACTGAGAGTCTAAACAAAATCTTTTCTAGTTACAAGAGAGACTGAACTCCCTCTAGCTCTAAAAGAGAAAGGACACTTGCTTCCCCAACTCAATAGCCAGTGGAGTGACAATAGTTGTTTCAGACCCCAAATCCAAAAGTGGCAGAGATGGGTGCTTCCAGGTGTCCTGTGAAGTAATTCAGCTGATCCCAGAGAGCCAGCAGGAGCCCTGGGGAAAAGGGCAGTGCCTGGAACCGGTTCATCCAAGAGAAGAAGCCCATGCCTTGAAAAGTGTCTTGGTTCAGGAGGTGTCTGGTGAGCTCTCCCTGGCTCTTGCTTGGCTATTCTTAGGTGACTAAGAATCTTTATAAGGTTGCCTGAGGAATAATTTTCTCTAGGGCATAAACGGAGGAATGTCCACTGCATTTGACTCATCTGGAGTTTGTGCACATAAGGGCTATTTTGTTCCTAGACATTTGTTCAAATTCTACAGATCTCAAAATTAACATGGGAAATTGTGCCTCATGCCTCTAAGACCAGCAAACCCGTGACAGTCTACTTCCCATTATAATACAAAGGTGATCACGATGAGGATCCTTTGATATTTCTAAAATTAATTTTTGTGTGCACAATTAAAATATATATAATATATATATTTGGCAGAATGAATAGGAAACAAAAAAAACTATTACAGACTTAGAACTTAAAAACAGCCTTCTCCCCAAGCTAAAATAGAACTATATAACAAGGATTTAGATAAATGGATCAACCTTTTGTGTTGTTTAGGTAATCACCCCAATTCTTTGAGGTATTAAAAATGGCTATTCTTATTTTAAAAAGGGGGAAGGTCATTTGGAAACTTGACTTGTCAAGGACAGATATAAATTACAAAATAGCTCAGGAAAAAAAAAAATTTGGATCCAATTGTTCTTTTATGAAATAGTTAGTTTTTTCTCATGGCTAAAATGTCTTCTATGTCTATCTACATGTGTGTCTACAATATATGTATTTGTAAATGTGAGATAATTTTCTACCTCCAGAAGGTATTGTTAAAATTAGTTTAAAAGCAAGTGCTTGTAAGATTTGGGTACTCTATAATTCTCAGAGATATAGAAACTACCTCAAATGCTTTTCACTTGATCTAAGCTTATCCTTAGTAAATAAAAGCTACTTAAGTTTTTTGGTTTATGTAAAACAGACATGTCTTCAATTTTGCCTAGGTTTTACAAAAACAAGTCCATGTTAATAATTGACTTTTAATGGCTATGAAAATGTTTGTAGAGGTTTACAAAATGTTTGAACTAAAGAATTCTAACTGATTACTTATTAGTTTTCATTAGACATTAAAGTTTAGAGGTTATGTGGTAACAGAAAGAAATCCAGCTATAGGAGGTGAACACACGGTGGTAAATATGTATATGCTTTACTGTTAAACTGTACAGCTTTGAAACTTATTGGATTTCATCAATTAATGTCACCATAAAAACTGTTTATTTATTTTATTTATTTATTTTTATTTTTATTTATTTATTTATTATAAGTAGAAGCGTAAGTAAATAAAAAAATAAAATTTAATTCAATTATATGTCTATATTATGCTCAAATAAAACTAGAAGAATAAAATAACATTTTCATTTAAAAAATTCTCAATATGTATGGGAAACTAGAGTATATTGTATTGGCAAACAATGATTGTAGTTTAAATGAAGAGTTGGAGCTATGGAAACCTAAGGTGGCTTCTTGGTTTTTTTCCTGTTCCTTGGCTCTCCTTTTTTTGTTTTGTGTATTCTTTTATGTATTATAGTGCATTTAAAGCTGAACTTAGATGAAAGAACTTACTTTATGAGCTGACATTATTAAAGAACAACTGTACTGTTGCCATGGTTTGATAAACTCACTTCAAGAAAATGCCAAATTGGGAATTGCTTTCTTTCACAGCAAGTTCCCAAGGAGACAGAGACTTTAGACATTGTTTAAAGACACTCTCCAACCTCATTGGAAGGGACCTTATCAGGTGCCTAACTGTTAATGTACATTAACCCCTACCTATGGACATCAAGGACTCCTCGATGATGAGAACTGAAAATAGAGGTGGACAGCTATTCTAAGAGATCAACAAGGCTTCTATATCTATGGATTGATACAGAACTCAGAATCCATTTTGTTTGATTGGTTTTAACCTATTTGCTAATTACATTATCATTATGTTACTGTTGGGGGCCAGTTAAATCCATTGTAGCCCAGTGGTGCTGAGGGACCTCGGTTCTTTCTGTGGACTTAGTAAAGAATTACAGATCAGCAAAATTCAGGAAAAGTAGGATTTATTAAAGTATTTCAAGAGAGAAACAGGCTATGCCAGAGATAGTCATAGCCCTACAAGAATGTACTTTATATTGGCCCTAGATAAGTGGTTTTGGGGATGTGGGGGGACTAGATGATTGGGATCTAGTCATTTTGATTGACATCTGACTGTTATATAACTCTTGTCTACTGCACATGCAGTTACCCAGAATTCAGTCTGTTTATAATTAGATTCATGAACTTTCGGGTTATGTGTGACATTTTAATGATGATATAATGACAGTTTGTACTAACTGTGAAGGCATTTGTGGCCAGCCTAAACCAGTAGTTATTTTGTGTTTTTTCACTTCCTATATTTTGGATATAAAGATATTCTTAACTGCAAAAAATAGGTGTTTCTGAGAGGTCTTTAAGAGGGGTCCCTGGGTTGGGCCTGCATTCCCCTCTTGCTTATTTCTACCTAACTGCCTAACAAAATAGTTGTTCTTTGAAATTTCTCTGTATAGTTTAACTGTTTTATAATTACTGAATATATATGATAACTGTTAATGCTCTTTTTTATGTAAATATTATTCTAGATGCCAAATACAGAAAAAAAAGACAGAAAGCAAAATTCAGATTATGACCATTCACAGGTTAGATATGATTCAAACTGTTTTTTGCACAAGAAACTGTCTTCTATTTACCTGCCCTTCTTTTTTTGGGAAAAATGCAGCCCCAGTTTCAGATCCTGTGCTTATATATTGCCCCATCCTGAATGGTCAACAAGATGACATTGATAATGATAATGATAACTTTCTAAGAATGAGCCTTCCTAGTGCTATGAGACCATGCTTTCTATCAAAAGGTTGGTCATCAATGCAACCATCGAATTGATTTATGACCAAAAGGGGAAACTGTGAATAAAAATTTTTAAAAAATTTAAGAAGAGGTCTATGGAAAATAACCTCACAGGGTGATCTGATCATAAATTCCTAACGGGGCAGGTCAGAGTGGATAGTCATGCCCCAGGCAAATAACTTCTTTAGTAAAAAGTTTATCTTTGCCTTTAGCAAGCCCTGTCTATTTTTTTTTTGTGCATCTAAGTTAACGGACCTTTGAAATAAGCCCTGTCACCCTCAGGAAAGCATATAATCTTATTAACTATCCTATAAGCCAATCCTCCCCTTGCTTTTTCACACTCTCATGTAATCTTCCTTTCATTATTTCCTTAATTTAAAATATATAAAAGAAGTTGCAAAAAAACTGTTATTCTCTAAAGCTTTTGAGATTTTGTTCCCTGGTATATGTTGTCAGTTTGGCTCAAATAAACTCCTATAAAAATTTAAATATGTATATATACATATATTTATGTGTATGTGTGTGTATATATATATATGTATGTGTGTGTATACACATATGTGTATATATACATATATACACATATCAAATTGGGTAAAGAAAAATAGAAGAAATATATTGAGCTCATAGTGTTGAGATATATATATATATATATATATAATATATATATATATAACATCAAACTTAATAATGATCTTTGCAGTAATACTATATACTATTATTTAAGGGGTTTGAAGAATTAACTATAGAAACATATAATTGTTTAAGGAATATAATCAAGTTTATAATAAATGCTTAGATGCTCAAGATAATTTTTAATTTTATTTGAGTTGAATAATTTATTTAACATTTAAACTGTAAAAATAATCCTGTGTACTTTTTCCACATACATTAAAGCTTCTCTGAACCCATGTAATCTTATGATTACATGTGGTGTTAACTTACCAGTGCGGTATCATTTTATGAAGTATATCTGGACTACTTGTTTTTAGTTCACCTAATTCAGAACCTTATCTATAATATTATTTATAAGAAAGTTACTTTTAAATGTTGGTTATTCAAGAGGATTTACGATAAGTGACTGAAGGACTCTATGAGATAAAAATCACTTAATCATTTAAGCAGATTCCTCTCTCTCTCTCTCTCTCTCTCTCTCTCTCTCTCCTCTATGTATGTATGTATGTGTGCATCTATCAAATACATATGTGTATATGTCTCAAACCGGAAAGACCTATAGTGTGGTTTTAAACATTAACTTCTGCACCTTTCACTAAGGATCTGGTGAAAGCACAAAGCTATTCATGCTATTCCTACTCAGATCTCAATCTTTAATCTTTCAGTTCTGCCCCACCTACTGGCCTCTTCTAAGTCCCAGAAGGCTCATATACTGCTCTGTCTATATTAGAGTAGTTGAGCCTGGAGCCTTGATGCCATGGTGTTTACCATTGAAGAGGAATTCTCCACTCAATTGGCTAATTTTTAATCAGCTTTTTGTTCTGCTTCTGTAGACATGCTTGGCCATAGGCCAAAGACAGAGTGGACTTGAGATCAACGGAAGACTTACTCTCCTCTTTACTTGTTTCTATCTAGATGACAGATGTAATCCCCTTTGCTTGTCTGTCTAGATAACAGATATATGTCTTTCCTTGATAACAGATGTATTGTCTAAATTCCTGTCAAAGAATCTTATAAGCCAATCAACTGTAACTGCAGGGATAAGCTCTATAAAAGTAAGGTTACCCCTGAGCTCGAGACATAGATCTTTCAGAGTGCCAGCCCTTCTGGGACCTCCAGTGTAATAAACCTGAGTTTTCCAAATCTCTTGATTTCTCGCTGGTCTGATTTTTCTGCAACACTGTCAGTTGTAGAGACAATTGTTTTATAGTTTAGACTTTGTTTACAGAATTTTTGTCTGTTTTAATCTCTAGTTAAGCAAAGATCTGTGCACTCCAATAATTCAAAGAGTTCACACTCAATCAAAGTAAACCCTGGAAAAGATTGCTATACTTGTTTAATTATGAAGGAAATGTTAATATTTATTATGTAATTTTTATTTTCCCTCTTTATTTCCCATCCCCCTAAATTTCCACCCCTGAACTATGGATGTTGCCATTTCCCCTTAAGTGTGGTGGCTGACATATTGACTCTTACTAGAAATTACTGTTTGACTATTGCTATGGGCACGTAGGCCTTTGATTATAGGAACATAACATCCTAAACAAGCTTTCTGCTTCTGTTAACCCCGCTTACGCACCTGACCTGTGAGTTGACAGGTAGTGAATAGAAGAAAGATAGCCCTTTGTGTTTAAACAGAACGAAGAATGGGATTTTAGGCTTAAAAACCTGTACCTCTACATTTCGGAGCTGCTTAATTTGGGGTCTGCATACCCCTGGCAGACCCAGCTGTCTGAAATAAAGAGTGTTTCCTATAACTCACTCACTGAGTTCTGGTGGTCCATGTGTCTTTTGGGGGCTGGTGGCCGCAACATAAGAACTGGATCTCTGAAGGTGGGGCATCTCCTCCCACATGCCCCTGGTGGGCACCTGGGGCCTGGCACACCTGGGATATGGTCCATGGCTCCACCTGGGGCATGACCCCCAGAACTTCTGCATGGAAAGCAGATGTGCTAACACTACACTGTAGAGCCACCCCTTATTATGTGATTTTTAACACTGTAAACACTTCTGTCTTGTCCACCAAGAATTAGAAAGTGTTTTATGTAATACTGGGTTTTTAATGGAAAAATAGTAGGTTATGGGCATATATTAATTTTATTTTATCATTTTTATTTATTTATTTTACTATTTAGTGTGGAATATGTTTCAGGTTATTCTAAGTGCTTAACAATGTTGATTTATTTAATTTCCAAACAACCCAATAAGGCAGGCATTATCATTGTCTCCATTTTACAAGTGAGAGAGCTAGAGTACAGAGAAATTAAGAAAATGAAAGTCTGCACTGAAGCTAGATTCTCATAGAAGGTATTGGAATTTAATTGGTGAAACAACCTCCTAAGTAAAAATGGCACGGTCAGACCAGTTCTAAAGAGCTACATTTACAAGGGCATTATCCACTAAGAGAATGCCTCTATGTAACAGTGAACATTCTATGATCTCCCAAAGTCACATAGCTAGTACATGACAGAGATGGCATTTGAATCCAGCCTGTCAATCTCCAGAGTCCATGCTCTTAATGTCACATGGAGAGGGTACCCTTCTTCCCAGAACTCATTGAATTCTATGATGCTTTCAGCTCAAATTTATTGGCCCCCAAGTCTCACTACCCAGTGTCCCAGACGCCTTTACTTGTAGTCTGTTCCATGTCCAAGCCTGTGTATAATTTTTTTTCTCTTTTGTGTAGCCATATAACCAGTTTAAGCTCAATGAATATGGGATGATGGTGATAGCGATTAATAATACACTAGAGTGAAAATACTGTTGCAATTAAAATGTGCAGAAAATTTGTGATGAGTCTACTTTCAACACTAACACTCCACCAGTGACCAGTCACATAGTACTAAGGGTTTGTGCAAATCCGGGAAACAAAACTAAAAATAAAACATATCTGATCCCTTTGTACTGAATTATACTCACCGGGGTTTGATGAAATCTTTTGAATCACAATTTAAAAAATGAATGTTCGAATAAGCATTTCTTTTATAGTACTCAATACATAATGATTTATTTTAAACTGCTGCTTTTTGACTAACCTTGGTTATAAAATTTTGCACTGATGCTAGATTATCACATAGGTTATTGGATTTAATTGTGAAATAATCCCTTGAGTGTAAATAATATAGATAAAGATTAAGGCATCATACTTATGAAGGTGTTGTTTAGCAAGGGAGCTTACCCTAGTTTACCAGGGCTAATATTTTATAAGATTAAGCTGATGCATTCTAATTTCTCTCATTAAGTAAGGAACCATTTGTGGTTTCCCATCTCTAAAGCTATATCTTGAGGATTAATTATCATTCCAGAACACAAAATGGTAGATTTGAGGGGGCGGGGTAAAATGTGTCCCCTTTTCCAAGATAATAGTTTCAAGGTTTGGTTTGTGGGAGGTAAATTTGCTAATAAACCGGAAGACCCAGCACAGAGCTTTCTTTCACGGTGTTTAATCAACACCTTAGATACAAAAGCTTGTGATAGAAGGAAATATTGAAGGAAAGAAGAAAGTCTGTCTTTCTGGTCCTGGAAAGTTATAAAAGGAGGAGGGAAAAAAAAGATTACCACAGTAAAGAAGGAAGTTGTAGATTTGTTTATTCATTTAATTAGATTCAACAGGGAGTAGATCACTAGATAAGTGAAACACAAAGGGCAAGGGATTTTGCCACCTTCTTGGGTCTCCAAAACATAGTTTTAGATACTAATTTTACTTGAAGCAGTATGGAGCAGGGAAAGGTTATGAGAAATGGCGGTTTGTAATGACTTAGATAAGTTTAGCAATTCTTCCTGAGAACTTGCTGCATACTACCTCTGCCCATGAGGTTTGAACAGAAAACAAAGAGCCTATGCTGCAGATGTGAGATGACTACTTTCAAAGATCAAGACCTTGCTGAATGTAATGCCCTGGTTTGGAACTCCACGTGCCAAGAAGGAAACTGACACCAATGCAAGCATAAGAGGGAGTTTACTGACAAACTCGAGTTTGGACCCACTCGTTCACTGACACAGCAGTGGTTGAAAGGAGCCCCGACCAAGGGGCTGGGACCTAATTTAAAGGGTAAAAATGCAAGCCTTGGGGAGATGCCTTGGCGTTACCTGATTGGAGGGTTAGGTTGACCTTTAAAGGGATTGGGGTGGTAGGTTGTTGGGTCCGAGTGCAAAAGGGGGTCGTGTGCAGTTGGGGCTGCGTATAGAGGGGGGCCGACCGAGTGCAGAAAGGGCCGAGTGCAGAAGGTGCCCGGGTGCAGTAATCAGAATATGTGCAGAAGGAAATAAGGGTGGGGTTGCCTTATGGGCCCACCGATTAGCTGGCTTGGCTGGTTTGGCCAGGTGGTAAGGCATTGCTCTTGACCACTGGCCTTTGGGGAACTTTTCGTACAATCCATCTTGGGATCACTCAGAAAATGGAATCATTCCAGTCTTTCACTGAACAAGCATGAGTCCTTCAAGGAAGCCCAAACTCTTTATCAGGATCTCACCAGATCATTGCCATTATCCCAAACCAATTAGCTGCATATTTATAAATGTGCAATGGCCTTCTCTGACTACTATTAAAATTGTCATCAACTCTCACTCACCTCTTGTTTTCACTTGCAACAGCGGTACACTACTCAAGGTAACTCCATTAGCGGCAGCTGAGATGCTGAGAATCTGTGCAGCAGAAACTCCTGGCTGAGTCACAGGGGCAGGGGAGTTAAAATTGGAGTAAAAGCCTTGTTGAGACTTTGTTCGCAACCAAAAGGCCACCTAGTCCTTCAGTACAAGTGGCATGAAAATAGACTAGCCCTCACAGGTATTATAATGAGAGCCTCAAATTACTTCTGCAATTTTTTCATATGCAATCTTACATGCAATCCAAAATAATCATACATTTGTGAGGGTGGAACTTGACAGAAAACCAAGAGAGAAATATAAAAAGAAGCGAAACCCTTCCCTATAAGCACACCTCCAATCCCCTTCTCTTGCTTTATTTTTCTTTTCACCCTTTAATATACTATGTAATTATGCATTTTTTTGTTTATGGTCTGTCTTACTCACTAGAATGCAAAGACATAAATTTGTTTCTGTTTTATTCAGTATTGCCTGACACATGATAAGTGCTCAAATATTTTGTTGAATAAAAAGTAGTTAAATTAATTTACATACCAAATAACTACCCATGACATTTTAGAGATACAAACTATGACTTCAGGCTGGTTGATAAAAGAAAACCTTTATGAGGGATATTGATGAAAGGAAAGGATCTTAGGTGAAAACATGAAAAAAAAAGAGGAGGAGAAGGTATAGATGCGAAAGAACAAAATATGTAAAATTTAGGTGACAGGGAGAATAAATCTGTTTATCTCTAATGTATGTTAGTGTAGGAAAAAATTAAAACAGATGATACACATTAGAAAAAATGAAAAACAGTAGAGAAATGAAGAATTATGAATTCCAAATAAATGTTATAACATTTTACCAAGCATCAGAATTGTCATTAATATTAATAAATTTGAGAAATAACCATAACAATAATATAATGATAATATGAGTTTCTAAATATTTCTGTGAGTTTAACTGAATCCAAGTCAGCAATATTATATATTATTTTTTAAAGAGAATTAAACTATATTGATGAGGTTATGAGATAGTAATTAAATGAGTTACTTGAATCAATTGAACCTATACTAAATTTGATTTTGATTTCTTATCTAAGAAAGAATTTTGAAGACTTAAATGGTTTAGGAATGTCAAATCAGAGACAAAATTTTAAAAAGGAAACACTTTTTAAAAAGTTTATTTGTATGGAAGCACAAAAGACCCCAAATTGCCAAAGCCATCCTGAGAAAAAAAGAACGAGGATGGAGGCATCATTCTGCCCAATTGCAAATTATACTACGAAGCAGCAGTAATCAAAAAGTATGGTATTGGCAAGAAAACAGACACACGGACCAGTGGAACAGAAGCGAGAGTTCAGAAGTAAATCCATATTTACATGGGCAAATAATTTTTGACAAAAGAAGCCAAAAAACATACAGTAGAGAAAGGAAAGCCTCTTCATAAATGGTGCTGGGAAAACTGAAAAACCACCTGCAAAAGAATGAAACTAGACTGTTGTCTATCACTACACAAACCAGAATTAACTCAAAATGATTAAGGACCTGAATATAAGACCTGAAACAATAAAATGCGTAGAAGAAAACATAGAATAAACTCAAGGACCTTGGCCTTAAAGAGGATTTTATGAATTTGACCTCAAAGGCAAGGGAAGTAAAAGCAAAAATAAATGAATGGACTATATCAAACTAAATGCTTCTGCTCAGCAAAAGAAACTGTCAATGAGGTAAAGAGAGAACCATCCAAAGGGAAAATATATTTCAAGCAACACCTCCAAAAGGGCCTAATATCCAAAATATACAAAGAACTCATATGACTCAATAACAACAAAAAAACAAATGATCCAATCAAAAAATGGGCAGAGGACCTGAACAGACACTTCTCCCAAAGACATACAAATGGCCAACAAATATATGAAAAGATGCTCAACATTGCTAGCTATTAGGGAAATGCAAATCAAAACCACAATGAGATACCATCTCACACCTGCTAGAATAGCTATAATCAACAGGACAAGTAATAACAGATGTCAGAGAAGATGCGGAGAAATAGGAACCTCATACACTGCTGGTGGGACTGCAAATTGGTAACAGCCACTATGGAAAACAGTATAAAGTTTCCTCAGAAACCTAACAATTGATCTACTATAGAATCCATCAATCCCTCTACTGGGTATTTACCCTAAAGACTTGAAAATTCATATCTATAAAGATATTTGCACACCGATGTTCATAGCAGCATTATTTCAGTGGCCAGGACATGGAAGCAACCAAAGTGACCTACGATCGATGACTGGCTAAAGAAGCTTGGGTACATATATACAATGGAATATTACTCAGGCATAAGAAGAAATGAAATACTGCCATTTGCGACAACATGGATGGAACTTGAGATAATCATGCTAAGTGAAATAAGTCAGACAGAAAAATTGAAAATCCTATGATATCTCTTATATGTGGGATATAAACCTAAAAGCAACAAATGAGCAGGACGAACAAATCGAGGCTCATGGACTTGGACTATAGGCTATAGTGGTTACCAGAGAACTATAGACTAGGGATTCCTAGTGGGATGGAGAAGGAGGGGGAAAGTAGACAGGGTAAAGGGGGTCAAATATAGGGTTTAGGGAGAGGGTGAAGTGGGTAAAGGGAATCAAATATTTGGTAGCTGAAGGAACCTGGACTTTGGGTGGTGAACACACAAGAGCATATACAGATGTCAAATTACAATGTACACCTGAAAATTATATGATTGTATTAACCAATATTACTCCAATAAATTTAATTTTTAAAAAAGTTTATTTGAAGAAGGAGATTTTTTTAATGTATGGAATATTAGTTGTGAATAATACTGTTAACATACAAATTATAAATATTTAAGATTACTGATGAAAGTGTAGAATCAGTCATTAAATTTTGGGGCAAGGATTAACCATAAATGGATTTTTTGCTTTCTTATCTCAATCCTCATTCTTAGATTCTGTTATATATATAATCATTTATTTACATGCTGTTTTCTAGCAGAGACCATCTTATAATATTCTCATTAATGAAGATTAAACATTCCATAGAACAGACAATAGTTACATGTATTTTAGTTGCCTCTTTTAAAATTTTTTTCTTAAAGGTTTTAGGGGTAGAAATTAAAACATCCCTTCCCCTCCTCATTTTTAGAAATAGAGAATATTTCTAGAAGAGTCCAGACGGACCAGTGGCTAGGAAATTGAGGGCATGAGGGGGACTTTTCACTGTAAATTTTTAAAAACTGTTCTAAATTTTCACCACGTTCATATATTTTAAAACACTTAAAATATGCGAAAGAAATGACACATAGAGATCACAAAATAGATTGTTGTAAAAACGAAAAAAGATCTGGCTGCTGATCTTTTTTCTGCTCTTTACCCAAAGA
Source organism: Eonycteris spelaea (assembly GCA_003508835.1). Taxonomy (NCBI): domain Eukaryota; kingdom Metazoa; phylum Chordata; class Mammalia; order Chiroptera; family Pteropodidae; genus Eonycteris; species Eonycteris spelaea. The sequence continues at coordinate 8,169,424 of PUFA01000033.1, read as the reverse complement.
GAATTTGCCCACAGAACGAAATTACATCTTTAAGATATTTAAAACAATTTTCTCAGAAATATAGAGAGCTGAGATTTAACTAGTGTCATAAAATCTCAGGCTTAACTTGATTAGAATTTGTGAGCTTAACTATCAACATAGCTGAAATTTTGATTCTTTCTTGTCTAAAATCAACTATAATAGTCTCAAACACAAGGCTGTGTAGATCAAACAAGGAGGCTAAAGAACAGTCCTAGAAATTTCTAGTTCTATCAGCTTTCAGGTCCAGTTCAAATAAATTTACAAAGCTGTGTGAAATTTCCACCTTTTCGAAATTCAGTGTAGTCATTTCTCAGATGGAAACATTTTTCATTCATCTATTTTGAGCAACTCCTGCTGGTCCTCACTATTGAATATTGGCTGAAGAATTTAAGACTTGGCTTGTATCCAGGCCTGAAGCTGAGATTTTCTGTTTTTTATAATCTAATATATCATGGGTACTAATTGGTTCCTGAATCATGGTAAAATTAATAAAACATGAACTATACAAACTACAATAAAAGTTTCCTGGGGTATTGTTGAAGTGATAAAAGGGAGATTGTAACAAGAAAAGTATATCAGGAATTATACTTTGAAAGCTAATTAAGTTTTAACGACAAATCTCATATGGATTTGGATACCTTAAAATTGCAAGGAAAGCAGAATATATACCAAATCACTTTTACAAATCCGAAGTTTCACTGTAGAAAGTTTTCTCTAGAACTCAATGACCATAAAAAATTGGCATCGACTATAGAATTAAACCTAATAGATGTGAGGTTTAAAACGCACCATGATACTTTGATTTTTTTATTTTTTTGGTTATTGTTTTCTGAATTTCTCTGCTATCTTTTTCTGCATACAAAACTACTTCAAAAGGTTTATTCTATTTTAAAGCAAAATATTTAAAATAGTTCTTAAATTAAATGTGGGGGAGGGTATACATAATTGGTTCTGCTTAGTGGGCTTTTAGTGGCTAAATTTGAAAATCCCCTACAGTGTGACCTTTTCAGTCTATTTTTGCTCCTCACCTGGTATCTTTGCTCTCAAGGCCTAAAAATAACCATTAGGTTTAACAGGAAGAATGATCCTGAAGGAACTATTAGAAATGGAGTCCCCCAAGGCTGCCTAGATATTGCAAACATTGTGCACGTGGAATCCAGTGGAGTTGATGAATAATAACTAGGTGGTTTTATCTAAACTTAGTTTTGCAGAGAACAGAACAGTTTGGTGGGGATTTGTACACAGTGTCTGTTCTCTTGTCTAGATGCTTAGGAGGGAGTTTTCCTTCCACTTTGGTTTGAACATTGTTTTCCAAAGGAAAAAAAAAATACTATATTAACTTTTAAATAGGGATTTTCTGATCTAATCGTATAAGAGCACCAGAGAAATGAAAGGATTTAAATTAGTTCTTCATCTTAACAATTCATTAGCAGAAGTTCCTTACTAGGTTTTGCCTTTATGTTTAGTATCTAAATAGCTCGTGGTTAGCCATTCAGCTCAAAATTGGAGGTATTGTGTCACATTACATCTTCCCATATCAGAAAACTTTTTCTCTCTTTATCTAGCCTCCTCTTTTTCTTAAGCATTCCTTTAAAAAATTATTTCTGCATGTTAAAAATAAACCACCACCACACACACACACACACACACAGCTGGCTCAAATGTCCACGATGGCACAAAAGACTAGGTCTATACTCTATACATTTACATGCCCACAAATGTACTCTCCACCTGCGCCCCCCACCCCCAACACACACAAGTATACACACAGGCTGTAATTTTGAGTGTGACCATTCTATTTTTGGAAAAAAAAAATAACTTTTATATAATTAGATCATTTGATATCTGATTTATTCAGTAATAATTTTCTGAACTTATAATAAATTAGTGAAAAAATAGTCTAATAATAATATATTTTATCATGTGTTTATGTATACCTGGACATTAAGTTGAAATTTCACTCTGGCCTACAAATAGTCATCAGTCACCACAGCACCTGAAGGTTCCATATGCTCCTGACAATCCCCCAAGATAGATGTACTCTGTTATTTAAGATTTATGGCTATGCCCATGAATCATCACTAAATATAATTCAAAAACTGGCATTTGTCCTTGTGCTGGTACATTGATTTTCTCATTCTATCAAGGTCTACATCTTATTTTTAGAAGCTATAATTAGTTAGTCTTAATAAAATAGGTAATGACATGTTTATGAACCAAATGTTTTAAAATTATTCTTAACTTTATTAATTCAGAGAAAAAATATTAATTATCTCATTGAGATAAATATATGTTTGAATTTTGGGGTTGGATGTTTGGATAAGTAGAAAAGATTTGGTTTCTAGGGAAGGCCAAAATTTTTTGAACTTGGAAATCAAACAAGAGAAGAAAGTTTATGAGTTTGGATGACTGCATGGCTCTGGCACAACATAAATTCTGTCCCATATGTCTCCTCTACTTCTAAGAAGATGAAGAAGAGAAGCAAAATTTTGGTACCTGAACTAAAGCATATAAGTAAGTTGGTCTTTACACACAATACAAAATAGGTGGGTGTCTACATAAAGTAATTGAACATTCAGAAAATGAATTCTGATCTTATAAAGTACCCTTCCCTATGGTACTTTTAAAAAGTTTTTGTCAGTTTCATTAGTGGTGGAGAATATATGGCTTGGTGAGAAAAGATAACCTTTAACTCTCAGGAAGATACTTTTGCTTCTTCTGGCACATATTTTTCAGTTACGATTTCACTGCATTGTTTTACTATAGACAGATCTCTCCCCTTTTGTGCTTAACTCTGGAGGAACATAAAATTTCATTGAGTGTGATTTTACTCTGCGTACACAAAAATTTATATATAATAATAATTCCTTGCCACAAGATAGGGAATAAAATTCAATAATGATCAAGAAAGTATTTAACTACTAAAAGATAAGAAAAAGAATATAAATACTTTGAGGATATGATAGAAAAATTATATAATAAAATAGTCTTATTGCTTTCAGCATTTAAGTTTGAAACATTTTTGTTTTTCTCAGTAAAATATTTAAGTGATACTAATTCAATCCTTAGAAACAAGTTTTACCTAAAAAAGTCTTAGATTTTATTTCTTTTCAAATATGTGTGTTATATACATATATATTATGCAAATATATATGTTATATATTATTCAAATATGTACATAATAAATGTTATATAGTATATGCAATTATATAATTATATAATATTATGTGTGTATATATATGGCATTTTATATTATACATACATATGTACATTTACAAACATAGCTTTAGAATTTGGTAATTCAGCTTTTTCTTGGCAGTACATACCCACTGGAATGGATAAAAATAAACAAGTCTCTTAATACCAAGTGCCGATAAAAATGTAGAGCAACTGGAATTCTTTGATTCTGCTGGTGGGAATAGAAAAATGATGCAAACACTTTGGAACACCAGTTTTGGAATTTCACTCTAGAAATTTACTGAGGAGAAATGGCAACTTCTGTCCATATAACATCTATTAGGTGACTGTTCGTACCAGCTTTATGTATAATAGCCAAAATCTAGAACCAACTCAAATGTCCATCAAAAAGTGAATAGATTAACAAATTGCATTTTATCCCTGTAGTGTAATACTATCAGAAATAAAAAGAAAAGGAATGTGCAACAATGTGGATGAATTTTGAATGCTTTATACTGAAGAAAGAAGCCAGACTTAAAAGGTCACATACAGTATGATTCTATTTACATAATATTCTAGAAAAGTCAGAACAATAGTAATAGAAAATGAATCAGGATTTACCAGAGACTGGGTGTGGGTGAATGAAACTAACTGCAAAGATGGTCAAAGGAACTTTCTGGAGTGGCGGAAATTTCTCAATATCTTGATTGTGGTAATAGTTACTGTCTGCATTATCATGACTCATTGAAAATGCACTCTAAAAGAGTAAGTTTTATAGTTTGCAAATTTTACCTCGATAAATCTGACAAAACGTTTTACACAGATGTTGTATTCAGCTTTGTACTATTACAAATATTATAAAATATTAACATAACAGAATATTTACATTTTTAATAGAGAAAATAGACAAAAATAGAATCAAGTACATAGCAATAGTGTCAATGACAACAAATGTATAAGGAACATGAAAATAAATCTGACAAAGATGTGTGAAAACTTCATGTAGGAAATTTATAAAGCTTTTTTGAAATATTTTAGGGAAGATCTATATAGGCAGAGAGAGCCACCGTATTCATGGATCAAAAAAAAATTAATGTTATAAAGATGTCAGCTTTCCCCAGTTGAGCCATAAATTCAATTTAAATTTATTCCCTCAACAAATATTTACTTAGAACCTATCTTTACTCAAACATCTACCATTTTAGTTGCTTGAGATGTACAAATGAACAAATCCAAAGGGAACCCTGACAACTTTGAGTTTAAAGTCTAGCTGAGTAAGGAGATGGGTAGCTGAGATGGAGCTAAAATAGGCAAATAATAAATAAACCATATAATATGTTAGAAGGTGATACTTGTCTATGAACAAAAAGCCAAGGCAACTAAGTGATTAGAAGTAGTGCATGGGGATTGTGATAAGTTAAAATTTTAAATGAAGTCTTTAAAGTCAATAGTTTTATTTCTTAAAATATACATGAAAAATAATAGACCAAAATAACTCATTATTGAAAATATATATATATATAACTAAAGAGATGTTCTCTACCATATAGTAATACTATTTTTAGATTATGCTAATGTGGTAGTATTATATTGGTGACTAACATAAAAAGGAGCAGAATAGAGAACTAAAAAATATACTCAAAGATACGTGGAAATCATATAAGTAAGGAAAGGATGGATTATTTAATAAAGGGTCCTGGACCAGAAATTGGATCTACTTTGCATATACTCAAAAATCATTTCAAATTAATCAGGAGCTTAAATATAGGAGACAAATGATTTAAGATGACAATATAAGAGAATATCTTTATAAAATTATGGTAGAAAAAAATTTTAAGTAAGAATAAAATTGCAAGAGAGGAAAAAAATGGCATAGATGATAGAGGCTCTATTCATCACTCTGGTAACTAAATCAAAGTTACGACAGAAACAAGGAGCAAGCAGCAAGGAAAAATGACCTGGGATCTAGAGGAACAAGTCATATCACTAGAGAGAAAGCCAAGAAATCACCCTGCAAAGGCAGAAGGCAGGATGGGGTGAGGACTTGGGGCTGCCCAGTCTTGCGGGGCTGCCTGGTCTTGAGTGGCTGAGTGAGATGGAGGCTACAGCAGCAGCAGGCTCCTCTTAAAGGGGCCACATCCACGAGCGGATTTTCCCAGTGACAGATATGCTCACTCTGAGCACCAGTGACGATTCAGCTGCATGCAGGGGACACCAGGGACTTAGAGGGAGACATTCTCAGAGTGAGGGCCAAGGCGAGACTCTCTGTTCTGAAGTACTGGCGGTATCCATTGTTCCCTGTTGAGCCCTCCCTGGTCCCAGTGTGCAGACACAGCACCATCAGAGCCGTGATGTCATCAAACTGAATAGCAGAGATTGCTTGCCTAGAGAAGATTCCCTGAAACCCCGCCTACCCAAACTCCCGGCCCCACCTAAACCACACCGAGGTGTATCCTCAGAGAGTCAGGTGCTCCTTGCTGAGCAGCGCCTAGACTCACACTGGAGCAGCTGGCCTCGGTTTCTGGTGCGGCCTTTTGAGGCAACTATAAGCACAGCCTTTGTAGATTCTTTGCAGAATCTTAACAGGTGGCTCCAGAGAGGCAGAAGCTTGACCTAAATTTGGCCTGTAGCTGAATCCCACTCAGGACTGTGCCACTGGACACCTACTTCACAAATCCACTTTAATAAGACCGGGAGACTTAGGAGCTTTGCTTAGTACATAGAAACAGACATAGGAAGGCAGCCAAAATGGGAAGACAAAGGAGTAGAAACCATATGAGAGAACAGAACAGAGGTCCAGATATAATGGAGTCAACAGATGCAGAGTTCAAAACACTGGTTATAAAGATGCTCAGTGAATTTATGGGTGTGTAGATGAATTCATTGAGAACTTTAACAAAGAGAAAAAACATAAAAATGGAAATGGAAATTATAAAAGGGAACCAGTCTGAAATGAAGAACACATTATCTGAGATGAGAAGTATATTAAATGGAATAAACAAAGGAATAGACAGAACAAATAAAGAAAAGGATCAAATGCCCTATCTAGAGGATGGGAAAGCCAAGACACTCAATCAGAATGGCAAGGATGTCAAGACTATAAAAATAATTTAAGGAGCATATGGGACACTATTAAGGGTCCAAATATCATCTGATCAGCGAAACTGAAGAAAATCAAGATGTTGATCAGCGTTTGAAGAAATAATGATGGAAAACTTCCCTAACCTGGTGAAGGAAATGCATATAAACCCCAGGAAGCTCAGAGAATCCCAAAATTCAAGGATCCAAAGAGGCTCACACCAAGACACATCATAATTAAAATGCCAAAGGTTAAATACAAAGAAAGAATATTAAAAACAGCAAGAGAAAAACAGATAGTTACTTATAAGGGAACACCCATAACACTAGCCGCTGGTTTCTCAAAAGAAACTATGCAGGACAGAAGGGTTTGACAAAAATAATATTGATATGATGAAGACCCAGGATCTACAACCAAGAATACTTTATCTAGCAAAGCTATCATTTATAGTTGAAGGACAGGTAAGGAGCATCCCAGACAAAAATAAGATAAAAGAATTTATCAACACCAAGCTAAAATTACAGAAAATGTTGGTGGGACTTCTTTAAGAAGAAAAATCACGTATCAAAAACAGGAATAAAGAATGATAGCAACTACATTCCTATTAATAAATACCTTAAATGGAAAAGAATTAAGTGCTCCAAACAAAAGATAGAGTGGCTGAAAGGATAAGAAAACAAGACCTCTGCATATGTTGCCTATAAGAGACTCACTTCAGATTAAAAGACACACACGACTAGAAGAAGAGGAGATGGAAAAAGATATAGCTTGATGGGGCCTAGATGGTATTTAAGTCAGAGAAGAGATAAACACTATATGATTTTACTTATATGTGGAATCTAAGGAATAAAAAGAACAAACTAATCAAAAACAGACTCACAAATACAGTGGACAATTTGATGACAGAGGGGAGGGAGGTTTGGAGGGCTGGGAGAATGGGGTGAAAGGTTAAAGAAGTACAAATTAGTAGTTACAGATGGTCACGGGAATGGGGAGCACGGCATAGGGAATCAGCTTAACATTAATACATTGGTTAGGTGGAGGGTCAGGAAAGGGAAGGAGCAATTGAGGGGATCATTTTATGAACTATATAGATATCTAACCAACCTACTCTATACTTGAAACTAATTAAGATAAGTAAATTTTTTAAAAACTGGAAAAAAAGAATAAAATTGCAAAAATTTCTTAAGGAAGATTAAAAAATGGAACTGTCTTAATTTAACAGTGTATTAATGTCACTCAAGAGATTCAGTAATCAGGAAAATGTGAGAAAAATTCACAACATTATTTCACTGACAATAACTGGAAACTGATAATTACAAGTAACAGCAAGAATGTGAAACAATGGAAATGATCATACTCTGCTCACAGGAATAGAGAATGGTATTACTTCTTTGAAAAGAAAATCATGCTTAATAAAACATTGAATATGTAGTCCTAAAGTCATTACCAAGAATGTTTATAAGATCATTACTTTAAATAAATTAGAGTATAGCAAATCAATATGGGTGCACCCCAGGAGCATAATATTGAATATACAAAGAAAGTTACAGAGGAAAGTCTATAATGTGTTTACATTAATATAGGCTTTAAAATTAAGCCAAAGGAAACAACATATTATTAATGAATATTTAAATATGTAGCAAACTATTTTTATATTATGATTAACACAACTTATAGTACTTACTTTCTAAAGGTAGTGAAGGGAAATAACTAGAAAGGGGCACAGAAACTTTGAACATTGAAATATTTTATTTCTTAAGCTTCTTTGTAGTAAGTGAGCATTTATCTTTTTTTAAACTATTATGAACATTATATACATTCTTTTATATGTTTTTATAATAAAAAAATTTAAGAAATATTGAATATATGTTTAACCATATAATTTAAACCCTATGGTCATTTTACACATTTATTCCATATGGTAGATATATGAAGCCCAAATTAATATTTTGTTTGCAAAGCTTAAGAAACTCTTAATTGTTTTTAAATTAAAATTAACTTGCAGTTTTTTAATGGAGCAGATTTAACATTATCTGGAGAAATCAGGGACACTCAGAAAATAAGGGCTATTAATGCTATCGAATGTTTACATTAGCTTTCTATTTTATATAGACTTTAAACTTGTTCTCTTCTCCACATAGTATAGGCTAGAATGTATGCAGAAGTAATTGAGTTATTCATTAAAAAGTTGTAATAATAAGCATTAAAGCTTGCTGAATTGCTGAATACCTATACCTCTATGTGTCAGGAATTTTTTTTTTTTTAGATGAGGGAAAATAGCAGACAAAAATCCCTACCTTTATGGAGCACACATTGTCATGAGAGAAGAAATCCAATAAACAAAATGATATAAACAATGTTAGAAGGTGATAAGGGTCATGTAGAAAATTGAAGCAGGATGAGCAAAAATAGTGCAGAGGTAGAGCGAAGGTAAATTTTAAACAAGATAATTAGGAAAGGCATCCCTGAGAAGGTAATATTTGAGAAATGAATTGAAGCTGGTGAAGGGGATGTTCCAAGGAATCTTAGGGGAAGAGCTTCCAGGAAGTAGAAAAAAGAGTTATAGACTCTGAGGTGGGAACATGCTGGGTATGTATAAGAAATAGCAAGGTCAGTGTGGATAGATGGAAAAGGGTCATCAGGGACAAAAGAGTGGAAAATCAGAGAGGGGGGTAAATCATATAAGATTTACAGATTATGGGATTCCTGGTCAAAATGGCAGAGTAGGTAAACGCTGTGCTTACCTCCTCTTCTGACTATATCAAAATTACAACTAAACACCATCATTGAGAATTACCTGAAGTCTAGTTGAACAAAAATCCTACAACTAAGAACATATCGAAGAAGCCACAACAAGATTGGTAAAAAGGGTGGAGATGAGGAATAGGCTCATCTCACACTCACATATCACCATAAGAATCAGGAGGGCTGCAGAGGTTCTCCCAGAGGAGCGAGGAGTCCCAGCCCCACACCAGCCCCACACCAGGGTCCCCAGCTCTCCAGTGCCAGGAAAAGAAACCCACAAACTTCTGACTGTGAAAAATAACAGAGATTGTGGCTGAGTGAGATGGGGCAGAGGGGTGGCTGGAGACACAGGTGTTCCTCTTGCACATGTGAACTTACTGCTGGACTTACTCTGAGCTCCAGCACTGTAGCAGCAGCTCCAAAAGTGCTAGAGACATATCAGGAGAAGCTAAATTGTCAGGCTTCGGGGTGAGTACTGAAAGGGCAGCTTTCTTGGAGACAGAAGTACTGACAGAATCTATTGTGTTTTTTTTGTTGTTGTTATTGTTGTTAAGCCCACCCCCACTCCCAGTGTGCAGACACAGGTGGCTGCCATATCTGAGTCTCCATCAACCTTGCCAACACAAGTCTCCCCACCCTGGTTTTCTCCTGAGATCTTAACTCACCCAACTTTCATGCCCACCCAATTCACTTCTGGTGGCTCTTTCATACAAAAGACCTATCTTGGCTCATGCTGTAGACTTTCCTAAAATACCTCAAAGATTCACAAACCCCAAACAAGTGGTATCTGTCCTCAGCGTGCCCTGTACCTCTTGCTGAGCAGCCATAAGCCTGACACTAGCAGCAGACAGCCTCAGTTTGAGGTTAAGCCTCAGGGGGCAACTCAAAGCCCAATGTGGGTGTTAGCCATTGGTAATTGCTTGGTGTCTCTTGCCAGGCGTCCCCAGGCAGGGCATAAGCTGCAGCTGAACTTGAGCTGTAGTGTGGCTCCTCCCAGGAGCCTTGGGCCCAGCCCGCCCTTGGTGGCCAGAACACCATCAGGGGCTGCTTTGGAGGACAACACACCCAAAGGGCAGATTGAGCAGATACCAGAGCCCTACTAAAGCAAATCCTGCTCCATAGGGTCAGCCTGAGGGTTAATCGCTCCCATTGAAGTGCAATTAGCAACCAAGGCTCAACTACAACAGGAGAGTACACACAATCCACATCTGAGACATACCTGGAGTAGTTAGCTCAAGTGACCAGGGAGACAGCACCACCACTGACTATATAAGGCCACTCTACTACAATCAGCAGACATAGTAGCTCTACCTAATACATAGAAAAAACAGGGAAGCAGCAAAAATTGAAAGACAAAGAAATATGTCTCAAATGAAAGAACAGAACAAAGCTCCAGAAAAAAGAACTAAACAAATGGAGACAAGCAATCTAACAGATGCAAAGTTTAAAACACTACTTATAAGGATGCTCAGTGAACTTAGGGGATGAGTAGATGAACTCAGAACTTTAACAAAGAGATAGAAAACTTAAAAATGGATATAGAAAACATAAATAAGAACCAGTCAGAAATGGAGAAAACAACTGAAATGAAGACTACATTAGAGGGAATCAACAGCAGATTAGATGAAGCAGAGAATCAAATCAGCAATCTGGAAAATAAGGTTGCAGAAAACACCCAATCAACAGCAACAAGAAAAAAGAATCCAAAAAAAAAAAAATTAGGATAGTTTAAGAGGTCTCTGGGACAACATCAAGCATACTAGCGTCATATCATAGGGATACCACAACGAGAAGAGAGAGAGCAAGAAATTGAAAATGTATTTGAAGAAATAATGATGAAAAACTTTTCTAACCTGGTGAAGATAATAGACATACAAGCCAGGAAGCATAGTGTCCCAAACCAAGATGAACCCAAAGAGGACTACAAGACATCCTAACTAAAATGCCAAGGGTTAAATACAAAGAAAGAATCTTACAAGTAGCAAAAGAAAAGCAGTTAGTAACTACAAGGGAGCTTTCACAAGACTGTCAGCTGATTTTCAATGAAACTTTGAAGTCCAGAAGGGATTGGCACAAAACATTCCAAGTGATGAAAAGCAAGGACCTACAATCAACATTACTTCATCCAGTAAGGCTATCATTTAGAACTGAAGGGAGATAAAGAGCATCCCAGACAAGAAAAAGCTGAAGGAGTTTATCAATACCAAATTAGTATTACAAGAAATGTTAAAGAGATATCTTTAGGAAGAAAGAAAACAATTAAAAATATGAATAAGAAAATCATAAAAAAATTCTTAATGACAAAAGCAAACATAATAAAAGCAGTGGATCAACCAACACTAAAGAGAGTATGAAGTTTAAAAGGCAAATTAGATCATGTGTAATTAGTAAATTAAGAGATAAAACAAATACACATACATAAAGTAAAAAACAATGATAAAAACATAAATGTAAAGGAGGTAAGTAAAAATGGTAATGGTTGGAATGTGTTTCAAATTTAAGCGAGTATCAACTTAAAATAGACTGCTATAAACATAGCTTGGTATATATGAAGCATATGGTAACCACAAACAAAAAATATAAAAGAAATATACAAGGAATCAAGAGAAAGGAATCCAAACAACACTACAAAAGTCAACAACATGCAAAAAGAAAACAAAGAATAAAAAAGGAAGAGAGAAATACAAAAACAATAAGAAAACAATTAATAAAATGGCAATAACTACATATCTATCAATAATGAAGTATAGATTAAATGCTTCAAAAGAAGCGGTACATATACATATACAGTGCAGTATTACTCAGCCATAAAAACAATGTATCTTATAATTTGTGACAACACGGATGAACCTTGAAGGTATTGTATGAAGTGAAATAGGTTGGACAAAGACAAATATCATATAATTTCACTTATATGTGAAGTCGAAAAAAAAATAAATGAGCAAGCAAAAGAGAAGCAAATTCATAGATGCAGAAAACAAACTATTGTTGCCAAATGGGAGAGGGTTGAGGGGCTAGGCGAAAAGGTGAAGGTATTAAGTACAGATTGGCAGTGAGAAAATAGTTATGGGGATATGAATTATAGCTTAGGGAGTATAGTCTATAATATTGTAATAACTACACATGGTGTCAGGTGGGTGCAAGACTTATCGGGTGAATCATTTTGTAAGTTATATAAATGTCCAACCACTGTGCTGTGCAACTGAAACTCAAACAATATTGAATGTCAATGGTAATTGAAAAATGCAATTTAAAAAAAGTTTTTAAAAGTCTATGTTATGTTATAAATACCATAATTTTGAAGCAATTATGTACATAAAAACTATTTTAAGATAACTACAATGACTGTAATATGATTTGAAAATATCTGTGATTTCTATTTTTGCCAAAGCCATAAGTATAAAGTACTGTCTATGTTTCAACAGACAAAAATACTAAATTAATAAAAATGAAGACAAAATTTTTTACTATTCAAATTGCATGGACGCATTGAATTTCATCCAGTGCTACCCCTGTGCTAAGGGTTAAAAGCTCCTTCTCTAAAGCATTGATGTCATCTTCATGGTCAGCTCTGAGTAGAAGTGGGAAGAGAATGTGGAGATCTAAAAACAGTCCTAGGAGTTGGCTTAGTACTTCCATTACATTCCATTCAAGATAAATCAATCACAGGATGACACTGGAGATATGTAGATCAGTCATCCATCAAAACGATGAAAGGCCAGAGTTAGAGGACAACCAATAGACTCTGCCACAAAGCCCACAGCCTTCATTTCTCACATTTCTGTTTCTCTTTTCCTTTTGATGTGGTGACTGTTTTATTTTGTTTTTAAAGTCAATTAATTTTTTTACAGATATGTTCATTCTGGGTAGTCTCTCAATCTATTAGAAAATTTTCTAATTTCAGGATTTTCAGAAAAAGTTTCACTTCAAGATACAGTAATTGTATAAAGACATTTCCAACATCATATAATATAAACAAATGCTGGGCAGATTATTTAAAGAGGTAAAATGCAAGTATATTATAATATATATTATAATATATAATCAAATGATTGTCCAGGTTGGTCTATTTTTCTAAAAATTTAATAAATTAGTTTTTAAAATATGTGCCATATATCAAATACAACATTGACTATAGATGTATGTATTATATTATTTAGAAATGTGTTTATTATCATATATATGTATATATTTTACTTCTTTGCTTTTGATTCTAAATTACACAGATTTATTTTTCTATAATCATACAAATTAATATATGACAAAAATCTCTAAACAATATGAGCATAAGGCAACCTTCTAACATTGCCTAAGGAAGAAGTACCAATTCTGTGCAATGAAGATGGCTATTCATCAGGTAATCCTACTGTGATATCTCTGCTATCACCAGTGAGACCCAAATAATATGCCTCCTTGAGTTAGATGGAGAAAGAGAAAATTAGTTTTTATGACTTTTTATTTATTAGAACTTTTAAACTTGGGAAAACAGTAGATCTCAAGAACTATACCTCACTTATAATCACCTCAAATTTAAAATTAATTAATAATAATAATAATAATAATAATAATAATAAGGTAAAATGAATTGCTGATACAAGAAAAGGTTTCTACCATCAAATCAGGTCCATGGGAATCACTGCCTGAGGCCCACCTTGACTTTATCCAGGGTAGAAGTGTTAGAGGTGTATAAATCGATACTTATTTAAGTGGTTTATCTAGTCCATCTTTAAAACCATGGTTTTCTTATTTAATAGAGAATGATGAATTTGTTTTTTTGTAATTATAAATAGAATATATTCTTGTAGATCTATGTAGTATTGATACTAATATCACAATGTTGCAATGGTATTTTTTAACTTTCATTGGGAACCATTCTGGAAACTTGGCAAAAGTTATGAATTCTTTGTACCACTACCACCACCACCACTCCCCACCCCCCAAAAAAGAAAAAAAAAATACATGTAGATAATTAAGTAAAAATTTTGTATAGGGTTTTATTTACTGATACCCTCATACACTTCCAGAGGTACCCTTTGAGTTTAATTCAGGACCTGTTAAAACCCTGCTTCTTCTACATTTTCATGTAATAGCAAAGGTATCTACAAGGGTATGACAAGAACTTTTTTTTTACAAGTCTCATCTATAACAAATTATTTGTTCATTATGTTCATCTCTTTGCTAGTAAAATCATTTTGGTGATATTTTCTCATTCATTCTTGATGGATATGTATTAATAAAATATATACCAAGATATAAGGATCATTAAGACAGGACTGTTATTTTTATACCTCACTTCAGTGCCTAGCTCAGTGACTGGCTCATGATTAAGTACTTGATAAATTCAGGGTAAATAAACAAATAAGCTAATTGGGGGGGGGGTTTACTTGAAATTTAATGGTGTTGAAGAAGTTCACATAATCCTAAAGAAACACAAGCACTAGCTTAGTTTAGCTAAGAAAGAAATCAATTTTGGGTAGATGATCATAGGAGGCTTATAAAGGTAGGGTTAGAATAAAAATTTGAACAAAGGTATATTTCAATAAACAAGTTGGAGAGGAGAGAAATGTAAGAAAATGTGTGTGTTAAATATACTGGATTATGAATAAGTGAATCTGGGAAAGAGAGGAACAGATTGTATGGAAAAACAATGAAAAGTACATCTATAATTATGAGGAAAATGTCATTATACACCCTCTTTAATATGATGCTAATTATTTGGATACTTTCCCCAAAAGAGTGGTTAGGTATTGACATTTTTAAGTGAAGAAGGGCATGAGATCTATGTTAGAAAATGTTTAGTACAGAAAACCAAGACCACTTTAGGTATTTTGAGCAGAAAGTGATCTAGAGCAGATTAGGTAATTTAAAATTGCTGGAACAGTTGGAGAAGTGAGCTCTAGTGGGCCTCTAGAGTTGACTGTACAATGTGTCTCAAAAATTCAAGAGTCTAGAAAATAGACACTAAACCTATAGAAAAGTTGTAAAACTGTAAAACTGTATATCAATATGACTTTGATTATCAGCAGAAACAAGTAATATAGGTCAAACATAAAAAATCTCCATATTATTCCTGCCTTTCAAATATTACATTATATATAATTGGCAAAACCTAATTTACATCAAGAAACCCAGCAGAGGAGCTTCTAGGTTGATGAATACATGGAGGTGCTGGGAGAGCAGTTCACCAAGAGGGCGCATGTCCTATGCAACTCTTCCATTTGGCCTTTTCCAAAATGTATTGTTTATAATAAGCTGGTAATAGATGCTGAATCTTGAACTTTCTGAGGAGAGCATTTGGGTTTCTGAATTCCTACAAGTCTCCCTTGCAATGAAAGAGACTAGTAGCTACCATCAAGTGCAATTCTCTCACACCTTCATGCTGTTTCCCTTGGCTGGAAATGTACTACGCAGTCTCAAGAATCGAAGCATTCAGCAAATTTGGGCAAGACAGAGCTATATAAAATACCCACCAGATTTTCTGACAAATATGGTAATACGATGCTAGCCAGCAAAACCACCTTCTGCATTGTATCAATACTTGTCATCACACAGATTGGAATAGAATGGAACCTGTCCTTCTTTGGTAGAGTCATCCCAAAGGAGTAAAAAGATCAGTAACCTGTTGATAACAGCCATTCTAACAGGTGTGAGGTGGTATCTCACTGTAGTTTTGATTTGTATTTCCCTAATGGCTAGTGAAATTGAGCATCTTTCATATTCCTGTTGGCCATTTGTATGTCTCCTTGGCAGAAGTGTCTGTTCAGGTCCTCAGCCCATTTTTTAATTGGATTTTTAAAAATTGTTGAGTTGTATGAGTTCTTTATATATTTTCAATATCAGGCCCTTATCAGAGGCATTGTTTGCAAATCTATTCTCCCATGCAGATAGTTCCCTCTTTGCCTTGTTGATAAAAATAAATAATAAGTAAGTAAATAAGTAAGTAAGTAAGTAAGTAAATAAATAAATAAATATTAAAAATTGACATATTATTAAGTGAAAATATCAACATGGAAAATTGCAGACATTGTATACCATCATGTTTTTAAAAGTGTGGCAAAAGATATATTCAAAATTTCTTATTTATGCATTAAAAATATCAGGAAGATTACACAGAAACAAATGTAACAGTAGTTAACTAATGAAGGGTGATGGGAACTGGGTAGATTGGAACTGGAGAGAGTTTTTTTTATTGTAGAGTTTTGTATTCTTCATGATTTTGAAACATGTAAATGTATTACCTATTCTAAAACTTGAATAGTGTTAAATTTTTTTTTAAAAAAAGAAAGCTCAGTTACCATTACAGTTGCTATACCATAGAATGATTTCAAAATGAACTTGTCATCTAAGCACTCTGCTGCTCACTATAGCATAATTGAAGAAATACATTTGAAACCTAAAAAAAAAAAAAAAAAAAAAAAAAAAGGAACGAAGCTGCAAAGAAATCTAAGAAATACAGTTTTAGTCTCTAGCTCTTTAATCCTAATTTCACTGTGTCTTGCTCTCCACATCACACCATCTCTCACTGCACAGTCAGGAAGAGGATACCGAGTTTGATAGGGTCAGTACACAGCATTCCTCACAAAGAGTCTTTAAAATCAATCTAGTACAAAAGTACTGGGGACTAGTTGAACAAAGTTGGTGAGAGAAAAAATGTCACTAGTTACTTACCTCGTGGTTCATATATCTACATGAATGTGGTGCTTTCAAATAAGACAAAATTCAGCTGACTTAATAGGTGACTTTTTCTTTTCAGGATTGATATATGATCATTTATGCCCTTTAAAGCATATAATCAATATGTTTTAAAAATTCTTTAGAAGCTGAACTTGTACTGTGGCAACATTTCAAATCTTATTTAGAAGAGGGACCAAAAGCTCAATATACCTTTTGAATTGTTAAAAATGGTCAAAAAACCCCATAACTTTTGAAAACATCAATGATATGCTTTTAGCTTTATAAAAAGAAACCCAAATATTGGATGTAATCACTAAAATTTTATACTTTTAAAAATATTAAAGCAATATTGCTTATCAGTATCACACTTCCAAGAATAGTATTCATATTGAGTTAATCACCAATAATCCATTCATCTAGTTTATGTATAGCCATGGCCAGTCACTGCCCACACCCCAGCCTACATTTTGCTTTTTACAGTCCTTCCATTTGGAAATGAAAGTAAGGATCCTTGCCAATAACCACCACCTCCAATGTTTTCAATATTGCTACCATCACCCTGACAACACAGAAGACAGGACATAAATAGTTGCTCTGCCAAACATATCTATTGCCTTATTATACTTGTGGGAGTTAGAGTTGTCAAGAGAAGTTTATATCAAAGTTAAAAGTAAATTTTGACTTATCAATGGCAAGATTTCCCCCCCAAATGCATTCACACTTTATGTAGACAATTAAATGGAAATGTAAATAAAACATAAACTCCATGAGGACCAAGAAAATACTTGTCTTGCTCCCCAGCACTGAACACTAGCAGATGCTATATATATATATATATAATATATTATATATATATATATATATATAATTTGCTGCACAGAAGAATTTGCTCAATGTAAGCATTGGTTTCTCAAGTCAAAGCATGGAGTTTGATATTATTTATTTTACTGTGTTGGTAGCAGTAAAGATTTTTTAAAAATCAGAGTCCAGAATATTTTTTAGATGATAGAATTGTAAATGGGTACGGAGATTTAATTTAGTTTCAGCTGAACTATCTGATGTGTATAGTCAGACATAATGTTACCGAATGCTATCAATGCTCTTAAATTAGATACTTTTTATACATTTGCAGCATTTTAACCTCTCCAGTGCCATGTGTTGTAGATATCTTGCAGATAAGAAAACCTAGGCTCCAATTGGTCCGCAAAGTTGAGCAAGGCTACTCATCTAGTCAGAGGAGGGCAAGGCATCAACCCAGTTTCTTCTGGTATCTAAGCCTGAACTCCTTCTAGTCCCCAAACTCTCTCTTGTTCTCTCTCCTGCTTCTCTAGAGTTGTCTGGGTCTTTCTGGAGTTAAAGAGCTAATCTGGAAATCATGCTGTTGCACCGAGCGCCTTTCCCTTTCTCAGAATATCTGCCATCATCCTCCTTAGTGATCTTGGCACCTTTTCCATAATTGAGAAACTTCCCATTTTCAGGGAAGAAGGACTGGAAAGCAGAGCAGTATGAAATTCCCCACATGTTTATGGAGGATGTTTTGGAAGGTAGAACTAACTTTTGGGAATGGCTTAAGAGAAACAATGTGTACAATAGGTTTTTTCCACCTTAGAAAGAGTATAACCTGATATAAAAGAAGCTGTTAAATGAGAGACTAATGGGGAAAACAATAATTAGATATATCACTGATTTCCCAGATGAGGAAATACTGATACATGGTAGAGAGAACATGAACTTAGGAATCAGAGATTCCAGGTTTGAATCTTAGCTCCATTACCTACCAATTTTTCTCACTTGGAGAAATTACTTAAAGCTTCATTTCTCTTATTAGTGAAGTGGTTAATTATAATCTTTGTCTTTCAAGGCTATTGGGAATTTAATTGATAGCATACAAAAGTGTTTTCTAAGTAGTAAAGTATTACACAAATAAGTTATTGGTGATAACAACATAGTTATTATAGTTTTACCCTAGGACAAGACACAGAGTATGTAATCCAATGATCTACTCTCACAAGTAAAAACAAACAAACAAACATGGAATAAAAAAAATTTTGAAAATAGATACAAACCACTATTACCTAACATCTATGTGTTCCAGTATATTAAGTCTTAAAAACTGAAAAAAGAAAAACAATGTTTATAAATGCTACTATTCTGTTTAGTTAGAAAAGTCCCTTTTATAAGATAATGAACATTTGCATAAAAATTGTGGTGTTTTAGGAAAGTGGGGTTGAAAGAATCTTCACAAGTACCTTTTTTTTTTTTATCAGAAGGCTGGTGGAAGTCAGAAGAGTCTTTCCAAACACTGAAAAAACTTATTTGAAATGAAAAAAGTGAGGAATCACAAACAAAGGAAACAGGCTGATACTTTAGAAATCTGAGAGAGCATAGAGTGTGTATTAGCAGGCTTAAACAACAGACATTTATTTCTAACAGTTCTGGAGGATGGGAAGTCAAAGGTCAAGGTGCCAGCATGGCGGGGAGTTCCAATAAGAACTCCTGGTTTGTAGACACTTGCCTTCACATCGTGTATTCCACAGCAATGAGAGAGAGAGAGAGAGAGAGAGAGAGAGAGAGAGAGAGAGAGAGAGAGAGAGACAGAGAGAGAGAGAGAGAGAGAGAGAGAGAGAGAGAGACAGAGAGACAGAGACAGAGACAGAGACAGAGACAGAGACAGAGAGAGTGAGCAAGCTCTCTGGTGTCTCTTCTTATAAGTGCACTAATCCCATCATGAGAGCCCCACCCACATGACCTCGCCTCACCCTAATTACCTCCCAAAGCCCCGTCTCCAAATACCATCACATTGGGGGTTACGGTTGTATTTTGGCAGAACACAACCATTCAGTCCATAACAGAGTGGGAAATAGTGATTGGTGTTGAGGTAGAATGAAGATGGATAAATTCACCTATTTAAAAAAAAGGGAAGAACAGAAACTCCCTATCAAGGTGATTACTTAGGCATATATGTTTACTTCTCCTCCTCCAAATCTCTTTGAAAAGGTCAGAGAAATATGAAAAATAAAATTAAAAATTCAACTAACCCCTAGAAAATTCTAAAATGTGAAACTGTATAAAAATAAAAAATAAAAATAAATTCAAACTACCTCTCCCAGCAACTGATAATCATGGTGAAGAGATTCTGAAAATTATAAAGCAAACAGGGAAGTGGATAATGAAGCAAAACTAAGCCGAGGAACTCAAAACCTTTATATGAAAAAGATAATAAATTTAAAAAGAGGTGGGGAACCCAGTAGAACTTCAGAATAATGCCAAATTAAAGACCATAAAAACTGAAAGGATGGTCAGCTAGGGAATTAAATACAAGAAAGAAGAATATACCAGCTTCTGCATGAATCAGTGACTCTAACATTAGTCTCCAAAATGAAGATTCAATCAGGACTTTATGGATGGGCATAAATTCAGTAAAATCCTATGACAACACCAATTTGGATATAATGTGATTGGGGATTGGCTGCTGTACTCCCAACCTTCATATTGGGAGCAATAGAGAAAATGGATTCCCTAATCTCCAAATATGCTCATGGGTCAAATTCTCTTGATGGGGTGATGAAAGAGACATCAAATAACTGGGGTGTTTCAGAAATCGCTATTCCCATCTTGGAAGTCTTCTGCATCCAGCCACAGGACCCAGAATCAACAATTTGCTTTTTAAGACAGAGCCAAATTTCCACCAGATGGCGCCAAACCATAGCAGGGAAGGGAAGGCTTGGTTGTAGCTTAGGCAGCCAAACTGCTGGAAGCAGAGGGTGGAACTGCAGGTCAGGCCTGGGCACTTACTAACCTTGGTATTGAACAACGCTTTATTTTATTCGATTGTATTTTTGAGGCAGTCTTCTCGAGTTATGACAGGTTTTCTACTGTAGTTAGAATAATGCTACTTCCTCACTGTTTCTAAACAGATGTTCATTCCTGATGGAAAATGGGCACCTTGAAATTGAAAGGTCTGATGAAACTTCCTGACTTTTCAACCAAGGCTTCCAAATTCCAAGTCCTTTTTTAACCTGTGTGACACAGGTACCTTTATTGACCATACTACTGGATAGTATTTGTTTTCCACTTTATTCACTTTTTAATTTTTTAATAAACAGAAAACAATTTTGACAATTTTCTTCATTCCCAGAGTTGAATGTGTATCAGCTCAGAGTTAACATAATGGTGCCAATCTATAACTACATTCAACTTATTGTTGATTAGCCAGGCAGTTCCCACGTTCCCAGTGTTCATTATGTTCAAAGTTCTCCGAAGGATACTAGACTTCAATTAACATTACGAAAAGCTCTGAACATTCAGCTTTCCCCTGATATCTTTTAGGAATCTGCTTCTTGAGACTTCGTCTACATAAGACTAACCTTTCCAAAGGCAAACCTCCCTTTCTTCACTAAACTCTTTTCAATGGCAAGAAAGGGAGTCATCATGTCTTGGTGGCCTGCTATTGTGCAAGCAATATCTGTTGAAAATATGTAGACCATACCTTAGGATGTCAATAACCTCAGTTATTCACCACCATGCCCTACCGACATAACAGAAATCCAAAATTTATTCATAGACTCATTATATTTTTAATATCTGTTTAAAAATTCATTCTTAAGACTCCAGCTGGAATACAAAATTGCCACGTACACAATTTGTACATTTGGGTGAACATTTATAAAACATTTTTTAATGCTGAGTTGAATGTGTTCTTAGATAAATATGAATCAGAAATACTAGTTTTACAAGTGAGATATCTGTGATACGGAAAGAACTTATTAAAAATTATGCCCAATTAGTAAAAGAAGAAGGATTAGAAGTTAATATTTGTCCATATCTTCTTATATTCTGTGTCTTAAAAACTAATAATTTCACAGCTTTTAGAAGAGACCATAGGGAGAGACTGGAGTTATGTGAGGCCAGGTGAAAAAAAAAATCTATGATTGGGTTTCCATTCTGATTCTGGATTTAGATTAAACTGATTTCTATCTTTTGGAAGCTGTCATCAGAGAAATGACCCTTTTGTTGTAGAAGAGTATGGTGGTGAAGACCAAAGTCACCAAAGCCAGACAAACCTCATTTTGAATTCATGTTCCCTGATTTGTTTGTTATGTAATCCGGGGCAAAAATTATACTCTTACTTAATTTCTCCACATCTCAATTTCCTTATCTTTAAAAGGGGACAACAAGAGCATCTCTTTTATGGAGCAAGTATGAGATTGAAAAATATACTGTGCTTATGATAGAATATGATACATAAGAAATCTTCAATAGTGACAGTTATTGTTTCTTTCATCATTGTTCTCACAATTATTCCTGTAGTGCTCATTTTAGTACTACTTCCAGATGGATTTATAATAATTTATCAAATCTGCAGAAGGTAAATATAATATCTTAAAATGTAAACGTAGACCTCGAGTGTTTGGTCTTTAAATTTCACAAACTCATAAAAAATGAAACTAAGTAATGCATGAGAAAAGATTCGAGTTATAGAGATATCAAAAATAACATTTACTATAAAATAATTATATTATATCATATATCAGAGTGAATAGCGTATTTGTAATTCATGGGACTGTTTAACTCCATTTGAAAAAATTTTTTCAGTGTGTTAGACTTTCCTTATTATATGTTCATTGGAGAAACTAAGAATATATTTAAGTATTCAAATAAAAACTTAAAGTTACCTTAAATTCCACCATCTGGAGAGTAGGTGTGTATATGTGCGTGTATGTGTGTGTGTATTCTATAAACTTTAAAGATTACATTTTGATATACAATTTTTTATACTTTTTTCTGTACATCTATAAAGACTTGAAGAGAGTGAGAGTAGGCCATATGGCTAACGAAGAGAGCTGTGTTCAAGGCAGAGAAAATAGTAAGTACAAAAACTCTAAATTGGGAACAAGCCTAGTGTGTTCTAAGAACATTGAGGTGGGTAATATAACTGGAGCACACAGATGAAAAGAGAGTGAATTTAAAAAAGAGTATCTAGCTAGGAGCCTAAAGATGGTGGCAGCTTGGATCGGAGTAGCAGCAGTGGAATTACAGATAATGTGATATATTTGGATGTATATATTTTGAAATTATAGACTAAGAATAGATGGTGAGTTGGGAATGCTATAAGCTGAAAGAGAGCAGTCACGTGTGTCTCCAAGTATATGGATAATCAGAAGACCGGAGCTGCATTCTATTACATTTGGAAAGAATACGGGAGAAGTTTTGGTAGGAGGTAAAGAGATGTCAGGGCTTCCATTTTGAACATATTAAGCTTGAAGAGGTATAGAACAATTCCAAGTGGAGACATGAAGTAGGCAGTTGCATATATTAATCTGGAACTCAGTGGAGAAGTCTGGGCTGGAGATAAAAATTTTGGAGCCGACAGAACATAGATGGTTTATAAGTCATAAGTATGGATAATATTATCTAGGAAGTGTAGGGAGAAAACAAGTTTTCTTATCTGAGCTGTGGGGTCCTTTAAACTTTCAGAGTTTAGAGAGATGCTGCAGAGCCAACAAAGGAGACTGAGACAGAGTGGTCAGGAAGTTGGGAGAAAATAAGGAAAGTGTGTGAAAAAGTAGGAGAAGGAAAAAGTGACAAATTATGTCAAATGCTGTCTACCATCACATTGCACAACCAAGAACCAACCAATAGATTTAGCAATGCAGAAGGCATTTATTGCTCTGTTAGAAAATTATTTTTCACACTTTCACAGTTCTCTTCAAATTTCAAGCACCTCCTCACTGTCAGCTAATGACCTGTACTTATTCCAATGTGAAAACAAAAAACAAACAGAAGAGGATTTAGGCAATTCCACCTGTGTCTCTGCAAGAGTGTGCTCTTATTCCAATTGTATGGAGAAGCGACTCTGTGCTCTTAACCACGGCCAACTCACCTACTTGTGCAAGATCCCATCCACTCTTGATTACCCATGACATTTACTTCAGCAGTACTCCTTCCTGTGTCACTGTTTTTCTCCCTATTTTATTGTTTTCATTAGCATAAAAATGTCTAGAAGTTTATTGATCAGGCAAATATGTACTTCTTAAAAGGTACATAAAATCTTTTTTCTTTTACTGAAATGATTCAATAATAATTGTCCATTATTTATGATTTCATAAAATCTCTGATCTGAAAGTATTCTTTTGGTCAGTATTAGAATCCATCTGTGTTGAGATTTCACTTTCTTTGAAATTGAGAAGCAAGGGGTACAGTCCTAACTCTGAGTTAGATATAAGTATATAACTAACTACAAGCATAGGGCATTGGTTTGCAAATCATCAGAACTATCTGGTGATTGATGAAATTTCAACAGACCTGGAGCAGAAGAGCATCGCAATATTCTAGATTTGAGAAAAGCTGCCACAGGGCACTGGAATCTTCCAATTCCACTATAATGTGTGCTGGAGGGGCCTGATGCTCTCTATTATGTAATTCCTTCAGGCAAAGTGTCTTGGAGATATTTATTCTATTAGTGGCAAATAATTTATTTGCAGTTGCAGGCACTGGTCTGGGTAGTAGATTTAAAGCAGTGATTATTTCCAGTTTCTATATCCCGTGTAGGTTCAGATAAGAGTACCCTCATGCAAATGAGCCGTTGCAGTGAAGTGGGACTAGTTCTCTGTTAGGGTATTCTGGGAAAGTACAGAAGGAACATTTAACTCAGCTTAAAAGGATAAGGAAAATTGGTCAAAATAACATATTTAAGGGGTAAAGAAGACGGAGGAATCAACAGACAGAAATCAGGGGAAATTCAAGGACTTTGATAGCATGGAAGCAAAGGTACATTGATATAATTTGGGGCAGCAAAATGAAGAAACAGAAGCAGAAGTTAGAAGTGGAAGGATAAAATCAACAGTCCAGATTCACAGAAAAAAAAAAAGAAAAGGAAAGCAAATTTAAAGACAGAGATTTAACTCATGTACTTCAGAAGTCACGAAGAAGCTAATTTTTTTAAAAGCCACTTTATCAACGTGTGTGGAGCCCTGGGAGAGGTGTGTAGTAGTCATTTATTAGACACTTGTTAATCAGGAGTAATTGGAGATGCAGGGCAAGAGGTGCAAACCAAATACAAAGAGAGGCAGACACAGCACCCTAAAGAAAAAAGTCTGGAAAGGAAAGTAAAACTTTCATGATTTTTAATGGTCAGGCTTCCAAGAATAAAATATTTAGGTCTTAAGGTTACAGTGAAAATTCTGGCAGTTGCTTGAACTAAAACTGGCTCTACATGCTGTTGTAGCAAAATCTTTCAATGTGAAAGAAATCAAATAACCGCAATATTTAATCCACATAATGTCAAACAATCAAGCCCTTCACTGAAATGAGGAATTGATTTGGCATCCACAATTCATCCCATCTATAACCACCCAAAGAATTGATTTTGAATCAAAGGTACTTCAGGCAGATTGTGAAATTGTGAACTACATTGAGTGCTCTAAGATGCCAAAATGTGCTGAGAATCTAGTTTTTTAGAGCTCTGACAAGGGATATGGCCAGCCTTGGCAGCCATGTGAAGTAGGCTGTTTGCCCAGAGTGCCAAGGCTTCATCTTTTCCGTGCTGACTTACTTGTTAGTTGGCTTCTCTCTTCTCTCCTCCAATCAAAACTCCCCTCCCCCCCGCGCCCGCCACAGAGGATCTCATGTCAGTTGACCACATTTTAATTTGAGTTTAGATGAGTATGTTCTCCAGTTTAAGATTATTTTACATTTTGAGGTTAGCATAAATGCTTTATCCTCTCTTAAAAGGATTTTAGGAATTAACAAGCAGAGGACTTTGTACTGTAAGAGAAGATCCTTCCCAGTGTCTCTGAAGGTTTCACCCCATAGATTCCAAATCTAGCCAAACATAGGAGCCCACTGGCTAAAGAGTCTCAAAGGCGCATAGAATTATTATTTTTCAATCACAGTGATATCTGTTGTTAGTTGTCCCAATCCATTTTCCCTTTCTTAGGAACAGCACCTGATTTTTCTTTCAGGAATTGTTAATCCCTTACTCTATTTCTATGGTTGTGTAGGGTTAACTCCAACTCTGGCTCCCAAATGAACATAGGATTTAAGTTTAATTAATTTGAGCATCAGATTTCCCTGGACACAGTCATTAGTCCAGCATTAGGCGAGTCAAGAGGCTCTGATGTCAGGAAAGCAAAGACTCATTATTGTCATTCTGGGAAGGATAAACCAAGTCAGAGCCAATGAAACTCAAATCTTGGATATTGCTTGGAGCTACTGGGGGAAGGAACATTCTTCTTTCCTTGAGTTACTGAGTAGAACATAGAAAAGATAGATACTTGCTGTGAAGGGGAGAAGTATGCCTCCAGACGAAGTGTGGAAAAGAAGGTGGAGTCAAGGATGAAGAGAAGAGAATGTATTTCCAAATACATATGGTCTCATTTGAGCCACTGATCTTTTCAGTTATGCATATCAATACTTTTTAGTCGGTTTTAGTTATATCATTTACAACTAAATAAAACATTAGAGGACTCTAACAGTTTC
The DNA here is from genome assembly GCA_003508835.1 of Eonycteris spelaea. Lineage (NCBI taxonomy): Eukaryota > Metazoa > Chordata > Mammalia > Chiroptera > Pteropodidae > Eonycteris > Eonycteris spelaea. The sequence goes on along the minus strand of PUFA01000033.1, from coordinate 8,143,245 downwards.
TGTCTTTTTGATTGGACTTCTTGATTGAGCCCAAGCTAAACCTTTAATAACGTTCCAACTGTAGTGAGAAATTTCAGGATGTCAGAGTCCTACATTAACTCCCTTGCTATCCTAGAATTTCTTACCCTTTATTCCCAAAGTCTGATTTTGTTTCCTATTTATTTAACAGACCTTTACATAGTCATTACCACTATCCTAACTACTTTACGAATATTAACCATTTAATTAGTGTACCAATCACATGGGGAGTTTAAAAAATACAATTTCCAGGTCCCAGCCCTGGGACTGTTTAATTCTTCTTGACTGTGGCCTGGATATTAGTATTTTAAAAGCTTTATAGGTAATTCTAATTTGCAATTCATATTGCAAACCACCTATTTACATACAAGGTCAACAATTATCTTTCCCAGCCTCTGAGTACCTAAGGGGGAACTTATTCCAAAGCCTCAATGGCTTCTATTTATGCTCACTAAAAAGCAATTAATACTTTTAAAGATTTATTAAGACAATTCATTTAGGTTATAGATGTTTGCTACGACTAGAAATGGGACTATGGCTCATGAACTGTGAATATACCTAATGTGTGAAATGGATAGCAGCAAAGGCAAAGGTACTTAAATTTAAATAACTACAAATGACCCAATTTTCTGTTCTTATTCATGCTAAACTAAGAGTAAATGGATTTTTTTTGTACGTGACTTTCTTCTGACCCAGATAAATTTAATAGCAGTAAAATACTGTTCATTACATACCGTCTGTCTCTAAGGAATATAGACTTCTTCAAACTTGGTTTTCCCCTTTGTGTATGGACTCTAAAATAAAGGAAAAAATACTCTAACTTTTTTCCCTTTCTACTCCTTTGTTGATGATGCAGGATAGGGTGAATCCCCTCTGCCCCGCCCCGCCCATGTGGGGGCTCAAGTCCTATGCTGAGAGAGGGAGTCTCCTTGGCTCTTTTCAGGAAAGAATTCAAGAGCGAGCCAGAGTTAGAGACAAAAAAGTTTGTCAGAGAAGGAATAATGCTCCATAGACAGAGTGTGGTCTTCTCTCAGAGTTAGAGAATGAGATCCTGACTTTTTGGGGAATTGGGTTTATATCTATTTCTTAGTTTCTATGAAAAGTTACTGATTTTGGAATTAAAGAATGGAATGAATGGTTGGAGTTTATCTTTGTACAAGGCACAACTTTGTTTTCCTTCTACGGTATGGGTAAACTTTAATGGTATGGGTAAATAATTGTAGTAATCTCTACAGGAATATTTCTTTGTTCTGTAGGTCCCTTGTGGTATGGCTGTATGGCTAATTAGCCAGGTGTCTGTGTCTAGCAGCACATAGCAGGCTCTGAAGGCAAACTGGTTTAGTATTTAGTCAATTAGTGTAGATTTTCCCATGCCTCTTTCTTATATTATTACTATGTTCAATCTTTGAACTTTTTGTCTAGTTCTTAGGGATCACAGATCTGTTATGCTTTTAGAGAAATATATGAGTAGCCTGCAGGAGTAAAGTTGTGAAGACACCTTTAAAATAATGTAGAAAATATTTTACTTTTAAAAATCTCCAGTTGCATTGCTCCTGATGAATTAATGTCCTTCATTTCTTGGACTATTTGTATTACTTTTGGGCAATCAAAAAATCTGTTGTACCCCAGTAACACTGAGGGATTTAGACAAAGTAAAATCAATATTATTAAAGTACATTTCAAGAGAGAAAACAGATTTGATTAAAGTGTACTCCAAGGAGGGGACAGGTTACAGCGAAGAGGGCTGTAATAGTGGAGAATTCAGGAAGTAAACCTTATATTGTGGCCGTGATGAGTGGTTATAAGGGTGGTGCTAAGTGATTGGCACGTGAGGTCATTTGATGGACATTTGGTGTTATATAACCCTTTTCCTACTGTGCATGTGGGTTACCTAAAATTCAGGCTGCTATAATTAGATTCATGAACTTTCGGGCGTAAACATGATATTATAATGATGGTATAATGAGCTGAGGTGAAAAGGTCAGTGTAGACTGACTGAACAAGTGCTTGTGGCCAGATTAAACCAGTTGGTATTTTATGACTTTCTACTCCTTTGTTCCTCAAGATGCAGGAGTGATTTATAACTGTAAAATGGGTGTTCCAGGGAGGTCTTTGGGAGTGGCTTTATTCCCCAGTTGCTTATATGTAGCTAATTCTCTAACATTTGTAGAACATATTTAATCCTCTCTAATTCCACTTCCAAAATTTCTTCAAATATTACCATTCCAGTTCAGTGTAATTCAGAAGTCTACATGTTAAGGATAGAGAATAAATACTCAACCTTGTTTGATTTCTAATTTCTCTGTCCTTGGGGAAATGAGAAGTCATTTTTTGAAATACAAAAATGTCATTGAAGCTTTTCTAAATAATTAATTTATGATCAATAACTAATTCATATTTCAGATAAATATAATTTTAGTGTCTAAATATTTCACTTTTTGTTGTGTTTTTAAATAAGAGCTTTTTCCTAAATAAACATTTTAAATTTTTATAAAAGTTTTACTAAGCTCACCATAGCCTAATGACACCCTGCCATTATACCATTCCTCACTTTCCATAAATCATTGCCTAAAAAAAATACATTTTAACACTTAGAATATTGAGTTAATAAAATGGTGAATATAGAAAACAAATTATTTTTCATTCTCATTGTTTAAAGTTATCAAGAATTGGTAAGCTCCATTATTATTTAATTTGAGAGGGTTAGTCAGGGAAGGTAAAGTGGGCTCCACTCCTTTAAATTAGCAATAAATAAATAGGAAGTAGTACTTGAGACTTGTAACCTGTCAGGGTGAATGAACTGAGTTGTCTTCACACAGTCTAAAGCAATCCGAAGCTTCACTGGTGTTTTTGACTAGTGAAAGATAGCACGTATGTATTAAAATATGCTTTTTATTAAGAGAAAACATAGAAAAACTATATTCTCACTTACTAATTGATAATGCAGTATATCAAGTAGCATTTAGCAATCTTTTTTGACACAGCATTGGATCTCGAATGAATTACTCGATTGATTGTTGAGGCTTTTTGTTTGTGTGTGATAAGAGAATTTGAGAAAGGGTGGTGTTCAATGATTTTCTGATTTACATCACCAGGGACACATTCAACAATTAGATTTCCCTCTACAAAGTAGTTAATTCAATAATGATTCATTGCTCATACTTCCTCTAAAGAGCAAAGACACTCATTTTTTTTTCTTAACCACAGAAATTCCTAGCATTTTACAGAACGTTCTAGAAGCCCATTCATTCTTTATGAGTTTTCTCCTGAGTTGATAGAGTCAACTGGGTCTTGGATTTGCATGATATATGTGGTAATAAATACCAAGGATGTTAATAATTCTGAAAATACAACAATTAAGTGGGAATACATCTACCTAAAATTTATCTACTATTTGGGTCAGCCAGTCATAAATTAAACTGTAAAACAGTTTAATAATTTAGGAAAAAATATGCCATTTTTCCCTCATAGGAAGTTGACCTTTTTGACAGCCTCCACGTGTTTCAATAAACATGTACTGAGATTTTACTTTATACCAGGCACTGTCTAAGTGGTTGGAATACAAAAATAGATGAGTCACTGTTATTACAGTCTGTTCTTCAGTAAGCCCAGAAAGTTGTTCTCTAAAGAGAGTGACCATCAAACTTGGTTTGCTCTGAACCATCACTTTACTCTGTTGTACCCATACTTATAACTCCTCATTTACTCATAAGGAATCTGGTTTAATCTACATACATACACACACATTTCCTTTCATCCTTAATGATATCAGTAATCATAAAGAAAAATGATGTTAAAAAGAGCTTAGAACTTAATATGACTCTTTCATTATAGGTATTGATATATCCAATGACTTGATATTAAGGAATGAGTTCTACATTTTAAAAATTTTTTTAATTTTGAAATTATGTAGGCATAGAAAAATTTGCAGAAATAGTCTAAACATTCCCATTTACCTCTTAACCAGATTCCCCAAATATTAACATTTTATGTAATCATAGTAAAAATGATAGAAACCAGGAAACAAGTATTGATACAATACTGTTTTCCAAACATAGACCTTATTCAAATTTCGTCAACTGCTATCTTGATGTCCTTTTTCTAGCCCAGGATCCAATAAAGGATTACACATTGCATTTAATTGTAATTTGTCTGTAGTCTCCTTTATTCTGGAATAGTCATTGGTCTTTCTTTTGTTTCAAGTTCTTGACATTTGAGGAGTACTGGTAAATTACTTTGTAAAATACTCTTCAATTTTAGTTTATCAAATTTTTTTCTTGATTAAATTGGACTATATATTTTTTAGCAAAATACCAAAGAAGTGATATAGGTTGCTCATTACCTCATATTAGGATACACTTATAGAACTCCTTCAATTATACTACAAAGGCAATTTTCACTTTTTTTTTGGTAATGATAGTCCTATCCACATATTAGATATTTTAAACCATATAGAATAAAGTCACTTCTCAGTTGGTTTTGTAAATCAAAGATTCATACTGTCTTCCTAGTAAGAGGTTGACATTGAAGACAGTTAATCCACTTACAAATTAATTTTACCTTCATAAACTAGAGTGGCCAGTTTTGACACTGAAAAATTCTTTACATAAGTACTTTATTTAAAAATTCAACCTGAACAAGCAACTGGAGAGGGCACTTCCTACACCTTGCCCTCTAAACATACATGACACTAATGAGACAATGAAGTATAGTGGTTTTTGAGTATTAGTCAAAAAAAGCATTGAGTGCTTAGGTCTGTCTCAAGGGTAAATGAGAGGGAAGATTTTTTTTCCTAGATTTCAGTAATATATCTAATCAATAAACATTGCCCTTTCAAACACAGTACTCTTCTTGGCGATTTACTCTCGAAAGTCCTATTTTTTAGGGTCTCCAATTCTTTATGTGTATAATGTTTCATTCAGTAAATTTGTTTATATATTATAGAAAAAAAACATGGAAAGAAACACTATCTAGGATTAATTTGGTATAAGCTACTCCATATTAAATTATTCTCAATGCTTTATCACAAAATTACTTACATACTCAATTGTTGGGGTAGAGTTTGTGTAGAACTGTGGCTGTTTATTCAAAAATTGTGATAACAAAGTGCCATTTAGGTGAATTAAGTTTTCAGGTTTGAGAAAAATGAATCATTTTCATCCAAAGATTCATAGAAAAATATTAAGATGAATGAATAATTTGTGAAACGTGTTTTTATTTAAAAATAGCTTTGAAAATATATACTTTGTTTACTTAAAAAAGTATTCAAAATAAAAAATTCTACCTCATATATTTTTAGAGTTGCCTTATTGTTACTCAATCTCTATTTATTGTAAATTAAGGGAAAAAAAGGGCCCATTGTGCATGTGTGTTCCCTTGGTGAGAGGAAACAGGTTTTTCTGGGTGATTATATAGTCCATATTCATACTCTGGTTCTCATACCTCATATATGTATAGAATGATAAACTGGAAAAAAAAGGAAACTTGCTCACAAAATGCCTTAAAAATTCTTAAGGCTTCTTATAAAATACAAATATTTGTAGATTTTAAAATAAATGTTTAAAGCATTTTTAAAATTTTACCAAGATGCAAATAGACAATATGCTAATGATTTCATTCAACTAAATTGTACCATAAGGAACATTAAAATTAGGGCCATATGTTCATGGCATGGGATAATTGGATAAGAATAAAATAGTAGGAGATTCTGGTTTGTCACAACTTAATTATATGTTTTTAGGAATACACAGATTAAGAATTTCTAGTTCTGCATTTTAGAATATATATTTAATTAGCTGCAATGAATCAAATTACTCAAACTTTTGGTTATATTAAGTTCGAGCATGAACTTATAGATACAGCATAAGGAATGTACATGACATTATAAATAGACCTGATTACCAGTTGCTAGTAGTTAAGAGTTATTACATTACACATATTTTCTGTTGTAATATGTTAAATATTCTGTCTTTGGTTCCTACTTTCCATATAATTTTAAATTAGCCCACTAAAATAATAGTTAAAAACTTTATAAGTGATTTAACTTCTCTGAAATTTAGTGCCTTATTTGCTGAAATAGAGTAATACTACCTTAGAAGTTTATTTGGAGAATGAAATAAGATAATATGTATGAAAATATCTCTCACTTTGTTTCATACATAATAGAAGTTTATTTTCTTTTTAGTTTTTAGGTGCAGTATGCAGCAATATTTTAACTTCATTGTCTTTTGATAAATTCACATTCACTATAACAGTCTGGAATATCTTTGACCTTTATCATTCAAACTATTTTTTTCTGTTTATTAGAGAGCTCCAGAAACTATTATTCGCAAATCATTATTTCTGATGCCATTCTCTGAGGTGTGAGCATCTGCGAGCTGCTAACAGAGGGTGCAGCTGTTCTGAGAAGGCTGTGCTGTGTTGCCAAGCAACTACTGCAAACTAAATCCCGGGGCAAGTTGCTTGCCCAGGCGCACCTGCCTGCCGACCCAGCTATTTATTTAATTAAAAATCTGTTCCTGCACAACAGCTTGGCCAGAAAGGCAACAGCAGCAATCGATTACAACTATATTAAATAACCTACCCATATTGTTTCATTGACCATTGCAAACCAAAGATGTCTCCGACCATCCTCATTTACTCTTAATGACTTTGCAAAAAAGTATGTAAGAGCAAATAATAGATAGATTTCTACTTGCACGTCAAAGAAACTGAAACCAATTTGTCAGGCACATCGCTTTATGTAATAAAATGTTCCAAAAAATAAAATGTTTCATCAACAAGAGAGCTTATAATGAGACGATACTTCATTTTTTACGTGCAACAGGAGGAAAAGGGAGTTTAAACTATGCATTTACTATTGGGAATTTGGAAAGTAGATGTTTTCACAAACCAAGCTACTTTTTTTTCCTTTTCAATTAAAAGTAAATCACTATTTTTAGGCACATTAGAATTCACTGTTATATTACACTGGTTTTATCCCCCCTTCTCATTTTCAAAACTGACAGAGGCTCTTTTTTGTCACCAGATGATATTAGAAATAAAACTGTCAAGAATTAATACCAGCCATTGAAATTTCTTTCAAAAACCAGGGAAAGTCTTGGCAATACTTACATACATGTCAACTATATTTTGCCTTTGAAGCTCATTCCAGCTTCCTCTTCCCACTAGTAACAATTAGATCCAATAAGGATTTTAAGGGGAAAAAGTGAAGGTCTCAGTTGTGATTGCATGACAGATTTATTTTTAATATATTAGATGAATACCTTAAAGTGGGACTCCAATAAATAAAACATTCCCAATTTTTAATGGCAGCTATTAAAGTCAAGAAAGGTCTTTATTAAGAATTCAATGTTTGTATATATTAAGAGCAGCATAAATTATTATTAAAAAGCCTAGAATTTTCTTTTGAGTGATATATAAATTGCCATTTCAAAGGAATCTTGTTCTCAGAAAAGGTACTAAATAAAATACAAACAATAATAATATTAATTGGCACTCGCATTTTAAAGGATATAATGTTCTGGAGCATGGCATACATAAACACTAATACTAAAGGCAGTCTCAAGTAAGACCTGACTAGATAGGGGCACCCTTTTAACATAACTTACAAAATCTATGTTAACAGATTAATCTTTTCAATGCGAATAGTATAATTTTATTTTTGATATGTCATCTGGAGCCCTATAGGGGCTTCCTGTTCCTCCAGGCCTCATCCTAAGGAACCAAAGCCCCATGGGCACTACTCCCTGCCACTCTTCCTGGAACAGAACAGAATGAAGTAGTGATTGGTTGCTAACCCAAGCTGAAGGCAGGATGATAGGAGGTTCATAGGGTAAGAAATTGCAGAGGAGGGAAAAGAGGGAGAAAGCCGTGAGAGTTGGGAGCTCCCTGCCCTTTACAGACCCTCTTCCCAGCAGGGACCAGTTTGATTCTTAGAAAAGCTGCTCTCAAATCTCTAACACATTGTAGATTCAACGAGAGTTAAATTGCATTGTTTGCACCTAAAGTAAAAAAGGGGAAAACGAAAAGTACAAAAAAAAAGAACTGATTTAACAATCTACGGGATTTATTGTGTGCATAATGAGCTAACAATGAGATATATTACTTATGGAGTGCACTAGCCAATTTTTACACAATAGAGTATAGTATCAGAGAGATACATAATGATGCAGAGTGCTCATAAGTGTTTATAGTATTTCTCTTTTTTTAGAGCTAAGCCCCATAATAGATTGCAGTCAAACATATATAATACATAATCTCTACTCTTAAGGAACTCACAGCCTGAGATAAATTCTATTAGAAAACAAGCAATTCCAAAACCCTGTGAAAAGTGTTATGGTAGAGAGTACAGGGACAAGAAAACCTGAAGCTTGATCTGAGACTTTTGGTGTAAGAATGGATAGGAATTTTTCTGATGGACAAAAATAAGAACATTTCTAGCAATGGAAGTTAAGTACATGTAGCAATAAGATATTAAATAACATGGTAGTTTATGAGAAGTGAATAGGGGCAGTATAGATGGCACTAAATATAAGGACATAGGTTTGGGAGCATATTACTTGAGATAGGAATCTTTGTGTCTGCTACTGACAGTGACCCTGCAAACTTGACTTACTCTTTCTTTCTTCCTTTCTTTCTTCCTTTCTTTCTTTCTTTTTCTTTCTTTCTTTCTTTCTTTTCTTTCTTTCTTTCTTTTTTCTTTCTTTCTTCTGTGCAAGTGTCTTTATTTTATTTATTTATTTTTTAATTAAGTTAATTGGGGTAACATTGGTTAATACAATCATATAATTTTCAGGTGTACATTATCATTGAAATCTGTATATTCTATTATGTGTTTTACCACCCAAAGTCCAGTTTCCTTCAGCTACCATATATTTGATCCCCTTTACCCTTCACCCTTCCCTAATCCTATATTTGACCCTCTTTACCCTGTCTACTTACCCCCTCCTTCTCCACCCACTAGTAATCCTTAGTCTATAGTCCTCTGGTTACCACTAGTCTATAGTCCATGTCCATGAGTCAGTTTGTTTGTCTGCTCATTTGTTGCTTTTAGGTTTATATTCCCGCATATAAGGGATATCATGTGATTTTCAACTTTTTCTGTCTGGCTTAATTTGCTTAGCATGATTATCTCAGTCATGCATGTTGTCACAAATGGCAATATTTCATTTCTTCTTATGGCTGAGTAATATTCCATTGTATGTACCAAGCTTCTCTAGCCAGTCATCTATCGTAGGTCACTTTGGTTGCTTCCATATCCTGGCCACTGTGAATAATGCTGCTATGAACATCGGTGTGCAAATATCTTTTAGATATGATTTTCAAGTCTTTGGGGTAAATACCCAGTAGAGGGATTGATGGATCATATGTAGATCAATTTTAGGTTTTTTGAGGAACTCATACTGTTTTCCATAGTGGCTTGTACCAATTTGCAGTCCCACAGCAGTGTATGAGGGTTCCTATTTCTCCGCATCCTCTCCAACATTTGTTATTACTTGTCCTGTTGATTATAGCCATTCTAGCAGGTGTGAGATGGTATCTCATTGTGGTTTTGATTTGCATTTCCCTAATAGCTAGCGATGTTGAGCATCTTTTCATATATTTGTTGGCCATTTGTATGTCCTCTAGGGAGAAGTGTCTGTTCAGGTCCTCTGCCCATTTTTATTGATCATTTGTTTTTTTGTTGTTATTGAGTCATATGAGTTCTTTGTATATTTTGGATATTAGGCCCTTATCAGGGGTGTTGCTTGCAAATATATTTTCCCATTTGCATGGTTCTCTCTTTACCTTTGACGATTTCTTTTTAGCAGAAGCTTTTTAGTTTAATGTAGTCCATTCATTTTATTTACTTTTACTTCCCTTGCCTTTGAGGTCAAATTCATAAAATCCTCTTTAAGTCCAAGACCTTGAGTTTAGTTCCTATGTTTTCTTCTATGCATTTTATTGTTTCAGGTCTTATATTCAGGTCCTTAATCCATTTTGAGTTAATTTTGGTGTGTGGGTAGACAACAGTCTAGTTTCATTCTTTTGCAGGTGGCTTTCCAGTTTTCCCAGCACCATTTATTGAAGAGGCTTTCCTTTCTCCACTGTATATTTTTGGCTTTTTTGTCAAAATTATTTGCCCATATAAATATGGTTTACTTCTGGACTCTCATTCTGTTCCACTGGTCCATGTGTCTGTTTGCTGCCAATACCATGCCATTTTGATTACTGTCGCTTTGTAGTATAATTTGAAGTTAGGCAGAGTGATGCCTCCAGCCTTTTCTTTTTTCTCAGGATGGCTTTGGCAATTCAGGGTCTTTTGTGCTTCCATACAAATCTGATGATTTTTTTGTTCTATTTCTTTAAAAAATGTGATGAGATTTTGATGGGGATTGCATTAAATCTGTATAATGCTTTAGGTAATATTCATTTTAACTATGTTGATTCTTCCAATCCAAGAACATGGAATATCTTTCCATTTCTTTGTATCTTCTTTGATTTCTTTTAATAGGGTCTTAAGTTTCATTATATAGGTCCTTCACTTGTTTCATTAAATTTATTCCTAGGTATTTTATTCTTTTTTTGCAATTGCAAAAGGAATTATTTTTCCACTTTCTTTTTTCTGATGCTTCATTATTAGAGTATAGAATATATGGATTTTTGAACATTTATTTTGTATCCAGAGACTTTACTGTATTTGCTTATTGTTTCTAGTAGTGTTCTTGGGAGTCTTTAGGGTTTTCTATATAGAGAATCATGTTATCTTCATAATGACAGTTTTCTTCTTTGTTCCTATTTGGATGCCTTTTATATCTTTCTCTTGGCCTGATTGCACTTCACTAGGACCTCCAACGTTATATTGAATAACAGTGCGATAGTGGACAGTCTTGCCTTGTTCCTGATCTTAGAGGGAAGGTTTTTAGTTTTTCACCATTAAGTATAATGTTGGCTGGGGGTTTGTTATAGACGCTTTATTATGTTAGGGTACTTTCCTTCTATACTGATTTTGTTAAGTGTTTTGATCATAAATGGTTGCATATCTTGTTGAAGGTTTTTCTGCACCTATTTGATATATCATGATTCTTATTTTTTAATTTGTTTATGTGGTGTATCACAATAATTGATTTGCATATGTTGAATCATCTCTGTGCCTCTAGGGATGAAGCCCACTTGATCGTGGTGGCATAATCTTTTTAATATGTTGCTGTACTTGGTTTGTGAGTATCTTATTTAGGTAGGATTTTTGCATCTGATTATATTAACTGATGTTACCCAATAAACTTAATTGAAAAAATAAAATAAAATAAAGACACTTGCACAGAAAATAAAAGAAAGAAGAAGAAAAGAGGAATAAAGAAGGAGGAATAAAGAAAGAAAGAAAGAAGAAAGAAAGAAAGAAAGAAAGATAAGAAAGAAAGAAAAGGAAAGAAAGAAAAGAAGGAGACATAAAGAAAGGAAGGAAGAAGGAGGAAAGAAAGGAAGGAAGAAGGAAGGAAGAAAAGAAAGAAAGAAAGAAAGAAAGAAAGAAAGAAAGAAAAGAAAGAAAGAAAGAAAGAAAGAAAGAGAGACAGAAGACAAAGTAAGTCAAGTTTGCAGGGTCACTCTGAGTAGCAGACATGAGAGATATTGGTCTGTAGTTTTCTTTTTGTGTGTGTTATCTTTAACAGGTTTTGGTATCAGAGTAATATTGATCTCATAAAATGTGTTGGAAAGCATTGCCTCCTCTTCGATATTTTGGAAAATTTGAGTATAGGTTTAAATCTTGAACATTTGGTAGAATTCACTGGTGAAGCCGTCTGGTCCTGGACTTTTACTTTTTGGTAGGTTTTGGATGATTATTTTAATTTTTATACTGCTGATCGGTCTATTTTAGATTTTTCCAGTTCTTGTTCAGTCTAGGAAGATTGTATTTTTCTAAGTATTGTCCATTTTCTTCTAGGTTATTAAATTTGGTGTTATATAATTTTTCATATATTCGTTGTGTGATCCTTTGTATTTCTGCAATGTCAGTTATATTTCCCCTCTTTCATCCATGATTTGTTTGTCTGCTTTCTTTTTTTTAGTGAGTCTAGCCAGGGGTTTTGTCAATTTTATTAACCTTCTTAAAGAACCAGTTCTTTGTTGCATTTATTTTTTTCTATCTTTTTGTTTTCAATTTCATTTATTTTCTACTAATTTTGGTTTGTAAGTTTTGTGCTGAAAAGGCCAGGATAATCTAATGGGTTTACCTTTATACATTACTATTTTTTTTCTCCCTGGCTGCCTGAGAATTCTGTCTTTGTTGTTGATTTTTGATAATTTTAATGCAAATGTGTCTTGGTGAAAGCCTTTTTGGGTTGATAAATTGGATGTTCTGTTGACTTCTTGAATTCCAAGCTCCAGCTCATTCCTTAGCTTTGGGAAATTCTCGTCAACTATTTGTCTGAAAATGCTTTCTAGTTCTGCTCCTTTCCCTCCCTTCAAGAATTCCCATTATTCTTACATTTCCTCTCCTGCTGGTATCTTCTAGTTCTTGAATTTCTCTTCATTATTTTTCATTCTTTGGTTTCTCTCTTCTTCTTTCTGATTTATTTCTAGATTTCTGTCTTCAATATCACTGATCCTTTCCTCCATTTGGTCAACTCTATTTCCCAAGCTTGCTGTTTCATTTTCAACTCTTGCAGTGTGTTCTTCATCTCCAGAAGTTCTATTTGATTCTTTTTGAGGGTTTCAATCTCTTTGCTCTGCTCATCTAGTTGTTTGTTCAATTCTTAAAATTGTTGGTTTGAACTTTTATGGATCTCATTGAATTTTTTCAGAAGTACCATCTGAATTCTCTGTCATTTAAGTCACATATTTCTATGTCTATAAGCTTATTTCTGGAAAATTTTCTTTTTCTGAGATGCCTTGTCACCTTGGTTATTCATGGTGTTTAATGGACTATTTCTCTGGTTGGGCATTAATGGAAGTGTATTCTACTGTTTTTCCAGAAAGAAGATTTATCATATAAAGGTTTCTTTTTAGCCCATTACAAAGAAGGTGCTCCTCTTCTGGTTTCCAGTAGGTGGTGTCTAAGCCTCTTGGATCCCTGCTTATATATAAAGTCTTAATAACGCTTTTTTAAATTTTCTTGTAGATATTTAATCACATTCGCTATTCTCAGTTTCAGTCCCTGTCAGTGTCAGAGAGTCAGTCTCCATGGAGTTTGCTCAGATTCCCCTAGAGCTCCGCGGTGATAAGTCTTGGAAGGTATAGGGGGAGGGCCTTTAGGTTGGGGGTTGGGCGCTGCGGCTCAGTCTTGGTTTTATAACCACATGGCAAAAATCAACTGTTGCTCCTCTGCGATCCCATCCCACTTCTCTGCTTTCTGTCCTGATGACAGCCCTGCAGTTTTCCCAGGCAGAGCTGTTCGGAAACTCGCCTCAGGAACTCGCCTTTCCTTTTCCTCTCCCCCTCCTCCTGCAGGCAGCTTCTTCATTACTCTCAGCCCCCTGCCCAATACCCTAGGTTCTTACCTATGGTAGCTCTTATGTGCAGATCCCATGCTCAGATGTGCTGGTGTGCAGGTTGGGTGATTTTTGTTGAGTTTTAGATGTTCAGCTTATTGTCGTTTCAAGGGAAGAGATCTGGGACGTCTCTACTCCACCATGTTTCAAAAGATCTACTTTGTCTTCCTAAGTTTCTCTTTTCTCTACAGTAAAATGAAGATGATACAATAATATATCTGTCAAAAGTTGTTATGAAGTTTCATACTGTGTATGGAAAGTGCTTAGCACAGTACTTAAAAGTGCTTAGCAAAGTATTATTTAAGAAATAACGAATAATAGTTCAGTATGGTAGGACCACAGAATACATAGAAATAGGTGATAGAATATGAGTCTATATTTCTATATAGACAGATCAAAAATGGCTTTATGCTATGTGAAAGAAATAGTTTTTGTCCTTTTATGTCTTGCAATGGAATAGAATTGATTTTGAGTATTTCCCCTGATATTTAAAAGCAACAAATAACTCAAAGAAACAAGCCTCAAAAGAGAAACCTGAAAGGATGTCTTTTTTGCAATGTTGTAAACTGTGTTTATACAAAAGACTCAGAGAAATATATTTGTAAAGAAAATCTGTACCATAAAGAGACCTGAGGGTAAGTAAACACGAAAATGGTAATATAAAAATGCCGCCTATTCACCATATGTTATTGTGTGCCTAACATAAAAATCAATAAAAAAATAAAAGCATGCAATTTTACAGTCTTCATGCAATACACTATTGATGCTTGCTTTTAAAATTCAGAGCAACGTATGACCCAGAGTTTCACTTACTTAGATGTCATTTCTACTACCATCAGGACAGGAAGTGCACTAGAGTTTGTCATTTGAACATGTGACCATCTTGCTCATGTGACATGCAGTTCACTTTAAAATTTCAATCACTGGATCTTTTGTTACACTTATGTGAGGGCTTCCCTTTCTCCTTACTTCCTGTTGATTTGTTTCATTTGTACTTAATCTATTCTCACTCACCACCTCAAGGTGCACGGATATTATAAATACAAAAAAATTTAGCAAAAAAATTTTTAACCAGAAATATATATGAGAATTACAACCTGTTCAGAGATTCTAGAAGTGTAATACTATAAGAAATAAATAAAGTTTATTCCCAATTTCTCCATTAAATGGCATTGAGCAATCATTTAGCCTATATGAGTTTCAGTTTCTACACCTAGAAAATAGATCAGTTAAATAGCTATACTCTAAAATGCATGGTATAACTTAGACTTATTGGCTGCCATTTTTTATTTATAAGTCAGATATGTTCTAGTGAAACAAATGACTTAACACTCTTGAGAAACCAACAAAACTATCAATATTTTTTGAAATGGTATATCAGTAAGGAAGTAAAGATAATAATAATGTCAAGGTTACTTACTTTAGAATTAATAAACAAAACATTGAATAGAAATTCTTCTTTGGAGGACACATCATGAGAGTTTCATTTTGACTACTATGAATGACATTAAAAGGCAAAACAAGTTCTTCTTATAAAGAGGTTTCTAAATCCTTCCTTTTCAAGAGAAGCAAAGAGGTCAAACAATTTAGAAACTCTGAAATGAACATTAATAGTTTTTAGCCATTTATTATATGTCTCCTATGTTTAGTTACTGTATCCTGATTTTTCTCTGGGAAATACTTTGTTCCCCTACTTTCAGTCCAAATGTTTCTCAAAGGAGTGAACTCTACTCCTCTGTCCTAACATCATCATACTCCTGGGGATTAATTGGGGTGAGTATCCAACCTCAGCAGTCAAATCAGAGTCAGCCTCAAGACTATTATTAAAATAATGAGGGAAAAAAAATACATCTTGTCCACAGGACAGTGGCATTAAATAACAATAGGAAGCAGAAACTGCCAAAGACCACTACCCATGTCTGAAACAGTTAAAGTGCCACCAAAAGCAATAATTGAGGCATTCATTTTACCTCTTTACAAAGTGATTATAATAAAAGTTCATTTTACACTGAAAACCTCTTCAATTCTGTAAAAAAAGGAAAAATATATGGTTGATATGTTTATTTATTTGTGTACTTTATTTATTTTACATTTTCAAATATATGTTATGAGTTTTATGTTGTTATCAATTCTATGAGATGTCATTGTTAGACCAGTGCTGTCTAAAACCACAAGCCACATATGGCTATTTAAACTTAAATTTATTAAAATTAAATCAAAAGTAAAAATTCGCTTCCTCGATTGAGGCACATTTTAAAGGCCCTATAGCCACGTATGGCTGGTATCTATTACTGGACAGTGCATAGACAATGCATAGATTTCTTTTCATCATCAAAGAAATTTCTATTGGTTGGCACCAGCTTAAACAATACAGTTCAATGAAAAGTGAAACAGAATAATTCTCTTGTCCCAAGAAAGGTATATTTGGAGTGGGATATACAAGAATGAATTTGTAATTATAGGATGATAAAGAAAATTATGGGATGTGATCAACAGGGGCACAGAAATGGATTTCCTAAGGAAGTGACACCTAGATAAAAAAAGATTATCCAGAGCATTTCCATTACTCCTAAAATTTTCCTTTTATCTTTTAGATTAATCCCTCTACACCTGACCCTAAGCAAATACTGTAATGCTTACTGACCCATGGAATGGCTTTCTTTTCCAGAATTTTATATAATGAAATCATACAGCATATAATATTATGTCTGGCTTTTTCAATTAGCAAAGGTATTCAGATAGGGTTCTATTGTTGTGAATAACAGTAGTTCATGCCTTTTCATTGCCAGGTAGTATTTCATTGTGTAAATATACCACAGTTCATTCATTCGTCTATTGATGGATACTTGTGTTCTCCCATTTTAGCTTTTTATGAATAAATGTGCTATGCGCATTCATGTACAAGTGTTTGTGTGGACATAAATATTTACTCAAATTTCACTTGAATAAATATTTACTAGTGTAATTGCTCTTGAATAAATATCCTTCTTATAATTGAATTACACTTGAATAAATACATAACCTTGCCCATTGCCTTCCATGGACAAATCTGAGATGAGCTTTAAGGAGGATGCTCCTTTCTGGTAACCATATTTAGCTGCCTTTTCTAATTAGCGATAAGTTAGAACCGTAAGAACAAACTTAGATGTTGTGCAATGACATATTGTTGCATGACAACCTTGGTATTTTTTTTCCTTAGGTGAGGCAACCCTCGGTTGACCTTACAGATTGCAAGGAACTTGTCATCTTACAATCCCTTATTTTTTTTTTTATTGTTTACACCTACAACACCTGGTCTTTATAGGTGATTTCCCATCCAAGTACGGCCGACCCTGCTTAGCTTCCAAGATCAAATGAGATTGGGCTTGTTCAAGGTAGCATGGACATAGACACAACTTTGGTATTTTATTGGCAATGTAACTCCAATAAAGACTTTAAAAATATATTGGTATTAAAACTTTTGTTATTTTTAATTTAGTAGAACAGATAATCCCTACTAGTTTTAAAACATTTTTCTCATAAATTTTTTCTATAATTCAGATTCCATCCTAAAATTCTGTTTATTCTTTTGAGTAAATGAAGATCTTTTTCCTAATTCAAATAAATACTTCTAATACCTTTTAGCATTTAGAAGACTAATTTTTACCAACTCAACCATAACTAGAATTTTCTGGTATATTTATGCATATAGGTAAATGATAAATTGTTAGATGATATGTACATGTATATGAATACAGTGATTTTTATTCCGTACCTTGGCAGTCTTATGAAAATTGGATATTACATCTTATATGAAAAAATAAAGAATCAAATTTATAATTTACCTGCATCAATGCAGCCAGATTTACATTTCAAATTTTACAGAGAACAGTTTTACATTTTGGAACCCTCAGGATCTTTGGACTTCCAGAATTCTTGATTTGAGTTCATAGGTTATATATTATGCATGCCATATGTAACCACTACATCTTTCTTAGTTTTACATAATGGTATTATACTTGTATTTATGTCAAAGAATAGAAATAAATAGCATACTCAACTATATAATTCACTAGGCAATCATATATTTTTAGTTATGAAATAACTATTCCAAAATATTTTTCTTAAATTTGAACCAATTTAATAAAAATTTACTAGAAAGTGCAGCCAGATAGCAATAAAATACTTTGTTAATTTATGCACAAATACAACAGAATTGATGTTACCATAAATCAGAAATAATACTTATCTTGACTTTTCCCATATATTCTGTAATAACTACCAGGTAACATGCACTAAATAATTAGACTTTTCTCCAGTATCAATGTAATATCATAAATGATGTCAAGTCATATATGACAAAAAATCTAGACAGTCATACTTCCTTTGATTATTAGGGGTAAAATTCTCTGTACTGCTATGAAGTTAAAACCAAAGTGGTCATAACAGACTTAACAAGAAATGATTATCAATGTCAAAAAATCCAGCTATGATTCTGTTCATCTTTTCTTGATGGTATTGCCATTTCTCCAGAGTATCTTTATGAAAGAGAAATCATAATTCTTTTTGTTAAAAAATGTATTCAGTAAGAGTTAAAAATAAACTAATGGTTTTATTTGACTAGAAAACATTCTACTTACAAATGAGCAATGAGAATCAGGATGCTCCATCAGAGAAAAATACAATATATAACAAAATCATAAGAATGTAATTATTATAATGTAAAAATGGCTTGTCCAAGAAGACCTTTCTAGTCCTGGTATTCATTATTTTATTCTAATTTTAATCCTTTGTGGCTCAATAATTAAAAAAAAATACTGCCTTATCAATTGCATAAACATTCTTTACATATGGTGGTCAGGAATGAGTGAATTCTATTTCATTCACTCATTCTAATTAGCTGCTTTTTTAACACACAAAAAAATCTAAACTCTTTCCTGCCCAGAGTGACATTAAATAGAAAGAGTATGCTTCTTTTATACCTCTCCTCTTAAGTAGTTAACTATCTGATTAAAACTCTCTGTATGAAGGAAATGAGCATTAGAAATTAGTGAGGGTTCTTTTTAACAAAGGTTGAAATTATAAAAGATATAGGCAGAACAAGTCTTGCACCTATGATTATACTATATTCTAGAAGTATCAATTTAGAGATCTTCCTATGGTAACTGTGTCACTCCCACAGTAGTGGCAATTGATAAAAATCATTCGTTTTAGGTTGTCTCTTAAGTAGCTGAGAGTGCTGGATTTTATTTTATTGTTTTTTAGATATGCCAAGAGCACCTTATTTTTTAACAAAACAGAGAGTTTTCAAGATAGGAGAAGTCATCAAGACTGTCAAATATTTCTAGGCACTAAACCAAGATAAGAACTAAGAAGTGCTCATTTGATTTAGTGATATGAAAATTGCTGATTTCCTTGGCAACGCAATTTCAATGGAATTGTTGGTAGGAAGAAGCCAGATTGCAATGGGTAGAGAAATGAGTAGGATGTTAGAAAGAAATCATGATGAATGTAGAAAACTCCTTCAAAGTGTTTTGTTATGAATCAGGATGAAAGAGATAGCTGAAGAAGATTGAGAGACTAAAAGAAGGTTTTTTTCATTATTTTTAAAATGGAAGATGTTAAAATGCTAATAGAATAAATGCAGGAAAAATACCTTTAACAAGAAGAGTGAAGTCAATGTAGCATCTTCTTGAAGAAAGAAGTTGAATGATGAATCTTAAGTAGGAAAAATCATCACTTCCCATTTTAACAGAAACCAATGAAAGTGTTTATGTGGGCACATTTATTAATTTATTGGCAGGATGTTGAGGGATTTTCCTTCTAACAGCTTTCATTTTAAAGCAGCAGATAAGTTATCTATTGAACAGTAACACAACAAAAAACAATCTTATTAAACTTCTTGCTCTATCATCTAACAGGAAATATAGATAGAATGTTAAATGATACGAGAAAATATAATCAGCTGAATTCTATGTTACATGCATGTAGTTGCTTCAAAAAATAAATGGTTTTTAAAAAGGGTAAGGGAACTCTATAATCTTAATATGATTAGGAAAAAATGAGCATTAACTAGATATAAAATCATTCAGAATTACTATTGGTTTGTTAGGTGTGGTTATTAGTATTGCAGTTATTTTTAAATGAGAGATATATGTTGAAGCATTTATGAACAAAAAGATATGCTATCTGAGATTTCTTTTGAAAGATGTCAGCAAAAAAAATGTAGCAGAATAAAAAGAAGCAAGAACATTAAAATGCCAATAATACATGTTGATAAATAATATGGAGACAGTAATACTAGGCATTTTTTCAAGATGTTTTGTTATAAGTAGGAATAATGGTGAGACAATTGGAAGAGATGTAGGACAAAGGAGTTTATTTGTTTTAAGTGATACTAAACATGTTTACATGCTAATGAAAATAATTCAGTGGATAGGAAGAAACTGATGATGTAGGAAAGAGAGTAAATATAGGCACAGAGTTTCTGGGTAAGAGGGGATGGCATCCAGAACTCAAGCAGAGAAGTATAAGTTCACCTTTGATAAAAGCTAGACTTTGTCCATAGTAACTATTAGAAGGTAGAATGCCTATATGCAGATGTAGATAGATAGGTTTCTACTTGGTGGGAGGAATTCAAAGTTCCTAAGTAACTGCTTCTCATTTCACAAATCAAATATAAGCAAGATAATAAATAAGGCTAAGGAAGCAGTGAGGAACTGAAGGAAGTTTGAAAAGAGAATCCCAGAAAGTGCTTTTCAGTCGGATCTTTCATCTAATTAGCTCAATAAAATCATCTGTTTATATCTATGTGAAAGCTGTGGTGTGGTCATATTTCTTAGATTAATTTCCCGTGAAATCACTTTAATTTATCTTTACTTTTGATAGAATCTTGTTAGTGAACAAATCTTAGTGATAGACTCAGAAAGCTACTTGCAGATAATGAAATGAAGAAAAAAGGGTATTGGAGGCAGTCACGCCTTGGGCTTTTGTGTCTCTCATTTGAGTCTTCAAAACTGTATCAGCTGTTCAGACAGTGAGATTCCAATTTCATGTGGCTTTGTATAGATAACACTACTGTAGATTTAATGTCTTTCTTTCAAGATGTATCCTTTTATAATCAATGCAAAAGGAGAGGAGAATGATTAAAGGGAATATGTGGATGACACAATAAAACTTCATTATCAGATCTGAAACTAAGCTGTATTCACTATATGCCACATAGCACATATCATGTGAAATAATAATAGATTAACACAACATCCTGGTGGGAGTGGGAGTTTGAAAGCCAATTAAACAGAACAAATTTTTTCTGATGTGTCAAATAATGTAAGTGGCTAGGCTAATAAAGTCATGCTGGTGCACTGCTGTGAAAATAGAATGATTAATACCCTTCAGTATTATTTATGCTTAGTTTAAGACACAGTAGACTAAGGATTAGATATTGTGAACCAATAAATTTCTATACGAATGTTACAAATTCCATTTAAATTATCTACTTTCTATGTGTCATGTATTCCCCCATATTATGCTTTTGTCCATTTTGCAGTTTAACATAAAACCTCGGCCTTAGACTTTAAAGAAGGTAAGATTTGAAACTATAACCTAAAAGATTTTTTCTGTTTGGAAATGGTTATTAATAAATTCGGCATGCTGAAATGTTCACAAAAAATTTAAACCAAAATAATGTAGAAATATACATTTCTTTGTTTCTAGGTATAATGCTTGCTTCATAATGACTTAATATAAAGGGTAATTTTAAGGAGAAATAAAGTGCTTTATTCATGTCAAAGATGTAGTACTTACTATGGTTATTTATGATTTGAAATTTCTATAAAAAATGAGTGTTACTTAAGTCTTACTTAATTTACAGTGTTTCATTAACATATTGCCTCCTTTTCAGAGGATTAAATAAAATCATGGGGGAAAAATGATAAATATTAACTCCTGAGCCACCTTAACAATTAATTCTCTCATCTGGACACATTTAGTTTTCCTTGAGAAGATTTTCTCAATATGAGATATAACATTTTTTTAATTATAGAAAAGTTTTATATAATGTTAAGTTTTATATAATGTTTCTGAAATTGAATGTACATATAGTTGCAAGAACATAATGTGAAATAAGACTACAAAAAAATCAGATGTGATCTTTGCTAATCTCCCTTACAGGAGCAATCTGCAGTGAACAAACCAGCATGTAGATTAATAGTCTCATATCAAAGTTATTACATGGGAAATTGGAAATTGGCATGCCAAATATGAAAAAGCAAACAGAAGATAATAAATGGCATTTTGTTTAGCATTTTTAATGAGGAGATGTAATCAACAAAAGGTAATCACTAAGGCACTTATAATTAGAAGAATTATAAAGCCCCTGAAGCCAAATCAAGTTCATTCAGAGCATTGATAGATAGCACTGCTCTCTTTGTTTACTGATATAAGATATCCTTCTTTCTTTCATAATTTTAGTTTACAAAAATCATTATACTATATACCAAAAAAGCATGTGTGGGTCCCAGGCCTGGCTGGTCCCAGGTCTGGCTGTGATCCAGGCTTGTGGCTAGGAATAGAACCCCAGATTTAGAATGTTACATTAGTATAGTAGGGCACCTGTGCCTAAAATATGTAAACATAATTCAGCTTATTGTATCAGGCATGTGTGGCTGTCCCCTAAGGAGCAGAAGGGGAGCAGAAGAGTGGGGGCAGAAGCCCTCTCCCCACAATAGAACTGCACTCCCACAACAGAAGCGGGCTCCCGGAAATAAAGTTGGTGCCTGATGTTTCATTCTCACATTGGCCCCTTGTGCATTCTTCCAACTGGGCGTCTCACTATCGAACCTTCCCTTCTCCATCAGCTCAGTGCTGACAGTATGCAAAAATCCAAATTTTTAAGATCCCCTCTGGAACATTCTTTTGTTTGGAAATTCTCATATAAGCTGAATCCTTAATAAGAGCAACCAATTTAGGCTCTCTTCCTGTGAAAATACATGGTTAATAGAGATAAATTTTGTAATTTATCAAAATTTAGAAATCAACTAACTATGTAATTGCTTTATATATTTTTTGTTTTAGTTCTGTTTTCTCTAAAATTTGATTATTTAATTGTATTTCAAACATGATGGCTTTTATCAGCCACAGCAAAAAAGAAATGACACATCAGAAACAGTTCAATAACAATATAGTAAATGTAGAATAGACTTTTACGAGCAATCTCATCAATTTAGTAATTTAGCCCTTTTAACAATTAATGCAAAGCCATATATTTAAGTAGCATTAATGACTATTTTTTCTTTCTATCAATCCTCTGCCTCCAATTGTTATTAAAAATAATTTCTATTGGAATATTTATTACATTAAATGTATAAATTCTATGAAAGTATTAATAGAAGTATAAAAATCACCTGTAATTCCAGCCTCTTGAGATAAATATCTAATGATTTTTTATATTTTCTTTTAATCTTTTTATTATATAAGTATATACACTTATTTAATGAGATTATACTAGATATAAAGTTACATAACTGATTTCTTTTCCTTACTGTCTAATTGTGTTCTACTAAGTATATTAGTTTTCTATTGTTTGTAATAAATTACCACAAAATTAACAGTTTAAAACATTTATTAGCTCATGGTTTCCATGGGTCAAAGCATGATGTAAGTGAGTTCTCTGCTCAGGGCTCGCAAGACTGCAGTGTGTCATTTTCATCTGGAGACCTAACAAAGAAAGAATATTTTTCCCAGTTCATTCAGGGTTTGGGCAGAATTCATTTCCTTATAGTTGTAAGAATGAGGGCTCCAGTTCTGTCTGTCTGTCTGCCTGTCTGTCTATCTGTCTACCAAAGCTGCCTTCAGGTCCCAGAGTCCCCTGTTCCCTGCAGTCTCTAGAGTCTGCCTGCAGTTCCTTGTCATATGATCTTCTTCAACATGGAACTTCATCAGGTATGCAAAGAGAGTCTCTCAACTTCAAAGACGTCTCAGACCCTCTTTTAAAAGTTTTCTCCTGAGATTAAAAAGTACAAATTGGGAGTTACAAAATAGCGAAGGGATTGTAAAGTACGGCATAGGGAATATAATCAATAATATTGGTAATAACTATGCATAGTGTCACGTGGGTACTAGGCTAATTTGGGGGATCGCTTTGAAAATTACATAACTATCTAACCTCTATACCGTATACCTGAAACTAACATAAAATAATATTAAATGTCAGCTGTAATTGAAAAGAAAAACTAGAAAAGAAAAAGAGTTTTCCCTGAGTAAGTCTGGCCCTCCCAGAAAAAACTCCTTTTTGATGAATTCAAGATCAGCTAATTTAGAACCTTAACTATGTCTGCAAAATGTCTTCATATTTATACTGTACTATTGATTAGTGACAAATTACGGGCCTTGCTTGTACTCGAGGAGGGAGTTGGACTGAATGTGAGCACCAGGGGTGAAAACCATGGGGGCCGCACCCATGTCTGTCTATCACACAAAGTCATTTAAAGTCTCCCAAATTATTGTTTTGAAGACAATCATTTGCATAATTTTGGATGCTTTCATTTGTCACAACAAAAATTATCAAGTTAATTTATAATATGAACAAATAGGTTTAAGGAGAAGAAAAGAAAGTCAGCTATTAAATGTTGAATAAATTTAAAAATCACCCTTTTCAAAAAAAATTTACCCTTTTCCAACAACCATTATGATAATTAAAACAAGAAAGAATTATCAATGAATTCCTAAATCAGTGAATAAAAGTCTTTTGGAGAAGAAGGTAGTCAGAAAATTTCAAAGTATCACTTCAGAGATTATTAATTATTAAGTAAAATAACAAAATTTCAATGGAAAACTGGTAGGTATTAATCTTAACCAATTATTAAATTGGTAAAACCAATAATGGTAAAACCAATATCATCATTATTCTGTGTGCTCTGATCATGAGCGTTGCTGAAGACATAATATTGCCTATTTATTATGTTGAATCATATAAAGTTTTACTTTTATAGCTCAAAAGTGACCAAATATGAGTAATTTATGAGGCTCAACCACTGGCCTAGACTCTTGCAAGATGTCGATATAATGAAAGACAAAAAAAGTTGGAAAAGTATTATTAATTAAAGTAAAGGAATGTGACATAACAATTCATTGAAATGTGAAATCCTTAATTGGATTCTGAAGTTTTTAAAAAACATAATTAGGAAACTAGTAACTTTGCAGATGGAGTATATTAAGTAAACAGATTGCATATCAAAGTTAAATTTCTTGCATCAAGTACAGACAGTCCCTAATTTATGATGATTTGACTCACAATTTTTTTGATTTTATGCTGGTGCTAAAATGGTAAGTATTCAGTAAAAATCATATTTTGAGTTTTGAATTTTGATCTTTTCCTTAGCTAGCTGTATGGTATTCAGTATCATAACTTCATTGTAAAGTCAAGGAGAATCTGTAATTGTATTAGGGTATGAAAGAGAAGAGCCTGATTCTTAGGAGACATTTGCCAAAGTACTGAGAGATGGTGTGTAGTGTTATGATGTCTAAAAATAAGTCCCACTGTATAAATATAAATGTGTGTCTGTCTAGAGTATGTGGAGAGAGAGAGAGAGAGAGAGTGAGAGAGAGAGAGAGAGAGAGAGAGAGAGAGAGAGAGAGAGAGAGAGAGAGAGAGACTGCTGTATAGCAAAACACCAAATATGTGGTATTGACTTGGGATTGAGTGGTAGAAGTTGGAAGAACCTTTAAGGGATTGAAAATGTCAGTATAAAATGAAGAGGAAAGGATTCTTATTGTAAAGTAAAAGAAAGTTTGGTAACACAGGCATCTGCAATAAAAGAAAATAGAAAGTATACCTAATGAGTTTATCAACATGGCTGGGAAGATTTCCAGGAAGAAAGAGGCAACTGACTTCTTCTAGCTGACTGTTACAGGTTGAACTGTGTCCTCAAAAAGATATTTTGAAGTGCTAACCCCAATACCTTTATACTTTATCTTATTTGGAAAGAAAGAGTCTGAAAATGTAATCAAGCTCAAATGAGGTTATTAGGTAGGTCTTAATCCAATGTGACTGATGTTTTTATAAGAGGAGAGGGGCATAAACACACAGAGACACACTGGGAAAATGGCATGTTACAACAGAGGCAAAGATCAGGGTGAGGAGTCTTGAGGTCAAGGAACACCAAGGATTGCTGGCAACATCGGCAGCAAAGACAATGGAATGGAACAGATTCTCCTCAGAATCTTCAGAGAGACCATGGCTCTACCAACACTTAATTTTGAACTTCTAGCCTCCAGAAAAGTGAGAGTATAAATTTCTGTTGTTTTAAGCCACCCAGTTGGTGGCAGTTTCTAATGGCAGTTCTAGGAAATTAATATACTGTCTAAGATAAAATATGAGGAGAAAACTATAAACTAACAAGGAGTATGTATGGTTTTGGAGACTCTATAAAATAAGGTAAGGGAGTTAGACTTTTTGGTTTAAAAATAAAACTTTTATTACCCAGCCTTGTCCAGAAAAAAATTCATAAACTAAGACATGACTTCAGGTCAAAGATCAATCAAGGGTGTTCCTGTAGTACCTTTTGTTTCTATAAGTTAAAAAGATCTAATTGACTTTCAGTTAAGCAAAAAGCTTTTCAAGGATCTGAATAAGTTGCCTTGTTATCCTCTCTATTAACCAGTAGATTTCTAGGAACCTTAAAAGCACTTTCCCAGAGAAGTTTCACACAGGTAGGTACAAGGTAGAGAAAGTCCTATTTCAAAAGATCTGCTGTAAAGACAGATAATGGAGTAAACCTTGTTATGATTCATAGAAAATTATAAGACAAATAGTAGAAAAAGAAGGAAGTTCTTTGGTTCCTGAAATTTCCAAGGGCAGGTAGAAAGCCCAGAAATCTTTTCAGGTGCAAATTCAAGCTATTTCTTACCAAAATGGCAGGATGACTCAACCAATAGAATCAGAGCCTAGATAATAGATCCAAGAGTTTCAAAGAATGATTCCCAAGGACTATGACTAGATCCTAATTATTTGAGACAAGTGCTCATCTGGATTTTAGAATTGCAGTGGACCAGTGACTACTATGACTCCCATTTTCCATTCTCCTCTCTCTTTCAGTGAAAATGTCTATTTTGATTACTGTATCTTGAGAGTGAAAACAACCATACTCAATGAACACCATGCAAGTAGCTTCACCTCTACCTGGAACTGAATAAGATGGCAAGATCCTAGACTAATATTGTAATAGTTATGAGAGTTTGGGTTTTGGTAGAAGGAAGAAGGTAAGTGCATTTTTGCATATTAGAGATAATGTTGGGAGGGGGCAAGAAAACTAAATGTTAAATCAAGCTATATTCAGAGTCTGCAATATGCTAATCAGCCCTAAGACCAGACCACAAGGAGACCTACAGAACAAAGGAAGATTTCTTGCTGGGAATTAAAAACAAATCATTCACCCAGCACCAATGAAGGAAAACAAAAAAAATAGAGTCTTTAAACATGCCCTACACAAAATAAACACAATCATTCATTCTTCTCTGTGGCTAAACAATGCGGAACTTATGGTTCAAAAAACTGGAAATTGCCAGAGGTCTTTCACCCTACATACTATTACCTTTCACACTGTATACCATACATCAAAGGAAAATGAGTAAACCATCTTTAAACTGTAATTCATAGAAATTGAGAATGATATATAAACTGAATTCCCCAAACACTAAATGTCCCTCTCACTGTCTTTTTCTTGGGCCCTCTCTTTGTTTCTGTCTTTCTCTCTCTCACTCTCTGTCACTGAGAGGAGATTATGCTCTGTCTATGGAGCATTACTCTTTCTCTAATAAACTTTTCTTTTGACTATAACTCTTGTGTGTGCTTGAATTTTTTCCTGCACTCAGTCAAGAACTCTCTCAGTGCAGGGCTTGAATTTCCATTCGGGAGAATTTGCTCTGTCGTGCATCAGTGGTATATAAGTAATTTGTGAACATAAGATGGACTATGGCAGTCTAAAGAAGGCCACAAATTCTTTGATGTTTATTTCAGTAAGAGATGGTGCTCATGTACCCTCCCTTGATTGTGGGCAAATTCTGTCACTGCTTTGACTAATGGCATATGAGAAAAGGGTTGCTGTGCTAGTTTCTGAGCCTGAGCATAAAGAGACTGGAAGAATCCACTTCCTGTGAATGCTCACTATGCTATAAGAATCCTAAGTCACATAGAAAGATGTTTTTAAATATTTGTTTTATTGTTATTCAGTTATAGTGAGGCCAACAGATCAGGAGTCAGCTGCTACTGAAAAAAATAGTTTGTTGCTCACAATTCTCAGGAGAGGGTACACAAGGAATCATCAGGGTGGGTCAGAAGGCAAAGGAGTGAGGTGTCTTTACTGTGGTCCCCACAGGAAAAGCAAGGCTGGATATGCAGTGTTAGGATTGGCTAGTCTAAGTAATTTCAGTAGACTCTGGGATCTATCTTTATTTATCTGATGCCTGGCCCTTAGAAGGTTAGGCCAGAGGAATATTGCCTCCATGTGAGAGCCTGGTAGAAGAGGTAGTAAAGAGTATGGGATTTTGATTGGTTAATTTTCCTATGAAAGTCATGCTTCCAGGCAAGTCATTTGCTATCTCTAAGAACTGGCTAACCCTGGGAGTGGCAGTATCTCCCTAGTCAGCAAGGTCTCAGATGCTAGAGTGTCAAGAATACAACAATTTTATTTCTGGGTATTTATCCAAGAAAACAAAAACACTACTTCAAAAAGATATATGTGTCCCTATGTTCATTGCAACATTAATTATAATAATTAAGATATGGAAGCAACATAAATGTCCATCAATAGATAAATGGATAAAGACATGGTATGTATACACACACACACACACACACACACACACACACACACACACAGGAATATTTCTCAGCAATAAAAAAAAAAAAAGGAATCGTGCCATTTGCAACAACATGGATGGACCTAGAGGATTTATGCTAAGAGAAATAAGTCAGACAGAGAGTAATAAATATTGTTTAAATTAATTTACATGTGGAATCTCAAAAAGCAAAACAAATGAACAAACAAAACAAAACAGAAGCAGACTCATAGAGACAGAGAAGAGCAAACTGATGATTGCCAGATGGGAGGTGGCTGGGGATGGGTAGAAGAAGTTGAAAGGGAATAGAGGTAGAAACTTCAGTCACAGGGATATAAAGTATAGTACATGGAATATAGTCATTAATATTGTAATTTTGTATGGTAAGAGATGGTTACTAGACTTATTGTGTTGATTACATTGTAAGGCATATAAATGTTAAATCACTATTTTATACACCTGAAACTAATATAATATCCTATGTCAACATACTTTAATAAAAAATAGAATACAGAAAATAAGAAAATGCAGAAGGCCACTCTAACCAATGAACGATAGCCATATGAGTGGGACACCTTGAGTGTTCAGTTCATTGAAATCTTCAGCTGACTTCAGCCACAGCCACCGTGTAATATATATCACATAAAAGACCCCAAGCAAAAATCATTCAGCTGAGCCCATTCAACCCCCAAAATCATGAAAGATCATAATTAAGTGCTTTTTAAGCCACTAAGTTTTGGGATGTACAAGTCCTAGCAATAGATAACAAACAGAATTTGCTTGTGGTGTTGTGTCTATGGATATATGTATGTCTACACACACACACATCACACGAAGGAAGGAGAGAGTAAATGTGGAAAAATATTAACAATTGGTCATTCTAGGTAAAGTATTTATGAATATTCTTTGTAATACTGTTTTGACATTTCTGTGGACTTGAAATTTTTTAAATTAAAAGTTTGAGAAGAAAAAAATAAAATACAGAAAAAAAGATATGGGCAACATGGACATGAATTCAAATTGTATTAGACAAGCCAATGAAAGAACTAAATCTTTTTGTTAGGTTGATGATTATATGAGGAGTGATGTATCCCCATTGTGGGTGAAGTCTGCATAATTAGAGGCCTAACTTCCCTGCTAAACTGTAGGCAGAGAGAAAAGAATCTCTGTAAATAAAAGAAATGTGAAAATACTTCCAGAAATAAAAATACTCTCACATTAGGCTCCTTTTAGAGATCTGGGAATTATTGCTGTTTCCTTCCAGCAAATCTTTTAAGGAAAAAAAAAAAAAAGGTTTTAGTATGTTTTGATAATTGCAACATAAAAATGTCTCTAGCTTTCAAAAATAACGTAAAATAGAGATTATTGGCTCATATAACTGAGAAGTCCAGAGCCAGGTGAGGCTTTATATAAAGCTAGCAATAATCTCTCAAATATAGTAACAAAGACCGAGTATTTTTGTTTCTTCCCTCTGCCTTTCTCAGTGCCAGCTTTATTCTAAGCTTGATTTCAATATGGCAGCCAGTAGATCCTAAGGCTACCTGCATTCTCATTCCTTCAGAAAAGAGCAAGTAAATATGAGATTCACTAAGAGCAAATACTATCCTCACAAGGCCCCAGGCCATTTTTATGTCCAGAAGATGAAATGCAGTGATCAGCCCTGCCTTAGTTATGTAGTTTGTTCCACAAGTTAGAAGGGATAATACCAGCATATCTGATATAACCTAAAGGAAACAGATCTACTGAGAATTTAAAAAAAAGAAAATAGATGCTTATGGACAACCAGCCAGCTACCACTGCTGCATATATTTTCTCTCCAGTTCTCATCTATTTCTCTTTGTACATTGCTTCATTTTTCTCTTACTCTGCAAAGTGATGCTGGCTACCCTCTCTGAGTTTAGAATGCCTTCTTTCAAGAAGCTAGCCAGACTTAGAAACTTCTTGTCCCAAGGCAAATATATAGCAAGAGAATATATGTTTCATATATACTAAATTTTGGTATTTGACATTTTGCCTGACTGAGTCTGAGTCATGTGACCAAATAAATGTGGCCATGCCTAAGTCATTTTTCATAAGCAGGAGGTATCTGGTGCACCATTTGACTTGTGGTTAATGAATATCACTGAAAGATAGGGTTTGTGCAGAGGGCTATATAATCAACAGAAAGTTGTCCACTCCAAATTTCATCATAGAGGAGTCATTCATTGACTATTGGCTTAAGATAAGTGATAGTTGGGTCTCAGATGGCCTCCAATGATCCTTGATTCCTGGTATTCACAGTACTGTGTGATCCCCTCCCACAGTGAAACAGGTCTGCTCTGTGTGAGTACTGTGGAAGTGATGAAATGACATCTAAGATAGGTAATAAAAGGCATTGTAGCTTTAGCGATATTCACTTGGATTGTTTCATTTAGGGGGAGCTGAGAACCATAACCTGAGAATACTCAACCCCCCTAAAGAGAGGTTCACATGGAAAAAAACTGAGGCCTTCTTCCAGCAGCTAGTCTCATCTTGCTAACCTTGAGGTTTAACAACATTGAGAACAGAACCTCAAACCCCAATTAAGCCTTCAGATGACTATAACCTAACCAACATCTTGACTACAATATTATAAGAGACTCTGAGGCAGAATTCCCCAGTTGGTCTCCTGAATTCTTGATTCACAGAAATCAAGAGAGATAATAAAAGTTTCTTGTCTTAAGCCACTAAATTTTGAGGTAATTTATCATGCAATGCTTGATGTCTATATAAATTTATATTCTCTATTTCCCTAATTAAAAAGTACTTTATTGCTAGTTATGTGTGTGTGTATGTTTTAATGGTGGTAGTAGTGGTGGCGGTGATGGTGTGTGTGTGTGTGTGTGTGTGTGTGTGTGTGTGTGTGTGTGTGAGAATTCTGTCCTGGATTAGGTGAATTAAGTATTATGCTTTACTAGATGTTCTTTTAAATTCAAAGGAAGCTACTCTTAACTTTTTGATTAGATAAATAATTATCTTTTATTTTTAATGATAGTTTGTTTAGCTAGATAGATGATAGACAGATAGATGATAGATAGATAGATAGATAGATAGATAGACAGATAGATAGATAGATATGTATATTTCAATTATTTCCCACAACAGTATAAAGCAGATTATTAAGGAAGAAACTGAAGTTTACGGAGATTAGAAAACCTATCCAAATTGGCCCAGCTAGTAAGTGGTAGCCCAAGGATTCAAAGCTACATTATTTTACCTCAATGCTCATGCTTTTAATCATTACATTTTATGTAGATCTTTTATTCCTAGTCTCAACCTTAATTGCTCATGACTTACTATAGAATTTGAATTGGTGGTATTTTATTTAAGATTTTATATTACATTCACAGAAAAGATTGTGCTCTATTTCATATATACTATATTTGGGTCTCAGGATGATGATAGCTTCATAAACCAAATTAACTGTTAGTCCTCTTTGTCTAGATTCTGTACTAGTTAACGGTGTAGAGACCATATATATATTCCTATAAAATTTAAAAGAGAGTTTCAAACATGTGGGATCAAACCATCTGGTTTCAGAGTCATTTTGAAAATATTTTTGAGTCAACATATACTTTTATGTTCTAAATTTTTGTTTGGAGATAATCATAAATTTACAGAATAAAGATTTTTTTATTAAAAAAATTATTTTTCAATTACAGTTGACATAATATTATATTAGTTTCAGGCATACAACATAGTGATTGGACATTTATACAACTTTTGAAGTGAACACCCTGATAAATCTAGGACCCATCTGACATCATACATAGTTATTAAATATTATTGACCATATTCCTTGTGCTATACTTTACATACCCATAACTATTTTGTAACTACCAATTTGTACTTCTTACTCCATTCCCTTTCCCAACCCCCCTCCTATCTGGCAACTATCAAAATGTTCACTGTATCTATCAGTTTGTTTCTGCTTTGCTTGTTTGTTTGTTTGTTCTTTAGATTCCACATATAAGTGAAATCATATGATATTTGTCTTTCTCTGTCTTACTCCTCTTAGCTCAATACTCTCCAGGTCCATCCATATTGTTGCAGATGGCAAAGATTTCATTTTTTATGGCTGAGTAATATTCCATTGTGTATATGTACCAACTTTTCTTT
This sequence comes from Eonycteris spelaea, assembly GCA_003508835.1. Classification (NCBI taxonomy): domain Eukaryota; kingdom Metazoa; phylum Chordata; class Mammalia; order Chiroptera; family Pteropodidae; genus Eonycteris; species Eonycteris spelaea. The sequence goes on along the minus strand of PUFA01000033.1, from coordinate 8,110,804 downwards.
ATTCCTTACGATGGACACTTAGGTTGCTTCCATATCTTGGCTATTGTAAATAATGCTACAATGAACATATGAATGCGTATGTATTTGGAATTTGAGTTTTGGATTTCTATAATCCAGAAGTAGGATTACTGTTTCTATCTTTGTCTCTTGTTATAACCTTTGTTTTAAAGTGTATTTCCTCTGGTATAAGTATAGCTACCTCAGCTTTTTTCCTTTTACTTCCATTTTCATAAAATATCTTTTCTACCCCTTTACTTTTAGTCTGTGTATCTTTCAATTTGAAGTGAATCTCTTGTAGGCAGCATATGTAAGAAGAGTCTTGTTACCTTATCCATTCAATGACCCTATGTCTTTTGATCAGAGCATTTAATCCATTCACTTTTAAAATAATTGAGAGTATGCAGTTATTGCCATTTTATTATTCATATTTTTTATCTTTTTTTTTTCCTTCCTCTTCTTACAGAAGTCTCTTTAACATTTCTTGTAATACTTGTTTGGCTGTGACTAATTTTTTCGCTTTTTCTTGTCTGTGACAGAGTGACTGCATTCTCCTCTTTGCATCCTTTCAGGTGACATATGATTTCAGTTTTTCCCACCACTATTGGTGATTCACTTTGAACACATGATTAAGATGATGTCTACCAGGATTGCTCACTAAAAAGTTATGTTTTTCTTTGATTTTGAAAATTAGAAAATATTTTGTATGGAGACAGTTTAAGGCTATGTAAATATGTTCTTCCTCATCATTTTTGCAATTTATTCATTAATTTATTTATTTTGGTATGGATTGATAATTTCTCATTTATTCAATGGGTTAAAACTCATTCCTATCTACTTTGGTTTTTCATGTTGTTTCTCATGCAACTAATGAGAACCGTTTAAAGCTAGCTCTTGTGCCTTTTTACATAACCTGGTCATTTTTTTTTTTTTTTGAGTAACATCTTGTCTCTGGCATACAATGTTCCAGATTCGTTTTGTAATTTCCTTGCTCCAGACATGAGATTACCATTTCTTCCAGGAGACCTGGCTACTTTAGTAAAAATGGTTTTGAGAAGCCAAGACCTGAGCTCTAGATTTGCTTATGTTATTGAGGTGTATTGTTTCCAGAAAGTGAACAGAGCTAGAGAATACACACACACACACACACACACACACACACACACGCACGCACACGCACACGCACACGCACACGCACACCGCACACGCACATACACACACAATATACTCTATTATTGCTTTATGAATCTATGCTTTGGAAACTTAGTTCAAACTGATGCTTCCAGTTACAATTCAACATCACAGGGTTTATTTTAGTTTTCTACCTTTTTTTTTTCTAACTCCTTTCTATTATATTGAGGAATCAAGCTCCCATTAAATAAGTAAATATTTACTTATTTAATCACTTACTTATAAGTTGATTTACTTATTTAATCAACTCTCTGTTGATGACCAATCTCAAATTTTCCTTGTTATCCCTCTTTTACATAGATGCATTTCTTTCCCTTCTAGGATCTAACTCTTCACAGTGGCCTCCTCTTTTCCCCTAAATGAATGCCCATTGCAACCTGTTTGAGCCCAGTGTATACAAGCACACCTCGGGAATAGTGGATTTGGTTCCACACTAAATAAAGTAAATATCACAATAAAGGGAGTCACACAATTTTTTGGTTTTTTGAAGCATATAGAAAAGTTTATTTCTATTCTACCATAGTCTATTAAGTGTGCAATAGTATTCATTATGTCTAAAAAACTGTACATAACTTAATTTAAAAAATACTTTATTGATAAAAAATGCTGAGCATCTTCTGAGCCTTTCATGACTCATAATCTTGCTGTCAAGGGTCTTGCCTAAATGTTGATGACTGCTGACTGATCAGAGTGGTGGTTGCTGAAGGCTGGGGCATCTATGGCAATTTCTTAAAATAAGACAGCAATACAATTTACTACATCTTATTTCTTCCTTTCATAAATGGTTTCTCTGTAGCATGCAATGCTGTTTGAGAGCATTTTACCTACAGTAGAACTTCAATCATCTCAAACCCCACCTTACTTTATCAACTAATTCTATATATATTCTAATTCTGTGTTGTCATTTCAACAATCTTTACAGTATCACCAGAAATAGCTGTGTGGCTCTTCCTTTCACCTGAACACTCATAGTTCTTTGGAGATTATTAATTGGCCAATCTCAATATTGTTGTGTCTCAGGGAAGAGGAAAGCCCAAGGATAGGGATAGAGAAAATAGCCAGTTGGTGGAACCATCAAAACACAGAACATTTACTGGTTAATTTGCCCTTCTGTATAGGTGCAGTGCATGGCACCCTAAAAACAATATATAATAGTAACATCAAAGATCACTTATCTTGAATCACTATAACAAATATAATAATTGATTATGTTTGAAATATTTCCAGAGTTACCGAAATATGACACAGAGACATGAAGTAAGCAAATGCTGTTGGAAAAAAAAAATGATGCTGATAGACTTGCTTAATGCAGGTTTGCCACAAACCTTCAATTTGTGAAAAATGCAGTATCTGTGAAACTCATTGAAGCAAAGCACAATCAAAGGAGGTATGCCTATAATACTCTCCTCACTCAGCTGGGTTATGACTCCTTACCCTATATAGGTCCACACTCCTATGTGAATGCCGTCCTATTTTGCTCAAGTTCTGAAACTTCCATTCCAAGCCACAGTCCTATGAAGTGATACCCTCCTCACCTGTTTTTGGTTCTGACCCCATACTGCACCATCCCTACAACTGTTTATGTTCATAACGTATTTTGAGCTAGTGCCCTTCCGACACCACTGCAAACATCTACTTTTCTCTGCCCCACCTAATGGCTTTGAGATCAAAGTATTTGGGAAGGAAAGGAAATAGAAAAGAAAGGAAAGGAAAAGGTGGAATTTTTTTTCAAATTTTCAGTTTCTTTATGTACTGCTAGTGTATTTTCTCCAATATTTTAATTTTTGAGCTTACTTTAAATGTAGACCTTTTCAAATAGGTTTAGTCATTTTGAAATTTTTAAAGCATAGAATAAAAAGGACGAGACTCTAAATCATATAAGTTAAGAATTTTGGAAGATAATTCTATATTGATCTATCACAGTTCTGCACATCTTTTGAGAGTGGAATTAACTGGCAGTCCTCCATGATGTTTCTACATATGTTGTGAGATCTTTTTTTTTTTTTTTTCTGGACTCTCTTTTCAAGGATGTTTACATAGCAAAGAGCCTTGGAAGACAGCAATTCTATCTCATTCAGAGTACAGGACAGATTTCTTTGCTGCTCAGTATAATAAAGATGTCTCCCTCTGGGGCAAAAGTTGAGCAAGTTTGCTTGCAGCATATCATAAAAGATTGGGGTTTCCTCTCTTATAACAGAACACACTGCATCCTTGACCCTTGCCCTAACACCTGTGGGAGTTAGGGATTGGGGAACTGGCACAAGAAAATGATGAAACTCTACCTTCTGATGTTGCTGTAAGTAATGGAGTAAAGAACTGTCCTTTCTTTTTAACTCGTGAGTCTTTGTCTTCTACCTGCATCTATCACATTGTGGAAGGATAATTTGTAACCATGAAAGTTGGGCAAAATATTAGATACGTATCTAATATTTTATTACAAGAAATACATTTGGCTGAAAATAACGGAAAATCCAAATACCACTACCTAAAAATAGAGGTTTATTTTAATAAATAAATAATCAGTCAATCTTGAGATAAGTGATCCAATAATGGTATAATTGCTAAAGTATGTCATCAAGAACCTGGACTCTTTAATTTTCTGCTCTGCTATCTTTATCAAGCATGTTTTATTCTCATGATACAGGCATTGTGTCTATTCACCAGGCCTAAAAATGAGAGAAGAAAAGTAAGTAAAGGTTGAGACCATTAACATTGCCAGAAAAAAATTTTTTTTCTTGGGAGACTTGACTTAGCTAGCAGATTTCCATATACCACTCATTGTCCAGACCTGTGTCATATGGACTGCCCTAAGGCCTAAGGACAAAAGTTTAAGGGCAATATATGGTACCTGTCATAAGTATAATAGCTACTCTTTGAATACGTTACAAAGCTTTCTCATTTCTTAAATTTTAAAATTTATGTATTTTTTATGGTGACATTGGTTAATGAAATCTAGTAAGTTTCAGCTGCACATTTAACAGTAAGGCATATATATATATATGTAATATGTGTGTGTGTATATATTATATATATATATAATATATATATTATATATATTTACATTGTGTGTTTCACCTCCCATATTTACAATTCTTTCTGTTACCATATATTTGACAGCTTTAACCCATCTACCTCCCCCTTCTCCCATTCCCCTTACCTTCTGGCAACCATTAATCCTTGTCCATGTCCATGATCCTATGTTTGTTTGTCCTGTTCATTTGTAGCTTTTAGGTTTATATCCACATATAAGCGAGACCAAGTGATTTTCAACTTTTTTTGTCTGGCTTGTTTTTAACATGAATATCATAAGATCCATCCGTGCTGTTGTAAATGGCAGTATTTCATCTCTTCTTATAGCTGAGTAATATTCCATTGTATATATGTGCCACAGCTTCTTTAGCCAATCATCTGTTGTAAGACTCTTTGGTTGCTTCCATGTCCTGGCCACTGTGAATAATGCTTCTATGAACATTGGTGTGCAAAAGTTTTTTTGGATGTGGGTTTTCAAGTCTTTGGGGTAAATATCCAGTAGAGGGATTGCTGAATCATACGCTGGATCAATTCTAAGTTTTTTGAGGAACCTCCATACTGTTTTCCATAGTGTCTGTACAAATTTGCACTCCCACCAGCAGTGTATGAGGGTTCCTTTTTCTCCACATCCTCTCCAACATTTGTTATTGCTTGTCCTGTTGATTATAGTTCTAACAGGCTTGAGATGGTATCTCATTGAGGTTTTAATTTGCATTTCCTTAATAGCTAGCGATGTTGAATAACTTTTTATGTATTTTTTGGCCATTTGTTCATCTTCTAGGGAGAAGTGTCTGTTCAAGTCCTTTGCCCATTTTTTTAACTGATTCATTTGTTTTTTTGTTGTATTGAGTTGTATGAGTTCTTTGTATATTTTGGATATTAGGCCATTATCAAAGGTGTTGCTTGCAAATATGTTTTCCCATTTGGATGTTTGTCTCTTTTCCTTGTTGATGGTTTCTTTTACTGAGCAGAAGCTTTTTAGTTTGACATAGTACCATTCATTTATTTAAATTTACTTCCCTTGCCTTTGAGGTCAAATTCATAAAATCCTCTTTAAGTCCAAGGTCCTTGACTTAACATCATTCCTATGTTTTCTTCTATGCATTTTATTGTTCCAGGTTATATTCAGGTCCTTAATTCATTTTAATTAATTTTGGTGTGTGGCGATAGACAACAGTCTAGTTTCATTCTTTTGCAGGTGGCTTTCCAGTTTTCCCGGCACCATTTATTGAAGAGGTTTTCCTTTCTCCACTATATGTTTTTGGCTCTTTTGTTGAAAATTATTTGCACATATAAATATGAGTTTAATTCTGTTCCACTAATTCATGTGTCTGTTTCACTGCCAATATCATGCAGTTTTGATTACTGTCACTTTGTAGTATAATTTGAAGTCAGGCAGAGTGATGCGTCCAGCCTCGTTTTTTTCCTTAGGATGGCTTTGGCAATTCGGGTCTTTGTGCTTCCATACAAATCTGATGATTTTTTGGTTCATTTCTTTAAAAAATGCTGATGGGATTTTGATGGGGATTGCATTAAATCTGTATAATTCTTTAGGTAATATGGTCATTTTAACTATGTTGATTCTTCCATCCAAGAACACAAATATCTTTCCATTTCTTTGTATCTTCTTCAATTTCTTTTAATAGGTCTTATAGTTTTCATTATATAGTCCTTCACTTGTTTGTTAAATTTATTCCTAGGTATTTTATTCTTTTGTTGCAATTGCAAAAGGAATTTTTTCCACTTCTTTTTTCTGCTTCATTATTAGAGTATAGGAATGCTATGGATTTTTGAACGTTGATTTTGTATCCAGAGACTTTACTGTATTTGCTTATTGTTTCTAGTAGTGTTCTTATGGAGTTTTAGGGTTTTCTATATAGAGAATCATGTCATCCACAAATAATGACAGTTTGACTTCTTCATTTCCTATTTGGATGCCTTTTATATCTTTCTCTGCCTGATTGCACTCAGTAGGACCTCCAATGTTATATTGAATAGAGTGTGATAGTGGACAGCCTTACCTTGTTCCTGATCTAGAGGGAAGGTTTTTAGCTTTTTACCATTAAGTATGATGTTGACTGGGGGTTTGTCATAGATGGCTTTATTATGTTAAGGTACTTTCCTTCTATACCAATTTTGTTAAGTGTTTTGATCATAAATGGATGCTATATCTTGTCGAAGGCATCTATTGATATGATCATATAATTATTTTTTGAATTTGTTTATGTAGTGTATCACATGAATTGATTTGCATTTGTTCAACCATCCCTGTGTCTCTGGGATGAAGCCCACTTGATCGTGGTGTATAATCTTTTTAATATGTTGCTGTACTTGGTTTACTAGTATCTTAGTAGAATTTTTGCATCTGTGTTCATGAGAGATATTGGTCTGTAGTTTTCTTTTTTTGTATTATTTTTACCAGGTTTTAGCATCAGGTACTATCGGCCTCCTAAAATGAGTTGGGAAGTACTGCCTCCTCTTCAACTCTTTGGACGAATTTGAGGGAATAGGTATTAAATCTTCTTTGAATGTTTGGTAGAATTTCTTAATATTTGAATTTATGTTTTCTCTGATTTATTTTGAATAGATTTGCTAACCATCTGTTTTTATTAATTGTTTTTTTTGTTTTGTTTGTTTAAATAAGAACAGGGGATTTCTGTTTCTAACTATAATGAAGTAACAAGAACTGTGCTTTACTCTCTCACTTAAAACAATAAAAATAAAAGCAAAACACATTAAACAAAAAGTTGCAGACTTTTGGCATAAAGTGGCACAGGAAATTGACACCTGAGAGAGAGATGTTATGTCGTCAAGCAATTCCTAAGCAGCAGTGCTGTGGCAGCTACTAGGTGATGTGCCACACTGTGCAGATTGGGCCAAAAAAGGAGAAAGTGAGCCAAAATGAATGTGGGCAGTTTGGTACTTACAGCAATAATTATCAACTTGGAGCTGATTTTCCCGACCTCAATTTCCACAAGGCAACATTATGAGGGTTGAGTATTACCTGTACACACACTGGGGATGCATTACAGGAGAATTACTCTGAGTTTAGGAGACCTGTCCGCCCCTACCCCCTGCCAGCGGCATTATTGGATTACTACCAAGCCCGGTCAACCTTTGCCCTGAGGAAGACATTATATTTCTTATCCAGATCATAAATTTTTTCTCTGCCATGGAGGTAGAACTGTCTCTATGTTCTAGGTTGTTTGCTCTACAAACATCCTTGAAAAGATAGTCCAGGGCAAAAGCTGACACAAACATGTAGAAATGTCATGCAGAATTGCCTCTTACTAAGGAAAACAAACAAAGTGAGCCCTACAATTGCCTCAGTTTCAAATTGCCACCTGCAGAGCCTTTCCCCACCTTGAAGAAACTTCTGTTAGATGTTGCAAAGTGGTAAGTGCAGACATCTCTGCCTTGTTTTGACCTTAGCAGTTTTATTACTTAGCAGTAATACTTCCAAATCGAAAACTATCCAAATGTTCAGCAACAGATAAATATGTAAATAAACTATGTGTGTGTGTGTATACACACACAATAGAATAATACTCAACAATAGAAAGGAATGAATTATTGATACAACAACGTGAAAAACTTGAAATAATTATGTTGAGTAAAAAAAAAATCAGGCAAAAAAGAGAACATTCTATATAAAATTCTACAAATTGCAAATCTATAGTATCCATGGTTGCTTGAGTTGAGAATCAGAGAGGAATCAATAAAAAGACAGTAAAAAAAATTTGTGGGTAAAAAATTGGCTTATCTTGATTATGGTGATAGTCTCCTGAGTGTATACATATGTTACACATAAATTTGTACATTTAAATATGTGTAATTTATGTAAATTATATATTAAATCTGTTAAAAATGTAGGAAAAAATGGTCTGGAGATAGTAGATTTATTTATAAAATCTACTGTATTCTAATTAGTTGATTTATGTTTTTTTGTTTTCTTTTGCATACTTATTTTTTTGTCTTATTTTAAAGTTCTTGAGTTAAATATTTAGTACGCTTTTTATTCTCACTTAATTAGGAATGACAACACTTATAAAATGAATTTGCTTATGACTATACCTTTAACCACTTAGTCTATAAATTTAATGTTGAATTTTGCCTTGACCTGATAGCTATTTAGAAAAGTTATTTTAGAATTTAGAGGTGGAATTTTTAGCATTAAAAATTGTATTACATCTTGGGTAAATAATCCTACTTACAGCCTCGGATGATGTTATTGCTTGTTAATTTGTTCAGAATTGTGTTTGGTCCCAGCTATTGTTGTACCCAATTCTCCTTTCCCAGGCCAGTACACCCATGTCCAAGCTGTTGTGAGTGTTGGTTAGGAGCCACAAATGACCCAGACGCCCTTTTCTTAAGAGAATTGCCCTAACCAACAGGGGCCACCTTATCCAAGAGGTTAGGTCCATCCCCTCCAGGGAGCCCATAATTGCTCAATGATTGGCTGATAGAAAGATACAAAAGTCCAGCCCCTCATCCCAGTGAAAGAAATTACAGATGCAGTTATGCTGCAGAATTCCTCATGCGAAGTCTAGAATATACTGAGACCACTTCCTTGTTCAGCCCCTTCCTCATTCCCCTTACAAAAGCCATCCTATTCTTCATCATCTCAATAATGCCAGCACCATTTACTAAATTGTTAAAATGAAAATCTTGGAGCTATATTTGACCCTGCCCTTCTTTTCATATTAAACATCCAATCTTCAAGCAAATGCTATTAGCTCTACCTTCAAAATATAAACCAAATCCAATATTTTTCAACACCTCCACTACCATACCTATCTCTCACTTGGGTTACTGTTATTACCCCCTAATTTATCTCCTGCTTCCATTCTTGCATCCACCCTCATAATCTTCTCCTTGTAACAACCAGACTAATCCTTTTATGATGTAAATGAGATCATGTCAATCCCATCAAAACTCTCCCAATTAGAATATATAAAATTTTTATGTGTACCCAATTTTTCCTCCAAGATTTTGTCTTCTCACAGTTCTTCTAACTCACTCGACTCCAGTCACACTTGGTTCCTTGTTACTAATGCATAGTCCTGAATCAGAATCTTTGCATTTTCTCAGACAACTCTATTCCCATAGATTTAGGTGATTTCTTACTTAATTCATGTTCTGCTAAAATGTCATTATCTAACAGTGCTTGATACATAATAAAATTCATTATTAAATAAATGAAAGGATTCAGGAATGGATAAGTCACTTAAACTAATACCACATTTGATTAGTTTTATATTTGGATTATTAATATTTTGTACAGTTCGGTTGTTGCTTTTTCTTTTTGGAGTTTCTGACTTTTTTTTCAGTAGGAAAGCAGCATTTGCTTATCTTACATTATCTCCTATATTTCAAATTTTAATCACTCCATTTATTCCCTAACTGTATTCTTTTTGAAATCTGTGGATTTTTTTTGGCTCTAATGTGAAATCATGTCTACATATTTAACCACACATTATTGTACAGATATTTAATTAACATTTAAGTTAGGACCATTTTTATTCACTTGGGCTGTTAAAATTAAAATTCTGGACTTATACTTGACCCCACTCTTTCTTTCACATTGAACATGCAATCTATCAAATACTATCTCTACCTTCAAAATATAACCAAAATGCAATATTTTCTCAATTCTTCCACTATCATGCTTACCTGTCACCTGGATTACTTGTATTGTCTATTTATATCCTCAACTTATTCTAGATTTACAACCACATTGTCTTCATTTTGAATTTTTTTTTTTTTCACTGAATATACCCTCTAAAACTTTCCATCCTTCTAACCAATTGGTACAGATTGCTCTTTAGGCCTGCTATATAGCTGGTTCACCTTAGGACTCCTTTATTTCTATTATGGGGTAAATCGCCCTTTTCTGGATACAGCATCTTAATCCTTCTTAGTTATTATTTTGCCAAATTATATCCTCAAATCAATCTTTTTCACTTTTGCTCTCTAGATCAAGCTCACTCTCTCAATTTCTAATATTTTACTTTCATCCTTTATTGATTCATCTACACCAGACCTGCATCGGAAGTGTTCAGTCTAAACATTTGATTGTCCCTCTTGTATGTTATTTAATAATTTCTCCTATTTCCACTCTTTCTATTTTTTCTGATCTTTATCTGAGCTCCATTTAGTCACATATCAAGACCTTTAGATTAATCATTTATCTCTTAGAATTGTCTGTTATATTTTCTTGCTCTACATTTTTTTGATCTACATTCTGAGAAATTTTTTAAAATCTATTTTACAAACTTAATATGACATTTATATCTATTCATTGTACATTTCGTTTTCTGTAGGTTTTTCTATTTTTTAGTTGCTTCTTTCACATAATTATTTTTCATGGATACAATATCTTAGTGAATGTCTTTTACTTCTCACCAGAATTCTATTGAGTTATTTAGAGAATATACTCTGTTGGAGATTTTATTGGACACATGCCAGCAGCGGGCTGTTCTGTATGTGAGGGCTTGGAGAGGGGGTGTCTCAAGTGCCTAGTGCTCAGCATTATATGACATTTCCATGTTCAGATCTGAACTCCCTCCTCTTCATTTCCTCTGTCAGAATTGCATAATGGGTTCACACAGCCTGCTCTATCTGTTGTCATTCTTCCACCTACTTACTGTCTTCCAGATATTTGATGAAACCCCTTATCTACTGATACCCTGCTTTCCTATTCTTTTTGGTGTTGTAATAGTGTATAATTTTAAGAATTTTATATTATCATTATAATGTGATTTGGGGAGTGAAAGAAGATAAGCTTAAGTTTTCATTCTACCTTGTTGACCCAGAATTAGTAATGTAATGTTGCTGCTTTTTTTTCTTAGATGTAACCAAATATTTGATTCAAGCATTTTCCCCCTCTAATAAGAAATGAAAATCCATCATAAGATCTCAGTCCTATTGTTATTTCTAAACCTCAGAGGAGATCTTAGCCAATGAATTTCTGTGGATGTCAAACTCAATGCCTATAAAATTGAGTAGCTCAGATATAAGGATTTCTAAATTTCTTTAGCCTATAAAATTATAATTGTAGATCTACTGTAAAAGTATTCTTCTGGTTATTATAGAATGGACGTATATTCTGGAAAGACAAAGCAAGAATTCAAAGACAGTGTTATTAAATGAGAAAAAAAAGAATCTTGTTCTTAAAAAAAATCTTCTTTCCAATATAAATTGTATTCTGAGGGGGGGAACCAGCTGGCATTAAAACAGTAAGGTTTTATTTATAGAAAAGAAAAGAATGACAGCTCAATTCACTTCAAAGAGAAGTCACACCAAAAGCTCATAAGAAAAGATTCTCTCCTTTGCAAATATTCATATTGCTCTCTGAATCTTTTTTCCCAACTATGAGAACCACAGTTCAGTGATATATTTGCTTTTGCTCACAACATGTTCACAACAATGTCATGACCTAAAGGTCAATAAGCTGAAAATGTGATTGTAGATTCCTGTTCTTGAAAGATTTTTCTTTTTCAGTTCTAGGGAGATAGAGGGACACAGAAAGGCAGTCGTAATATTTTTTTAAGAACAAAATCATATCATCACTTGAAACTGTTTACCTTCATTGGTCCTTACTTTGAGGACCCTGGCTTAAACTGAAATTGCAGCCTATTCTTTAACATGTCTGTAAATTTGACATTATTTGATAGCCTAATGGTGCATATATTAGTTCTCATTTCTCTTTTTGTGATAAAGTGCTGTCGGTAAATAAAGCAATGTTTGGAAGACATGTTAGTAAATTTCAACACATGCAAGTGAAAGTTTTGTATGGGCATGTAGGAGAATTGTAAGGAGACATGAACGCATCAGAAAACATAATTAGCTGTTGTAATTGGACCCAGGAGAAAAACTGTCCTTCTGCAGCTTGAGTTTTTTCTCCTGGGAAGAAAAAAACCATGGCTCCTTCTTTACCAGTTTCATTTCTATGCATCTGTAGCATCAGTTTAAACTGCAGAGATGATAGTACTAAAATATTTATTAGGAGAAATAGTTGACTAAATTTCATGGAAATAGTATCTTTCTAAATCTGATACTATATCATGAAGTTATGTATTTTTCGGCAAATTTGTTTCCATTTTATTGAATAATTTAACCTATGTTTATATTATGTATATTTTTTACTAAATTTATTGGGTTGACATTTTATATTATGTGTATTTTAAAGCAATTTTAAGCCTACAGAATGAGAATTAAATAATTTCCAATTCTAAAACAATAATCTGAGATTATTTACAGAACTATGCAAGTTAAAGTGGAATCACAGGATTGAAAGAATCTACATTTCATGAAGGATATGTTACTGTCTCTTAATGAAACAATATGTCAAGTTTATGTTATTAGCAAAGTAGGATATATAGAAAATTGTTTTAAATATCAATTCTCATATTATTATAGGTATAATAAGCTTGCACCATAGTTTTGTTTTGACTAATCTTTCTTTACAGTCTCTTTTTGTTTGTTTTAAGTTAAATCATATTTTCTTAATCCACTCTGACAATCTCTATCCTTTAATTGGTGTGTCTAAGCATTTATAATCATATGAATTTGATATTTATTTTTAATTATTTTTTAATTTTTCAATTACAGTGGACACACAATATTATATTAGTTTTGTAATGCCCTGGTTTGGAACTCCACGAGCCAAGAAGGAAACTGACACTGATGCAAGCGCAAGAGGGAGTTTATTGACAAACTCGAGTTTGGACTCCACTCGTTCACTGACGCAGTAGTGGTTGAGAGGAGCCCGACCGAGGGGCTGGGACCTAATTTAAAGGGTAAAACCGCAAGCCTTGGGGAGATGCCATGGCGTCACCTGATTGGAGGGTTAGGTTGACCTTTAAAGGGATTGGGTGGTAGGTTGTTGGGTCCGAGTGCAAAAGGGGGTCGTGTGCAGTTGGGGCTGCGTATAGAGGGGGCCGTGTGCAGAAAGGGCCGAGTGCAGAAGGTGCCGGGTGCAGTAATCAGAATATGTGCAGGAGGAAATAAGGGTGGGGGTGCCTTATGGGCCCACCGATTAGCTGGCTTGGCTGGTTTGGCCAGGTGGTAAGGCATTGCTCTTGACCACTGGCCTTTGGGGAACTTTTCGTACAATTCATCTTGGGATCACTCAGAAAAATGGAATCATTCCAGTCTTTCAGTTTCAGCTGTACACATAGCAATAGATATTTATATAACTTATGAAGTGATTCCCCCCAATAAGTCTAATACCTATCTGACATACATAGTTATTACAATATTATTGACTATATTCCCTACATTGTATTTTACATCCTTGTGGTTGTATTCATAACTGGCAATTTGTACTTCTTAATCCCATCTCCAAACCCCTCCCACCTGGCAACCATCAACATTTTCTCTGCATCTATGAGATTTTTTTTGTTTTGTTTATTCTTTGATTTTGATTTTAGATTATATGCATAAGTAGATCATATGGTATTTTCTTTCTCTTTCTAAATCTCAGCCTCTTTTTATTCTTTCTTCTCCAGTCCCAAATCCATTTGTTCCTCAGCCTAACATTGGTCTCATTACATTTATCTGCCTGCCATGTGGCATTTTTCTCACTCTTGTGAGATTCCCAACGAGAGATATCATATGTTATTAGTTTTTGTTGTTCCACTACTTAGTTTGGTAAATGGTAAGGACTAGGTAGATAGTTGCTCAATTTACTTTTGTGTTATCTAGGGTTTTTTTTAAAGATTAGTTATTTTTAGTAATTTTTTTCTTCCCTTTAAATTCATAGAGAACTGTAAAAATAAGAGAATATTACTCTTTGACCAAGCTGCTGAAAAGTAGGAAACAAAATGAAACAAGTAAATTGTTACAAGTCAAATTAGACTAAATTTTGACAAATCTAAGCAATAACTAAGATTTTTAATAGCTATTAAAATTTATTATTTTTTAGGAGAAGCTTTATGAACAACAAATTATCCTTGCAAGGCAATTTAAATAAAAATGGCTAAATATTATAGGTAAAAGTATTAATGTTTGCAAGCTAGATTATTCTTTAAATAATTTGAAATATCAGACATAAGGGGACCACACCATGTCCTAATGAACACATTTTCAGTTTCTTTAACAATTTTCTTAATTTCTTAACATATTTTTACTCTCACTTTCTTCAAAATTTTTTGTGGGGCCATTTTCATGAAGAAAGCAATTTCTGAGATACAGTCATTTGAAACTAATAATTATCAAATCACGCCTACAGAAAAGAATTATTTCACCGATGCCTTATTTTAAAACCAGCTGAACATTGGTCTGCTCACACTTCCTCCTACCTTTTTACATCTTCCTTTTTGTCCACAATCTTTGGCTTGTGTTAAACAGCCTATTCTTATACTGTTTGAACCTTGTCTTTCACCCACATACATCTTGCTGCTTTGCAGGTAACCATGACAATATTTCACAGTTCTGAGGTTATGTGCCATATAAAATGCAGCCATTCTGTCTTAAATTTATTAGCAAACACACCTTTCCCAAAATATATACATGCATACAAACAAATATATTAAAACTGCATGATATTTGAGAACTCCTAAAAGATCGAGTGTGTAATCAAATGATTTGAGTGGGAAGAGGTCATGATTCTTTTGTTAGAAGCAAATAAAAGCATATGAATCCTTGACAATATAAAAATAGTATCTTAATTTTTTTCTAAATCATTATTTTAAATACTTTTAGTCCTTCAATACCTTCCTCCTTAAGATTTGCTTGATTAGCAACATTTACTAATTACTAACCACAGCAAGTTTGAGGGTATGTATATTTTCTGGTTAAAATTATTAATTATTAGTTGCTTAATATATTTAATTAGACAACTGTGGTATAGCTTACAGACAGTGCTAAACAAGTGAGAAGACTGAGATTCAGATGCTGGGCAACGAGAGAAATCAATGGATCATCTATTTACAGTTTTTCAACATATAGACTGTATCCTAAGATTTTATTAACTCACACTTCAGAATTCAGGTATCACCTCTTTACTAGTAATTCAAATATCTCTCATTCTGGCTTCTCAACAGTGCTACAATTCATTATTAAGTTGAAGTAATATCATAAAACCCATAAAAGTTCTTACTAAGTATGAGATACTAAAAAGACTCTACGTGGATAATCTCACTCATTCCTCACAACAATCGAACAAGATTATGTCATTACATCATTATCTATCTGAGGAAATGAAAAGATCGAAAAGGGAGACTATTGGTTAAGAGATTAAGATCAAATAGCTAGAAGTATAAAAGCTAAGATTCAAACTTGAGGACTGTGTTTCTGACTCCATGTTCTAAATAGATACAAAATAAATATACTGCCTCTTTTTTTGTTACAGCTTTTTATTTCTATAGGCTCATATATAAATTTTAGAGGGTAAAAGACAAACAGTATGGAATAGCCATCCTCAAAACATGCCAATTCAAAACACAGTCCTTGTTTTCTCATAGTTCAAAGTCAATTTCTTCAACTTAGGGCTTCATCTAAAAGTTTTAAAGTTGATTCTTATTATTAGATAAATTAACTATCTTTAACCTGTGAGTGGTCAGACTCAAAGAAACAGAAGTCCTCTTACCAGTAGACCCATGTGGTATCCTACCAATTCATCAAAGTTAATACCTGCCCACTCACTTGTCTTCCATATGCCTGTTTTAGCTCATATTCATTTGCTTACACATAATATTATTTCAGTAATAATTTCAAAGATATACTTTAAGGGTTTGCTCATGAAAAAGTTGTCTTATAGAGTAGCACAGAGATATAAGAGGAATGTAGAACAATGAGAAGCTTAAATAATAAGAGTAAATTTAAATAAAGAACTGTATAATACAATAAAAATAATGTCTTATGAAAGTGAAAATACTGGTTAATAATAACACATAATGCAAGGATGGCATAAATCCAGTTAATATGAGCCAATATCTTTGCATTGTCTAAGAAACTCTAAGAGTATTAGATTATATTAGAATTTTAAAAGTCAGTGATGTAATCACTAGCATAACCACTGAAAAAATAATTTTAAAAATATGTAAGTATCATATAACAAAACGGACAAATAATTAATAAGAAAATAAAAGAAGACAGGGAAAGAAGAAAAAGAAGCACAAAAGAGATAGACAAATGCAATACAGAGAGTACTGTGGTAGATTTGAATTCAAATATATTGGTAGTTACAGTAAATGTAAATAGGCTAAATACTCCTGTTAACAAAAATTATCAGACTGCACTTAAAAAAAAATTACGCTGTTTATAAAAGACATTGTTGAAATAAAATATATACATAAGGGATAAAAAGTAAAAGGATGAAGAAAAATATACATGTAAACACTAAGTAAAAGAAAGCTTATATAGCTATTCTAATATATGGCAAGAAGCATTACTATCAATAAAAAAGGGTATTTCATAATTAAAGCTTCAGTTCTTTCAGAAAATACAGCAATACTAGAGTTTTACATACCTAATAAAATTGCCTCAAAATATATAAAAGGAAACATATAAAATTAATAAATCCACAGTCATGTTTGAAGGTTTAAATTTTTAATTGAATGTATTATAATCCATGAGCCTCTTCAGGTAAAATATTGTGTTCTCTTGAGTCTCACTCATCTTAGGAAATTTCTTTACTTTCAGGCACAATAAGCTATCTCAGAATTACCTTGTACATTTCCTGTATTAGATATGTAATGTCATTAGGTATGACCTAGAGAGGCTTGTGGATTATAATACATTGAAGTAAAAATTACATCACAGTAACTTTATTGATGTAAGAGAGAGATACAGAGACAGAGGAAGGATAAGACAAAAATAAGAAAGCTTGTATTTATAGGAAAATATGTCTTAGTAAATATAGAAGGAATCATAAAATTAGAAAAATAGCCATCTTGCATCAATCAGTGCTAAAGCCATTGGATGAAAAGTTCTTGAGAAACCATACATTCACATCTTTCAAAATATTAGCCTATAGATGATTTATCAATTACCAAAACATAACTTTTTACAATGAAAAAATTAGGCAGTCATCATCTTAAACAAGTGATCAAATTTAGCCTCACCCAAAGTTGGACAATCTGATGTTATGATCCTGAAGTTTTGAAGCAATAAAATGTATGTACCATTGTCTATAAAGTATCCCTGCCAAGAAATTATCTAACTTGAATATAATCTTGTGAAAAGCAATCAGACAAATGTAGAATAAGGGACATTCTACAAGACAAGCGACCTGGACACTTTAATAAAACAATGACATGAAAAACAAAGGCAAGGCTACTGTTGTAGATTAAAAGAGATTAAAGAGACAAAACAAAACTGTAACATTTAAACTTTCATTGGATCCTGGATTTAAAAAAAAATAGCTATAAAACATTCTGGAGCCAAAGAAAATTTTAATATTGAACCGGATATTGATTATATAGAATTATTAATTTTCTAACAGATATAAAGGTTACATTTTTTTTTATTGCTGCTGTAACAAACTGCCCCAAACTTGGTTAAAAACAACACAATTTATTATCTTAAATATTTGTTGGTTGGAAGTCCCACAGGGTTGAAATCAGTGTTGACAGGACTGCGTTCCTTCTGGAGGTCATGAGGGAGAATTCATTTCTTGTTTCTTTCTATAAGCTTTTAGAGGGCACCAACACTCACTGTACTGTCTACAGGCTCTCTTTCTCCATCTTCTAGACTGGCAATGCTGCATCTCTCTACCCTTTCTTGCACAATCACATCTCCCTCTGAGCACAGAAGGGGGAGATTTTCTACTTTTAAGGATCCAAATAAATAGATTGGACTCACTCAGATCATCCATGATAATTTCTCATTCTCAAGGACCTTAATTTAATTACATCTGCAAAGTCCCTTTAGACATGTAAAGTAACTATTCACAGATTTTATTAGGGAGTGAACTCTTTGGGAGGTGTTTAAGAAGAGAGCATTATTATGCCTAACTCAGTAATATTGCAGTTATTTAGGAAATTATTTTTATTCTGAGAAGTATGTATACGTTACACACTCACACACAGATAGCCAAATATAACAAAATGTTAACAGCAATTGAATCTAGATGAAAGGTTTATGGTTGTTTTTGTTTTGTTCTTTCAACTCTTCTGTAGATTTTAAATTTTTCAAAAGAGAAAAGAGCCCAGACATTCAAATGCCCAGACATTCCAGGCCACATCTGATTTAAAAGTGATATTAGAAAAAAATAAAGTGGGAAACATTTTAAGATTGGGAAGCTCTATGAATATCTGTAGAGAGGTCAGGTAGAATAAGGATAAAACCGTAATTGGTTAAAAAGCAAAAACAAAACAAAGTCATATTTTCTGGGAAAGAGAGACATTTGGTAGTTAATAAATGATAGTAGATGACACAGTGACCTTTTGTTTTGTCTGTTTAAATAAAATTATAAAGTGTTCTTGTTATGTCTCAGAGTGAACTTGCCTGATGTTGACGTGCTATAAGAATGTTTATGTTCAACAAGACAACAACATGGCCTAGCTGTGAATGTCAGGCCAGCTTCTGACAGAAGAGTTATAGCTATCAATGTCAGACCAGTTATAGCTGATTTTCTTCTTTCTCAATTATTTTTTCAAAATCAAGTCTAAAAACAGTAATGAGTGAATTAATTTTAACTCCAGTGGTAAATATGCAGAATGTGGTTTTTAAAATAGTAACCAAACCTAAGAAATATTTCAAGGGAAGTGAATATTATTCATACTTATATATTCATTTGACAAATATATTAAATGTGGAGGGTACTCTGAGTAGCCCTAAGAAGAATATAAAGATGAGTAAGGGACATTAATTGTCTCAAAAAAACTTATGTTTTGGTCACATATGTAACAGATATTTCCAAGTTAGACCATTTATTGTAAATAAAGAAAAATCATCAGCATATTTATTAACTAAAGCTTTCTTTAAAGCTGAATTCTAAATAATCATATGTGGTAACAACTTTAAGAATATTGTCAGGAAACCTTATGGAAATATTTAGCTTTATATTAAATATAAAATAAAATATATTTAAATATAAAAAAATTAAGTACTTATTTCCCACAGACTCTTATCAAGGCTGATATACACTAAGTTGTCATTAAAAATAAATACATGGCTGAATTTAACCAAAGCAATCAGTATTCAATAATATATCACTAATAGCTACTCCCTGTAAGGGTTACCCAACCATGCGGTCTTTAGCAATGCTGTGCATTCACATTGATAGTTGGATGATATAAAACCACAGTTGTACCAAGTAGTCCTAGATATTCACGTATAAAATAAATATTTCTTAATAAATTCTTCCCCATTAAGTCGTAGGAAAGTGTGATGGTAGAAAACACTGTTCTTATTGTTATTGCCATTGACCTTTATATCCAATAAATATAATCCTCTGAAAGAAAACAGTTCCCAGGGGAAAGCACACCATTTAAACGTGATTTTAACAAAATTGATATACAGAAAGATAGCCCTTGAAGTCCATGCCTACTTTCCCTTATCAGTTGCTCTATGGAAGCACTTGACCGAATACATTTTCTATGAGCCTAAAAACCTCCAAGTTACCCAGAATGAACATAGTAGTTCCTTTTTTGTTGTTTATTTTAACTTGCTTTCAACAGGATCAGGACATTAAACTCTCTGAAATTCACCTTAATTTAGCCTTCATGTCTTTTGTTTGCTAGATTTCTAATTGGATTGTTTAATTTTTTGCTATTGAGTTTTGAGAATTCCTAAGTATTCTAGATACCACTTTTCAGTCACTATGTCTTACCACCTTCTTAGTCCTGCCAACTCTTTACTCTCCTTCCAAGACTCTTGGAATGATGGGAATATTAGATTTTTTGCTAATTGTTCTATAAATCCCTGAGGCGCTGTTAAATTTTTGTTATTGTGGTTTGTGGTGTTGTTGTTGCTGTTTGTCTGTTTTTCTCTTTGTTGCTCCAGTGAGTAATTTCTGTGGTTCTGTCCTGCAGTTCTCTGAGTCTTTCCTCTATCCTCTCCATTCTGATATTGAGTCTATCCATTGAATATTTTTTATTACAGTTTTTGCATAACTCAGTTCTAGAGTTTTCATTTGGCTCTTTTTTCTTCTATTTCTTTGCTGAGGCTTTCTTTTTTGGCTTGAAACTTTCCATTATTCATTTTTTTTAAACTCTGTTTGTCATGCTTGTTGAAGTCTTTTTAAAATTCCTGCTTTTGAAATCTTTGTCAGCCATTTCTAAAGTGTCATTTTAATGTTTGTATTTATTGTCTTTTAAATTCAAATTTTGATTTTATTTCCCTATATATAATTTTTAAATTAGAACCTACATATTTTTCATATTAAGTTATGAGATTCTGTATTTCATATAAACCCTTTTTAGCTAGCTTCCTCTGACACTGCTGCAACAGGGGAAGAAGGGATACAACCTCGTTATTGCTTGATGAAGGAAGAAATTTAAGTATCCACTCAGCCTCCATTGAAACCAGGATGGGTCTTTTTGTGCTGGATAGGGGTCAAATTCTGGCTCCCCTCTAGGTCTCTGCTGATATCACCCTAGCTGGAAGAGTTAGAAGTACTTCCTTTTTAAAGGGTGGTGGGGGTAGGAGTTCTGGCCTTCGGTAACATCAGAGCAGAAGGAATGACCTCATTATCACTGGATGTTGTGGAAAGTACTGATTCTTACTGTGTCCTCCTCTGACCTCGCCCCAGGGGGAAAGGAAAGGGGTGCCCAGTCACTGCAGGTATTAGTGGACTCTATGCTTCCCACAAGGCCTTCACTGAAGGGGACATTCCTCCACTTTCCAATGAGAGTGAAAGTCCCAGTTCCAACTTGACTCCTCTGGCACCACGTGGGAATATAGTGGGGGGGCAACTTGTTACACCCTGAAGACAACCTTTGTACAATCTTTGCTACTGTGAGGCAGAATTGGAGCCGCAGTTTTTTCTCTGGAGTTTGGCTTGAGTAGAGCAGTTATTTATTGTTTAAAATGTTTTTCTCTGGCCGAGCCGTCTATTTATTGGTCAGTTTGGCTAGAGAAAACAAGCTTCTATTGGGGTTATTTTGTCTGCTCGTTTGTTTATCCAGGTTGCCATTTTTCCAGTCTGAGATAGATAGGCAAAAAAGAAAACTCGGAGAATTTATCATCACGTTTTCTTTCTCTGGTCCCAAGAACTCTAGCTGGTCTGCCTTTTTCTCTCTACTTTTGAACCTCGTTATTTTTGTCAAATACAATGTCTAGGAGTTTTAGTGTAATTAGTGGAAGCATGTTCAAAAATAAAAGGTATATCTTTATTTTCCTGGGAATGGAAGCCCCCAAATAAATTTATTTTTATATTTAATTTTATAAATTTTATTATAAATTTTATCAGTGAGGACACGATACTATTTGAAGTCTTATATGACCTTCAACATGCAATTTATTTTAGCAGTTGTTTTTAGCTTTGTATTGAGAAAATTCTGCTTAACACAATATACAATTACTATAATATCCTTTTTATTTTTCTTGACTCATAGGCCACATCTCACCCATTACGTGTTTGGTAGGCAAAGTTGTATTGGATCACAGTCACATTCATCAACATGCTGTCTGTGGCTACTTTCGCATTACAATGACAGAGTTGAGTAGTTGTGACAGGAACTTTACGGCACACAACACTGAAAGTATTTATTGTCTTTACCTTAAAGAAAATGTTTGCCAACCCCTACTTTAAATGTTTCACTTTACTTTCCCATGACATTATTATGTAATTCCAAACTAGAAGTTGGAATGAAGAAGAGTGAAATAATTTTACTTCAAAGATAAATTACCAATTATATTCCATAATTCATTATTTTAGTCAGTAAATGAGTACTTAGCCATTTAAATATTCATTAATTAGTGAAAAAAATTCAGATTTATTTATTGATCTGACATTCAATACTGTCAATTAAAGAAAATAATAGATGTCTCTGTTGGAAAGCCAAAGTTTCCCATAAGTCCATTTATTGAAACATTTGAGTCTATAACTTTAAACTTGTTAAATTATCTATATTGTACTTTGTAATCTCAATTGAAGCACTATAGTATTCAGCCTGCATAACCCAATGAAGTTTTACTGAGCAACATGCATAGGTAAGAAATCTGCTAAATCTGAAGTAGGAGAAAAAGCCATAGAAATAACTGTAATACTATTTTTCTAAGACTGTACAGTAAATTTGAGGAATAAGTAGGAAATTGTCATGCCTAAAACAGAGTGAAGAATAAGGTGATTGAAGGAAGTGAATTTAGATAGGTGCCCATGGGCCAGGATATCTACAACTTCATTTACCATGGCAAACCTTAAGTTGTACTCTGAGTGAAGTGAGCAGCCACTGGAAAGTTTGGGACACAGGAATTACATAATTCAACTGAAGTTTAGAAAGGGCCATTTTAGCTGATATGTGGAGAATGGACTGTAAGAAAGTAAAATGATAGGAGGGACCAGTTAGAAAGCTATTGTAATAGTTCAACCAAGATATAATGGTGATTTGGGCTGAGGTAGTGTATAATAAGAATCTGATTGGCCTTGGTCCCTGGTTCCTAGTGGGTAGCCTTTAAATGCTTGGAATTTTCTGAGTGATAGGAATGTCTTTGTTTATATGATGTGCTCTCATAATCTGTGCTAACCAGATGACTCATGATAGCCCCTGCACTATTTAAGCTAACAGGATGACTCAGAATGGTGCCCAGAAAGACCAACCATGTGATTAGAGTATTAGGGCTTTGAGGCACATATCAATCTCACCCCTAGTGAGGAGAAGGGTTTAGAGCTTAAGTTCAAGGGGCCAATTAATCATACCTATAATGTCATCCCAATAAAAACTCTGGACATCAAAGCTTTAATATAAAGATGTGCATTGAGAGATTTTAACAAAGGAGAGCAAATGCCTCTTGGCACCCTTTGGGTGGGTTAGTAAGGATTCTATAAGAGTCATATTTACTTTTGATATTATGATGCATTTTCCCTTAGAGGCAAGGCAATATATTTAACAAGTTGTCGGTCATAAAAATAAAATAACCAGAGTTTATAACACTTTTGTGGATGTAGGAACTTCTCATAATATGGTATATTGATATTTACATTTTATAAAACAGATAGTTGCAGTATGATCCTGGCCACATTTCTATACATTGTAATGTCTTGGACTTTTAAGCATATGTGTTTGTTTTTATAAAAGATATAATGAACACTATGCTTTCCAATGACTACATTGTCGCTTAAATTTAGAGAATTGGGAGCACTCCTGACCTGACCTGACAATGCCAAGGCTGTAAACAGTTTCATGTGTACATGTCGAATCACAAAGAACAATACTTACGTTAGTTAGACTGGTGTTCAAATAAGCACATCTGGCTTTAAAGAATCTGTAGATCTTAGCTTAGACCTAAAAATATAGACTTCAAAACTGCAACTGAAAAATTCTTGAAGACATGAGCACAGTATTGTATAAACAACACTAGTAGCTAGTAATAAAAAATTATAAATGTTCAATGTCGTTTTTAAGATAGTACAGTAAATTTAAAATCACCACTTAAGAGCAGAGGACAAGTTGTCAGCTATATAAAAAAAGAAGCCAGCTTAATTAAATCTTTGCACTATATGTATATATGTAGAACAAAATAGTTTTCAGGCGCCAGACAACTTCATTACACGTAACAGAAAGGAATCTGTAATGATCAAATATAGTATACCATCTTTTAGCAAAAAAATCTAGAATGTAAAGATACCATGACTGGTTATATAAATAAATTTGGGACAGCAATAGATGTTTTTAATAAAGTAATTGTGTGTTGCTTTTGGATTTTTTTCCAAGCACTTTCAAAGATTTATATAAAACCAGCCAAAAGCTTGACGATGTGTCAGCAACTATATATTGTAGGAAATTTAGGAACAGTATACAGAGCTTATCTAATATAAAGTAACTAAAGGAATGCACTCTTTTGCATTATGTTTAAGGCAAATGTTGAAATTAAATGAATTATTTAAATGCATGAATTCACAGGACCAGTCATTTTAAAAGCTATCACTTTGATTTGCAGGTCACAGAAGTACACTGAATTACATCAACTAAGAGTCATGCAAGAGGAACACACTCCTGAATCTGTAAACAGATATGAGCTAATTGGCCTAATTGGCTAAGATCCCAATGTTATTTAAAAGACATAGAGACTTTCTTAAATAAACTTATTAAAGTTGGTAGGGAAGCTATTTTAAATGTATATATTTAAAACTCAGAGAGCATAGCAGTTACTTAGGTTTATCTATAGACATTGATTATTGTTACTTGAAACCTAGACTAGTATTTAATTAACAAATGTTAAGCCACACTGCTATGGAGTAAAAAAGTTGTGAGAAATAATTTCTCTCTCTTAGGAAAAAAGTTTACAGTATTGTGGAAAGTACAGGATATATTCACATAAAATATAATTTATGTAAGACAATGCAAGAGTTATAACTTAAGATAAATATCTCTGACCTGAGACAGAAAAATGAAGTTGTTTACAGTAAATATAAGTTGAACTGGCCCTTGAAGGCTGTGTCACTGCTGAATATGACAAAGGCAAAGGATCGAGCAAATGCTGTGCATGTTTGGAATTGATAAGTAGATATATTTCCCAGGAGGTTTAAATATGTGGGATAGAGCAGTAAAAATAAGATTGGGCTTGGTTATGGAAGATATTAAATGCCACTTCAAAATTGAGAAGTACAGTTCTCCAATAGTTTGTTAACAGTGTATTTCCATTTGGTTCCTGAGCCACTACACTCATAAATCAAAACACATACTTAAGTTCTGGATCAATTAAAAAGTGATGAACTTGTTAACATGAAAATAGCAATTGTTTGTTACAGGCCTTTTTCTTTGACCCAAGAGGAGATTTTGCAAAAGCAAATTGATGTACAGTTTAAAACAGTTGGTTAAAGATGATGATATAAATACTCTCCCTCAGTGTTAAGACTGAATTCAGATCTCTGAAAAGGATTTCTCACTGTTGACACAGCCCCCAAGATGGTTCCTCAATACCACCCAACAGTACATGGGGGACATTTGCGGCTTTTCTGCCGAGCTCCTTTTAATTCAGTTTAGTTTTGCTCTCCTCATTGTTAGTGATTTGGCAGAGCTGCCA
Source organism: Eonycteris spelaea (assembly GCA_003508835.1). Taxonomy (NCBI): domain Eukaryota; kingdom Metazoa; phylum Chordata; class Mammalia; order Chiroptera; family Pteropodidae; genus Eonycteris; species Eonycteris spelaea. The sequence continues at coordinate 8,085,448 of PUFA01000033.1, read as the reverse complement.
TTGAAAGTCTCCTGACCTTCCCTAGCCAGAAGAGGGACATGTGACCTCAGATGAATCAAATCTCTGTCCTTGGAAGTGAAATCCTAGCAGAATGCCACAGACAATAAAACTCTGAGGCAAAATATCCCAATTTGTGGCATCCTAGCAAGACTGTTCATTAGTTTCTGTTACCTAGCCTTCGGGAACTGTTCTACTTTCTGTGCACTGGGATGCTGGCTCTTCAATTTCTCTTCATACACCTCCCAAAATTCATTTTTTGCTTAAGTTTTCCAGAGAGTTTTTTGTGGCTTGCAACTAATGATACTAACTGGTGCCAGGCAACTTCTAACGATGGTTAGAAGGTCTTAAAATGACGTGCTGTTGTTGATGCGTTATACTTAGGACCCAGTAACGTCTTATAGCTAACGTGGTGATATAATTCATGATTTTAAACTGGGCCACTTTTGAGGGTCAAAGTGGGCGTCATTAAAAAATAAGCTGTAATAACAGATGAAAACAAGACCAGAACATAGGTTTTACCCTTATTTATAGTGTTTTTATTTATTGTGTAAAAAAACTCCAGATAACTAGCCCTGACTTGCATTTTGTCTTCTTTTTCTTTAAATTATTATCACCATGAGGTCGGAAAGAATGGGCTGATTATTACACAATCATCTCTTCCTATGAAATTTTGAGGATGCCACCCCTAAGATTCCGGGATGGTGGTTTGCAACCTTGGAAGTTTATCTGGCCTTGTAGTTCAAGTCTTATGAACTGAAAAATTGTTGCTGAGGCCATTACCGTAGTGAGATAATAGAGCTGTGAGCTCTATTATCTAAAATGTATCTATTTACATTTTACTGAACAATTAGCTTCCTATTCTTTAAATAGTGAATAAAGGCAAAAACGAAAGTAAACAACAAATGAAAACCACCAAAAAAAACAAGTCCTGGTTAATGCTCTCAAAAAATGTAACCTATAAGATTAGCCTACTGCCGAGATTCTTTTAAATATATTACATGACAAACAGGTCAGTAACACTCATTGTTTTCTTAAGGAATAGAAAACTTGAAATCCTTCTAAGAGCAAAGTTAGCAATGTCTACTATATGTATATGAGTGTGTGTGTGTAATCAGTATACATCTATGTCTATGTATACATATATATATATATGAAATTATGATCAGTGGGCATATATATATATATATGCTCATAATTTTCATGTACTGAGGTACTCGATTTACACAGATATTGTGAATAAATTATAAAAGTGTCTATATATCAAAAAATGCCAAAAAGAAAATAAAAAGAATATAAATATAGTTTTGTAGCAAAAGGAAAATTGTAAATGTAACTTGGTATTTCACTTTTTGCTATCTTTTATCTTAGAGCATGTAAGCATACAGTTCTGCTGCCTGGAAAGCTGTCCTCCACTTTTCATCGGGCTGACTCTTAATTATTTCAGGTTTCAGCTTAAATATGATTTCCTTAGCCAAGTCTTACATACCTAATCAAATCTAAATCACATACACCTCTTCTGATCTTCATTATATCCTTCAATTTTTTTCACTGCAGATATATGTTTATTTATATTATTATTTTATATCTTCTCAGAAGATACCTGAGGGCAAAGGTCTTATTTGTTTTGACTGATCAGACGTTCATATTAATGGAACTCTAGTTTATTTCCAGAACTGGCTATTTTTCTCTTGGTCATATCTTGATTCTGTGCGAAGAGTATAAAAGCAAAAATGGATTAAAATGCACAGTCTTCTATGTGATTAAATTTACTTCATATAGATATTTATATTGTTTCCAAGTATTATCATCAGTGTGGTAACTGTACAATGTGTCGACATAACTTAATTTTCCTTCAGTCAGAATAGTAAACAAATGACATGAGAAAGTTATAAAAAAAATCAATCCTATCCCTTATTATCTGTTAATTAAAGGCAGGGCAAACAGTGTCATTGGGACAATTAAACATGTAGAATATAATGTGACCTTAAAATATTATCAATGATGCTATCAAATAATAAATGTTTAAGTTCTGAATCCCAAAAAAACATTGGGGTGGGGGGAGTGTGTTATTTGCAAAATAAAAGGTCTCTCACAGACTATGATTTCTCTTTAATGAGTCTTAATGAAAAGTTACCTGGGCGGTTCTTTGCAAACAATCAGTGTTTATAAATATTCAGTGACATTGTTGGAGATCTATGTAATTCTAGTAATATATTTCATGTTTACTTACTTCACATTGTGGTAAAAAAAAATACACAGTATCATGTTAATATAAACGATAGAACTTCAGAACAAAAAACAAAAACATGTTTTTGATTCTTTAGCAATTTTGTAGAAAACTGAAATGTATTTCCAATTTCCAATTAAGTTTAGTAAAAAGCATGAGCTTGGCCTTCTTTTGTCAAGTTTATAATCTTTTACAATTTTATTATGATTTTTAAATTTGAATTTAAAGACGAGGAACATTCAGAAGAATGTAAATTACTTTTTCCCTCCATGAGGATTTTTGGAGCATATTTTGGAGATACGGAACATTCAACAAAAATACTTACATACGAAAGAATAAGTGGACTGCACAATTCATGAATTGAATCCTTAATCTACTAACATCAATAAGACAACAATATAAATCCATTTTCTTTCTATTACTGTAAGAGTTGTATTTTATTATAGATTAAAAAAGTGCTTTACATTAATTTACAGATGTGATTAAATCCTTTAACATTGTACTATAAAATAAATATTAACAAAAAAGTAGATTGCTCCAAAATTGACTAAAAGAGATAATGCAGTATTGGCATAAAGCCACTAGAGGGTGGAATGAAAATCACACCACAATTCCATATGAAGAGTTCTGCAAAATAACACTTCATTTAGTCAATATATGGCAACTTATTATAATTCAATGCACTGTTTATCATCATAGAATTTCATTATAAAAAATAGTCATACTTATACTTTTTATAATTTGTAAACACAGATGATTTAATGATTTTATCTGAACCAGAAATAAAGTTTTCCTGTTTCTACTGTGACAAATATTTTGCTATCTATTTTTAAAGAGATTTATTTAAAAACAAACCAAAAGCTAAAACTACATGGTGTTTTCATAATTATAAGGATTTATTGCTTAGATAAATACAACAAATTTAACAAAATAAGCCAATACTTACTTTAAATGTATGAAGCCTGTTACTAAAGTGTAACCACACACTCTGTGATGGAAATCTTGCAAGGCACTTATAAAGAATGTTAGAGTGATTAGAATTCATAATACATCCCAAATTTACCTTTCATGTATCAAAAAACTCACTATCTTCATTCGAGTGTCTGTATTTAAACCATAAATTGGATTTATTTAAATCTATTTAAATGTTTGCAGCTAGATATCAGTTAGTTTTTTCTTTTCTTAATTTTAACCTAACACTGTTGGAAAATATATAATTTTCTCAGTATATGCTTTCTTTTCACATTTTACAGGTATTAATCTCATAGGTTCCTTATTATTGTTTTTGATGATGAACATAGTAATGTTAATAATGGCTGACATTACTGAATCAGGCACTGTTTAGAGTTTATAATAACCTCATTAAATATGCCAAAAACTATTTTGAGTGTATAATGTGAATTAACTCATCCAATCCTCAAAACAAACCTATGAGGTAGGCACAATTATCATCTCAATTCTATAGAAAAAGAGAGGTTTAGAAACTTGCTCAAAAACTCATACCAGTAAGTGGTGGACTCAGGATTTCAATCCAGGCAGTTTGGCAGAAGGCTTTTGGCTTCAATTATATAAAAATACGAGTTGACCCTTGAACAATGCAGGGCGTGGGGCACTAACCCCACTGCAGTTGAAAATCTACATATGATTATTGACTACCCCAAAACTTAGTTGTCCCTTGGTATTTGGGGTGGAGGTTGTTTCCAAAACCCCCATTCCACTGCAAAAACCAAAATCCATAGATGCTCAAGACCGCTTTATAAAATGTCATAGATCAATGAATACAATTGTTCCTTGGCAGCTGTGTACTCCCAACAGGATTAAAAACAGTATACGGGAAAATTTCGCAGATAAATGGGCCTGAGCAATTTAAACCTGTGTTATGCAAGGGTCAACAGTAATTAAGTTGTGCTACCTGCAGTCAACAGATTGTTAAATCATCAAGTTCTCATCTATTATCATGCAATCTTGAATTTATATCCATTTGTAGTTGTATATTATCCATGTCTATGTCTTAAATTCATATGATCTTAAAATTTCCCAATGATATGACATACCTAAAAATTTTGTTTCCTAAATTACCAAAATATTATTTTCAATTTCATGCCATGTATAAATGGTGTATATAATATTGCTCCAGGTGTCAAAAGAACTGACTTTTTTTATTTCAGCTTTTACATTTGCTTTTGCTCTCCTATAGAAGCTGAATTAGTATATATTTAATTGACTAATTATTATGTACTATTAATTTGATAATATTTACTTAGTAAATATTACTATATTTTGATTTTTGTTTGTCGTTTCTTTTTAATGTAATAATAATAATGTTGATCATGCTAAAAAGTATTCATGCGATAACTTGATACTGAGGCAGTTTGCTAATGTAACAAAGAAAAATTTGATTAAGTATCAAAGATGTAGATTCTATTCAAACAAATAGTGATTCACATAAGTAATATCAAACAAGTGACAACATTCTGAATTTCAATTTTCGTACTTGAAAACAGAAGATAATTTTAAGCATGCTAGCTTCATCACAGAGTTCTCTGAAAATAAAAAGTAATATATTAGATGACATTTTGCAAATTAAATAACATGCAGTGGTGGGTCATTATCATTGCTATGGTTACTGTTACTTCAAAATGAGAGATCAAAAAATATATATCAGGAGATGAAAAAGGAGCATGCGGCAGCTTATAATAAGTACATAACACAATCAAATAATTTAAAAGTTACTACTTAAATAAGGTTAATTAATTCTAATTAAAATGCTTCAATGTAGTTTTGACAAAAAAAAAACAGCTTACAGTTTAGTTTTGTGAATTATTACAATCCATGAAAAAATGTAGAAGGGGATAAGGTTTGAAACAGGTTGGATTCAGATTATAGAAGACTTTGAATGCCTAGGACTTTTGTCTTTGTTTTAAGAGAAAATTGGATTTGCTGAATGTTTTCCAACAGAATAATGATACAAAAGCTGGAATTTAAGAAAATTAATTTTATAGCAGTGTTTAGGACAGACTGTTAGGTAAAAAATGAGAAGAAAGCCAGTTGTAATATGGTAGGTAGCAGAGATACCTGCATGTATTTACAAAGTATAAATCATAACTAATAATGAACTTCAAATTTGGAAAGAAATTAATGTTGATAGGTAAATTTAAATAAAATAGGTAAATTTTAATTTTGTCTATATTCTAGGTTATTGCAAATAATTTAAGATAAGGTTAAAAGCAAATTCTCTAGAGCAGTTAAATGATCTATTAAAAGATCCTACTAAATTGAAAACAAGTTTTCCAAATTAACTTCCTAACTTTCATTTTAATGAATTCTTTTTCATTTAATTTTGAAAAAGCACTTGCATAAATTTTCATAAGTGAATAACAGTGTTTTGGTTAAATGTTATATATTTATCATTTATCATTATTTTATAAATTTGATTAACTATAATTTAACAATATAATATAGATTAACCTTCATTTACTTCAGTAACAATGGTCCATAATATCAAGACAAACATATAAATTTAAATATAAATATGAATATACACACATATATAATCAATTAGTGGTAATGCTGTGGACAATTTTGTTTATTAGTACTCTAAGAACATAAAATCAACATGAGTGAATCACAGCAGCTGAGAAGGGAGTAAGGGTATAAAAATGAAAGCAATGGACCAAAATTTCCCTAAAGAAGGCCAGAAGAAAAATATTAAGGTATTTTCATTTACTTTGATAATAAATGAAAGGCTGGCAAGACTATCTTGGAGTAAGGCACCAAAATACAATCAGGAGCAGGGTCACTTATCTGTAGAATTTAAAAGACAAACAAATGAACAAAACAGGAACAAACTTTTACAAAGAACAAATGTGGTTGCCAGAGAGATAGAGGTGGTGAGGGGATGTGTGAAACAGGTGGAGGAAATGAAGGGGTGCAAATTTCTTGTATAAAATAAACAAGTTAAGTGGAAGTAACAAACAGCATAGAGAAAATTGTCAATAATAGTGTAATAACTTGATATATTGCAAAAGGTGACAAAACTATAAGTGGTGATCACTTTATAATATACATAAGTATTAAATCACTATGTCGTATACCTGAAACTAATATAATATTATAAGTCATTTATACACGAATGATGAATGAATGAATGAATGCGAGAGACATTACAAAACCAACAAGACAGGAGACACCTTCGAATTAAGTACATAATGACTACAAGACAGAACACTGTACTTTTGTTACACCTTTAAGATGTAAAGATAATGTATGGTTGCCTTGCAGAGACTCACTTTAACTGGCTAACTTTTCATGAGAAATCCATTTTGGTTTATTTGTCTCTTCATGGGTAATGAAACTGTATCTAAATTTAGCTGTGCTGTGAAATTGAATCCCACTTATTAAATGATAAGTGGCATCTATTGGCAAGTTTAGAAATAAGCATGTCAATATACTCAATCTCTGTTGTATGCAACATGACAATTTATTATGCATATTTTTAAAAAGATCAGCTGTTTATACAAATCAGGATGAGTTCAAGTATATGTTAGTTTTAATAGGAATTTTTCTGTTTTCAAATGAATTTTTAGCTATAAAAATTCAAATATATTTAAAAGTGTTATGAACCTGGGAAACATCAGAAGTGGTCTTAACTAGCAATAGGATATAACTCTAACAGTAATTTGAAGAAAAATGTTTCTGTCATAACAGCTGTTAACTGTTGTGCTCAGACTCTTCATGCCATTGCTTCTCATTTAAACATAGAAGTGACTGATGTCAGTAAAAATAGTTCTCACTGTTTAGCTGGCAGTGGATAAACTTCCTACTTACCAGCCAAATATCAAGAACTTGCTAGATAATATTATTTCTTTGCTGATTAGTTGGTGTAGCTTTGAGCTCTGAAATTAGAGTAAAATCAGAAGATCATTGGAATTGATTTTAAAAGCAGAATTCTCAAAGTTGGTTATAGATAGTAATCAATCATCCTTAAGTCAAACTGGCGCCACAAACGAAGTCATAAACAAGATTACACAACAAGGAAAAATGATATAGGTATTTCTTTGTGCACTTTTCAGTGGGTTTGGTTCAGAAGAAGAATTATAACTAACTTCAGAATATTAAATAAACAGAAGATTGTTATTGCACTTAAAGATAGATATAAATTTCAATTGTGTACCTTCTTTGCAGGAATAATTAAAGACAGACAAACTAGACCCAATCTAAATGGATTTATGGTCTTAAAAAGTTTTGCTGTATGGCTAGTTGAAAATGACTCTTATTCTATGTCTATATATGCCTAAAAACATGTTTTAAATTTTAAAAAATGTGTGTATAGCAAGCACCTAAGTTTTTATCCTAAATAATCACAAATTTGACTTATTGTCTTAATTGACCAGTCAAGGGAACTAATTAAAGGAATAAAAGGATGTTGCAATAGTGCTAACAATATCCAATATCCCTTATTTGTTGATGACTTTGTCATAACAATTTCTCTCAATTTCTAGTTAATAGGACTTTTTTTAGTGAACAAAATTATGAAATTCTAGTTTAAGTTTATTTTGTTTTTGTTTTTTTAAATATAATTTGCTAGCAACAGCAGGCCACAAGAGACCGGGGAACCTTAGCTATAAACGTTGCCATTTTTCTCTCACTTGCCTGCTACATTTTCCCCCTCTTAAGTATACATTGATTAGTAGTTGATAGATGGTCATCGGGATGGGGAGCATGGCATAGGAATGCAGTTAGCATTAATATATTGGCTAGGTAGAGAGGCAGAGAAGAGAAGGAGCAATTAGGGAGATTGTTTTATAAACTATATAAATGTGTAATCAATGTACTGTCTACTTGAAACTAACTAAAATAAATAAATTAAAAATACTTTAAAATAGCGAGTTTTAATAAAATATTTATATGAAAAGTTCTCACTTTAATTCATTAATAGTTTTACTGAATCTTTTTTTTGTTCTACAGTAAAATCCTAATATGACTTATTTTTATAAGATGATGCTTGTATTTTTACTTATTGATTTGTAGTATTTTAAATGTAAGCAGTAAAACAAATCCTCAAAACTCAAAAAAAAAAATTCCTCTTTTTTGACATTAAGGGATTAGCAGGGAACAGAGAACAGAGGGAACATATATATAAAGCACCATGAAAGGAAAAATTACCTGACAATCAGAAGTCAAAATTCTATACTGAAATTATAACTCACAAAAGCAAGTTCCTTAGAATAACCGAGTTTCCATTTCTTCATATGCAAAATCAGGAGTTAAAAATTATGCTCTCAGGTTCTTCTAGCTATATAATTTATTTTTCTGAATATGTGAGAGAGGATAAAATAAATTATTTATATTACTGAAGCGATATTTGTTATAACAGAATGACAGAACATTTTTTTTCATAGAACCTAAAGTGTCAATTTTAAAACCATCATAATTTTATTTCTATTTCTAGTTCAAGAAAAAAGTAGAATATAAATTCAAAAATTTGGTGAAATTTCTGAAGAGCTTTAGAAATGCTATAATAATATACATTCTATGTCAGTTTCAGATACCTCATTTTATCAAATGTTTACAAGCAACAGCTCTTTTTCTAGTAGAAATAGCAGTCAAAATCATTTTGTTAAGGCTTGAAAGTACACAGTTTCTGTAAGTTGTCACAGAGCAAAAACTTTATGTAATGGAGACTCATTGTGAGCTAAATAGTAAAATCTGGAAAGAAATCATGGTTTTCATTATTTTCAGCTTAGATCACTGAGGTACATTAAATATTGTGAAGGACTGGAAATTTTATCATACGTGTAAGCTAACAAGTTGGCCTGCCACAGTTTCATGGTTGCTGACAAAGGACATGAAACTTCTGGGGCAAAGACAAAGGACTTTATTCCTCATTGTACCAGCTGATACCAGAGTGTCAGCATTTAAACCTATATCCCAATTCTCGAAGGAGGATTTGAAGAGGAACAGATGTAACCCATACATGCAGCAGGTTACGTTTTTGAAGAGGAATCCTGAGTTTAAGGAACAAATCCATTAACTTTCGCACTACAAGAAGACATTATATTTATTTACATATAATAGTAAACAAACTTGCTTTTTGCTGCAGAGGGAGACACTATCTTAATCATCGAAGATTGTTCTCTATACAAACATCCTTGGGATGATAGTCCAGAACAAAGGCAGTCAGTTTCTCTACTAGTAAGTTGTGCAGAAATCCAGGAGACCAGTGGAGAATTTCTCCCAACATGTTAAATCAAGCTGTTTAAGAATGGTTAATATTTAAGGGTACATTAAAGTAAAATAAATAAATAAATGAAATAAAAAATTATATTATAATAAAACTGTTTACATTTTAGACACCAATCACAATTACAGTTTGGGACACTAGTGAGATAGAAAATAAGGCAAACTAGGATATTTTAACTCAATAACTTTCTATAGAGCGTTGATTATGTTAAAGGCTATAATCAGAGTCATCAACAATTTCCATTTTGCTGAAGCCATTGATCAATCTCACGCCACCATTCTACAGCCCTGACAAAGTTGGTCTGAGATTTCTGAAATGCAACAATATCCTGTTTTGTTTTGTTTCTGTTTTTCTTATTTTAATTGTAGCTCCTCTCTAGGCTACTCTGCTAAACTTCACTCATACGACAAAACTACATTTAAGTGTGCCTTTGAATAAAGTTTTTAGCCCTCTTCTTCATCTAACTTTGTTCTAGGTGATCTCATCCAGTTTCACAAATTAAAATCTAAATCCATGTTATAATTACCCAAATTAAATCTCCAGTTGAGAACCTGGTCCAATTGCTAGGCTCATATATCCAAATCTCTGTTCATATATCTACTAGAATGCTATTGCCATGTCAATTCAACATGTCGAAAAAAGAACTCTTGATTTCCCCCAGCCCAAAAAGATCTGTTTCTTTGTAAGAATTCCCCACAAATATCAACTCATTTGCTCAGGGTTCAAACTTAGAAGTTATATTTGATTTCTCTTGTTGACATAAGAAATGTTCAACCTGTAGAGAATTTTTATGAGTTTATTTGAGCCAAACTGATGACATTGCTGGGGGAAAAAATCTCAAAGGATTGAGAAAATGTTTCCAAGAAAGTCAGTATTGCAGCTTATTTTATAAATTAGAATCAAAGGAGGAGATGTAAGGAGGGTTACACAATATCCACTAGTGGTAGATTAAGTGGGCAGTAGGAAGCAAAACTGGGAGATCTCTGGGATTAGATAAAAAGTAAAATGGAGAGACACATATTTCTTTTCCCTTGGTGGATACAGGATAATTAATAACATTTTTAGCTACAGATGGTATTCTAGGAACAAGATAACCATGAGAGATTCTGTGCTCTTATGCTCTGGTGTGGTGGGTTGTGCCCAAGGGGTTTGGAAAAGGAAATTACTCTAACAATTCAAAGGCATATTATTTTAGATGAAAAAAGACAATAGACAGGCTTATTTAAGGTAAAGATTTACATTTGTTAAGGAAGCGATGGGCCTAGGATGTGATTACCCACCATTACCTGATTTTAGTGAGGAATTTTTATGTTCAGACCATTCTATGTGGTTAATTTTGATCTCTGAGTTTGTAGGGCCCACCATGCTTGCCTCCACTGAGCTTGTCAGGTTTAGTATGTGGCCTCTTTTGTTCACACTCTCTTTTTTATATTCTTAACAAACAATCTGTTAGTAGGTCATGTCAGCATTACTCTAGCATAAATCTGGCATCTGCCTCCTTCTCATCATCTTAGCGATGATCTTTTCTTATCTGTTCTACCACATTAGGTTCTTAAATGTCTTTACTCTTGCCTCAGTGTAGTTCAGTTGCATATGGCAAACAGAATGACCATTTTTAAATGCGAAAATTTCCCAGGCTTAAAAATTTTGCAATGTGTTCTAATGTTCAATAGAAACAAAACCAACTCCTTGCATTGGCCCATGAGACCCTGTGGCTTTAGTGCTTACAGCTTGATTCTCTTCTCATACCACTCTCCGAGGCATTTTCTGAACCTCAGGCACACTGTCTTATGTTTCTCAAGCACATCAAACACTTCTCTCTTTGGGGTCCATTTTGCTTGCTCTTCACTGTGCCTGGAATACTCTTCTCCAGATTTCTGCATGACTGTGTCTTCTTCATCAGTCACATCTTAGTTTGGTTTTATCTCAGAGAGATTTCTCGGAGTTTCCACTCCTTTGAAACCAATCTCTCAATATAGCAAACACTTTTGTTGCTTATGATACAGTCATTCTTCTTTGATAACAGAATCTTGATTTAATTCACATCCCTTAGAACAGTCTTCAGGGGGGACCGTACCTTTCCCAGCCCCAAGGCTTGACTTGTGGTAGAAATCCAGATTATCCAGATTATTGCCAATTGATCCTTTTGGAAATAAGCCTATTTTATAATTCACAGGAATCTTTGGGTGGGAGCCAAGGCATTTCAATTCTAAAAAATTGTATGTCTTGAAAGAATGCCCCCTTTCCAACCCTGAGATCTCTGATATCTGAGACTCTCAGTTCTTTCGGAGTTCTGTGTATATCTAGGCAAAAAGGACTGGCCAACATGCTGAAATGACAAAGAAGAAATAATATCTATAAGTGATGAGGTAACGAAGCTCTTGAATAATTACCTCAGAAATTTTCTAGCACCCAAGTTCATGTTATGTAAGATAATCAATGTCCTTACTAACCCAAATTTCAGTGTTTTTTTTCCCTGTAACTTGAGACAGGAAGTATCCTTGCTGTTATATTAGATATCCCATTGTCCTTCTTTTTCTTCCTAGCACTTTCCTCAATGAGGCCAGGAACCTCATCTGTCTTGTTCATCCCTATTTATATAGCACCCAGGATAGTGCATTCTAGGTGCTCAGTAAATATTTTTAAGTTAAAGAATAAATTAGTAGGAAAAAATCAATGTCCAATAGAGTTTATAATATATTAAAGGAAATAAAAAATTTTCTCACAGCCTCACATATATAATGTAATATCCCTTGAACTATGTTAATGTACTTTCATCTTTCTGTGCTATATAATTTCTCCCAATCGACTATTTGCGTGGGAGAGATGGGAGGTGAGGTGGGTTGATAATAAGGGATGTTAAAGAAAGAGAAATAACGGTTCAGTTTTAAAGAATAAAAATAAAATTTTGGGGTGAGGATGTCTTACAAGACAATTGTCTAACTACAGGTGATTTTGAAAAAAAGAAAAGAAAAGAAAAATGATGTCCTAAATGTTTTTAACTAAGCCCTTCCAGCTGAAGACCTTTAACTAAGATCTACAGTAAGGTAGAAAGAATCAAAAAAGTGAGTCTTGTCACCTACAGAAGAAGATGGGTTTGAGAGGTTTCTAGGTTTGGGAGCAGGAAGAAAATCTATGAGAGAATAAGGGAAATTATTTTCCCATTCTCTATGAGATTGTATGAGTTTAAAGAACACTGTAGAAGTAGCGAGTTAATATCAGAGGAAACTAAAAATATTTGGAGTTAGTGGCTCATTTTCCGTGGTAGATCACAGGAGAGGCTGAGAGATTATTGGAGAAGTCTTCTAAGTGCACCATCCCAAGCACTGAAAGAAGAAGGTGTCTAGACCCTGGCTAATGAGACAGTGGTGTGAAAGGTACAGACTTATAAGTCTTTCACAGTGGAAGTGCAAATGCCTGAATGAAGAGCTTTAAAGAGTAACACAGAGTGCCATAAAGGGTCAAAGCCCATTCTCAATAGAAACATGATGAGAAAACCACAACACTGTAGCAGCTAATAAGAAAAATCCAAGGAATAAAATTTAACTATATACTACCACTTTGCCACAAATGCATATCTCTAGTTCAAAATTTTGAACTCTAACAAGCACACCCAGTTGCCTGCTCAACATTTCCGCTTGCATGACAATTTGGAATCTTAAAATTAGCATACTCCCTCAAAATTAGCATACCTAAAACAGAAGTCTTGTTATATTTCTTACCCCAAACCTGCTCCTCCTCTGCCTCTTCTATCCCAATAAATGTTCATCTTACGCAATTATTCAGCTTAAAATCTTTAACATCAGTCATGACTTTAATCATAAACTAGTACTGTTTCAAATTCATCTGCAGGTTCGACCCTCTCTAAGTTTAAAATACAATTAAAATCTGGTTGTTTCCTCTTATCTCCACTGCTACCACTTTTATCTAAGCCACCACCATCTTTTGCCTGGACAATTGTGATAACCTCTTCACTGAGCTCCCTCATACTAGTTTTGCCCACTTTAAATCTATTCTGTGCATATACACCTGTCAATATGATACTTTTAAGATAAAAGTCATATTATGTCTCTCTGCTGCTTAAACTATACAATGGTTTAATATCCAAATCTCTCACTGTGGCCTAGGAGGCTCCACTTACCTGGTACCTAAGTACCTCTCTGATGCATTCACCATTTGCTGCTCACCCTTCTACAACCTCAGTGGCCTCATAATTATTTCTCTGCCAAAACAAGGAACACTTTGATGGTCCTAAACCTTCACTTCATTTAGGTCTTTGGTCAAATATTCCTTCATCAGCAAACTCCTTTGTGACCACTATCAAATGAGGACAAACATATACCTTACTATCCTATTGCCAAAACTTTTTCTTACAATTCCTTCCACCACCAACCAGACTGTAGTATGTCAATTGCAAATTGCAAATCCTGTTACAGAAACTGTAAGACAAAATTATACGATAAAATAATAACAAAATAAATAATAAAATGATAAAAGTTTATTATTTAAAAAAAAAATAGATCATCATAGAAATAAAATGAAAGAGAAGTTATTTCCAATGGATAAAAATGTAAAAATCTTTATTAATAGATAGCATATAAGCTAGAACTTGACGAAAGCATATGGTTTATTAGGACCCAGTCAGAACCTGAAAATCGATCAGATCCAAGCAATGGATTGCAAATATGATGAGAAGGTCTACATGTGTCCAGCTTCTAGGATAATGAACTATGTTACCAAAAGACAGGTTTACGTTGAAATTGCAAAATGAGAAAAGGCAAAATGACAATGGCAGGTTACTAAGGAAAGAATGTGGGGATTGGGAGCAAGACTTTTCCTTATTTTGCAAAACTCTGGTAACTAGATTATGATAGCTCGATGTATAAGAAAATGTAATAATCCGGTTAATAGGTTTATGCAGGGGTAAAAAATACAGATTTGATACTGGCTTGGAGCTGACATTCTTAGTTTTTGGACTTTTCCAACATTACCCCTTCCAGGGAATAGTTTAGTTTCTAGGACCTTAGGTAGTCTGGATCTAGAGATGAAGGTTAAGTGTCGTGGTCTGTGCTATAGACTGAACTATGTCCTCCCAAAATTCATATGTTGGAGCCCTAAATGCCCATGTGACCATATTGAAGAGGGAATCTTTAAGAAGGTGATTAAGTCTAAATGAGTTCATTAAGAATGGAGCCCTAATCCAATTGAACTGGTATCCTGATATGAAGAAGAGAGACATGCGATAGCTCTCTCCTCCCTGTGAGTTTATAGCAATAAAATGGCCATCTGCAAGCCAGGAACCTGACCATGGTAGCACCCTGACTTGGACTTTCAGCCTCAAGAGCCATAAGAAAATAAATTTATGGTGTTTAAGCCACCTAGTCTACTTTGTTATGGCAGCCCAACTTGACTAATACATGAAAACAAGCATAAGTATAGCATAAGTATACAATTTCAGGATTATCCATGTGCCAAAATAGTCAGACAAGAGTCAAACCAGAATTCTAGTATTACTACATAAAAAATTCTCCCAGATGACAGATATAAGACAGTTCGAAGAGATTGTGGCCCTTTTACATGGCATTTTTGCCTGCGGTCTTTCTGCCCTCTGACAATATCTTTCCAGTGGGGTACTTCTCCTGTCCCAGCCTGACCATGGCAGTGGCTTGCTCTTCAATAGCAGCTTATTGTCTGTGGTGTCTGATCCTGGCAATGAGGCCTTTTATAATCTGGCCCCAGTGGTGCTTTTTTGATTCACTTCTGGACGTTAACACCAACACCCTGATTTTCAATCTAAAGAAGTGATCCCCAAATTTTCACATTGCCATGCTGTTCTCACAACTTTAAGCTTTATACTCTGCCTAAGAAACCCTCTATCCTTCTCAATCCTGCTTATCTGTTTTTAAAGCAACTACTTATTCTTCAAGCCCTTGATAAATTTTGTCTACTTTCTTAACTCCAGAGTTAATCCATTGTACATACTCCCATTGAACATTCATCCATCATATATAATCAATTGCCATATTTATTGCATATGCTTTCCTATACTGGACTTATTTCAGAGCCTCAACCTGTCACATGTTTTTCACTTGGCCTAGAAAACTCTCTCTCTGTTTCTCCTTGTGATTCTGTTTTGCTAATGTCATTCCTGTTTATCGATCAGTCCTTGGCTTAAAATTCTTCTGGAAAACTTTCCCAGTCTCTCGGAAGTAGGTGGTCTCTGTAAATACCCCTCATTATTTCTCATCACACCTTGATTGCATTGTGTTATTTATTTGCTATTTTCCTTACTCTGGAATAATAAATGAATATTATCTATCTGTTAGGACTGTACAGCAGCCACTAACCACATGTGACTAATGAACACTTGAAATGTGTCTAATCCAAACTGAGTTGTGCTGTAAATGTAAAATATGCACTTGATTTTGAAAATAAGACAGACAAGAGAACAGAAAGTATTGCAATAAAAATTTTTATATTGATTACATATTGAAATAATGCATCTTGGATATATTGAAATAAAGTATAATATTATAATTAATTATACCTTTTTGTTTTTACTCATTTTACCTGGCTATTAGAAAATTAAAATTTTTTATATATGCCACACAGTATATTTCTATGAAGTAGCATTACACTAGATTGTGGTCTTTGAAAGTAGAGGAAACATATTTTATTGATTTTCTACATAGCACTGTATGGCCCCAAACTAGGTATTGAATGAATAAATTAATAAAAGGCAAATAATCAGTGGAAAATATGTGTATTATTTAATTAGCAATAAATAAAGAAATTTACATAGGTCCTGTGTTACTAATCCTTCAAAATGCCTTTAGATCCGTCATAAAAATGCTCTCTTTTTTATATGCTTATAAGATGGAAGAAATCATGGAAAAAGAACCCCTCTTGAAAACCTTGTGATAGTAAAGTTCTGACTCTAAAAGAAATATGCATTCTGACTTTTCTTTAATATATTTTCTTTTTCATTTGAATCTGTGTTTAGGGGGCAATTCTGAATATGCCTGTCATAGGCAGATGCTTCTGTTCTCTAAGACTAGAGACATAGGAATCAGTAGGTGGTGGTGCAGATGGCAGAGAGAGGGTGGGGTGACATTTCAAACTGTGGGCAAGACTAATGCAAATTTGGCAGCTCAAATGGAATTTTTGTGGGCCTGATAATTTTTGCAAGACTTCTTGCTACCCAAGCAATCTTCACCCCCCAACTTTCACTCCTGACCTCCTGCCCCTCTCACCACCCGTGTGTGTGTGTGTGTGTGTGTGTGTGTGTGTGTGTGCGCGCGCGGGCATGTGTGTATACTTTAACTCTTTCCTCTGAAAGTTTTTATATTGTAATTCTCAAATACCAAAAGAGTCCTTCTCAAAATTTTGCTTATGGGACCAAACTTCATAGTTCTAACATTGGAAATCACAAGAATTTCTACTAAAAAGAATCTTAAAATGAAAGGATTCAATTTGTTTTTCATTATGAATTTAATTAATAGAAACATATATGCATATAGTTTTAATATATGCATATAGTTTTAATAGAAAGTACAAATTATTTTATCTGATTTTTTTAGCCATTGTCATTGTAATTGCAGAGCTATAGAATACTAATTGCCTGAGACAAGTCAGCCTCCACATGCAAGCTCTGCTAGCATGACTCAGTACCATTTCTAACAAATTATGGCAGCAAAACTTCATCTCTGTATCCTTGATCCCCAATTTTTTGTAGAGAATGACCTCCAGCTTGTCAACATCTTTATATAGCAATGACGTGTTTCCAACTGTCTAGCCATAATAGCTCACTGTGTTATATCCTTTCTCCCCTCCCTCTTATATGCTTGATCATAGGAAGCCAATTATATTACTAAAAAACTTTTATAAACTATTATTTCCAATATCCTCATTTATCAAAGTTGTGAAAATATTAGAAGTTTTAAAAATGAAACTGTTAACTGACCATGATAAAACAATATGTGTATTTGGGCCAAGCAAAATGCTATAGGTTATTCCTGAATTCCAGGTAAAGTTTATTTTAAGTTTTTGCTATAGCAGGATAAAAAGAAAGCATACACTATTAAATGTAAATAAGGCTCTGAAGTAACCCATATTTTTATGCATGGTTAGTGGAGATGTAAATCATGATAGCTACTATGAAAAATAATTTGGCGTTATCTAGTAAAATTGTGCATACCAACTACTCAAGAGTCATGAGGTTGACAGGGAAAATAAGACATGGAAAACTATATACAGTAAAATTCCATGTATGTAAAGTTTTCAAAAGAACAACATTAAATAATTGATTAGAACTACAGAAATAGGGGATAAAAAAATTAGCAATAAAGAAAATCGTGAAAAATGAAAAGTTTAAAATAGCAGCGAATTCATGGTAAACTACAAGAGGGGTCAGTGGAACCAAGGCAGAGCAAACAGGGTCTTCCAAGGTATCCTGATAATGCTCCATCATCCTAACCTGAGTGGGGTACGGGAGTGTTTAATTTACAGTTAATCTTTATACCTAACAGCCTATTACAAATAATATTTTATTATTTTGTGCATATTAAATATAAAATTTAAAATAAAAAACATGGTTATAAAGAAAAGAAAAATGTGAGTGAAGAAAGGGAGGGAGGAAAAAATATGGAAAGATGAAGGGGAAAAAATAATGACTACGAAAGACAGAATAAAATAGTTAAGCAGTCTAAGCAAAATGGAAATCCCAAAGGGAAAGATGCAAAGAACAGAGAAATGTTGATCATGATGACACATTAACTATAACATTAAAATGATGATGGTGATGATATATATATATAGATATAGATAGAGATATAGAATCTAATGTTTATAGAGTCAGTCATTTTCCAGACAGTGTTCTCAGTTTATGTTCTTTAACTCATTTAACCATTACAATAATTCCATGGCATAAGTTCTACTACTATTTCTGTTTTTCACTTTACCAAACTAAAGCAAATAAAATCCAAGTAAACTTGAAAAGATCCCACATTTGAAAAGCAGCAGAATGGGTTTATTAATCCCATTCTAGATAGGCTGGTTTCTTTTTTTAAAATTGAGATATAATTGACATTTAATATTATATTAGTTTCAAGTCTACAACACGATGACTCAATATTTGTATAAATGTGAAATGATCTACACAATAAGTCTAGTTAACATTCATTACTAGACACAGTTACACATTTCTTAATACCATACTATTTAAAGTCTCCAAGTGTCAGTGCCAAGATAATGGAGAAGGGAAGTTTTCGGTGGTGAGATGCCCAGTTGGAAGAATGTACAAGGGGCCTACATGAGAATGAAATGGCAGGCACCAACTTTATTACAGGGAGCTCGCTTCTGTTGCAGGGATGGCAATTCCACTGTGGGGAGCGGGCTTCTGTTTCTGCTCTTCTGCTTCCCTTCTTGTGCTCCTCTTCTGCTCCCCAGGGGACCACATGGGCTCCACACATATCAGAGCACAATAGTGGCATTCAGCCACACATGCCTGATACAATAAGCTGAATTATATTTACCTATTCTAGGTGCCCTACTACACTAATGTAACATTCTAAATCCGAGATCCTATTCCTAGCCGTGAGTCTGGATGACAGTCAGACCTGGGACCACACCAAGAATCATGGTTTCCAGACAATGAGTGATTGATTTTTCCTAGCCTATCTTTCCAGAACTCCAGGAACCTCCCTCAATCTTTCCTAGACTAAAACTAGGTCATTTATGGGATTTTGTTCAGTCTCACGGAAATGAGACAGGCTGTGTAAGGGGCTATATGGTTAAAAGTCTATCCAAGTCTCTATTTTTACCTTTTAAGGTTCACAATTTCCTGCATCTTCTCAAGACTGTTCATCCTTCATGAGATACTGAGTTTGTATTCTGTAGCAGAGTTATTAGGTCACTTTTATTAAATGCATTCTTAGGCATTACCATATTTTCCTACATTCCAATTCCTTCGTTATCCTACCAAAGGAATAACAAGTCTATATGATGCATAGGATTTTTTATGCATCACATAATCTTTCATTAAAGATTAAAATTGGATAATACTACCTTTCATGTTTTTAGTTTAGTCTTAATTGGAAAGTCACTGAGGGTGTTGCCAAATTTAGAGATTTATACACAGAAACCATCACAAACTGTTACAATCAAGGCTAAGTAAAAAAATTCTACAAATTTTCCCCAAAATGTCACTATATACTGTAACTGTCTCTGATTTGATTTCTTATATCATTGTGATGACCTTATTCTGTGGAATTCTATGCTTATTAATATTTTATCATTCTAGTTAGTAGAAGTCATCAAAAACAAAATTATATATGACTCATCAAGTTGGGGAAAAAACAATCACAATAATCACTGAAACTGAGTCACCATCTCATTATTTTCCTATCCTGTGGTACTGGGACACAACCTTGAACAGCAGGGATCACATCTTTACCAGCCCAGCTTTCTGTAGAACCCAAATTCTCCCTCCACCTCAGTCCTTATTAAAAAGTGTGAATGAGGATGTGAAGATCGAAAAAGTTCTCCAGAGCAGAACATAATGAACATCACAGTCTTCAAACTCAGCAGCCTCAGTTACTTTCCCATGACTCTATTGGACAGTGTCCCTTCCTAAACAGGTTTCATAATCCCAGTTTCACTCTCAGCAAATCACGTAAATTTAGCTTTAATTTCCTCATTTGCTTGTGGGGAATAAGACCTTCTTCAAATTGTGTTTGTGAAAATTCAATGAGATTATACATATAACATGTGACACAGTATCTGACACTAATAAATACTTCAAAATTGCTTAACTTTTATTAACTCAATTAGATTTGCTAATCCTCACTATGACTATATGTAGCGTCAACATCTCTAAATTTATGTTAATAAAAACAAAATAATGGGTAATATATCTTTTTTGTACCTATGAGTAGTATCAAATTTCCTAGGTCCTCATCTTAGCAGCCTTAATTCCTCCGCAGATCTGACCATTGACAATTGGACCCTGTCCGGTAATTTCAGTCTTCAGCATACCAACAATCACTGGTTGGAAGCATTTTTACAAGATCTCACTCAACACGTAGAGATCTAAAAATCAAGATAATATATCTATTTTCTTAAGTTTTCTAAGTGTTCGATCATGTGTTTCAGTCTTTTAACTTCTCCAGAAAACTAATTAAATACTGGGTATTAGGCATTAAAAAAGAGAGGTTCCAAATAATGTTATTTCCCCCCTTTCTTCTAGGAAAATAGATTGAGACTGATCTCAATATAGTCAGTAACTTCTGGGTTGAGGTTTTGACAACATTTTGTCCACTTCTGGATTTCTCCTCCTAGGTCATACCCCTCTAGGGCTTTTTAATGAATGTTAGCCCTTTTCTTAGAAGTCCAGAACTCTAATCCTTATCCTTCCACCCCACCCCTCAGCACAGTGAAACTATTGAAACCTCAGTTATGCTTTTCAGATTTCTGAGCTTATAACTGGCAATGTGTTGAGTATAATTCTTGAATCTCTCTTCTTGTTAAGATATTGGCCCCACATGTTTTCCCTCTCTCTCATCTCTTCTCTTTCCCTCTCTTTCTCTCCTCTCTTCTCTTTCTCTCTTCTCTCTGTCTCTGTCTCTCTGCACAATCCCACCCCGACCCCCACCTCCTTTCAGCCTTACAAGACAGCTGAAATCTCTTCTGATTTCCCAGTCCTCCATCAGTGATCTTTGCCCATATCTTCAGGTATCACCTCTTTATAGTTTTCTTTTCTCCAGAATTTTGGCCCCTTTGCCCTGATTGACTTAGGAGATCTTTGATGCTTTTTAATATTTTATGTGACTTTCCTAGTTCTCAAAAAAACTGGTTGCTGCAGGCTACCTCATTCTATCAGAATGGGAACTGTGTCTCAACTTCTTCGTATGATTTTCCTCTCCTTGGGATTTTTTTTTTTTTAAGCCCACTCTTTACCTGGCTAACTAACATTTCTCTTCTATGTGTCCTTGTCTGCGAAATTATTTACTCACTCATAAACTGTATTGTCTTGCTGTTGAACTTACAGTACCATACACTTTTCATCCATTGCATGTCTCAGCTTTTGTAATTAAATGTGGTATTTGCTTAATGCCTTTCCATGATGAAAATTTTTAAAGTTTAAAAGAGTAGAAACCATTTTTTTAGTATTTTTTCCCCAAAGCTCATTACAGTTCTTGTATGTCCTGATCTTTTTTCCAGGTCAACTATTCAAGTACCCAGTTCTTCAACTAATCAACATTTTTATGCTTGCTGCTCCTCCTCCCAAGATGTAGCATCATACCTCTAAAGTAGTGGTTTTCCATCTCAACTGAGATCATAGTCTTACTTAGCAAAGCCTTTATAAATAAGAAAAAAAAATTAAAAGGCCATGATTCAAGTATAATAAATATGTATTACAGTAGCATCCCCTTATCCAAGGAGGATATGTTCCAAGACCCGCCAGTGGATTCCCCAAATTGCAGATAGTACCGAACCCTGTATATACTATGTTTTTTCCCTATATGTACATACTTATGATAAAACTTAATTTATAAGTTAGGCTTTTTCATGAATAAAAGATTCCTCCTTACCTCAGATCTTAGCAACTTTGGCATACAATTTTTTTTCTTTCCTTATTAAGTCAAGAATTTTTACCTTTTCACTTGAAGGGAATATTTACAACTTCTCTTTGACATATTTGAATTGCCAGCATCACTACTTTTGCACTTTGGGGCTATTATTAAGTGAAATAAGACTTACTTGAACACAAGCACTGTGATACCATGACAGTTGATCTGATAACTGAGATGGTTACTAAGTGGGCAGGTGGCATATATGGCATGGATATGCTGGACAATGGGATGACTCATGTCCCAGGTGGGATGTAGAAGAACAGCGTGAGCTTTCATCATCTACTCAGTGTGTGTATAATTTGAAACTTACAAGTTGTTTATTTCTGGAATTGTTTATTTCTGGAATTGCCCTGATTGATTTAGGAGATCTTTGATGCTTTTAATATTTTATGTGACTTTCCTAGTTCTCAGAAAAACTGATTGCTGTAAGCTACCTCATTCTATCAGAATGGGAACTGTGTCTCAACTTCATATAATTTTCCTCTCCTTGGAATATATATATTTTTAATCCCACTCTTTACCTGGCTAACTAACATTTCTCTTCTATATGTCCTTCTCTGAGAAACTATTTACTCACTCATAAACTGGTATCGTCTTTATTTAATATTTCGGGACCACTGTTGACTGCATGTAACTGAAACTTTGGAAAGTGAAACCATGGATGAGGAACAGCTACTCTATTATTTAGGAAAAAACTTTTGAGTGTGGTTATTGTACCTTGGTACTGATGGAAATAATTACATCAGAACTCTAATTTTTTAGAGAATTCTATTGTTAAGAACAGAACAAAACAGAGCAAAATGTGAGCCTAGCCTAAAAAATAATTGCAAAAAAACAAAAAAAAGAGCTCTGTCCTCCAAATTTAAAACACAGAAATTGTGATCTAAAAATTATTGTTGCTATTATAAATTACCACAAATTTAGTGGCTTAAAACAACACAAATTTATTGTCCTATGATTCTAGAGGTCAGAAATCCAAAATTAGTCTTACTGGCTAAAATCAAAATGTTGGCAAGGCTGCATTAGTTCTTTTTTTTTTTTTTTTTTTTTTTTTTTTTTTGCCTTTTCCAGCATCTAGAGACTATTGCATTCCTTAGCTCATGTCCTTCCCCCATCTTAAAAGCTAGCAATGGCTGGTCAAGGCTTTCTCGAGCTACATTATTTTGACATTGACTCTGCTGTTTTCTTTCTTTACTTACAAAGAAACTTCTCATCACATTGGGCCAGTCCAATAAACCAAGATAATCTCCCCACCCCAAGGTTAGGTAGCATCTTTAATTCCATCTATAACCTTACTTTTCCCTTCCCATGCAATATAACATATTCACAGGTTTCAAGGATTAGTAAATAAATCCTTAGGGGTGGGGGGAGTACTTTTTGCCTACCACAGTGGGCATAGTCCCTACTGTTCATTTCAGAAGCAGTCATGGAAAATTATGAACAAGGACAAAACTCCCATAGGTTGAAATCAGCAGCCATCACAAATAATAGATAAGGAAGTCCTTCTCAGAGACAGAACTTCCTCAAGAGTGTTTTTCACCATGTCTACTCAGTAGGGTTTTGTCATTGCTGAAAATCAGTAGGTGTGTATAGAGGAGAGAAACCAGCAACTGTTCTCTAGATGTTGCTGTATCATGGGAAGCCATATCTGAATGAGTTAGAGTAGAGAAACGGTGCAGTGTGTAGAGCTCCTTGACAGGGGACTAGATGGAGGAATAGGACAGGAACTTAGAATAGTGGAGAGAGTTTTGTTATGTGGGAAGTAGGAAGCATACGCATTTGATAGACAGAGGATAGCCTGTGGCAGAGACATCTAACCTCACTAGCCACCAAAATTTGCACCCCGGCCTCCATAGTATTAATGGGAAGTTACTGCCCAGTCAGGGGTCTCATTTGTTAACCTCCACTTGCATCTATGTTGGACTGTTTGATTAGTTTACCACAAGGGAATGAGAGTAGAAGTGATATGTTTCAAGCTGTTATGAAATAAGGATTCCTTGTCCAGTGTCTCTTTCACCCTTTGTCTAGGTGTAAAGGACTTCAGGACCCTAGGACACAGAGCAACTATGAAAAGGAAAGCCTGGTTCCTTGAATTACCACTCAAAGAAATCTTATTGGTGACAAGCAATACTGCATTGCATTATTATTAAGTGAGCAAAAAAAAAAAAAAACAAAACAAAAAAACAAAACAAAAATACCAACCAACCAACAAACAAAAACAAACACTAAATTTCTTTTATGTTATGTCCTTAAATAATAAGGTTTTACCTGTCACACAAATCAATGGTAACCTAATTCAGAGTTATATATATAGGCAGGAAAAAAAAATCTTATAAAACAAAAACTTAACTTTAGAATGGGTTCATCTTTTTCCTATTAAAACATCAAAATTTTTGAAATTTTTGAAACATGCACAGCATGAGTACATAAGTAATTAATTCTGTGACTATTTTAATCAATGCTAAAATCTGTAGCTACTTAGGCACAAAAAAATGTCTATTCTGTTCATTATCTCTTTAAAAGTAAGAACAAAGTAATACACATGATATAACTTAGCATGAGCCTCAATTTTTATTTTTAAGGGTATATGAGACTGTAATCTAGTCACATCAACTCCAAAGTTGAAAAATTTCTGTATTATAGAGAAAAACATTATTATAGAGAAAAAATGTCATATATATATATGACATTAACAATAGTTATATAATGCAATATTTTTATATAAAAGGGGTACAAATAGTACCAAATTTATAGGTGATAACACTTGGAAATGTTGAGTATATCCTGACAAGAATTAACCTAATTAATTTTGCAAACTATCGCTAAAGTAGCCATAACATTTCAGGACCTTGATTTCCTCTATGGTGTCAAGGTATTTAAGTAATGCTATTTATGTTTTAATTTAAACCTAAGAACTTGCTTGTCAATCACATAATCTGATACTGAATGTAATAGTGAATTATCAAATAGTTATAATAATACTGCAGTATTTCTTATATATATATTTGGTCCTGGAGATGATTTTCAAAAGTCATCATGTTTACAACATTCTAATTTAAATTCCTAAACCTTGCAGTAACCCAATTCATGTACTTACCAGTGACAATTTCTGTACAGTGCCTCTGTTTATTCATATTGACATAATAGAAATAAAAAACACAAGCATGTGTCTACAGATGATACAGATTTCCCTGGAAAATCCAGGGAATTGAAAGAAAAGGAAGCCTGAATTATAAATCTATACTTTCTCTATTGCAATCTTTTTTATTTCCATAGCCATATTTTCTTTGGAGTACCCAGATTATTTTTCTCTGTAAGGCACTAACACCAGTTCATATTTTTTAACCAATAAAAGAGTTTGTTTATTTTTGCTTCTGTTCTCTGAAAGGATTCTGTGACTCATGAGGCTATGTCTTATTAGAAAGAGCGAAAATGAATGAAATTACCCTTCAATGTTTCATAACATAATTTTGGGAACACATCTAAACTATGTTTAGGTACTCTTTGTTAGTAATGCTGTCTTATTGATTTTCCTCTTGCTAACTGATTTTTATGTTATATTTTTTAAATCCTAATTTAGAGTAAAATAGTTGCAATGAATCAAAGCCATCTGACTTTCCTTATCCAAACTAAAAATATCTTTTCTTACAGCGAACTCTCCTTTCAAGGTAGTAGTTCATCTGATAAGCTGATTTTTTGATAGTGGCAAATGAATATTTCTGTGTACTCCATAAGAAGAGTACTTTGACCCTGAAGGCTTATACATTTAAATGCACTTCTTAACTAACGTAATGTAATAACTTTGATAGTGAGTTTTAAGCCAAGTGGGGAAGGGAGATAGTCTCTAGGGGTACATGTTTTGGGAAGAACGAGGTCTTCTAGGTCTTTGCACACCAACTCATACTGAAGAGCGTACTCCCAACTTGGCTTCACATATAGCTAGAGTTGTTTGGGCAGCATGCCAGTATCAGTGAATTAGATAGGTGAAAGGTAGCAGGAAATCTGACAGGCAATTTAACTCAGGAATTGGTGTTAATGGTAACACCTGATGATGAAGCTCACCTCACTGAATCACCAGTCTCAACATGTACCAAGAATCTACCAGTGTTGAAAGCTTTGCTCTCAGTTAGTTTATTGACTTACAAAATTTGTATTCAGTGTATCATTTCCTTTTATGTCTCCCTCTACTTTTCCCTAGCCCTCACTTTTCTCACTTACATTCAATTTATGAATAATCAGCAGAATTCTTCTGACCAGCACAATAGTGTATCTCTCACAAATTTGTTAGGTATGCAAATTATTGGGCCCCAGCCAGATCTACTGAATCAGAAACTCAGGACCAGTAATCTGTGTTTACCAGACCCTCTAGGTGTTTTTGATGTGTGCTCAGAATATGAGAACCGCTGATATTGTATGAATGGTATGTAGCTTCAGTGTAGTTACAATGATAGCCTTCTTTCTTTAGGATTTTCTATCAGCTGCACCTAAGTCTAGCCTCTGTCTTAATTTCCTGGTGCTGAATATGTGCTCTGAAACTGCTTAAGGGAGGACAAACCTTCATCTCTCTAAATTCACCCTCCAGGAATCAATCTTGGCTCTTAGGAGGATAATTAGAACAAATTTCAGTTATACCAGCTTTACTTTAAACAGACACAATACCAAATTGTGATTAATTTTTCTTGCATGTAATGCTTTTGACTTATTTACCTACCTGTTTGTTCTTTAATAATATATTTATAGAGTGCCCACTACAGTCCAGGTACTTGACTAAGGGCAGTATAAAATTTGCAGTCCAGTAAATTGCACCAGTCATTACTATACATACTGAGAAATAATTAAGATACAGTTGATGTGCCATTCCCCCATGTAAAGTGTGCAATTTAGTGGTTTTTAGTATATTTACAAAGTTGTGCAACTATCACCACAATCAGTTTTAAAACATTTCATCAGCCCATACCCATTAGCAGTCACTCCCTATTTTCCCTCAACAACCCACCCTAGTCCTAGGCAAACAGTAAATGTACTTTCTGTCTGTATAGATTTGCCTATTCTAGATATATCATATAAATGAATTATACAATATGTGGTCTTTTGTGACTGGATTCTTTCATGTAGCATATTTTTAAGTTAATCCAAATTGTAGCATGTATCAGTACTTCATTAATTTTTATTGTTGAATAATATTTCATTGAATAAATATACCACATTTTATTTATCTGTTTATTAGTTGATGAACATATGGCTTGTTTCTAATTTTGGCTATTATGAATATTGCTGCTATGAACATTCCATGTCCATGTTTTTATGTAGACATATGTTTTCATATCTCTTGGGTAAATACTTAGGTGTGGAATTGCTGGGTCATACAGTAACCTTTTCCAAAGCAGCTGCCCCATTTTACATTCCCACCTGCAGTGTAATTTACAAGGGTTCTTGACCTGGCATTCTGAATACAAGTACTAAGTTTTAAAACATTTTTTTTTAGATACAAAAGGGCATATGCATCTAAGACTAGAAAATAAGTGGATCTCTCATATAAATATTTATGTGTAACACACAAACATACACATTTCACCCAGTTTCTGGATGGAGAGTAGAAACATATATGTTTATGAGCACATGATTCCTGTCAGAATGTTCAGTTTCTTTAGCAAGTTTTTAATAATAAGTGAATAGATGACTGACTGAAAGAACAAATATATGAATGCATAAAGACACACATCTAAATACCTACATAAACAAGTGTAAAAGTGAGTCCTTTAGTTTTCTGTTATGCATTCACAGTTATGCATTCATGTGTGTGAGAGGGTCAATTTGGCTTTTAAAAAAATGAAATATAATAACTTATTCAATGCTATTAATGAGATTAAGTGATGACCATCAACACACATGAATCAATTGATATTTCAGATGTTTAAATTTAAATGTTATTTGAAGTGTATTAGATTTTGTAACTAGAAATGTAATTCTAGACCTAGCAATGAAGCTAAATAGAATTCTAAATACATGCTCAGGTTACTAACTAAAACCCACATATTCTATGAGAAAATGCAGCCTGTGTTTCAAAATACTGATATAAAAATAACTGTTTGGAACACATGTAAATAAGTTGGGAATTGTCTGTATTTTTGGATTACTATTACTATTGTAGTGTTTAGAAAATATTTTTACTTAAATTTTAAGAAATACTTCTAAGAGAAAGACTAAATTCAGTTGTCTTATTTCATTGAGAAGAAAAATGACAAATCCTACACATACTGTACATTTGAGGATCTAATAAAAGTTTTCAAAGTGAAATACATTTATAGATTTTATTGATTTAATTTTCTCATTTTGAAAAATATTCAGCTTTTAAAGCTTCTTATTTGCTTGATCAAGGTAATAATGTCTTATTTCTGTAGAACATTTTTATCTTCCTCATCTTCATGGAAAGGGAAAAAATCAGTATTATGAAGATATTCCTACTGAGGTATTGCTGTTTATAGAAGAACAGTACATGAAGCAATAAATAGCTCTAGCCAGTGATTAAATGTAGAAGCGTAGTTGATGTATATGATAAATGCAAATGCCATTTACAGCCTCGCATACTTCAATATCATAAATACTATTCTCGTTTTATAAGTACAAGAATGACAACACAAAATAAATTCCATAACATATACATAAATAACATAAATAAATAGGTGCATATGCCAATTGGAGTTATAATTTTATTGTTTTTATGTGAATCTATCACAGAGAGCCCAAATGGTTATTATTTTTTCATGTAAGTTTAAATATAAAATTTTATAGTGATTAATTGCTTGAGGTGAACTATGTAGAGGACAGAGGCTAAGGTTTCATGTTTGGAAAAACCCTAGTCATCAGTAATTTGTACAATTTAAGTATTAAAGTCATTAAAATTTGTTTACATTAATGTTAAGCCAAATTAATGTTTGTTATCTATCTAAATAGCTAATACCTGTAAGGTCTCATCAAATACTACCCCAGGTTAAATATGCAATGATTGGTCTTTTTAAATAAAAATGACAGTGAAAGTCTTTCTACAATACTAAAAACTATTGGAATATATCATCTAAATGGGTGAATTGTATGATATGTGAATTATATATCAATAAAGCTTTTAAAAAAGAATTGCAAAAAAACCCGCTTATATATTTCTCATCTTTTTTAAAGTTAAATTTGCTTAAAACTTTTGTTAAATTCTCAGTATTTTCTTTATTACAAGTTTTTTTTCAAATGAATAGTCTTCACTTTATTGATCATTAACATAGTTTAATATTATGTATATTTTAAAGCGTACATACATACAAATTACAAAAGAATGAGAAAAATAACAGAGCTTCCTTAGAGCATATGAGTACCATAAAATTCATTACATATGTACTACATGCCAGTTGATTGTTCTTACAAGTAATTGTTTAGTCTTCTTTAAAATGACAATATAAATAGATTTCTTTTCAACTTTTAAGTTCATAGATATAGAAAAAATTTTACTTGCATGGATAAATTTTATCAATTGTCCTGTAACATCTCTGACTTTGGACGTGGCTATGGATGGATGAAGAAAATATACTGTATCTTTTATTCCTCATAGAATTATTACTACTTTTTAAATTGAAAACTGAGGCTCAAGAAAGCTATGTAACTTGGCCTACATCTACGCTAGGTTTTGTAGTTAGACATGTCTGTGCCATTTCTATCACATGTGACATACTTCTTTGTAGTTAGGCAAGAATTCCTAATGATTTCAAGAGTCAACAAAAATCTGGGGTAGTTGATGGAGGTCTTAAAGATTAATGAGTTCAAGTTTTCTCATTAAGAACTAATTAATGTAAAATTAATGTAAGACAGGGAAAGGAGACTGGAACATGTGACATTGAGTTCAGGGCTCCTGAACATTTTCTACATGAACAATTTTTCAGGTGAGAACAAAGTCATTGAAGTAGCTAAATCACTGTTGACCTTTCCTCCTTATCCCATTTACACCTTCTATTGTCAGTGAATTTTTCTGAAAAAAGGTATTGGGAGAAAGAAATGGTTTTGAGGGTTGAAAATGGAAAGAATGTAGGTTCATTAAAGTTTGTGATTTACTATAAAATATTTGTTACATACAAATCAATATTCCATATGAAATGGATTATGAAGTTTTTTACTTCAGTTCATATAAAAATTCTACATGTCAAGTGATCAGATTGCTGCCTATACATAGGAAATTTGCAAACATGTTACAGTAGCTGTACCTTATAAAATGCTTTATATTATTTTTTATTTTAAAAGTGGTTATTTTTACCATATACCCTGTTCTATTTTTTAAAAAAATTTGAAAGATTTCTCATATTTCCTATAAGTAGGGACATATTGAAGGTTATTATATTTGTTTAGCAATAAAAGTTTTAGCTAATTGAAGTACATTGAGTCGCTCTAATCTTTTGCCTCATTTATGCTAGTAGTTTCACTCTCAGGCATTTTTGGCTTTCACATTCCTTGCTCTCTGTTTTTATGTCTTTCTTCTTTGCACTGTGCTGATCTGTGTTATAGGGCAAACTCATCCCTTCCTTCACACCGTTTTTCCTTCAGGTTTTCATTTTTTTCTTCTCTGGATAATTTCTTCTGTATTCCCTAATTTTTCCACTTTCTTTTTTCCTTACTACTTAAAAAAAAAAAAAGTCCCTTTTTTAGTGAAGACACACTCAACTATTGTCTGTTGGTGGAAGAAAAGATAAAAAGAAGGGGTGGGAAAGGGGGGGGAGTGGGGCTGGCTAGTTAACTTGAAGAAGAAAAGAGAAAAAAACAGCAGAACTGGGTTCCATTTCTGCACACTGATGAATCATGGACATTTGTTAAGGCTTGAATTGAAGTTCTGTCACCATGTTGTAATTAACTTTGTAATGACAGTTCACCTTTGATAAGTATTTTGTCATTGTTTAAAGAGAAAAGTTTTATGTATTTTGAGAAATAAAAATAAAGTTTAAAGGAATGAATAATCAATCATTTCATTATATAGAAAATCAAAAAGTACTCTAAAAGTCTCTTGAAAACATCATCTTGAATTTAAGAAATTTTCAGGTACTAACAGGAAAAGAGCAAGAGATGAATGACTACTAACCATGTGAATGACATAAAGTTAAGATCATTATTAATGCTAGCTAGGTTATAAAATGTTATCAGAATATTATAAAATAAAAAAAATCTTCATTTTGAAGTTATTTATTTGGTATTTAAAGTTATGCATTGGGTTCAAATTTATGAAAAATTAATCTGTATGTACTCTGACACTATAAATTATATCCAAAAACCTGAATGACATCTGGCAAAGATAGATCGATTTCTGTGTAACAGAAAGACTTGCAGTAAATCAGGAAATAAATACAATTGTCCCTTGTACCATGACCCCATGGACACCAAAATTTGCTGATGCTCAAGTCCCTTATATAAAATGTAGTATTTGCATATAACCTACATACATCCTCTCATATACTTTAAATAATCTCATTACTTATACTACCTAATACAATGCTATATCAATAGTTGTTATACTGTGTTGTTTAAGGAATAATGACAAGAAAAAAAGTCTGTACATGTTCATTACAGAGAGAGCCATCACAGATCTCACTATATAGTAGTCCACATCACCAACAACATAACTTTTTGGAGGACTACTTTTGATTCTCTGTTAGTTCAACCCATAGATTTGTTGCATATGGAGGGCTAACTGTATACTCAGGTTGAAACTCAAGACTCAGTTTATTGTTTTACTTCAGACAATTCTCACCCAGGTTAGCAAATTTATGAAATCACCTCTTTCCTTCTAGCTAGCTATGGACATTCTGAGAATCATATTCTCAAAGAAAAGGCCACCTTACAGTAAAAATTAAAGAAATAGTGAATAAGAAAAACAAAATCAACATATGTAAATTCCAGCTCTACAGAATTGTTTAAATCCTTGTTCTGTTTTAAAGTATAAAATGTTGAAATATTATCAATTCAATTAAAAAAATAGAATATTAGATAGCATATGATATTCATCAGCCAATAAGGTGTCATAGTATTTTTTCCCCAAATTATCAGGAACCTTTGAAATTATCTTTTATATTCTGAAGGAAATGTTATTATGCAAAAATTTGCTGTATATTGATTTTCAGATGTTTCCAAATATCAACCATAAAATTTTATATCTTTCATGTGTGATAGGTGAGAAAACAGAGATCATTATTTGTAGAATTTTAACTCTAAGTTTACTGATATGTCCAGATAGCCATGACTTCTTTGCAATAATAGTAGTCATTTTAATTATATAAATCTGAAATATGTGGCTACAAAAATAAACTGATTGTGCTCTGATTTTCTCTCCCATGCTCATTACTGCAGGAGAAATCCTAGCAACACCCATTTGTGGTGTTTCTATGGACACTCATGTAATAGATTAATTGTATGATACTCATACAGAAGATGCCCTTGATCCATAACATATCCAAATTCTTATAGAAATACATTAAGTTTTAATAAGTTATGTGTAAAGTATATTAAAATACCTAGTATCAGAATAATAAATAATCTTTCTCTTTCTCTTACATGGAAGGCTGCACTCATACAATTTAAAAAAAAAGAGTGCCAATAGTTACTAGCCAATAGTTCTGGTCTTTCAAATGTTACTATCTACCTCTTATTAACTACTTCCTATTGCATTTTTGCTGCTTGGAATATTGGATAAATAACTGAATTCTCTACTTCTCTTTGTCTGTGTTGGCCTAAGTAAATGAATTTGATATATTTGAGCTAAAACTTACAGTTCATACAGTTCATTGTTGATGTCATCAATAATGATGACATCAATCACAAAATTCCATCTCTATGGAGTGAAGGATCTTATTACAAAATCTAGATTTTAGAATCTAATAGAGGTTTTTTTTCAATAGAAGTCATGCTGTAGGTGCTGATTTTTTTCTGAGTTGTGCTTGTGTTTAAAGAGGGAAGGAGGGAGGGAGGAAGAGCAAAAACAAAACGAGAAAAAAGAATGAATGAAAAATTTCGTGATTAGCAGAGGTTCAAAAATAGAATAGCATAAAAGATATCACTACTTGGTTGAAAATATGATGGTATTTAATATAACAGTTAACATTTCTAAATACTTAAATTAGCAGAAGTTTGCCAATACAGGATTCTGATGGGCAAATAACTTCTAATAAATACTGTTTAATGTTACTTTGTGTCCATTTAGAACAGGTATTTTTTCCTCAAAAGATTAATGCAATATCTGTCACTGGATTATTCAGGCCAAGGAAAAATTTCTTCTATTTGTCTTGTTTATAGGAAACATTTGACCATAT
Organism: Eonycteris spelaea; assembly: GCA_003508835.1. Taxonomy (NCBI): domain Eukaryota; kingdom Metazoa; phylum Chordata; class Mammalia; order Chiroptera; family Pteropodidae; genus Eonycteris; species Eonycteris spelaea. The sequence continues at coordinate 8,052,016 of PUFA01000033.1, read as the reverse complement.
TTCTTCATCTAAGATAGTGTCTTTTACCTTGTTGCTTTCTATGATGGCCTCTGTGTGCTGCTTTAGTTTAAAAATACTGAATTGGAACGCTGACTTAAAAACCTTCATACATGACCTTAACCATTCTCCTGGGAATTGATACTTCTGAGTTGCTTTCATTTTTATTCTTATTTTTTGAAAAGATTCCCCAAGGACATAAGTAGTTGAAGCTTTCTGTCCATTTTCGTTTAACTTTGGCTTTCTTTGGCACAAGGCTATGTGTGCGCAGAAGGATGATAACACCTCAAATCACAAGTATTTTCGATTATGACTCTTACAGTATATTTTTATCTCAGAGACAGGTCATATACTTCTATTCGTGTATAAACAAATAAGGCCTGTTGTCATGTTTTTTTCCTTTACTTTTCTTAAGATATGCTAAAAGTGTAGAAAATTAATCATTGCCCTTTCAATTTTTTTTTTTGGCTAAGAGGAATTATTTTCTTTTTAGTGTTTGTATGTGTGTATTTTTGTGTGTGTGGGTGGATGGGTGGTGAGAGAGAGAGAGAGAGAGGGAAAGAGAAAGAGGGCGCGCACACGCGCGTGCATTTCAATTAGGTTACTTTGTCTTATTCTTTAAGCCAAAATGTTCAAGAAATTAGATTTGACTTATTGAAAAAATTTAGAAAACCATGCTCGGATGTACATGCAAAAGTACAACAAAAAAAGAATTTCATGCTATCACTATTCATAGTATAACTCAAAACAAAAAGGGAGTAAGAGTGAACATTTCATGGCTACTAGGTTAATATTGTTCTTTATCTTTAATTAATAAAAATAAAATACATATGAACAAATAAAACATTTACATGTAATAACTGAGAGTTAGCCAAAAGTTACAAATGATAAATTTGTCATTAGTCACTGCATAAACTGAATCTTCTTTGAACTTTCTTCTAGATAAGATTAAATACAAACATCTGCAATTCTTTACTAATCTTTGTCATCTGAAAATTTCCTCTTGAACGGTAGATACTGATTTCTGACTTCTTATTCAAACTTTATCATCAGTTTTATGATTTATAAACATTTTATTATGAATGGAAAATTTTGATGATTTAGAAAATTTTATTAAAATTAATGGATAAAATCTAATTTTATTTTGAATTTTCCAAAATAACAGAACCAAGCCAAAACAATGCATTGTAGATGGCTATGGTTAATCTAATAGACACATAATGTAAATGGTCTTGTTTCAGCTATCATACATAAGAAACAAAATTCACATTACAAATATCCTCACTAAAAAGGTTTAGGTTGATAAAAAGCAATAAATAGTAAACCTCACAACAGAGCACTAAGCAATGATTTAGGCTTACAGTTGATAACCAATCCTTTCAGAAAGAATTATAAAAGCAATATCTTTCTTCAACAGCTTCAGATATTAGAAAACAGAGGGCTTCATCAGAAGATTCAAAGAAATTGAGATTTGACTCAAAGCCAACAATGCTAATAATGAAGGCTGACTACCTTCCTTAGAAGTTTATTACATTTTTTAATTTCATAAACTCTTTCTCTTAAAGATATATAGAAATAATATACTTGAGTAGGAAGTTTGAGACATTACTGAAATAACTGACAATATATCATAAAAATATTTTTATGTAGTGAGGCTATTATGGTACTAACATATCACGTAGACAATAATGGGTATCTGATTCTGCTATTTGTAATCTCCATGCTGAGGAAGAAAATCTGCTTTTGCATCACTCAAAATTGGAAAAAAATGGACTTGACTATTTGGTTATCTAATTTTTGAGTGGAAAGCTATCTTCAGTTATATAAAATATCCTTCCTGAGCTCTAGTTCTCAATCACATTACATCCCACTTCATCTCTCATTTGCTAGCTCCTGCTGCCACACTCACTATGCTTAGTACAAAACAAACTAAGTTAAGTCCTGGTGGGGGGTGCCTTTTGAGTAGGAAGAAAGAAACTAAGAGTAAGATAGAGATGTAGAGCTCATACAGACAACAAATAAGACACCAAAAAGGAGAGGTAAGGAGAAAGAAAACATCACTGGGTCAAAAATCATAAAATCACACATACTTTAAAAATTTTGCTAGTAAATATTATTATTATCAATCTTCTCTGTTTTGGGAGGTTGCCTTCAGAGAGCTGGAAAATCGATTCTGAATTAATAAAGGTCTTTATCCTTTCATAAGCTCTTCCTGAAACTAAAGAAGGGCTAATTAAAAATTTTACAGCCACCTCGTAATTATAGCTTTTATGCATATGCAGGATGATTTTATTTATTTATTTATTTATTTTTTATCAGGGATCATGTTCTCTGCGCTTCATGTCAGGAGTGTTCTAAAATACTACTATAGGGAGCTTAAGAATTTAAGATGTTAAAGGAAATCTTTCCACCCCTGGAGCACCAGTTCCCTCTTAAAGGAGGCCTATGCGACTCGGAGAGGCCTAATGCAAGACGCTTCCGTTCTACCTAAAGGTCTGAGCGCGCCCTTCCACTGCTTCTCCTGGGAGTGGAGGTGAAAACTGGTTCGGCATTGCTACTCTTTAGCTCTCTCCCCCTCCCTTAATTTTCCCTCCACATTTCAGGTGCATTTCGAAAATGCTATCCTTGTCGTGCCTGCACAGTGACAAAGTGAACTTACCCTGTAGCAACATTGTCAAGGCAGGGAACACAGTGGCTAGAGCAGGGCTTTTGGAACCTTCTGGAGGTAGTTTCACCAGAACGTTAGCAGCACTGTTCTCCCTGGATGGAGATTTTGCCCCTCTACCCCTCCGTCCTACTGAATGGCAGGACTGCTAAGACTTTACAGCATCAGGTCCTTCTCTGATCGTCCTCAGTTCGGGGCCTGAGGCTCTGTCCTCGCCAGGTGAGCCGTACCTGGGCTTGCGGCCGCTGGTACAACTGGCATTCAGCCATACCAGAGGCTGTAGCCTCTGGAACTGTCGGGCAAATAAATAGTGCCACCTGGTAGAGAGTCAAAAGTGGTGTTTTAAAACGCGAATACAAACCCCACCCACATCTGTTGTCAAATCACTTCGCCACGATTCCAGGCAGGCAGTGGACTCTGCGCCCGGGAGAAGGGCTCGGGGAAAGCTGCCTGCATGTGCAAAAATAACCCGCGAAAACGCAAGCCAAATACTCGGCTGGAACCTCTGAGGCCCGCGGATGCCCGCTCGGCGGCTGGCTGTCCCCGGGGAGCCCCGCGGGGCTGGGGCCGCTTCCCCTCCGCACGCCCGGCGGCGGGAGCGAGCCGACGCCGACTTTAGGAGTTCCTCTCTGCCTTGTATGGAGGGCTCCTCCGGGCCAGTCTCCGCCCGACTGCTCTGACGCCCAGCCCTCCCGCTGCCCACCCCCAGCCACCTCCCTCTGACTTGCCGGGAGAAGCCAGACGGAGCCTCTCTCCGCCACAAGTCTCTGCGCCTGCCATTCCCCCATTCCTCCACCCACCCCGCCCCCCTCCCGAGCGCCGTCACCCCTCCTCCGCCCCCGCCCCGCCTCCGCCTCCTTCTCCTCGGCGATCAGGGGAATAAATCAGGGAAGAAGAGGGGAGAAAGAGGGAGATAGCGAGAGCGTCAGCAGGCTCGCCCAGGTTTGTTTGCAAAGTCGCCGTTGATGGCGGCGGAGGCGAGGCAGCCGCGGCGCGGATCGGCCGCCGCGCGCTAGTGGGTCCGCCCGCCGCCGCCCCTGCCCCGCGCCGCGGTTCGCTCCTCAGTCCCCGCGCGGGTCCGCGCCGGACCCCGGCGCGCCAGCCTCCGGACGTCGCGTCTGCGGCCCGCGCAGAGCCCCGTCCCGCTCGTTCTCCCGCGGGTTCCGGCACCGTTCCTTCCCCCGGCCGGGGCGCGAGGCGGGATCGATCCTCGATCGCGAAGATGGCTGCTGGCTGCCTGCTGGCCTTGACTCTGACACTTTTCCAGTCTTTGCTGATCGGCCCCTCGGAGGAGCCGTTCCCTTCGGCCGTCACGTAAGTGGCCGGGCTGGGCAGGGCCGGGCTGGGCAGGGCCGGGCGTGCGGGCCGAGGAGGGGCGCGGGACCTGGGCGCGGGGTCCGTTCCTGGGTCGCGGGGCTCTCTTGCCCGTGGGGGTGGGAGCGGGCCCGGCTCGGATCCCAAGCGGCCGAGCGGCCGGTGCGCGCCGCTCGCCGCCCGAATGCGCCCCGAACCCGCGCTTCGGAGGTGCTGGGCGCTGTGGTCGCGCTGTCCCGGCAGCCGTCCGCCCACACTCGCCGCGCCTGTCCATCTCTTCAAGGATTCTTTAGACTTAAAGAGTTTAGTGTGTTGGGGGAAGAAGTTTCCAGCCAGATAGCCGCTTTCATCAAATCTATCTAATAAAAAGTTGTGTTTTGGTTGGGTGTTTTACAAATAGGTAATTTCAGGCTGTCGGGGTAGCATGGACTTCACCCGCACTTGACCTCTGGGATGCTCTCTAATTGTTCTGGTGTCCACGCTTGTTTAAACCGCAAATTACTGGGCGCACTTTGACAGCCTTTCTGATCAGAAGCGTGCTCGCTTTCTGCTGCTGAGAGTACGGTCCACCAAGGGGCTCGCAGGTACCGGGACCGCACTGTCCAACCTCCCTAACCCTTAATTTGCAGCATCTAAGTGCCGGAATAGATGCGGTTCCTGTTCTTAGAGTGAATAGAACCTAGTCTTTGAGGGAGGGACCGAGCATTTCAGAGTTTCCTGCAATTTTCTCTTATTTTTAACATTTCTAAAATAACTTAAAAAACTTGCTGCTGTTCTGAAAATAGGGTGTTTGTTTAAAGGTAGCTAGGTAGTCACACGGCAGGAAGGGAATGAAAAAATAATAATTGCTCTCTGAGGCTGGAAAAAAAGAGTCAAAGTCAGTGGCACGTAAAAATACATCCATATTTTTAAATGCTCTGAAAAGCCTATCAGGCATTCTGGGAAAGCATTTATTTTGGTTCTTGAAGCTACTTTAAAGCTTCTGAGAGTAGGTAATCTTAAGTGGATGAGTCACTTTAATGCATTTTACATAACAAAAACAAAGCCCAAGGTAGCCTTCTCGGTATTTATGATGCTGGGAATTATTTGCTGTCCTTTGTTGACTGAGTGCTGAATACTGGAGATTTTGGTTGATACTAAGACTGGATCTTTACCGCTTGAAACCCTGCAGCTATTATTTAAGATTCAGCTTCAAGAGTTTTATTACATTAGGTGTCAGTGCAAGCATCTGAAGGATGCACATTCTCACCCAGAGAAGGAAAGTGTTAATATATTTTGTCATTGATTTATAGTCATGTTCTTTTTTAGATAGTCTTCCATAAAAATGATTGCAAATCCTTTTTTTGTTATGAAGCAAAAGGGTAAATGCCGTCTGAGTTTCTTTGTTTAATTGGCAACATGTTACAAGCGGATCTTTTGAAACATAAAAAGAGTAAGAATTACCCCAAAGATTCTTCAAAATTATTTACTCTAAGAAATTACATTTTTATTTAATTTTTTACTCTTTTTCTAGTGTGGCCTATACAGTGAGAACTCAAGTGACTCACTTGAATTTTTTGTCGAATAAAGAAATGGCTCTTTAAAAAAGGAATCAAAGTGTTCAGTTTATTCATTTTAAAGCGTTATTTTTAAGTGACGATTTATCATTATTTATATCATTTGGAGGGAATGCATTGTCACATCACTGGGAAAAGTATGACATTAAACTACAACAAAATACAGCCTTTTATTCCTGAACATACAATGGTATAATATTAATGTAAAAATCCTTATTGTAAACAGCTACAATGAATGATTTCATAAAGTTAAAATAACTCATTTTTCATGGATAGAAATTCACTAGAGACAAGAAAGAAAATAAATAGTGGACAAATAGGAACTAGGAAACCACAATTTCTTTTCTTCGAAAGGATTTGAAATTTATTTTTTAACAATGAACATTTGCAATGTTTTAAATTATATGAAACATTATTTCATGAAATGAGAGCTTAATAAAAGATTTTGTAGAGCTAAGTTCATCCGTAGATAGTATTAACAATATTTTTATAAGGCTTCTGCATCTTCCTTTATTTGAAAAGTTAGTAATATCATCTTCTGAGGAGAAGACAAATGATAGTTGATATTTGTACTTCAATTAGATTTCTGAATAAACTTTATAAAATTTAAAAAATGCAGCATTTTTTTTTTCATGAAGATGTGATGCCATTTGCTTTTCTTGCAAGAAAAGAATTCACATGCAATGTTGAGATTAACAGGATAATTCTCAAATCTTTGGGAAAATTTACAAGTTTATAAAAACCGAGTACAAAGATTATAACATTCACTAAAGGCAAATTATTATGCTTTTATATATGAATTTCTCTGGAAGTCATTAGTAAATTCTTTCTTTTTTTTTTTGACAATTTTATGTTTCAGGGAAAAGGTAATATAAGAACTTTTGATCATCAGAAGAGGATGCCATCAACACACTGTAAAATTAATTATGCACTTACTAGAGTGGGACCTGAATTAGGGTTATTAATTCAAAGTTTTTTTTTTTTTTAAGTAGAGTTTTTACAATAATATTGAGAGCTTAAGGTTTATTGTAACAAATTAAAAAATATATCATTCCAGATGTTTAATTTTCTGCTCTCTGCTTTATCATACATTCTCCGATAGCACATTCTTCTGGATTAAAATAATAAACTGTTGTAAGAGTGAGCACTAAAATAATGGGATTTTTTTTTCAGACAAAGGAATTTTGATACAATTCTTTTGCTAGGTTAGGTTTTTCTTTTAGAAATATTGTTTCAATAGGTATGAAACATAAATACACCATATGGTAGCAACCACCTAATGCATATTGGTTTATATATAAATGGAAAATACATCATTTTCATGTTACAGTATGCACATGTTATTTTGGTAGTTGAAAAAGGGGAGCTCTTGCTTGTTCTAGAAATAATTTCTTGGCACAGACGTGAAAACCCTTCTATTTTAAAACTAGGATAATATGTATGGTAGCCAGTATTGTAATGTTAATTTAAAACCTGTCCTTAATTTTAGAATCTATTTACAAATCCAGTTTAAAAAAAAAAACATTGTAGATATAACTACTATTCATGTTAGACTTTTATCTCAGTCATATCAAAATGCCAATCAGTTAAAAATAATTGGCTGAGAGCCCATGGGTATATGGGGATTTTAATATAAACTGTATAATGGGGTAAATATATTAATAAGAATTACAGGTATCCTCATGAAGTAAACATGACATCTTATAAAAGAATAGTATTTTGGGGTTTCAATACTTAAGAAATATATATTTTCTGTTATTAGGCAAATTTATATTTAAAGGCTGTAGAAAAGAAGTTTTTAAATTTTTTATTTGTCATGACATTAGAATGGGTATCTATCTTTTCCATGTGTTAGAAGGACATAATCTCAATTGGGGTTAGCAATTTCTATCCAGATACTACATATACAAGAAAATGTGTCATGATAAAACATGAAATAAAATATTAAATGTAAAATAAAGCCAAAACTGTGAACATTAATAAATCTTTATATCAGCTCTTTAATTTGTTCTCACTGGCTTAACCACATGACATTTATTATTCCACAGGTGTATGCCTAAAAATGCAACGGTATATATATTTTTCTACATAAGTAGTAACACGATGTTAAATTTATAAATATTCATACGTGAGTATATGTGTAGCTATGTGGATTGGCATTTGAATGAGCATTAGATCGACTGAAATGAATATAAACCAAGAAGAAAGTTTTAGAAAGATACAAGCATCTAAGCTTATGGTTTTTTTTTTAAGTAAAATATGTCTTTATTATTTTTATGGCTTTTGCTAATTTTAATTTAATTAATACATATAAAACCAGAATCTAAAATAAGTTGTTTATTTTGAAAACCGATTAAAAATTTACCACTCCCTTCTTCATAGATACATAGACACCTTTCTGTTATTTTTCCAATATTGATGAGAACAATGTAATAAAATACTCCCCTTTCTATGGTTTAAAATGGTAAGGTTTTGGAAAAACATAAATAATGTGTTCAAATTATATATTTGAATTTAGTATTTATATTCAGAAGTATATATTCATAAGAAATAATGCATTTAGGAATTTTAAAAATAATTTAAAAAGTTGTGCACATAAACTATTATTTGATGTGTTCTCTGGAGTATCATATAAAACACATTTTATATGCATGGAAATTTATTTTCTTTTCCTTATTTTTCAATACAGATGCATATTTCCAAGAAAGTAGTCTGTTCTTCTGAATTCACATCTTGTGTTCTTGTAGTTGTCTTCAAACTATTTATAACCTTAAACTGGGGATTTAAATGGTTAAGATGAAATATATTTTAGGCAAATTATCCAGTTTGTTGATTTCCTTCTTACATATATAGACATAATCAGTACTAATATAAACATAATTAGATAGAAGTTTGAAAAAATCAGAATTTGTTTTAGTATTTCTAAGAAGTAACATTTTATTGTTATTAAAGTGGCAACCTTCCATCATTTGTAATAAAAGAGCTGCGTGTTGGCTATTTCAAAAAGCATACCATGGGGAAAGAACTCTTCTATTTCCTCCACTCCACTGTGTCACACTATGTCAGCCAGTCCTTTTCATGGACTATCTGCATAACACTGTTTCTAAGCCTTTCATACAATTGCTTTTCAGTAAACTTGGAACTGTACTGAGATGGCCAACCATGTAGCTTACATGCAATTCATTTTTTCTTTTGCGTTCACAAAAACATGAAAATGGTTGTGTTATATTGTTTACAGAATTGAAAGAGAAAGCACATTGAGTTTAACAACATCACTTAGTGAAAAACATTGTATGTACCACATTTTCCTTGAGGGTTCAAAATACCAATGTTGCATAATTTATAATTTGTCTAGTTTATATTATTATAGTGTTCGATTTAATAATTTATGCATGTGTAAATATATATATATATACATATATATGTATATGCATGTACACATACAAAAGTGTTTTTTTGAACTTCTTCAACTGATTTGCTAAGATAGAAAAACCTGAGTAAGGTAGGTCTAATAACAAATGGGCATGCTTTAAGATCTCTGCCAACCCACAACTGCTTTTAGGGATTAAATGTCATTCAAAGCATTTTTATAACACTAGCATTTAGAATAATTTGTAAAGAGAATCTAATGAGATATTGTATACAAAATCATCTTGAAAATGCTCAAGTCATATAGCGACAAGTTATTAACATGGTTGAGGAGTAACAAAAGAGGTATGATTCTAAAGATAGTTTTGTCATCTTTTAACCAAAACAAGTATGAGAAAGAAACTCTCACATAGAATATTGAATACCTATTAAAAAATCTTTGCATACTAAGCAATTTTATTTCTGCCATTTAGATACGGAATACTTTGAGATTTGTAAGAATTAAATATATTTCATGTGACATGCTTTTGGAATGAAGGGTAAATGTGCACGTTTTAAAATTTTACTTGTAAAATATAAACTTTCATGTTTTTTTTCTTATAGGCTTTATATATTTTGTAGTAATTCAATACACACGAATAAACTACTATTAGCAAGCTAAAATAATGAATCAAATGATCATTGCTCCTTTAAAATTTGTCATTTATACAGATTCTAACACGATTATAAACAAAAAAAAGATTGACACTGTGGCCTCAACAAACTGGCGCACTTTTACAGTTAATTTCAATAATTCAGAATCAGGCTGTTATATATGAAGCAATATTTAGAATTCTCTTTGAATATGAATGTGGGATATTTCTGGCTGAATGTTATTTTAACATTTGCTTCTACTGATTTTTTTTTTTTTTTACCATATGCTTCTCTTGGAATAAAAAAATTAGGATACATTTTAAATTCTATATCATAAATGGGAGAACTACTGAAGGTAGAAATGATGGCAATGGAAAATAATGGTGTTGCCCATTTTAAATGCTTCAGATTTGGGAAAATCTTACTGTCAGTTTGAAGTTCTTTTTCCTGAGTAATTAAAAATTTATTGTGATGGTTTCCTGGCTAATTATGAAAAATAATTTTGATATTTTTTATTCAAATAATTGCTAGCTCTCTCCTACACACATATTTGCTGTTAATCATATTTTTTATCATTTGCATATAACATTAAATCAAATAGAGAATCTTTGGTTTATTTTCTCACAAGTAATCTGTGATCAGACCTCAATCTCGGGCCCTTCTCACTAATTCTTCTCTCATTGTTTTACGGGACTTTTTCCTACCGCTAGATATTTCTCTTTTTTAGGGATATTGTTAAGGGATTTTGATGTGCAGATAAATCTGTAATACATAATCAGAACTTCACCAAAATAGTCAAACAGTCTAGGCAATTCTTTCTTTTGACATTTGCCCACATACTGTGGGGATAATTAGGGGAAAGAGAGAAAGAGCTAATAAAATCGTTCTCTGTCTAAGGTGCCTATTGTCAGGATGTGTAAAGGGATGGTTAGACATTAATGATGTCTTATTTGGAGGATTATAGGAGGACTGGCCAGTAAAATGGGATTGGGCAAACTGGAAAAATCTGTTGTTTTAAAAAAGTGATCAAGAGGTATTGTGGTACAAATGCTATGAGAAATGATACATGTGTAAATGTGGCAGACAAAAGAGCCCTCGGCTTTACATTAAAGATGCCAAAAGCAGAAATTGGTTATTTTAAAAATTTTCTAATGTTTTCCATTTTTTTTTTATGAGTTTTGTTATCCTGGAAATGCTGTTGTCTGAACACAATACTTGTTTTTGGAGACCTAAATATTCACATGTGGAAATTCATTTAGAAATCAAAGACAATAACATTGTCTAGATCTCAAAAAATAGAAGCAATTAAACATTCTTATTTTTTTTATAAAACCTTGGGAAAATGGTTCATTGGATAAGAAGTATTAGTATAACACTTTATTAAAAGCTTAAGTGCTAATAATCAAGAAAGTAATTCTGTTGGTAAGTTTTTTTCATTAGATTGTAAGAAATGAAATAACTTGCAGGTAAGTAGATTTCTAGCTGTATGCTTGAGACAATTTAGACTTCTAAGTACATAATACACCTTATTTAAAAAAATAGTTTTTAATTTGTGCTGTCTCTTTTAATGTTTCCTGCTTCAAATGTTATTTAATTCAATGATTAGTGACATTATTATTCAGTGCAAGTTATGTAGTACATTGCACTATATTCTGAGCATCCAGATTGAGGAAGTTATAGAAAACCATAGAACCATAGGACAGTCTTAGAACCTAAACCATAGAACCTATTTTTCAGTGATGGTGGAGCTGGATGATCAATCATGGGAGTCAAGGTCAAGGATGTGCCAACAACTACAGAAAGGGGTGGCACTGCCGTTAGGATCATCTCTTGCTCCATCCTCTGGTTTTCTTTGACTCCTCATTCTTTGTCTCTGCAAATTGGCTTTATCTTCTTCCCAGTGCTCATGGTATTAAATGGCTGTGAGGGTTTACCTTTTCTCTATTGAAGCTTTGAACCAGCTTGAGACCAGAATCCTAGTCCAAAACATAGCCTCCTAAAGAAGATATGTTGACAATCTGAATATAGTCCAGCTAGCCATTGACAGCCCATTCAGTTGTGATCAGGAGGTGGGATTTGGAAAAGAACCGTGGTTGCCTGAGCTTGGGTCGTTTCTCAATAGCCTGCTACAGTCTCCTTAGGAGGTATTACATTGCAATACAGGCCAATTGCTGCGAGCATGGATAGAAGAAGAGGCAAGTCTTAGAAAAAGGCACCTGGTGGTAGGGAAGGTTGTAGAGACAACTAAATAAGTGTTACCAGAGGGGGTAGCCGAGAGTACCAGCGGGAGAAGACCAAATGGCAGAAAGATGACAGAATGAGAGACGCCGTGATGGGTGAAGGTTCTGACAAGGCAGGTGAGGAAGGGATTGAGACTTACAAAGTAACTTTTGAAAGAAGAAACAACTTTGGGAATTAAAGCAGGTGGTTGGAATATAGGATAGATACACTTTTAATTTACTGGAAATATTTTTGGAGGAGAGTTTTTTTAAAGTACATATTCCATTCTCAAGAAGGAGTGACATGATTCAGAAATGTAATACATATACATTAGTAACGTTTAAGTTTTGAAGTGCACAGACTGTAGAGTTTTTCTCTACTTGGTATTAAGACTCCAGTTCACCACTCTATTCTTTTTAGACAGAGCAACATTTGGTCTTTTTTTGTCTTTATTTTTCTTTGACTTCTTTTTTAGGAGACATTATCATCTTGAAGATCCATGTAGTTTTGCAGTGTTATTAGATTTAATAAGTGTATGTGCTTATGGTAGAAAGAAACGTCAGTGAAAAGGAAACAACAATAAAACAAGCAAATAGTTCTTGCTTTTGGCAATTTATTATATTTATTTATTAATTTTTTTTGACAGATGGGGTTGTTTACTCCCCCCCCCCCCCAATATTCAATCTTTGGCAGAGCATGAGAATTTGAATTGAAACAAATCCTTGTCAAGAAAACAAAATAATAAATTCAGTAATATAAGAAACCACTGATAGATAAAATATTCCTGCAGAGCACCTTCCTGATCAGCCCTTATAGAAAGATTTCGGGTCTCTTGACCCGAAATTACTGACGGCTGTCATCACAGCAGTTCCGTGAGTTTCTGAGATGACTAAATGAATGGTTAGGATTGCTAATGCCAACAGATCTAAGGATCAATCTTGATCCCATTGGTACCAGTGTAGTGTGGAAAAATCACCCCTGTGGTTTGTAACAAGACGAGAAGAATTAGGATGGGCGATGTATTTTTCCCTTATGTGACTTTACTCTTTTTCACTCCTATGGGTATTCACAGTTTACTTAAGCTAATTTTGATGTCTCTACCTGCAGAATGTCTGGACACTGATACTTACTAATAACTCTCTTTACATATTATAATATTGCTTTCTGACATTTTTAGCTCTTTCTGTATGTCAGGCACTGTGAATTAAGACTGTACAGGGCTCAATCTTAAAGTCAGTTCCCTAACATACATATTATTATTTTTTTTTATAGATGAGAAAACTTAAGTTTAGAATATGAATAACTTCCTTAGGGTCAAAATTTGATCTCAGGCAGCTCAATTATAGAGTCTTACACTTACCTGCTATACTTGGCTTTCTTTCTATGGTTGGAGCTCTGATGTGTTAGCATCCATTATCTCAGCTGGTCCAGTTGTGGCTAGCTGCATATTCCAGCAATGAGGTCAAGGGGGAAAAGAAGTCAATGTAAATCTCAAGTTCTCTATCAGCAGAACAAGGATAATTAAGTTAATCCAGAATCACAGTGTTATACTATGAGGGTACAATTAGAGAATGCATGGGAAACTTTGAAGGATTGTTAACAGCCGGGCTTTATAATTTGTACCACATGTGATTTTTCTGCCTTTGAGAGATCACAAATTGATGAGCTAGATTATTGTGCCACTATATCATTTGGGTCATGAGAAAACCTGAAATGAATAGGAGAAGGAATGCTTATCAGGCTATAAAAATGTCTCTTCCTAAAGTTTGTGTAGCTTTTAATCATAAAGAAGGAATGAAAGGTGATGCAGTGAACTAGGTGGATTGTTCTGTCTCTAGGTTAATACCCTAAAAGAGACCGTGAAGAAAGCAGAGCCACCAAGGATTTGATATATATTTACCTTGATATTTCAGCCAGAACCTGTTGTATAAGATCTGTGCCACATGAGGTTGAATCTATTTTTAAGTCTTTGCCACTGATAATATCCCATTGTCAAAAAGAAGTGTGAGTTTTCGGCTTCCCATCAGAATATTTGAAAGTTAATAAAGCAATCTACCCATGGTGTTTATAGAAATGATTCCAGACAACCCTACAAATTGAGTGAGCACAGAAGAGTAAAACCAAGACCAGTTGCTTTTTTAGCAACCAATACAGAATTCAGTAAAAATCTGCCAAGAGCATACTGAAAAAGGCCAGTTTTCATTTGACTCATCCAACTAATGATTAGTTACACTCACTTAACCCCACCCCTTCACTTTCCAGTATAAACTGAGGTCAGCCTTTTATACACACTGTTCTCTTCTTGGTAGAAATAAAACACTTAAAATGTCTGCTGCACATTTTTAATCAATTTATGGGAGAAAGATATTTTGATGGAACTATCCATTAATATCATGACTAATGAATATAGTTTGATGATAACCATTGAAGCAGCAAGTTTTCAAGTGCCAGAAACCTGCCTTTTTATGGCAGTCATTTTGACATTTGCCAGATAGGAATGTGTAAAATTCTTATGACATTTGCCACTTTAAAAATACCAACCCTTCTTTACCATGACATGTTATTAGAATTGACTTAAATTTGCATTTGTGAAAATGTTAGGAGAGACAAACCAATGGGCCACGTGAAGCCTCAGGAGGATGGACACAGTTGTGCACATGGTTGTGCACATGGCTCTAAATTAAACATTTAAGCTTGGTTGTTTCTCAAAACATCTGATTTTCCTGTTGATAGAAGTGTCGAAATCAGAATTAATTTTCTTGAGGTAAATTTTTATTGTGCATGTGTAGCTCACTTCCCAGGGGACTGATATACATCATGTCAAGGTCTGCTGGTGAGTAATTGTTTAAAATTTATATTAATACTCAATGGTAATAAATAAACATACGGGAATGGTAACTCATCACCGAGCAAGCCATGCATGATAATTAGATGAGGTCCATTTGTATCCTTAAGTTATCAGATGTGACACAACCTGTCTGTGTCCTGTCTAAAAGCCAGCTGAGTCCCTGGGTGTAAATGACCGTGACAGAAGGGCCATTTGAGGGTTGCAAGCCTTGAATTTGATTCTGCCCCTTCTGGATTTTTCCACAAGTGAAGTAGATTGGCCCCTGGGATTCTGTACTTATAATATGCATAGGGTTCTAAAAGCTGGGGTTAACAGACTGCTCAGGATCAATTCTTTGTTCTTTTTTTTCTGTTTCCTCTGCAGCACCATCCTATTTACCAGGTAACACATGAAATATATATGTATATATATTTATAATATATAGTGTTTACATATTATAATGTAATAAATATATTACTAATCACATATTAATAAAATATGTAAACATAATTTATATAAAATGAAAATTATAATAAAACAGTGAAATATGCACATGGATTCAGATATGTTACTTGTACAAAGAACGCATATTTAGAAGATATAAAGCTTGAAAGTGCTTTGTAGTTTCCAGAAGAGCTGTCATACACGTGAAGGATTACAGATTTCATTAGGAGTGACTGAGACATCAAAGTGGCTGGGATGGGATATATGCTTGCTGATTATAGTTTTAATTTTTTGCTCACTTCGAGTCTTGAGATTCTACCCTTTCACATCTTCATATCCCACAGTGATTTCATGTTGCTCCACTTGCTCCCAAAAGTTGCTAGTAAGCGTGTTGATAGATACTTCAGCCAAGCCAGAACCATCCTAGTCCGGTCTGGAAGTTCAGAGACTCAAGTTAGGCAGCCTGGTAGGGTGGGAAGTACTTAGAATTCTAAAAAATGATCATCTGCGGGGTGGCTGCAGCCTTCCTAACAAGGTTTCCTCATCTGAACCACAGAACACGGATAATAATTTGAATGAGTATTTTTTTCAATTCTCTCAAAAATGGTTCATGACTAGTACTATACTAGGCACATAGATGAGAATTTAATTCTTAAAAATGGATGCTTTGGAATATCAGGGCTTCATTCTCTTATGGAACTTGCCTGGTTAGTTAAAGTGTGGGTTCCAACCTCAGCTTTACAGTATGTTAGCTGGGGAACTTGAACAAGTTAACCTTCCCACTGGGAAGACTGTATAAGGTTATTTTGAGAAGAATGTTAATTCATGTAAAGCACCAGCACATAGGAAGCATTGAGTAGATATAATTTGATTAGGAGCAAGAGACTATAGTAGAGTTAGTTGTGAATCCTGCCTCTAACTAACTAGTTGTTACTAACTAGTTGTGAATCCTTCCTTGAGAAACAATTCCTGGCTTTAGTACCTTCTGACATCTTATTTCTTACCACCCAACTGTTTCCTAACAACTTTTAGTTGTTACATACTTGCCATTCATGTGTTTGTTGAACATAAGCTAGATGTTGGTGCAGTAGTCCTGGTTCTCATCGGCTTCTCTTTTCATGGCTTCAGTTACCTGCTGTCAGCTGTTGTCCAAAAATATAAAATGGAAAATTCCAGAAATAAATAATTTATAACTTTTAAATTGGGAACTGTTCAGAGTAGCATGATGAAATCTCTCACTGTCCTGCTCTGTCCTGCCTGGGATTTGAATCATTTCTTTGTCCAGCGTATCCACTCTGTATCTAGAGTACACTAAGGTATCTGGAGAGAGAGAGAGAGAGAGAGAGAGAGAGAGAGAGAGAGAGAGAGAGAGAGAGAGAGAGACACACCACATTTACACAACTTTTATTGCTGTGTATTGTTATAATTGTTCTGTTTTATTGGTTATCATTAATCTCTTACTGTGCCTTAATGTATATTAAACTTTATCATAGGTATGTATGTATGGAAAAAAACTGTATATACAAGGTTCAGTACTATCAATAGTTTCAGGTATCCTGGAGGTCTTAGAGTGTATCCCCTGTAATAAGGGGGTCTGATATACTTGAGTTATTCCAGTGCCTGCGGGTATGCTTCTGAAAAGGTCTCACATTTTCGTTTCCTCTCTCATGATATTTCTGAAAAATGGTGAAGTTTGATGTTTTTTCTCCCTTTAAAACTCTGTGCTACCCCCAATTACATTAAAACATAGTATGATACCAGGCTTCTTTCTTTATCTGATCAAACGGTATATTAAAAAAAAAAATATATATATATATAATGAAGTCAATGACCTTGCATTCTGTGTGCAGACAAATAATGTTAGTGGTCCATTGTCACCTGATGATTTGGGTTCTGTGGAAGAGGTCCTAGATGTTCTTTCTTGACAATGTATTTCTAGGCATTGTTGCAAACTGTCTGAAAAAGGTCACTTTAAAATTATCGTTAATAATTGTGATACTATGTGTAACATAGAATGGTGCTTTTTTTTTCTTTAAGATGAGCAACAAATCATATCTTACTTTAGGAATAAGTGAATATTATGAAGTACTTTTAGAAAAGGGTATAAATCAAACTAAAATACCAATTCTAATTGATCAAGAAGAATTAATAGAGCTTATCATGAATCTTAAAATGTAGAAGTGTGTATGCAGGATCATGTAAAGTGTGGCCTTTCCTTGTGCCCCAGTGATTAGCTTTCCTCCTAGTATAATGTGGTGATTAAAGGAGAGAAGTTAGCAAAACTGTTATTGTTATAATTGTTCTGTTTTTTATTGGTTATCATTAATCTCTTACTGTGCCTTAATGTATATTAAACTTTATCATAGGTATGTATGTATGGAAAAAAACTTTTCACCCATTTATGCAAAAAAAAAAAAAAGTTGTCACTCAGATTATACAAAGAGTTCGAAGACTGACTACTAATTTTAAAGTATAGTGAATGAAAAACAAACCAAACAGAATTTTCTTAAAGGCATTTTTATATGAAGATTGATAGAATGAGTCACTTGCTTAGAATTCAGTAATCTAAATTCATTTATTTATTTTAGTTTGGTATTTTCAGTGCTGTGTAATATATTTACCACAAACTTAGTGGTTGTTTAAAACAATGTACATTTATTTTCTCACAGTTTCCATAGTGAGTTGTCTAGCCATGGCTTAGCTGGATCCTTTGCCCAGGGTCTCACAAGGCTGCCCGGGGTTACTTTTTGCTCTCCCTTTTCAAGCTTATGTATTTACTGACACTTCCTCGTGGTTTTAGGAATAATTATCTCCTCCTTTGCTTTATTTTTGACTTTTAGAGGACACTCACACTTTTCCACATGGCACTCTCAAAGGTCCCCTTACAAGGCAGTTTACTTTTTCCCCGAAAGGCCAGCAGGAAAATCTCTTCTTCATTCTCGCTTTTAAGGACTTTCAACTAATTAAGTAAACCACCCATGAACATCTTTCTTTTGATTAAGTAGAATCAAGTGATTTGGAATCTTAAAGCCACAGAATCCCTACACCTTGATCATGTGACATAATCTAATCATGGCAGTGACATCCCTTTATAATCACGGCTCCCACCTTGGATGACACGTAGGGGCCATCTTAGAATTCTTCCTCTCACACATTTTATTGTTAGACAATCATCATAAAAACACCAAAAATTAGAAAATGAGACTACTCATCTCTTTCCCACTTAAGAGGTTCACAAACTCTGAAAGTTCTCTGAAGTAGTCAGGTGACCAATCATCCTTTTGCCTCCAGGAAAATTATGATTTGCTACACTGGTCCCGATCCATCCTGTAAATTCCAGTAACTCATTAACAATTCATTACTAGTCTGAACTTTTCACCCTCTACAAAGAAAACAATTCTCTGTGCTGTGGTATAAGTCAGTTTACACAATTATTGCCAATAATGCGTAGAAAAATTGTAGGGCAATTCTTCCGAAATGTAAAGGATTAAGCTTCTTCCAAATTAAGGTTTATATTTCATGAAATCTTAGATCTCTTCCTGAAATTATGTGCATTTCCCTGCCTGTATAAACTAGATGATTTTCTAAAATCCTGATTAATATATATATGTTATATATATATTAATATATATGTTATATATATATTATATATAAAATGGTGACCTTCTAACGAATGCCCCAATTATAAAATATTAATACAGAAATTTTTATATCTAGCTGAAAGCATTCATATGTGATATATCCTCTTCAGTGAATAGATGTAGGAGAATACCTATGGCTTCTGCTTTTCAAAAACCAGTTATCATAAAATGTTTTTTTCAAAATGTCTGTAAGTACTGGGTAGTCATTAAGTTTACCTTAGAAAAAGGGCCCTTCCTATCCTGCATACAGGTGTTCTCTTGCTCTGCCTTGTACATACCTAGTTATTCCATTTGGAAGTACTGCTGATTATCTGATTTGTTTGGGATTTGTCTTGTTATACCTCTAGCACCAATTAATTTACTAACAGCAGAGGATTCTGGTCCGAGTAATTATTTAAGTCAATGCTTTTCACATTAACTGTGCTAAAGGAATAGAGTTGATTTATTTATTTTGTACATTTTATATCCGTTGCAAATATATACTTTTGTAGAACACAATGAAAGTCAATTAATGGAAAAATAGAATTTAAAAAGATCTGAACCTGTTTTAAAATAATTAGATTCAGTAGTCATAACATTACTTTTTTCAAACTGTTATACAAGTGTCTAAACATTCTCTATTTCTATACTTTTCTTGAGCCATATTTGCAGAGCACATTCGAAATAACTAGTTTAATTGATTTTTGTATTTAAGGTTAACAAATTACTGTGGTCAGTTTGAAAATGGCATTAAAAAAACTAAAATAGAAGATCATATTAAGTGATCTTTAAAAATTATATACCCTACTTTAATGCTTATCTTTGATTTTGGCTATTGGATAGCTATGACCTTTTTCAGCAAAGTAATCATAATATTTTGTTTTGAAAGGAGCTGCTTATTTCAGATTGTTACAGGCTGTAGTTTCTGACTAGAATTTTATGTTATTTACAAGCAAATTTGACTTTTAGTGTGTTCTGTTTAAAACATATTCAATAAACATTTGCTGTCCGTAGAACAATATCTTGGTACTGCGATAACATTAAGGCCTGCCATACAGAGGCAGGTTGAGGTGTGTTTTTTTTCTTCTTCTTCTTTTTTAACTCTTTGTTTTAAAAAAATTATCTATATAAAATGTACTTGGCCCATGAGACTGAGGCTATATAAAAATCTCCATATAAGAATTCAGAGTGTCTGCCAAAGTCTAAAAGTATAAACATTCTCACTGTACTGAAACAATACGATTGTTGCAAAGGTGATTAAAAATTTTCAAAGAATGATTCAAATGTTCATTTAGTAAGTAGTGAGAATTGCAAAACTATTTTTATTTTGTAGACCCCAATTTCTCCTTAGGCATCTGTGCTCATTAAAATTGAAATGTGTGAAAAAAAAACCACACACATTTTTTTTTTTTTTTTGACAAAGTCCTTTTCTCTTGTTTTGTACTGGTTTGACTGGAGATTTTTCTGACAGCCTATGTCAAAGATGTTCCTAAGTTGCATGTAGAATTTTACCTAATGAAACTGAGGCATGCTAAATTATGTTAGTAGACTGGTACAACAAGATTATCTGCTCTTTATTTTATGCTTTTCCATGCAGTCTCTTCTGAGTCATATCTGTCACTATACACTTATTCCTGAACAGTTGTCTCAAGGGCTTTTATAGAGTTTCCCCAGAGTATTGAAATAAACTAGTTTCCTAAAAAATCAGAATTATATGTTTTAAGAATCTCTTGAAGGGTCCTTATTCTGTTCTTTAGCGGGTCTCTTATAACTAATTGAATTAAACTCGATCTTTTCATAAAGATGCTGCATCTCCCAGCTAATAGGATGTCAGGTCAAGAACAGTACCAATATTGACAGTGCTGGACAAACTTTTGCTAAACTGCCCTTCTAAGTGATTTTCAGGGTACGCTCCCAAAAAATACCTTATTGATTAATTTCCTTATAACATAACTTCATGGATCTTAGAGAGTAAAAATTATAGCTATTTCTATGTAGTTTAAAAATCCTCTTCAAAAAGAGATTGTGTAATTTAGAACATACAATGGCCATGATTCAAAGAAATCTGCTGAAATCTTACCATTGGAAATTGTCTAACATCTTGGTAACCATTATAGTTAATTATGAAATGAAATGTTATTATTACATTTATATGCACGTATTTGAAATATTTTGGCAAGATGACCGTCATACATGAATATTTTAATTTAATAAATTTCAATTTGGCAAAAAATACGGTGAGAATTTAAAACCAGATGTCATTGTCTTATGAACCTCACATGTAAAAATAAAATATTCTCTTTGTGAGCACCTTTGGTTGGGGGGTGGTTAAGCCTTTTTCTTAGAGCTACATGGAACAACAGGAAAGGAAAATATGTTTAAAGAAAATATATGTGTGAGGCATCCAAAACCCTTGCTGCATCATGGAATTTTTATGAGGCCAGAGTGTTGTCTCCAAATTATCTATGATACTGTTTTGTTGACCTCAGACAGTTTTGAAATGAAAGTCAGTGTTCTTCTTTCTCATCCCTGACCATTTTCATTTTTAATTAGATTGTGAATTAAGGCACATCCATGCAGACGTGATCCAATCAGTTCTGAGCCAGCCCTCCAGGTGAGCACCCTGGAAGTGAAATCAGCATTATATTTAGTAGTGTAGGAGGTAGTCATCAACTGTGTGGAAAGGTGTCTGCCTCTCTTACCCTATTCTTCGACCACTATATTTACTTTTTTCCTGGTGGATCAGGTGCCCACAAGCTTGTCTTAGGTTGGTCCAATCCCTGCTTTTATGTGCCATGCACCCCCCTTTAAAAAAATTCAAAGAGAACTCTTCTTTCCCAAACTGTTGGATTAACAAAATCTTTCTCTAAGTGTCATTTTAAAGGGAGTTATTAGCACAAACAAATCTCTTTCTAATTGGTAGACCATGTAAATGCAAACTGTGTTTTTAAAGGGAAGATTTTTCTGCAGTTCTGTTCCGACTTTTGATTGCAGCTGCCAAACCTGGGTCCGAAGAGAAACATCTGGGCTATCTGCTTCTGAAAGTTGGCTCACCAGTGTCTTGGCATAGTCATGCAGCAAGGTTTGAAGGAATGATTTCTTGGGGTTTTCTGTCTGACTTCAGATAGTATCCCTTAGATCATCAGATGCTATTCTAAAAAAGTCATTGTTTTAGATGAATATCAGTGGCACTTACTAAAGAAAGGACAAGAAGCTGAGTCTGGTTTAGTAAAGAATTACTGTGGATTCATGTGGTATTTTATAATAATAAAGCAAGAGTGCTATTTTATAAAAGTATGGACAGTAGAATATCACTGTGGTAGATTAAGGAGTGTAAACTGTTAAGACAGAGATATTTTGAAGGACATGCACTTGAGGAAGTGTGAAAGAAAAATTGTGTTATATACTTAAAAAATTGAGTGATACAAGCAAAGTTAGAGGAAAGTGTGAGTTGGTATTCTTTTTCCTGTTCTGATTTTTCTATTTTATGTTGTTTTGAATTGAAGATTGAAAACTTGTTCCACATAAAACATAATATAAATTTACCAAAGGCAAGTGCTTTGCAAAATTGTTGTTTAAAATAAGGACACAAAGACATAAAAACACTTAAAGCAATTGTTTCTGAAGATGTATCATGGAGAAGAAATTCTAACATTTTTTGAGACAGAACTGGATTTCCTTTTTATATCTAGTTAGGTATGTTTCTGAATGGTTTTCTCATACTTTCATCTGACAATGAGAACGCCTCTATTTCTGGCCTTCATGATGTGGTAGGTTAAAAGCAGTGTTTTTCTTATAAAGAAAACAAAAGTGTGAGTTGACAATCTGGTAAAAACTGGAAATTAAAAAGCTTTTGGATTCCTCAGTTAATGTTATGTACAATTCAGTTTGACTCATTTATATTTCTTACCAACCCTTGATCTCTCCTAAATTCAGACACACCGTGGTAAAGTCTAGAGTATTTTATTTTAATTTTGTAGTATTTGTATTTTAATAATAATTATATAGTATTTGGTAACAATTCGTTATTATAATTTTGATAAGTTAGAAACATCAAATCAGAAAAGCTCGACTGGAAACAACTATTAAAGACTATTTAAATCACCCAGGAAAGATAGTATTACCACATGGATTTTATACAAAATCACTCATTTTTGCACACTAAGCTTGGAACTGTGGACATTTTGGACCAGACAGTTCCTTGTAATGGAGGCTTGTCCTGTGCATTCTAGGATGCTTAGCAGCATCCTTGGTCTCTGCCCATTAGAGGCCTGTAGTAGTCCCTCTCCAAGTCATTATGATAAAAAAAGTGTACCCAGGCATTGTTAAATATCTGTTGGGGTACAAAATCACCCCTGGTTGAGAACCACTGATCTAAATGTAAACTGCACAATAAATTGGGCCATGATACGTGTTCCTTTTGCCAGTGGCATCTATTTCTGGCTCACTCCAAAATACTTATGTGGTGTTTGCGTTTTGCGAACTTTTTGTCACATCAGTGAGTTTTATTCATTAATGCCTGATAATGAGTATGCTATTAAAAAAGATAAATTGGCTACTTCAAAATATTTTCTAAATTTAGCTGTAAAATTTAGTGCTTGTTGAAGCGGAAGTGTAATTATTTAACATATAGTCATATGTACAGGGGTAAAATTCTCCTGTTCTTGGAGAGCTGTAAATTTCCTGAAGGAAGATTTTGCAATGAAACATGTCTTTAACAGAAGTGTGCTGGTGTCTGCCCTTCCCTGCCGGGTCCAAAGCGGAAATGAGATGATCAGTCCTTGTGCATACTGCATAAAATGCTTTGTAGGTACCAGAAACGCTGGACAGTTGCCAGGGTGGCCTGTGGGCAAACTGTAATTAATGTGGACACACACGCTTGCTAGGGGTATTTGTTTCACCTGGAGAAAGCTGCATAATAAACTAGTGAAGATTTTCTTGGCTGAAATTTCTCCATTTTTTCAGAGGGGAACAATTAACAGAAATCCCAAAACAGTATGAGCACTGCTGGGACAAACTCACTTCATTACCTAGCTTTATTTTTGTAGGCTTAGTGTTACTGTTAAATCTTAAATGGGCTTTGAAATTTTATAGGGCTGGCCTGGACTAATCACACACCAAATATCTTGTGTATCCAGGCATTGAGTATGAAAAGAATACCAGGTTATTTCTGCTCATCTCCTTTTTTCTGTGAATGGAGAACAGCTACTTGCCTGTTTGTTCTCTTTTAGGACAGTGGACTTACAAGAATGATAACACAAAGTGGTGTCGTATAGAAACAGTAATCTTGGTGAGCACTGTCTACATTGGTCCGAGGGGAATGCTATTACAGGAGGGAAAATGGAAACCCGGAATCTCTGGGCCAAGATAATCTTTTTCCTGTATTCACCAAAAAGTAATTTTTCTGCCTTTTTTTTTTTCTGTCTGAAAAGAAATAATACAATTTTTTATTTTTTTTTAGTTGATTGAGCTTAAATGGGATTCTTGAAGCACTTCATATTCATCTTGCTCTACTTAGAAGAGGCCAGAAGGACCCACTTTTTATGTGATTAGTATCTCCTTTTCACATTGTCCTCCCTATGATACCTCTACTGCATATCATTTTATTAACAAAACAAATATACTCCACTTTCATTCTGTTCAAAATCTAGTACATTACCACACATTTTCTCTCTTTCTTTAGTATTCAGTATCCATACATGAGCAGAATAATCACTGCCTTTCCCTTTTCATACTTCAAATGAATATGGTAAGAGGCATCTTGTACCTATCAGCATTTTATTTCAGCCCAGATCTCTCTCTTTTTTTTTGTTTTTTGTTAACCCTCATGTTGGATTTGACTCAGACCCTTTTGGTTTCTGCCTGTTGCCCGGCCTAATTGTTAATAATGCCCCTTCCTTCTCAAAAGTGTCTAGGTTCAGACAACAAATTATATGGTTACCCTATAACTGATGCTCAGGCCATATCATCAGTTATGTAATCCAAATTATGGTGTCATCGTTAGGAAATTTAGAACATATTTTTAAAATTTATTTATGTACCATGTAGTAGAAGTCTTTGAGTATTAATAAACTTCTATACATATGTCTGGATTATAGATACATCAAAACAATACTGATTGAGAAACACTTGTTTCTAGCTTCTTCATATCCTGGATGTATTCTTTAAGTGTATTAAGAAATGAGATATTTACTCATTTAGCAGTTTAAAATTTTTAAACAGCTGTGAATTACCAAGATATGTAAACCATTAATATGAACATTCTAATTTATGCTTTACCTGTGAGACTTCTTTTGAGTCCCTGTGTGGGACATACCTATGTGTTGACTTGTGTTTTCCCAAAATTTATACGTTGAAGTTTAACCCCAGCACCTCAGAGTGCGACCTTATTTGGGAATAGGGTCTTTGCAACTATAATTAGTTAGGATTAGGTCATACTGTAATAAGGTGGGTTGTAATCCATTATGGCAGGTATACATTAAAAAGGGAAAACTTGGGCCCCAACACACACACAGGGAGAGCACTGTGTGAAGATTGGAATTACCCTGCTGCAAGCCAAGGAACTACTAGAAGCTAGAAGAGAGGCCTGGAGTAGATCCTTCCCGAGCCTCCAAAAGGAACATGTCCCTGCTAACACCTTGATCTTGCTCTTTTGGTCCCCAGAACTATGTGAGAATGTATTTCTCCTGTTCTGAGCCTCCCGGTTTGTTGTATTTTGTTACAGAAGCCCCAGCACACTAATGCAGATCCATCCCCCTGTCTGAGCTGCCCTATTGGGATGGTCATGACGTCACATTCAGTCATATAAGACTTAGTGGAGCATGATGTCATCATGTATCATAATTATTGCAGTGGTTTCATTTTAAATGAGACATCATTAAATAATTCTCTTAGGACATTTAGTTATGAATATTTTTTTATATTTATATTTCTAAATAGGTAGCTTGTCTTTTAGTTCTTATAGGCAAAAAAAAAAAAAAAAAAAAAAAAAGTTCCAGGAAATTTCATGCAGGTCCTAGACTTCATGTCTAGGGTGTTTTTCTAGCTTTCTCTTACAAAGAGAGACTTATATCTGATGTTTTGTCCTGTGCTCCTCTCTGGCACAACACCAGTGGATCCACTCCAGTTTTGGAAAATGTATGATGGGTGAATAGCATGATTCTTGCCAGACAGGCTTCCCAAGAAATAAAAAAGAAACTTAGGCTTTTAAAGATTTGTTTAAAAGAAAAGGAGGCTAATTTGGAAAAAAATTTTTTTTCTTCTTCTAAAATAAGATAATGTGGTAATTGTACCTTTAGTGTGGAACCTTTTAAGTTTGAATATATAAATGAGTGACTGTAACCAGTGCATTAAACACACAGTTTCACAGAGGTGTACATTCCCAGGGTGTGTGGTCTTGAAGAATCAGAGATCAGGCTCACTCTGAGCTATTAGTGCTAGTACAATGTTTACCTCCTTGAAGAAAACATTTTTACAATAAACATTCTGAACACATACACTTCCTCGAATGGATCAAAATCACTTACAGGCTGAATCAATACTGTGTATATTCTCTTTCAGGACTTGACACACTTCGCACCCTGTCCCCCTGGATTAGAATGCTTGATAAGTGCTTCAAATGCTCATGGCTACTCTTGCTTCCACAAATTAATACTCAGTTTTTCATTGTTTGGAGTTATGTTTAGTAGGTCTTTCCACTGTGTATTTTTTCTTCTTCGTTTGGTGCTTCATTTAACGAGCTCTGTAACGTGTGTAGGGTCAGTCGTGACTTTAGCTTTCGCCCAAGCCATGGCATGATGTGCTTGAGACATCTCAGTCTCCATTTTCGCATACATTCATATGCTCTGTCTGGCCCAGCTCGCTGTTGTTGTGACATTCACATGAGGCAATGTCTATGTGAATACTTTGAAAACTCCAGAGCACAGGATTGACTTCTGATATTAGATACTTTTTCTCACTAAGCTGGTGTGTTGGATTTGTAGAACATTTAACTTGCCATTAAGGTTGGTGGTCAGGCTCTTTTTTAGGACTTTGCTTGTTCTGAGCTCATTTTGAATTTAAAATGCAGTTTAGACACCATCTAGTTTAGACACCAGTATTTGTATGTTATGATTATAAAGCTTTTACTGTATTAGAATTATATCTTGGTTTACGATTCTAATATTTCAGTGGTTAAAATTCTGGCAGATGCATTGAAGTAAGTTATAATTGTTATTCATGATAATATATCCTTACTAGGAATTCAGTGTATATTTCCATAGGTATGTGTATCTATAAGTATATATATATACATATATATAAAGTATATATTAATATATTATATATACACACACTCATTAATTCAATTAATAAAATAGTTTAATAAGTATTGCCAACCACGGCCCAGAGAAAAACAGAGTCAGTAGAAAAAGATGATACCTTAGATAATTTATAGGATAGTTATAACAATACTTAAAATTTATTAAGCATTTATGTCTACTATCTTAAAGCTGTATTTTATTTTTATTTTTTCTGAATTATTTTGGGTTTACTGGTGTTAGGATTGTAATTAAGGATTCAAAAAAAAAAAAAGAAGCAAGAAGTTTTTCCAGAAAGTATGCATAATAGAATAAGCTCCATTTGTTTTCCTGAGGAAAATAACCCGATGTCAGCCATCATCCTGGAGCTCCTCAGGAAGATGCGTGTTGTAAGGATGAGGCAGGCTGAGACGGGAGGACCTCTGAGGAGGCTGTTCTCAGCCCAGGCCTGAAAATGCAGACACATTGTTTCTCTGGCTGAGAAATCGGGGCGAGAGTAGAAATAAACTTGCTGATGACCTGTTTTTCTTTGGGTAAATGTTAGATATTATAGAGGGAAAATTAATAAGTTCATACAAAATTCCTTTTGCATAGATATAAAAGTGGTTCCTTGTCAAAATCTAGAAGATAAAAAGTGATTGACTAAGAAATTAGAAGAACTGATCCGAAAAGTTATCCCAGAAATTCTAATGTAGTCTTCGAAAATATTTAGTTTGTATAACAGATACAAATAAGTATGTCGATTAATTCAAATAATATTTCTTTAATTTTTAAGATAAAATGATTGTAGTTAAAATAATTATCAAGTGAATACCTCACTTTTAGCAAACCGTTAGTACTTATTTAAGTGGTTTATTAGCATTTTAGAGCTTTTCTTCTTACCATTTTACATCTCTGAAACAATTTGAGAAATGTTTCAGTTAATCCTGAATTTAACAAAATGTTTTGATAATCTCAAGGGGATGTATAATTTTTACTCTATATAGAGTGAATTTCAAGTATTTTTTTAACATAAATTTCTACATAATTTTTCACATTTATACCAAGAATTGAGGATTTCTGGTCTAAAGAGTAAGGCGAGAAGCAATTTAGTATATATTTTAAAAATAAAACTAGATTTACCAGGAGATTAACAACTGATTTCTGTCTTTTTTTGAGAATCAAATCAGAGGGAATGGTTTTAAGGGTTTTAGGCACAGAGAGCTTCAAACACAAATACAAACCCATAACTGAAGCCCTAAACAGTCTCTGGGGGTGGGCTGCGGTGGGGGACTGATCGAGAACCCAGAGGTTCTGCCTGTGAGAAGAGGCCGGTTTTTGATCAAAGTTTTACTTATTAATATTACTTCTAGTGTATTCAGTACACTCAGGTGGGTGGCAACTCAATTACATTGTTTGAGATTTAAACCCTGGTTTATGGTGGTTCGATTTACGATTTTTCAACTTTACCATAGTGTGCAAAAGCCGTACACAAACCATACTTTACATTTTGAATTTCAGTCTCCTCCTGGGTTGGTAATCTGTGGTATGATAGTTTCATGATGCTGGGCAGCAGCAGTGAGCTACAGCTCCCAGTTCGATGGATACCCTACAGCACATTGTGTTGCCAACATTGTTTGGATGTTGTGTTTTGTGTTTTCTCATCCCAGCATGTCTATAAAATGTGCATCTGTGTCTCCTGCCTCTGGTGAGAAGAAGAGGAAGGTAAGTATATACATAATGGGGTGTGTGTGTGTGTGTGTGTGTGTGTGTGTGCGCGCGCGCGCGCGCGCGCGCGTGTACGCGCGCACGCGCATGCAATTAGGTTTTAGTTTTGGCTTGAGGTAAGGAGTTTAACGTCTTGTGGCATTCTCAGTTTCTATGAAATAATTTCAACTTTATCAAATTTAGACTTTTTTTTGTGAGACATGTACCAAAATGCAAAAGTTTCTCTAGTGAGATTTACTACTCAGGGAAAAAAAAAAGAAATTCCCGAGCTATTTTCTACTTCTGTTTGCTCCTCTGCTTTATATAGCAGGAAAATGGGCAGAGGCTAGGTGTCCGCATACCTGTATAGAAAAAAGGCTTTAAGATGTTGGATTCTTGAATGTGAATATTATGTGCCTATTTAAAAATATTAACATTTTAAAACAAATTGCTTCTTGATGAATCATCAGCTGCTTACTGAATAATAATTTATTGTTAGCAGTAACCATAACTGGTAGCATGTATTGTGTGCTAGGTGCCAGTCAGTATGCTGCTGTTTTACTAACCATATTTAATTCTGACTTCGGCCCTATAAAATGGGAAGAGATATTACTTTCCTCTTTTATAAAAGAAGAAGAAGCCGAGGTCTTGAGCAGTTGAATAACCTGTTTTTGACTACATAGGTAGTAATAGTGGGGCAGAGATCCAACTCTGATCTGTCTGATTCCAGCCTTGCTCTCAGCCACATTATACTGCCTTCTCATGCAGGACTGCTCAGGCACCAGTTGTTTAAAATAGCATTAAAATAAGGATGGCCTTATTTGGGCCATTAAATATGTTATTAGAGAGTCTATAGTTTTTGTTCTTTTTTTCTAGACCAGTGATTTTAAAATGGAGGACATATAAACTACTGTTTCTCTAGATAAATCAATGACTTTTAACTCTTGTTTCTTAGATATGGGTCCCCAAAAGAATACATTAAATATTAATGGAAAAACAATTTTTTTCCATAATAATACATGTGAAAGAAATCTTCAAAGTAAAATAGACAAATGAATATCAAAAGAAGCTTATTTTAGAATGTAATCCTATGAGAGAACAGACTTGGAAGATTAAAAAAGATTCTCTTTTTGATTATGAATGTGAAACAGCTGGAATGAATTCAGTCATGATCAACATAACTGAGGATCATTTCTGCAAGTGAGGAATATAGAACGTTAAAAGACTCATCACTTGGTACTGAGGTCACCTGCTTCGTAACAGACTAAAATAGAAGGGAGCAAGTGTTAAGAATTCATTCTGCCTTCCCAGTGCTTTTGTAGCTTTATTTTTAGAGCTCTGCTAACAGCAGTTGGGAGCATTGTTTGCCCTTAAGCCTCTGCTCAGTGAGACTCGCCCTCTCTCTTGCAGTCTTTGCTTGCTTTGACAGGTGTGAGGGATTTCCTAAGTGTCACAAGCCAGTCCTCTGGCATCGGCCACCCCATAGCTTGCATCTTCAGTGGACTGAGGTTGTAAGAGAGGCAATTTTTCTACTGCCTGTTGACATATATTAGTTTTTTCTTATGGCTAAACCAATCAGAATGAAAGGCTGTTGGATAGATAGTGGTGCGGGAGTGATAAAAATATTTCATAAAGAATGGATTAGATAAACTGCTATGACGATTGATTCATAAGGAAGGATGAAAAGGAATATTTCGGTGGCTCCCTAACACAACCTAAACTATCATAATTGTCCCAAACCACACAAAAATGCCATTTTTTGTGATAAAAGAATACATTTTTTCTTATTAAAATTGTGCATGTGTGTATGTTTCTGAAGAAATTAGAGGAGCTGTTATTTAGAGATTTCTCCATAGTATGCTATTTACTGAAGACATACAATAAGTAGCAATTTGAAAGGTTTTGTAAAGAGTCTTAATATTGTTAATATACTTAAACATTTAAAATCCAGGACAGAATAAGGAGCAGAAGAGATCTTTAGTGACTTTCTCAGAAACTGTCAGCAGTTTATGCAGTTTGTTGGAATTATGGGAAATGCAGAGGTTTTATATCACTGATACACATTTGAATCACCTGGAAAGTTTTAAAAAATTATGAGTGCTTAGGTTCTTCCCTCGAGACTATTATAATTGGCTTGCCATTGGTATTAAAAAAAAATAATAAAAAAAAACTCCCTAGGTGATTTTATTGTGTATCCAGGGTTGAAAACTACTGACTTAGAGAACTCAGCTGGAGGGCTGTGTTAGGTACATTTGGAATTATTTAAGTCCAGTTATATTTGGCTTGCACGACCTGTAGAATGTACATATTTTAAAACATACTAACATTAAAAAAAATTAGTCACAAGGCTTTCATTACTTGTGTGAGTCATTCAATTTTTTGTCATATGCCTACTACGTGGAGGACACTGATGAAGAGACTGAAGAATCTGGCATTTTATTTGGAATTTCAGATCTGGGGAGTAATAGATGTAACTTAAGAAATAATGCTACGTGTGCTTCACAGCACCGTATAGCAGTGTCATAGTGAATGCAGAAAGAGTGACAGCTCTGGCCTCATATGGTCCTAGAGAGTTCACAGAAAGTTTTCAGTCCTCCCCATCACAACTTTTCTTCTAAAGCTTCTAAAGCTTCAGTCTCTTTCCAGTTGTATTGGTAGCTTAAAAGTGCTGAGATCCCATCACTAACTCAGACCTATGTGGTCTTCCCCCTGCAGATAATTTTCCTCAACAAATCACATTGTCTTAGGACCACTCTGAATTAGCTGATTACCTCCTGTGTTTACAACTGCTTGGTACTTGAATATGAACTTTATCTAAAACAGTTTAGGTTTTGAGCAGGCCTTGCAGAATGAACAGAATTTAGGTGCAAGTACAGTAGGTTGAATTTTCCCTGCAGGTTAGTAAGAGGAATATGTTAAACAAAGATAAAGCGTATACAACCTAGTTGAAAAAGAAAGTTATGGCAATACTAACAGGGGTTAAACAATTCATCCTCCATGTGCCCTGTCTGCTAAGTGCGTTTTTATTATTATCTTATCATCACAACTTTTTGCAGGTATTAATTACTTTTATTTATTAATTACTTTTACTTAAAGGGTCAAAGAGTTTATAGTAACATACATTAGTAAGTCATCAAGTCAAGTTACAAACACCATCCAATAGCCACTCTGACATCCAAAGCAGTGCTGTGTTGTCTTATACAGAAGAATAATGGGAAGAGACAAAAGGAAGGTAGAGGAAGAGCTCAGCTTATGGAATGCCGTGAATACCTGTCCAAAGAATGGATTTCATCCTGATGGAAGCAGGTTGTGGAAGGGGGAATATATTATAGTTACTTTAGAAGGCTAATAAGGGGTGTATGTGTTCTATCAGTTAAAATAAATATGCTTATTTATTCAAGAACTATATATTGAATACATATTGTATAAGGCACAGTATCTATTCCCTGGGAGTTAAGTTGCATTAATGAGTGCTTTTAATCTGAAATGTCTTTGTGTAATATGTTGTGCTACACACCTTGGAGATAAAGAGAAATAAAACACAGTATCCACTGTGTACATATCTCATTGTCGAATCAGCCTGTTGGATAAGTGGGTCCTTTTTTGGTGTTTTTGTACATCCATTGCGACAGTGATGGATTCCAGAGGAAGAAGGCTACGCAGAGATCATTAAGGCTGTTTTTAGTGTTCCATCCAGATGGTTTCGACTCAAGGGAATAAAGAAATGGTTGGGAAAGATGAAAAGAAGAAATAGTAGAACGGAAGACTGCACAGAATTTAGTTACATGATAAATATGAGAAAATAGGAATAGTCAGAGATAATGTTAGAAATATTAGTTTGAGATAATGTTAGAAATAGGAATAGTCAGAGATAATGTTAGAAATATTAAATTTCTCATCTACTTAAATTAAGTTGCCAACATGGGAAAGGAGCAAGCATTTAACATGTTTCCTTGTTATCTGTTTTCTCGTCTGTGTTCTTTGAATCTGTATGTTTTGTTTCACACAAACATCTTAAAAATAGTTCCGTCACCATGAGTTAATATGTAGCGTCTTTGACATCCGACTGTTACAAATATTATTAATTTTTTACTTTAAGTATGGAAATAGTTTATTTCATGGTATACAACATTCTCTTTGTGAAATATTTGCTACGTAGGACTATGAAAGAGACCATTGTTGGCATATTTCTTTGTAGCTGTAAGGGGAATTTACATTTTGAGAGGTTATGATAAGAAGGATTATATAAAGCAGGATAAAAACAAATTATATATTAAATTATATAATATTATTCTTTTTGTGGCAAGGATCTGTTGATCCACTAGATTTGACCAACCTGTTTTTTGAACTGTCTTTCTTGATGGCTGACATTCTTCAAAGAAAAACTACCTACTATTAAGTGTTAATATTATGGCTGGAGCAGAGAGTAAAATCAACCTCATGAGGTATTAAACCCCTTCCTGGGCTTTCATAGTATCGTGTTCTGACCCAGTCACATGTATCTCAGAGCTCTGATTGAGTAGAGGGGAGGGCTGTGAAGTAGTTTCCAAGAAATCCTCAAACCCTATGGTGACCAAACATTGCTTATAGCCTAGACATATAAACTGTCTTATTCATAATTATTGCTGTTTTTCAATCATATGTCAATGTTGTTGTTATTAGCAAGTTATATTTGGGCATGTGCAGTTCATTTATTTTTTGTTAAAAGGAATCTTCATTCAAAAATTTTAGCAAACTTTTCTCAAAAATTTTTATGGCCTATCTGCAAATAATTAAGAAAAATATTATTAAATAAATGTGTTAAAATATCAGTAATCTTCCAATATTTTGGGGATATAAGAAATTTACATTTTATAAAGGCAAAGAGATATTATGAGACATTTTATGCACATTTACTTTACTTACCTAGTGATATGAAAAACTATAACCCAAGTAAATGCACCCAAATATGGATGTCAGTCTATTCCCATTGCCTGTTTGAATTTGAAATATATTTTCATAGCTCTAGCAAGCTGAGCTCACACACCTGGTATATGTGCTGTCTTGTGGTAACACTGCTTAGGGTGGTAGGCAGATACCTCAGAAAATACTTGAACAAAGAATTGAAGACAGTTGTCAGGCAATTGTTAAGTTAAGCTGTGCTGGAATTCTCTCTATGCCAGTCACATTCTTTGGATGGACAGAAGACTTTTACCATAAACAGATGTGCCTTATTGGCATCTTTATAATATTTTTAGAGGGATAGTAAATAGAATATTTGACTGTTGAGATTAGTTTTTATATATGTGGTCCTATTATTTGAAATTACTTAAACATAAATTAATTCATTATAACGACTGAATATCTATTTTTTAAAACTAATTTCCTGGATAAACTTATAAAGAAAGCGTAAAGTCTAAAAATGATAAAATAATGAGACCTCCCCCCCGCAAAAAAACCCCTCCATGATTAAAATAGGTAAGGATTTACAGGGGAAAAAAAGGTGCAGTAAATATCAAAACTATGATTTCTGAGCCAGGGTGTCTCTAAACTGAGAAGTTAAAAAAAAAAAAAAGACTTTTTTAGAGCAATTTTAGGTTCACAGTAAAATTGGGAGAAAGCTAGTGCAGCGACTCCCCACACAGCCCCTGCCCCACACATGCACAGCCTCCCCCCAATAGCAACATTCTTTTCTTTCATGTATAGCACAAGCGACAAGTGTCCAAACTATAAATCTAAAGGTGGAAGGAGTTAGGGATGTGACACTCTCTGATGGTAGTTTGGTGAGTGTCTTCCAACAAACACCAGTCAAACTATAATCCCCACACTTGAAAAATAGCTCCCATTGTAGAAACCTGATAATTTACAGTATGTGACACACAAGTACATACTGAGGCATGTTCCTTGGAATCGCCTTCTGAATTCCACAGACAACATTGCTCCTGGCCACGCAGCCACAGTATGCATTCTTAGCTTTGTCCTTCATTTTCCAACTGACCACCACCTAGAGTTTTACCCAGTCTTTCTTTCTTTTCTTTCTTTTTTTTTTTTTTGGTGGGAGCCAGAGCGTTGCAAAGCCTTTACTTAGAACTGATTTTCCCAGCTGTAGAAATATGACTCTGTTCACATAAATTTAACTTATTTGTGTTACTTAATTTGTATATTGCATTTAAACCTTAATTTTATCTTTTTTAGATCATTCTGATAGATTTTAATATGTATATTTAATAATTCATATAAAAAGAAAATGTATTAATGGCATATATTTTCATGTTATAATTATTTAATTAGACATCTTCACTTTTAAATTGAGAGCACTTGTCATTCAACATTGACCATATTTTATGTTCAGAAACCCCAAGAACAGTAACATGAAATAATTAATCAGATGATTTAAAAAATGGCAAAGAGAATATCAATATTTTTTGCTAACTCTCTCATTTAACTTCAACAAAGTTTGTTATAATACCAATTATGAAACACTCTTGCTCAGTGAGAGTAATTCTCAAATCAGCTAAGTCAGGAAGGTATCTTCAATGCTTTGGATTCTCTATTTAAATCTTGACTCACTGCTTCAAGTAAATATAGATTTCGTACTTGAGTGACAGTAACAAATGCTGAAACCTAATCCTCAATTCTCAGTGCTCTGATGGGCCATATTTGGCAAATCACTGCTCTCTCTGGACTTCACTAGTCCAGCAATTTCTGTTCTGGTGACTACAGAGGGGAACTACGGGAGATGCAGGGCAGTCTCATGGTTTTCTTTTCTGCTGTGTAAAATCATTAGTACGACTGAGGGTGTGAAGTAATGAGTTTGTTTTTAGAGCTATCTAATGGTGCCAAATGTGAACTTAAAGAGTTTGGCTTTAAATAAATATTTTGTAATATATACAAAAGCAAGTGTGCAAGAAATATAACTAAATTTATTCCTCTATAATCTAACTTTATTTTAAACTTGAGCCATCTTTAAGAATGATCGTAGAAAATTTAAGCTAATTACTTACAACTAACCACAGTCAATTTAAGGAATCTTTGCTAACCCGTTTGAACGAGGGTCGAAATTAAGGTCTGAGGAGGGCCTGAGCAGTTTCTAGGCTTTGGGAAGGAATGGTTCATATCCTCTGAAATGAAACCAATCTGTTTTGACCTTTGTTCTCCTGCAGATCCGTAGATGTGCACGTTGCTGTGCATGGCACTCTGTATTCTTCTTGTTGCAACTGTGAGGTTCCTTCAGGTCACTGGCCTCCATCAGCCACTTCCTTGTCTTTCTTTTGGCTGTAATTTCAAGACCTTATTTAGAACTCTATCCAAGAATTTGACTCTGGTCCGTGTACTTTGGTGTCCTCCTTTAACTACTAACGCAACGTAGGGATTGGGGATGGGGGCAGAAAAGGAAGAGACCCGCAGTCCTCATTAAACCACTTAAAGTCCATGTTACTTTTTGAGATTTTAACAAGGCAAAAATAATTCCAGTCAATGTGTAAGCAACTTGGGTTTTCTGTCTATGCTACCAAAAACAGTCTAACAAAGATAAATTTTTTGATGATTCTTAAGTATGTTAATTTCAGGGCCTTCTTGCAATCAGAATCTGGTCATTATCTGGATTTTTTTGCCTTAAGATACTTAAGTTTAAAAATGAGCACTTTTCATCCCCACCTTTTCTTTTTCCAACTTCTCTTACTTTTCTTTTTGCTAATGCTGTCAACCTCTAAGTATTCTATAGAAAATTGAGAACCACTTCAATACCTTTTTTGTGATAGTTTGTCCCCTCCTTACCTAGAATCAATTGGCTGTCATATCTTTTCTTAACCCCATTTTCTGTCTCCATTGGTATTGGCTTAGAACAAGTCTTTTCCACCTCTTAACTGAATTATCACATTTTGTTATTAAAGATAATAATGTGTTAATATTGTTCTCTAACTACAACATTCTGTCCTCCACATTGCCATCTAATATCTGATTATGCCTGTTCTTTATTTAAAAACAATTCAATACATTGCATTTCTACAGCATAAAGCTCAGATTCTTGGGCCTCAACTTAATTTTTAAGATAGGAAGATCATTCTGGTCTCACTTCATCACTGAAAAAATGGGAATAATATTTATAAAGCCATAAATAAATTGTGAGAATTAATGCAGATAAGGTGTCTGGAACATAGTAGGCTCTAGATTAAGTGGTAGTTGCTATTCTATGCTGAAAATGGTAGTTATTGCCTAAATACTGTCACTGTGACTTGGCACATGCTGTTTCTCTCGCCTGCCCAGCCCCCTTGTGAATGTCTTTCATCATCCAGCTGATGCTTTCCCTGTGTGATTCTTCATAGCCCCTGTGTTATATAACCTGCATTTTGTTGATAACTTTAATAGCATTTATCACATTTGTCATATATACTTTAAAAAAATTTAAAAATTAAATAAAAAAACAAAGCCTTTATTTTTGCTGAATTTTTTGAAAACAGAAACTCAACCTTGTTCACCTGTCTAAAATTATAACTCTACTCTGCACTTCCTATCCCACTTCCCAATTTTCTTTTCCTCTAGCTGTTAGAAATATCTAATATTTAGATAATAAAATTGTCTAAATAATATAGTTTACTTGTTTCTTACATTTTCTATCTTCTCCACTAAAATGAATGTTAAACTGGGTAGATATTTTTGTCTTTTTATTCACTGTTGTATTCCCCCAGTCCCTAAGAGAGGTCAACATATTGAGGGGAAAATAAATGAATATCTAATTTATTTTTTATTTCGAATGCTTAAGAAAGTAGTAGCTGGCCTATGTTAGGTGCCAAAAAAAGCTGAATAAATGAATAAGTGATTCTGTAAACCTGGAAGATTGGAAGAATGTCAATTGGTGACTTACATTAGAAGGCTTTCTATTATTGTTTAGGTGCATTTAATTTTGAGAAAGTAGGGGTGAATTGTAATATCGATTAGGTACTCTATTTTGGGCTTCTTTGTTTTCTGAGATGAGGGTATAAAATGGAAAGAAGGTGAGAGAGGAGGAGGAGCCTCTTAGCTTTTACCCATTTACAGTAGTGAATTAAAACTGTTACTTCGAAGTTTCACCTGTCTTCCAGTTTATGAAATGGAAATGTAAAGTTGTTTTGTTGTTAAGAACAATTTTTTTTCTAAATTCTTTTATTACCTTGTGAGAAGAGTTCAATTTCTACATTGCTATTTTAAAACACTTTTTTTTTCTTAGATCACAGCAAAATAAATAGAACTGAGTGGGAACAGGAGTGTTTTTTAGTGCTGATTGTAACTTATGTGAGACCAAAAACTTTTTTTCATTTTATAATAATCACAATCAAGCCGGATATTGGTGACTGTATTGGCCACATTTGAACTGGTGACTTGCTTAAATGTAGAAAGTTCTCTGTTCTAGTATCAAAATAACTTGCAGCTTATAATTAAAAGAGAGAATGAAGAACAAAACAACAAAAGAAGGAAGCAAGGAAAGAAGGAAAGAGGGAAAGAGGAAGAGAGGGAGGGAAGGGAGGTGGAAAGAAAGATAAGTGGAAGAGCGAGAAGGAGGAAGAGAATAGTGAATGAATGCTTCTTTCTGGTTTCTGGTTCTCAGACCAAACCAAATGATTTGTTTAGTAACCTATGTGGAATGGGGTGGAGGGGAGGGACATGCAGCCTTTATGAAAAATCTGGAAATAAGTGAAAAATATGAAGAACTCAATGTAAGAATTTAGAAAGAAAAACATTTAATTTCACAACATCAGAAATTGGTTAGAAATATGTAAGTGGATTTTAATTTCTGGTTTGGAATCTTTTTAGAGATTATTTTCAGTTAAGGAGTATGAAATACAAGGAGTCTTAGTTTGTAACATTAGGGGATATCAAACTTCTATTTCCTACAAATATTTGATTTTTTTTCATATTATATTGCCAATCTGTGAACCATGCATTTTAATATTTTGAGTAGTAGTTTAGATCTTGGTTTTATCTTAGTTTTCTTTCATTTGGATACAGAAAGTAGCAGGATCACTTCCAGGAAAATCATGCTATAGAATAATAGTTCACATAAAAGAGTGTTGCTAATGAATAGAATTGAAGGGCAACATTATAAATTGAGGAATAGTTATATTCGGAAGTAAAGAACTAGTGAGTGCAAGGAATCCCCAGGGCAGAAATATATTGTGTAGCCACTAAGTGGTGAATCAACCATGAAAAATGCTAATATTAATATTAAAGAAATATTAGCTGACTTACACTATACAAATATCCATCTTCATCTTTAAAGACCTAAAATTTGGGGCCTATGTAATTATACTTAGAACTGTGCATTGCTTAAAATCACATAAAACTTAAAAGTTGGAGAGAAAAAGCTTAGAGTAAAGGACCAGTATGGCAATTGAGAAGTTAATATCGCTTCAGAAAAAAAAGTTACTAAAACTTAAAGTTGGGTTAAGGAGTTAGGAAAACATATTTTTATTTTAAATTGTACATAAGAACATTCTAATAGTTACCAAAGTAATAAAATACATTCGAAAGTCTAAATAATTCTGTAATTATATAAAGAAGAGATGATAAACAACAGTCATTCTTTCGTTTGCATAGCATTTTTACATGATCTCACTTAAGCCTATCAAATAAATATCAGGAATGTCTTTAGTCCATTTTATTTTATTTTATTACGTACATTGCCGGAGACTCGTTATAGTTAAATGAGTTGTGTGCTTGACTCCAATTATGATGTTCTTTCACAGAATATTTCTATAGACTGAGAAAATATGCATTTACTACTAAACACTGACCAAAATCTGAAGTGTGGTATCATAAGTGCAGATAGACCTGCGGGCTGTTTTAACTTTATACTATTAAACTGTACTCAAATACACTATTTATTAATTGTGACCAACTTCATATCAATGAGCAACACAATATTCACTTCAGTTCCTCAAGCACTTTTAGAATAAACATTTTTTACTTGCATACTAACATGAGTTTTGTCCATAGAGGTTTTAAAAAAATATAACTATTACCTTGAATTACTACTAATATAATATTAAGGGGAAAAATCTAAAATGTGTAAAGCAGAATGCCATGCATGAGCCCGGGCAGGTATGCTTTTATATCCACAGTGTCAAGGTGCGTGGCATAAGGGAACGTGTCCTAGAGTCGGACCGCTTACCAGGGCCCTGTCACTGTCTCCAAGTGCAATGCCAGGCAATTTATCTTTTAAGTTTTCTGTAGCTCACTTTATTCCACTACATCGTACCATCTGTTACAATTGTAGTTTTTAATCTTTTTTGTTCAATATTCTATTCCTAATGTCTAGAATAGTGCCCTACAATAGGCTTTTAATAAATATTTTTAATAATTTTTCTTTTCTATTTTTAAATAAATTATTAAATAAAGGAATAAATTATGGTGCTTTGAAAGTAGACCATTTACCATCGTCCCTGGCAAATTGAAGTTTTGATTACACTTGACATACAATATGATATTAGTTTCAGGTGTATAACATACTGATTAAACATTTATATAACTTACAGAGTGAACCCCCAATAAGTCTAGTATCCATCTGGCACCATACATAGTTCTTAAAATATTATTGACTATATTCTCTATGCTTTACTTTACATCCCTGTCATTATTTTTATAACTGGCAATTCGTACATCTTAATCCCTTCCCCTTTTTTGCTCATCCTCTTAACCCCACTCCCAACTGGCAACCATTGAAATGTTCTGTGTCTATTTGTTTTTGTTTTGTTTGTTCCTTTATTTTGTTTTTTAGATTCCATGTATAAGTGAACTCATATGGTATTTGTCTTTTTCTGTCTTATTTCACTTAGCATAGTAACTTCTAGTTGCATTCATATTGTCACAAATGGCAAGATTCTATTCTTTTTTTTGGCTAAGTAATATTCCATTGTATATATGTACTACATCTTCTTTAGCCACTTCTCTGCCCGTGGACATTTAGGCTGCTTTCACGTTTTGGCTATTGTAAACAATGCTGCCATGAACACAGGAGTGCATATTTCTCCTTGAATTAGTGTTTTGGATTTCTTTGGGTAAATACCCAAAAGTGGAATTGCTGGGTCATTAGTAGTTCTATTTTACTTTTTTTGTTTTTGACTACATCTACAGAGGGAATGACTGTTATCTATCTATAGGGTGCTTTGAAAGTAGACCATTTACAATAGTTCCTGACAAATTGGAAACGCAACTTGTGGCTATCACTTATGATCATGATCATTATATCATTATTTTCATTAGTTTCTATTATTGTGGCTGAGGGTGAAAGAGGTTTAAAAGACAAGGGAGGATAGGTTGTTCCAAGAGAGCTAGTGTTTTGGAGAAGGGCTCTCTGTTCTGGAAAAGCATGTTAGTATCTGCTGGGTGGTTGTGTTTAGTCAAACTTAGTGAGAAAAGAGCAATGGCTTTTTGTACTTTCTCCTAATAAAGGTTTGAAGTGGCCTTGAACCTCTTTGCTTAAGAACTCCTGTTCTACTTATCCTGTTTTTTTTTCCTTTCACAGAAAATCATCAGCCTTTGATTCTTTTACTTCTGATAGTTGAGTTTATCATCATTTGGAGGCTAGTAATTTCAACCATCGGTGTTATGGGTTGGTTTTTCTCTTCCTTTTTATTTTTCTTCCTCTTCATGCTTTTATACGCAATAACTCTAGCTAATTAAATGTAACGGCTAGTGTGTAATTTTTTTACCCCAAATGTAAAACTAATTTGGTAGGTCTCAGGATCAATACTAGTACAATATTACAAGGGGTTAGAAACTTTTAAGATATGCTCAATATTAATGGTAGCCTGAAATTTTTTTTGAGAATTTTTTTTTCAAAAGAAAGGATTCTAGGAAATCAAACTCAAATAAGCCAACCAATAAACAAAACCAAATAATCTCCTAAAAACTCCCCAAATAAACCTGATATATGTTACTCCTTTGGTAACAGTTCCTTATTCTTGCTCTACATATAAGGTACACTGCTCTGCATGTGTGTGATTTTGATTATTGATAATCGTTCAATCTCTCTCTTTCTCCCTCTCCCTTTCCCCTCACTCCTCCCTTTATCTATCTACCTATCTGTCTATCTATCTATCTAT
The DNA here is from genome assembly GCA_003508835.1 of Eonycteris spelaea. Lineage (NCBI taxonomy): Eukaryota > Metazoa > Chordata > Mammalia > Chiroptera > Pteropodidae > Eonycteris > Eonycteris spelaea. The sequence goes on along the minus strand of PUFA01000033.1, from coordinate 8,010,330 downwards.
CTATCTATCTATCTATCTATCTATCTATCTATCTATCTTCTATCGTCTATCATCATCTATCATCTATAAATAAAAATTGCATATAATTTAAATATATATATTATATACATCACTAACTCAAATGTCTAGTTACTTTACAAGTTTATTTGATGATTTTATATGTAGAATATCAGGAAGAAATATTTATTTATAATTATTTTTCTTAGTCTTTTTTATATCATCAAGACACAAATGAAAGCTTTAGTATAAATACAGTGCAGCACTAGGTAGCTATGCCCAAGAGAGCTCAGTTGTTAGCAGATATTCTTATAGATGGATTTTACATTTTGGAAAAAATTTTTTCAAGTTTTAGGTTTTATTACATTAAAATAATTTAAGAATGTACATCTTTTTTGTTTGTTTGCTTATCACATTGAAATAAAATATCCAGGGGATTAAATTTTATTGTTAATCTCATTTTCTAATTTAAAAGTATATTTTATAGCCCTTCTTTTTATTTGTCTGCATTTTTGTTAATATAGATACATTATTATTTGAGGCCTTGCATAACTGGAATACGTCTACATAGCCTTCAGCTTGGATTATACATGCTTTATATTCAAGAACATAATTAGCATTGTTCTCCGTGTGAGGATTCAGCATTTCCCTACTGCAGGATGACCTTCCTTTCCATTACTTTATTAAAATAGTACATACCAGTATATAGGTAAAAATTTTACATGCAGATGTTGTTTCAAGGTAATTCAAGTGTCATTGCTCCTTTCATTTTCTGTTTTTTTGTCATTTTATTATATTTGAATCTTTCTTGACTGAGCTGGAAAGCTGATTACCTATACCTTCATATTAACAATTCTTGGAAATCGTTGATAATACAGTCTAAATCATTGGTAATACAGTCACTTTTAGATTACTACTAGGAAAGGGAGAACATTATCTTTCAAGGTGAGGACTAGTAAATTTATTTCTTGTCTTTACTGTTTCCTAATGACTTTTAGAGGCACCTGACCATTTAAATACAAGGGAAAACATTTATCATTAGAATATTTGCATTGACATGGGATAGGGTCCAATAACTTTCTTCCTTAGGCACTTAGTGTTCATTGATTGTTTTTTTCTATTCTCTCACTCTTAATAAATTCATTAATTATAAGCAGTAATTTAACATGCCACCCCTCACAAGAATATTTTTAAATATAAAAACACTTTAGGAAAGGAAAGAAAGTATATATAAAACAAGAGATGACTAATTACAGGCAGGAAAGAAGTTACTTTTTCCAGCTTCCTTTAAATCCCACCTTGAAAGACCCCTAAGTTCACCTCTGCAAACAATTCCCGCTTCTTTTTGATTTTGATCTGTGCAAAGAAACAAAACAGAATTTAAGAAAAAAATTGTGTGAAAACATTTAAGGTACCTGAAGGCCAAATATTTTTGTACTGTATCCTGTCTTAGCTTGCCATAATATCAGTATCCCTTTATGACATAAATAATTACAGTTTCACTGTATTTTGAATCTAAGCAGATTAATCTGGATAATCGGAGCCTTCAGAATAGATGAGTGGGCAAAAAGGCAGGTGAGTCAGAGGGAGAAGTGGAGATTCCACTGTGTAATTTGCCAATCTTATTCAATATACTGTTAGAAATTATGAGGAGTTCCTCCCGACACATAGGCATGGAGCGTATATAACTTGTTTACACATAATTATATACTTGAGTGTTGAATGTTTCAGATTCTAAAACCCTCTGTGAATTAGCTTTTTCTTTTCACCTTGGTATTCTGTGCTTTCTGAGATTTTATATGGTTCTATGAACTGTGAGTGATGCTCAATATTGACAAGTACAGTGCAAACAGCAGATGGTAAGATATTGATGGAGACATTTGTTAATGGGCCAGTTGTCTTGCCTAAAAGTACAGCTTTCTGGTTTTTTTTCTTTCTTTTTTTCTCTCTCTTCTCTTCTCTTCTCTCTTCTCTTCTCTTCTCTTCTCTTCTCTTCTCTTCTCTTCTCTTCTCTTCTCTTCTCTTCTTCTCTTCTCTTTCTTTTCTTTTCTACACTATATACTTTGAAAGGAAGAAAGAACCCAAAGGTCCTTATGTATTTCTTCATGGCAGGAAAAGAGGTGATTGTCACAATAGCATCAACCTTAAATGAAACCAGCTGTAGTAAATGGAGTTACTACAGCATGAAAAAGAACCCTTCTTTCAAAAGAATATAATTTCTATGATAAACATTAAAAAGTTTATTTGCTTTTATAACTGTTAACCTATTCAGTAATTAACATTTTCTACAGTGGATATATAGTTTTATACGTATTCAGATGTGTGTGTGGGAGGTGCTATTTCATAATTAAAAACTCATCAGGAAAAAAGATGTCTTACAAGTCAAGTAGTTTGTATAGGGGTTCCTGGGGGTGGGGTGGGCTTCTTGAGATCTCTGAAAGTGTACACATTCATAGCAATTGCTCAATAAATTCCTTTTCTAGAGTAGTAGCATTTTGCATCTTTTCTGTTAATTTCTTTGCCAATTGGCTATCTGTTGTTCATGATGTAGTCCTAAGACCTGCGCTTTAAAAAATCCCTGAAAAGTCTCTCACACTTCAACTCCATTTCAACTCCAGGTTTACACAGTTACCTGAAAGCAGGGAGAATACTTAACTTTCTCTACAGGCTTTTCTTTCACTCCAAGAAAATAAGGTTAGCACAAAAATAAAAGTTAGTGATTGCACTTTCTGTTTGTTAGAGGCAGGTGAGGACTCAAAGAGAGGTATTGCTCTTATTCCTACAGATTCTTTCAAGGACTTGCAGAAAATTAAAGTGTTCTACTGTCATTCAAATGAGGCACACCCACGATGCCATTTCTGCAAACATTTGCGGATTTCGAGAATACTTTTGATCTTCATTTTGCTTGTTCTGTCCTAGTCCTCGAAGATCCCAAAGTCATGTCAGCTTTCTTCTCCCCCAATATCCTGTTGCACGTGTATATATTTAAACTTAAATAACAACACTGAATATCATGTGAGATTTAACTTATATAACTTCATATAATTATTCCAAGTAATCCATTAAATTAGGTATCACTACCTGCTTTTTGCAGATGGGGAAAACCTGAGGCTGAGAGTGTCTACGGCCACTCACCAAGTAAGAGTGAGGTATCAGACTCGTGTGTCAGCTAAGTGGGCTAGCTTCATGCTTAGAAGGCTGCTGGGGTGCAGAGACTAGATGCTCGAGTAGGAATAATAACTTATATTATTATATACCTACATGTGGCTTTTTCAATAGAATACATATTTAAGAATGGAAATGCAGTAAAGCACTTGGGAAATCTTTTTAAAAAATCAGAGCATATGTAACATATAAATAAAAATTGGAATTCATGTGTTTGTCAGATACCCGCAACATGAGCATTCAAGCCTTATTCATCTCTAGGGTGCATTAAAATGTTTGGGGTTAGAAATGACAGCCCAAATGATAACTGTCAGTAAAAGAAAGTAGACTAGGGATTTAAAAGCAATCTCTCATCCTTATTGTCTGTCTTCCCTTAGTCTTTTTTTATTCCTCTTCTTCGTGGAAAACAAAATTAGAATATCACATCTTTAGGTGAGATGACATACTGCCTTTGTAGTAAATTTATGTATTCTTATCTTGTTTGCAAAAGGCGAACACTATATAGGGGCTCTCACTAATTTTAAGTCTTTTCCCCTGAGAAGAAAATGACCCTAAGAAGCAAGTGAGCCTAAAGTTTGGCGATCTCCGATGCCTTGAAGTCGGCTTGAGTGCTCTCTGCCGCCTACACTGCTTCCTGCTGCAGTTCTCATGTGCCCTAGAGCTGCTAATAGCACAGATACTCTGCCCTTTATGATTCCTACGTGAAATGGAAAAATACTCTGAAAAACGAATGGCCAAACTGAATTTCTTTTCACAGTTTTCTGATTTCTGCTCTCAGAGCAGAGAACTGGTGACTAGAACATCTGGCATTTGTTTTCTAATCTGTCTGCTCTCTAGCTAGTCACACCTCCATTTAGCCACTAGCAAAGGAAGCCAACACAAAATAAAATCATGGCCTCCTGCTTTGATTGTGAAGTATAATGACACAGAATATTTGCTAACTGGTAGAATAAACATGAATTTAGAAGTGGAAAGTCAGTATTTCCTCCCTGTTATCCTATAAAAAGAAGATAACCCTGCCAATGGAAAGGCAGATCTAGAGATGGACAGATTAGCTTTGATTTAAATTTGAACTGAGGATGCTTCACTGTGAACCTAAACAATTTATACTATTTCAACATACTTTAATTACCTTTGCTACTTCTAATTTACATCTAGCTAAGAAAATAACAAAACTATTATTTCTGTGTTCTCAGGTGTTTTGAAAAAGAAAATGTCTAAAATATTGTTGGGAATCCAGTTTTTGATTAAAGTTATTCCTCCTGATCATCCAACTGCCTTAGAGAATTAAGAGTTCATTTAAAATTGTGAAACCTGATATTTTCATGGTAACTTTCATTGTTGGATCATCATATATCCATTTTTATAATCTCATAAATAAAATTTGCCCATTCTTGGCACTTCCAAGCATAATAAAAGATTTGTGAATTTGAGGAAATTTATTAAATTTGGCTGTGCAAAACTAATAATATTGCTAAAAATGTGTGTTTTTGACTCAGATCTGCTCTCCACTGACCTAGCATTGATCTTAAATTTCACATGGAGAATAATATTTAAGAAAATGCCCCATTTAAGAGAGAGAGTGATTGAGATAGCACCAAAAAATGCTTCAAATTTTGAAGGATAAGAATGCCACACTTATTTGCAAGAGCTATTTCACAGTTATTTCTGTCTCCGTTAGAATTACTTACTAGGGTTGTTTATTTTTTAAAAAATGAGCCTGGGAAAGGGCTAACAAAGATGGATTACTTTACTAGCCATCATAGTAAGAACGTTTAACGTTTTATAAAGGACGTATGGCCATTGGAAATGATATATTTTTTCAAAGTAATATCTTAAGTGCAATAATTAATAATTAAACTGTCACAACTATTCTTTAACCACATGATATATAATATCTTTAAATTGCTACCGCTTTATCCATATTGTGCATGATTGTGTGTGTGTGAGTGTGTATGAAGAGGATGCTAATCCAATTGCCTTAGATGAATATAATTTTAAATTGATTGTTAAAAGCCAAACTGTGAGTATATTTTTACAATGAAACAAGTAACGGTAGATTTGGTACTTTTGCATGTAAAGTCTTTAAATGGGTATGGGACTACATTTTGTTTTACTGTTCAAACCTGCATTGTGTATTTATGCTAACTTCCGGTTCTTAATGGACACTCCCTTGGCTTCAGAATGTTATGATTATGTAAAATGTAATTTGAAACAATAGCTAATTTTTTCCCTCTTTTCCATGTGTAAGTGAATTACCAATGTATTGTCTATTTTGAAATTTCTAATAATGTACAATTGCTTTTGATATAAAAGTTACTATAGGAGAATGCGGCACAAAATAAGAATTGGGAATCTGGTTGAGTAAGATGCGGTATTCAATACTATAGTGTTTTTTTTACCCCCTTGCTAAATATGCTTATTGCAGTGGTTATTGCCATTTGAACAGGCAAAAGCTGCTGTTTACTTAATGATAGGTGGTAACTCGTGGTTTCTAGGGTATTTTACAAAAGATTCCAAGAATACAAGTGTTTTTGTAAGTGAATTCTTTTGAAAAAAACCAAACAAACAAATAATATATTTTCTTATAAAAAAGTAAAACAGATTTCCAGGCCAGTTTGTATAGCCCATTTAACCCACATGTACCAGATAGAAAATTACGATAGCACTACTTTAACTATAATTGACCACCAGGCTTTTGTGCTCATTTAATTCATCATAAGCATCAATGGGAGACATTTGTTTGTAGGTAGTAGGCGTGGAGGATGGAGGTGTGGGGCAGAAGAAACATGTATGGAAAGGTCTGTTTTCTAAAATCTAATAATTTCTTCCATGGTTAGTTATAGCGCATTCTAGTTTGAGATCCTGAACTATCTTTATTATTCCAGTGCTGAGAGAGAGATTCTCCAACCTCTTTGGAAAGCCAGTAGCGGGGACAGAAAGGGAAGGATGAGCAAAGCACAGACTGAGAAAAATGTGTTTCCATTTTTCAAGGACCTTGCAATCCTGACGGAAGGTGTACAATTCTTAGATTTGTGCTCTTGTGAAATAGTGAAGTTTTATAGATGTTGGAACAGGGAGGAGGGAACTATTAAATACAGACAGAAGAGAAACATTTGTATTGGGCCAAGTATTTCAGTAGGGACTCAAGGGTGCAGGAGCATTTCAGTACATTAATGTGATTTATGCTCCATCTGCATGCATTAATTGATTCTTACATCATGCTCCATTTTCCCTTGTGTCTTGCATCAACATTCAGGTAAAAATGTCATCTTTGTTATTTTTAGCAGTAAAATATACTTTCTATTGATTTCTGCCCTAACTTCTACTGATTTCAGATTATATGAAAAATATCTCTTCTTTAACCAGCTAGTTATTTTTGTCATTTGTGTACTAGGCAAACAAAATAAACTTTACATTTCTTTCATCCTTAGCATTTTAATGCAGTGTTCATTGTATATTTTAAAACATAAATTCTTTCTAGGGCAAAAGTATTTTTCCCTTTTTATCTTTGTCCTCATTTTACTGTCAGTGATCTACTTTTTACCTTTAAAAATATTTTACAATAATTGTATTAGTCTTCTTGGACTACTATCACAAAATACCCTAGCCCGAGTGGTTTAAATAACAGACATTTATTTCTCACAATTGTAGAGACCGGGAAGATTGAGGTGCTGGCTATTATGGTTCTAGGTGAGAATCCTCTTCCTGGTTTTAAGGTAGCCAACTTTTTGCTGTGTCCTCGCATGGCCAAAAGAGTACATCTGTCTTCTTCCTATAAAGCCACTGATACCATCACTCAGGTCCCGCTCTCATGACCTTATCAACCCTAATTATCGCCAAAGGTCCTGTCTCCTAATATAGTCACATTAGGGATTAGAGCTTCAACATATTAATTTTGAGGGCACAAACTTCAGTCTATAGCATTTAAATAATTAAAAAAAAACCGGAGCTTTTTAATTATTAAATTAATTCTTTAGTATTCTAGTCAAGAAAAAAAAAACTTGATAAATGAGAGATTTAAATGTATCTTATAACTGAACAGGAGCTAGTTTTTCTGTATACCCAGCATTTCATATTTCAGCGCCCACTTGCTGTATGTAGTGGATATACACTTCATATAGACTTGCAGATCTTTCCAGACACTGCTTTTGGCTTGTTTAGTTTTATAAAAGTTATGTAAAATTTTGGTAATCTACATACCTTAGTGTAAAGAGGTACTTTATAAATCTTTACTGATGGCACTGTAGGACATTTTAATTTGTATGAAAATAACTTTGAATAATATAGGAATCTAGTGTGTGCATATTAATAAATAAGCATTAACATCAAGTAAACTGAATTTAAAACAGGGAATTTAGGCAAAATGGTGAAAGTTCCTGTGGAGATGGACACAGGGAGAGTAGAACTCAGGTGAGAAACAAAAAGCACTATAAATAAATACTGTCATGCTTGTTCCTACTCTGAAAGCCTCAGCTTATTCAGGATTTCTTTGAACTTTTTTTAATATATGAAGACCAAGATGCTGTCCATTCCCATTAGGATTCCTGAGTAATTCTCTCTATCCCTTGTTTCAAATATCTTCATTCTTCTGTGATGCACGTCTCCCTTGTAACTATTGAAAAATCCTCTTCCTTCTCAGTCTACATGTTTGCTGCTCTATTTCTCATGGTGCTTTCACTTCCAAACAAGGGCTGAATATGAATAATTGAATGGCAAGTAGTTTTTAGTTCAAAGTAGCAATGATACAGCGGGCAGTCTTGCCTACAAACATCCTTGGGATGGAAAAGTGTAGCCTCAGGACCAGTTTTTCTCTTTGGGAATAGATCAGTGGACCAAAAAATTTAGGAGAAGAAGCTGAAGCGTAAGTTCTCATCTAGAGGAGAAAAATACTCAACATGAATTATGATTTATTTTCTGATCAAGGCTGTATTCTAAGTAACAAATATGTAAATTATCCCTAGTGGTTAATTTTACAACTTCTAATGACTTTTAGGTTATTAAATAAAATATCAGTGTTAGTCCTGTTTCTACTGTAGTAGTGATGGTTTAGAAGAAAATACAATACATTTCAATAGAAACAATTAATGATTGAATTCCAAACTTCAGGCAGCAAGAGACTTAGAGTCATCTGCAAATCCCTTGCTGTCATTATATGTTTTTATGCAGAAATGTCTGCAAATATATTTACCCTTTGTTTTTAGAACACACATAGTAAATATTTATGAATACCAGTCATATAATAGATTTTATGCTCTTTTGTATATCTAAACATGTCACTTGATTACTTTTAAATACCAATAATTCATTTAATCTTTTTAGAAGCACTATTTTAGGCCATGTAACGTTTACGGTATCACAAAGCATATTATGGAGGAGGTGGTTCCCTTACATTTACATAGACAACCAGTAACAAATAGAGGGTCATTTTCTGATTTAAGGGGTCACTTTCTTTCTTCTCTGAAGAGCTGCCATCCCGCCCACTGCCCCTCCCCTAACAGCTCTCTGAATAGCCTCTGTGAACGGGCCAGTGCGCCTCTGTTTAGGCCTCGGCCACTCTTGTGCCACACTTGAAAAGAGCAGGTGCGGGTCGGAAGTGAATGGGATAGCCCAGGGTCGCTGCTGGGAAACATGTTCCAGCAAGTCACAACTAATCCGGAATGATTTCAGACAAAGAAAACAATGGAACACTTTAGGGTCTAAATCACCCACTTGACAGAGGAGGGCTCCGGGATAAGAAGCCGCGCCAAGGGCTGGTTGCTTCCGCGTTCTTTCCTCTGTAATTCTAATGGATTTTAGTGGTTGAAGGACAAACTCTGGCCATCAGAAAAGTCAGGACATTTTCTTAAATTTAAAAGAACTGCTATATACAGTTCTTTATTATAAATGTCTGTTTTCTCACTAGAACTCTGTATGTATAGAACCTAGCTTCATTTGAACTTTATTACTTTGAGGTTTTAAAGTATCTTTATTGAGGATGCGTTCTTCAAGTTTATTTGTCTCTGATTTATGTTTTTTTTTTTTTTGAAATAGTCTCATGTGATGTGGGTAAAATAAATTTCTTAGGAAAAACTGCATTTCTATTAATATTTTTATTTATGCATTTATAAGACTATCAAACAATTCTGTAATAAGATATAAAAGTAGCACAGAGTTATAGACAAGAACAGGATAAATGTAAATAAGAGGTAAGCGTTTTGAGTGTAAATACATAAACCACAGGATATTGCATAGTTTTTTAAAATTGGCCTGCAAATTTCATTCTTGAGTTTCCTAGAGGCCAAGGTAAGAAGGGAAATATATCTGTTATATAATTTAACATAGAAGTAGAGTACTAATTCCATGGGGGATATTAACTATTTTTCCTGGTATTTAGGTCTTCTGAAAAAATTTCTTCCCATGGGTTTTCAATACATGAGTTGTTGAAGATCAATAAATACAAGACGGGATTTGTAAATAACTGTCCATTACAGATAAGGATATAATAGCAAGCTCAACCTTGAGGAAAAGTAATTTACAGGATTTTAAGATAATGTGGTCCAAGAACATAGCTTTGATACGCAAATAAAATCTAGATTCCAGAGGAATGTCTTTTAAAACTGTCTTCATAAATAGTGTTTCTCTTTCTCAGGCTAATGATAAAGTCAGTCACAAATAATTTGAGAATATATTCTCTACAAGACCCTGGTGTCTAGATAACCTTTGTTACTTAGTAAGGACATTTTTATAACATTAAGTATAAGAGCAGTTGGTAGGTCAGAAGGTTTGGTGAGAATTCAATTTGTCTGATCAAATGTTTATTAAATGGATACCCTTCCCTCCCACTTGCCACCCATCTGTATATAAAAATGTGTTCTAAGGAGTGTCTAGAGTTACAGTGGACTATTCTTTATATAGTAGTTATGAATCACTTTAACACAAAATTGCACGATCAGTTCTCTAAACTTATTTTCAAACAACTAATAATCATGAGACTTTGATATAAAGGACATATTGACAAAATTAATATTATGAATTCTCTGACAGCATGAGGTACAGTTGTGGACTTATTTGACTTTATTATATCCTTCTAATCAGTCATAAAACTAATTTTCCTATTTAAAATTCATCAGTTTCTTAGGTGAGAAAGTTTGAGATTTGAAGTGAACTATGCTTTTATGCCAAATAGAAACTTTCTGCTTCTTAGTTAATGTATAATGAGAGACAGTTATAGTTAGAGAAACAGAATGTAATATAATAAACATTGACAGTTTAAAAATAATGCTATAGTGAAGAGAAGCTAGGTTATGGAAGGAGGAGAAATGGTGAAGGGATATGGCAAGGTACTAATTTTTTCATTTTTCATACTTAGGAGTAAGAAATATTGCCTAAAACCTATGGAGAGTCCCGTAGATTCTTAAGATATTATTTAATTGTTAAGATTAAATAATAGAAAAGTTGAAAAAATTCTATCTAAGAAAACTTGGGGAAACAGAGAGAAAGATGGTCAGGGAAGATGGAAAAGTAGTACACGTAGTTCGTTTTATATTTCATAGAAGGAGTGAGCAGGTATTCCTTATGGCTGAAGAATCAAGAAATGGAGGTGAAATAGATTATATTTCAAGTATGAACATGGCCAAAACAAGAAATGTTTTCTAAAAATGTAAATTTGATTATACTTCCGTGGACTAGAACTGGAATGAGGAGAAACCTTTACTTTTCATTTCATAACTTCTCATTCCAGGTATTATATTTATATTTTTAAAACAGGTAATGAGTGATTCAGTATATATTACATTTGAAACTTTAGGAAATATTCTGAGTATTCAATAATATTTAAATGTGTCTGAGGACAATAAAAATACTTATACACACATTTTTAATGCTATTTTCAGAAAACTTCAGAAAATTAAATAAATTAGATAAGCATGATATTATTATTTTTTAAGTGCATACAGTCCTTATAAGGGTAACCATGAAAGTGCTTTACAGATTTTAAGTGGTTAAAAATGTCAGGTTCTTCTATTTTTATCAAGGCCGATTTTGAAAATATTTTTTAGGGAGAAGTAAATGTTCAATAATTTTATGAAAAAAAGTCTTATGAATTATATTCCAACGGATTATTTTGACCCATGCTCTGGAATTTATTATTCAATAGACATGGGACTGGACTAACAAGTGTGTAATTTTAAAAAGCATCTAATTTATTATAATGCAAGTGGTAAGGAAATACATCCGAGAAAATGTGAATAAAAAAATAACTGGAACGGGTCACTGAAAAAGAAAAAAACAAAACCACTTCTTTCCCTAGTCCTCTCTCTAACATTCATTTAAAAAAAATACACGTTAACGGGGACACCTCATTTTTTTTACCCATTCATCTATCGTTGGGGCCCTAGGTTGCTCTCATATCTTGGCTATTGTAATTAATGCTGCAATGAACATAGGACTTCGTTGCATATGTCTTTTTTTTGAATTAGACTTTTCCTTTTTCTTTGGATAAATAGGATGCTATAGTATCAAGGAATCATATTCTAGGAAGAAAATAATAATAATTTGTACTTTTAGCAAGGCCAGAGAATTCATGACAGAAAGAATATAATGAAAGCAGAAATTTAGGCTAATGAAAATTAGCCCTAATTTCAGAAATTAAGACTAGTGAAAATCATAGGGAGGCAGAGTATGGTTCACCTTAAAGAAGTTCTTTCTGTCAATTAAAAATATTAAAATAAAATGGAACTCAAGAAAGTGAGCTTGTCATTACTCATAATGTTTAGTACAATTATAATAATTGCTATTTATTGAGCACTTACATACTAAATAATCTTAAAGCCTTTTAATTTGTTATTTATTTAATTCTCCACGGCAAACCTAAGAGGAAGGTACTGCTAAATAACTCCACTTTACAGGTGAGAAAATAAAGATACAAGGAGAGTTAGTGTCCTACTTAGGGTTTCATTAGGCTTTGCATGACAGGGAGTCCAAATTCTTCTGATGCTTCTGACCATAAATTCCCAAGTAAGAAAATCAAATTGAAGTTTAACATATTCAGATTATAAATGTTCGCAAGAGGGTCTGAGTTAGATGCCCTTGGAAGTTTGGAGTTTTGGTTGGTTTGTTTTTGTTTTTAATGTTGACCATATGTCTTAATTATTTTCTTTAATCTTACACAGATCCAGATTCATACGACCTTCTAGTAGTTATGGTTGTAGTTTTAATGGTATCAAGTAGAAAGGCAAATCCTATTTCCTGTCAAGTGGACTTTAAAGTTTATCTTTTGGTGATTAGAGGAAGATGTTTTGATGTTATTCGATGGTATTAAAATGAAGGATCTAGAAATGCATGAATTTCTTGCCAAACACTGCTTTTGTTTTTGGAATTTTCAGAGAAGCTGTATATACAGGTACATAAAGTACTATCATAAATACTCCACAGGTGATTGATTGATAGACTAATGTAGTGTTTGGAACTTATGGCTTTGCTATAAATAGTCTTTTGTGAATCTAAACTTTGAGCCCAGAATGTTCAAATATTTGTAGGAAGAGTGAGAGCTAAAGCAAGACAGAGAAGGAGAAAGTTAGGTCCACAAAGGGACTCGTGCTTTCTCCTCCATCCAAATTCTTAGAACCAGAAAGGAAATGAGGACATGAATGATATAGTCTGAGGCCTAAAAGCAATTGCAAGAGAGAGACCTTTTCTCTTAAAGGATCCCTTGCCCTTTACGCCACAGTGACTCCTGATTGTTAATATTCACAGGCCAATCAATATTTCATGTGCGAACCAATAAGATTATGAAATTCTGCTTTGAGTAGGGCAAGTAGAGGAAGTGAGCCTCTATTCAGGAGGAAGGAAACAAACGTTTCAAGTTATGGAGAGAAAACAAAAATATTCCGCTTTTAGAATCTTTATTGTATTTTTTTGCTTGCGCTCTTGACAGTTTCCCCAAACTTACGAAGAGTCATGCATACTAACTCTGTAGCTAAAATGGGGTTTAAGACAAGCCAACTAGAAGAGCCGAATCTGACAGATGGCCACAATTGCATTGTTCTAATATAACAATCCTGATTTAAATGGAAAAGAGAGTCTAATATCTTCCAAGCAACTCTGAAGCTTTAATCAATAATTAAAATGTTAGATTTTGGCAAAAGAAAAGATGTTAGATTTTTAAAGCTGACTGTATGACCTTCATAAAAGAGAATCAATTTTTATTAGAAATGGAACCTGCTAGTTTTGTATAATACATCCAGAATTTCCTTGACAAAATTTGAGTAATTCATTAGCTCCAGTAGAAATTAGGTAAGTTTTTGACTTTAATATGATGCACAGCTTCAATGAATAATACTCGTCTTGAAGAACAGTTGTGAAGTAGTCAAAGAGCATGTATAATACAGTGTCGTGTGTGTATAATTATCTCAGAATGCCAAAGGGTGGAAAACAACCTTCAAGTGGCAGAGAATTAATAACCCTCCATTTCATTGTTCAGCATTTTATTCTAAAGTTGTGTTGATTTTGTTTTTGTTTTCCTCCATTGCTTAAGAGATTTTTTTAAAAGCATAAACTTGACATTGCTCAATAAAGCTCTCTATCATCAATAGTGAGCAAAATGCTATTGAAAGCCAAATATTGTAATTGTCAGTGTCCGAGAAGGCTAGATGCAAGAAAAAAATTTAATGGCGCTAGGTACTATATGGAAATCTATGCATATATAGATTTAAACTCTGACACATGAATTCTTCTAAATTAGTTACAGAGGTGTATGTATTTGGAAAAGTAATGTAGAACTGTTCATTTCAGAGGAGAAGAATTTAACCATTGCAGACACTGCTGAATTATTAAGATGCCAGCTATTTTGGAATATCTATTGTTTACTTACTATGAAAAGAATATACATACAGTTCATTTTCAAAGGTTCTGATTTACCTCTCAGTTGTCTCTCTTGAAGAGAAATTTAGCCTTGTACTAGGGAAGGAAAGCAGGGACAACATCTACTGAAAATCCTGAGTGTTATTGTCATTGTCGAGTTCCCAGCTGTTTATTATAATGGCTACAATAGGGTGAGCAGTAAGAGTGGTGGCGCTATGTTCATTAAAGCTCTTTTTATTTCTCGTGAGTGAATGACAGGTATTTATTGAGCTGCGTTAAACATATAGTGAGGTGGAAAAAATATTCATTAAATGCTCCTAGTCATTTAAAATATATTATAAAAAATTAAAACTAAATTTAGTAATGTTTGGGATCCAGCTATGTTTCTTACCAATATCCTAAACTGGTGAATTGGACAACACCAGCCAGACTTTTTTTTTTTTTTTGATTTTAAAGAAACACAGATTTCTTACATTTCCATAAGAGGTAGGTGCCCAATGCCTTGAAGATCCCTTTGGTGACACCTATTTTCTGTACCTTCAGCTCTAGCTGACAGAGAAATGCAGTGTCACATGGTCTTATTCCAGTGACAGGCAGCCAATGTGTTTTCAGTCATTAAGCTTGCTCCTGGAGCCAAGAGAGCCTGAGGCAATCACCAAGTAAACTGATTTTCACCCTGAGACCTCACAGACACGCTCTTTGGGGCTGCAGGCAATAAGACAGTCTACTATGAAATTAATGGTATCTGGGGGCATTGAGTATATTTACTAAGCACTGTGATAAACATACGTACCTGTGTTTCCTGCCTACAAAAAAATCTGCATCTTTGTGTAGGAAAAATACATAGGGGAAAGCTCGTTAACTCTGTGATAAAAAATAACAAATTACAGAATTGTCAGAATACCATGATTAAGTAGTTGAATAAGTAAGCAGCGTAGATAATACATACTCTATGAAAAGAAGAAAGGAGGGGTGAGGCACCATAGAACAGGGCCAACATTTTGAACAAAAAAGAGGCTTGTGCAGGGCACACATATCCGCCCCTCCACACTGTCATACTCCTGTGATTGGGGACGGCTGGAAGTTTGATCCTGGCCCTCGAAGTTCCAATAGGGGAGGTTTTATGATGTGGATAGGAAATCTGTGTCACTGAAAACACCCAGGAACAACCCCAGACGATGTCATCTCTAGAATCTGAAATGCAAGCAGCTACTAGTGCCTTTGTATTCTCTAGTGGCCTGAAATGTGACTTATGGTGATAGGATACTAGGTAGAGACTTTTCTGTATACTGCAGACTCCTTGGGGGTAATAGGGTAGGGATGATAGAATAGCAGCAAACCTAAATTTTCTGTGTGTGTGTGTGTGTGTGTGTGTGTGTGTGTGTGTGTGTGTCTGAGAGAGAGAGAGAGAGAGAGAGAGAGAGAGAGAGAGAGAGAGAGAAAGAGAGAGAGAGAGAATTAAAAGCATTCATTTTGAAAGTTGTGTTGCTATATCTTTTTTGCTCCTCCCCTTTTAAAAAATGTATCTCTTACCCCAGTAGGGAATGTCAATTTTTTTTGTTTGAGTTATACCCCAAAATTCAGATTCAGTATAATATTCTTGGAAATGAATCTCTCATATTCCATCATTTTAATGCCCTTAGCTTGTTGAGGATTATACAACTGGAATCTGTTTTCTAAATTCTAAATTCTAAAATCCAGCTACATCATTAACCTTTATGGAAATACTTCTTTTTCTACTTTACAAATGCTTTTGCTGAGAGAGGTTTTCATAGGGGTAACTGAGTCATCGCAGTCAGCAGGTACTATATACATAACCGAGAGGGCTGTTAATCAAAGTCTGGAAAACATAATTGTGTTAACTTTCTGGATTCTCTGCCTTGCATAAGGATTGAGGAGAATTGCTTGGCACATTTCAGGATTTCTGTGTTGCCCCTAATGATGGCTATAGGCTGATTTAATCAACAAGCCATACAACTGCAGTAATTGTGAATCAGGTTCTTGTGACCAAATGTTTAAGAGTAAATTGCCAGAAAATACAATTCTACCATATTCTGTGTATGTGGTGTTTTGTTTTTACTTTTTTTTTTGGGGGGGGGGAGTTGTTTATTGTGCCCTGTATTGCTAAAAAAAAATTTAAACAACCATTTTATGAAAATCATTGATATATAGGAAATTTGTATTAAGGTGTAGCTAAATCTGATTTCTGTTACCTTTCATTTAACTTTATTTATTTTCCATCTGTTTATTTGATCTTCCAGTACTGATTGCAGCCACCATAAATTCTCATTTGCCAGGATGGATGTAACAATGACAAAAGCATGGATCAAAGCTTCGACCAGTGCCTGTTTGTCTGTGGGGTGTGTGCGTGCATGTGCGCATGTGAGATGTCTTGATCCATTTGTACATTTCTCTGGGGAATTCTCAGGCAATTAAGGCAGCCTATTACAATAGAGCCTTTCCTGTATGTTCTGATTTGATAGGAGAATGGGTAATTCCTGTTAATGACTAGTACATCTGTTCAATTATATTGTTTTGTATTGATGCTTAAATTAGGTGTCAAGTTGGAGGAGGGGGAGACTGTGAAAGCATGATTTTCTTTTAAATGTCAGGCTTTTCT
This sequence comes from Eonycteris spelaea, assembly GCA_003508835.1. Lineage (NCBI taxonomy): Eukaryota > Metazoa > Chordata > Mammalia > Chiroptera > Pteropodidae > Eonycteris > Eonycteris spelaea. The sequence goes on along the minus strand of PUFA01000033.1, from coordinate 7,993,706 downwards.
TAAATTACCTGTCTTTTAACATACATGGAACTCTTTGACAGGCTTTGTGTTCTTCTGACCTTAAAACATTTACACTGTATTGGAGAAGTGTAATATTCCCTGGGAAGTGAGCTGTATTGGAACTGGTTTGCCTTGTCATTCATGTCCAGTTTCGTGTGGAGCGACCCTTGTCAACCTTTAGCTGGCAACAGAAGGAAGGCTTCCCATGGGTAATACAGTTTTTGTTAAATAGCTTTCTTTTTCTCCGGGATGATTTTTCTTAGAAAATATAGCCCGAATAAAATCGAAGCTGTGTTGTTTAAAACTGTAACTTGCTTTTTTTCTAGATGTGTGTAGATATAAGCAAATAAAACGCCAATTGCCTACTTTTTAAATAAATGGTATGATCACATCTAACCTATTTGTAAAATACAGATAGACTAATAGGTAGACTTAACAGTAAATAACTCTGAGTGTTTATAAATCCAACCCCTGAAAACAGAATAGGAAGAGATTTTAGTAGACGGGATGGAGAGTGCCTAAGGAGCTGTGTAGTCTTTACGTTAGCTACAGAGTTATGAGTGTTAGTTTAAAAGTCTTTATAGCCAGCTTGTAGATGTACTTTTCATTTTTTATTGGTGTCAGTTGTTGGGTTGAGACCAAAGGTGATCATGTTTTACTTGACAATTCATGCTATGTCACAGGAGTAGGATGTTTTTTAATGAAATTATGCATTATGTATGAGATCTTATAACAATTAAAAAGTGGGAATTGACAGCACAGAAAATTAAGTTCTTAAAAATGGATCATAATGGTCAAGGCTTACTTGAGACTGATCTCTTATTTAAACTTAACTTACAAGTGTTAGGAGGGTTTTTGTGGACTGTGTGGCTTTCCTCAACAAAAGAAGAGGTTATGAATACGATACTCAAAAATGAATAGAGTTGTTGATTGTAGTAAATTAGAACCCTCTTTCCAAAAGAAAAGGAATTGTGTGGATTAAAGACTGTCTGGTAACAATCTGATGATTCTTAAGTTCATTTAATTCTCAGTTTGGTATTTTCTTGTTCATATTAGTAATCTTTATTTTTTCTAAACTATGCATTAGGATACTAAAATATAAGAATATATGAAAGAAAAAAATAAACCAGTTTTTTTTATTTCTAGACACGGTGATATTTAATCATTCATTGTCATAGGTTCTTTGCAAAACCTGCCCTCATCAAAACTTCATCAATATTTAAGATTTTATAAACAGTTCTTAAGATTCTTCCCTGTAAACCATATTTTAAATTTGACAAAAATTATTCTCTTATATGTTTTTGGTAAAGATTAGAAAATAAAAACCTGCTTCCCAATGTATGTTGCCATAATTTTTTACAGAATGAAATTTTGCCTTATTGAATTTTGGTTTTCTTGTACTAATCAATACTATAAATTATTTCTTAGAGAATAATTCATGCATATCTTCAATGCAATGAGGAATCTCACACTAATTTCCAGAAGATTGGACAGATTTTTTTGAGGAAGTTATGCTAAAATTATCTGGTAATTTTGGAAATGTTGTAGTGAGGTTACACAATATCTTAATATTTATAATTTATTTTTGTGGTAATATTTATTTGTTATATTTTTATTTTTGAGAATATCACCTTGAAATAGAAGATATATATATATATATAAATTAATTTTGTTACTGAGCACATGCTTAAAAATATGTATTAAAGAATAGATACAAATCAAATAACTAGTTTTTAAGCTTCTTATCTTATTAATTTGTTCAATATATAAAATAGAAGATTAGTTAATTTCTTTTTTTAATAATAGAAAGTTTATTCAATATAAAAAAATACTGGACAATTTTAATAAAAGCTTGAAGATGAAAAAATTTTACAACTTTCCAGGCCTATAGTCTTGTAATGAAATTACACATTAAGCATCTCACTGATTTTCATTGTAGTGAAAGTTATTCTTTAATATTATCTAGTACAAGTGATCTTTTAGTGGAGGTTTGTATCAAAGGCACAGTTATCCCAATATAAATAACTTCCTTCTTGAAAAAAATAAGGTACATTTATTTCTCAACTTTAAGCTTTAATTTTTGATATTATAAACTTTATAGAGCAACTATAAAAATGTAAAAATTTATTATGTTCCAGGTACCATGCTAAAACTTTATAGGTAAGATATTTTTTAATCTTTACGAAAGCCCTGTGAGTTATGTACCATTACTGGCCTAATTTTTAAAAATGATAAAGTAACTGTCCCATATCATTTATAAACAGCTAAACTGGGATTAAAACCCAAGAAGTCTGGACCAGAGTCAAGAACTTGACCAATCACTCTGCTATTCACTAGGAGGGATAGTCTCCAAATCTTGTTAATTGGTAGACCACTTCTGTCTATGAAAGATGTGAATTAGCTTTTAAAAATTCTATTACTGTTACATTATAATACAGTATGTTGCAAAAGATTCAAGCAGATAATAAATATGTACAAAATAAACTACATAGGGCACTTCTCCCTGCTTCTACTACTTGCTGCATAGTTAACAGTTCAGTATGTATTTCCAGTAATGTTCATTTTCTATAACTCCTTATGTAAAATGATTATACAATCAAAAACTTGTGTTTTTACATATACATATAGAAAAAGTCGTACTCTATGCGTTAATATAGCTTGCTTTTCTACTGCAGATATTTAGATCTTTCCATAATTATTTTTGTTTCTCTGTTTTCCATTTAATGTTTTTACTGCTGCACATTCCACAGAATTGATGTACCATCAACTATTTCAGGACTTCTTTTAAATTGTAATGTTTAGGTTGATCTTATTTATTTCCTGTTACAAATAATATTCCAGTGAACATCTTTGCATATATCACTTTGTGACTATCTTGGCATGTTTCTTTGTGATAGAGATCTAGAGATGAATAGGAAATCAGTATTTATCACGTTGAAAAGTATTTCCTGATTTACCTTCAAGGAGTATATATATAATGTCTATACATATGCACACATATGTTTATATATAACATATACACATGTACAGACATATATAGTGTAGATGTATGCATATATTTATATATTTTTGAAGGGAAATCAGGAAATATATATTTTAAATATATATTTTTTTACGTATTATGTATTCTAGAGTTTGTAAATATTAAAAATTTTTTAATCTGATATGTAATAAAATATTTTGTTGTGTTTTAAGTGGGCATTGATTTGGCCGAGTTTTTTTTCTTTTCAATAATTTTAGTCTTTTTAAAAATCATTTCTAGTCCTCTGCATATTACTCTATTTAGTTATTTACATTTTTCATATCGAGTTTGTAAAATTTCATACTGAACCATGTGTCAGTTTAGTAATTCTTCAGTTTATTCTCTTGAATTATGTAGGCAATCACATTGTTTGCAAATAATAAAAGCTTTTTTTTTTTCTTTGCCAATGTATATGCCTCCTTTCCAATGTTTATGCCTTCTTTTTCTGTCCTAGTATATTAACTGCGAATTCTATTATAGAATTTCATACCAATAAGAGTAAACTTTCTTTCTTTTGTTCTTTATTACGTGAGATGTTTTAAGTATTTCACCTTTAAGTATTTTTTCCATATATTGGTAGATAATGTGTATTAAGGTAAGGATTTTTTTTTCTCTTCCTACCTTACCAATTATTTTTTAACAAACCAATTATTTTTTAACAAGAACAAAAATATTAGTAAATATATTTTTGGGGGGCATTTATTGAAGTGGGTGATTTTCACCTTTAATCATTTACTTTGCTGAATTAAATTACAGGTTGAAAAATAATATAATTATATTAGAAATTGAAAACAATACAATATTTACCATTAATTATTTATTTAGTATGTTCCAGGGATAGAAGTGGCTTTCTTTATCCTAATTTAATTTTCACAACCATATGAGGTGAAGACATAGTGAGTCTGCTATTTAGATTAGAGAGTTTATATAGATTGTTCAAATTCAAAACAGTTACTCTGTGGAGGTATTGAAACATCAGTTTTGTTCTGGAATAAGTGTACTTTGGTCATGGTGTATTTAAAGAAATTATCTTTGAGTTGATTGAGCAATATTTTATATAGGTTTTTTTATTTACTTATGTTCATATGTGAGATTAGTTTATATTCTCTCTTTTTTCCTGGCTTTTTTGGGTAGTAGGATAATTTTTTGCTTTTCTCAAAATTTAATTAGCGTATACATATTAATTTTATAATCAGAAAAGAAATTTTAATGTTATTTCAAAAGATCATGCATCAATACTTACCTTGAAAAATAAGTTGTAGAAAGTATTAGAAGCAGAGGAAGCTAGAGTCAGATTGACCAATTACCAGAGTACTGCAATGGTCCATACGCTAGATTGAAAAGTCCCTAAAAGCAGACAATGACGTTGGAAAGAGGGATGGAAAAGAGTCATTTATATAATAGAATTAACATTAACTTATTAAACATTTAATGAATTTCTACTCTGTATCAAGCATTAGTCACTCTCATTGTTGCCATGAAGCTAAAAGTTTAATAGAGAACTTGACAAACAAATAATTGCTATGAAATACAATACCTTTTTAATATTGTAAATAGTTGTACTGGAGTGACTTACTGAGAAGTAAGTACTTGCATTTGGTCTTAGAAATAACTGGAAATTTTCTTGGAAGAAGATTTCAAAGCAGAGCTACTTCTATCAGAGAAAGTACAAAATGAAGAAAGTTGGTACATTAGGAAAAAAGGAGAGTATGAATATTGTTAGTAACATCCTATACTCAAATTACTTCATATTTCTGAATTTTTATATAAATGATCTTAAGGTGAGCTCATGTTATTCTGGGTCGAGTATGATATAAAAATTATTGTTGTGTACAGCAAAAGATGAGAAAATGTTGATAGAAGATAAGATTTGAAATACAGGAGGTGTCAGTTTATGGGAGCTTCTCATAGAACGTTAACTTACTGTGATTACCTGAAAATATCTGAACAGGGAGTAAAATGATAAGCTCTAGCTATTATGAGTAACAAATTATTATGGCTTTAATATTGTTGTTACTGTTCAATAATAGAGAGAATGCCAGTCTCTTAGCAACTATCTAAGAAATTCAGGCTAGATTAAAAGTATTTGTAAAATGGGTAAAATAACACATTCCTTGGAATTAATAGTGTCTAGCAATTTAAAATAAAATGAAATGGTACATTGATTTGTTTAAAGTCTAAAAAATGCAGAACTAGAGATATATTTCCACTTTAATTTAGATTCGAGCTTTTGACTTTTCAGCTAAGGTATCGTTACTTTTTTGCTTCATAGAATTTAAGGAGCTTTTAAAAGTAATTTTAGCAATTACTAAAAGCCATATATATGTTAAACAGTAACTTCTGTGTATTTCCACACAATTTGTGTAGCTGTATTTTTCTGAAGAATTCATTTACCCTAGTATGCCAATACTTCACCTTCATAAAGAAAACCTCTATGTTCCCTTGGGTTGAAGTTTCTGTAAGTGATGAGCATTCCCGTAGTCAAAGCCTACACTGGCATTCAGAGTTTAGGTAGCTGAGCAAATTGGCAGTTGGTGTGCAGTGCTGAGTCAAGGCTGGTGGAGGTGGAAAGCCCCCAAAAACTGTTATTCTTCGATTACATTGTAGTCACTGATGCAATGACTTCATTCCTGTCAGTGTTCTAATTTTTGCTATAAGGGAACAATGATCCTTTTATTTTTCTCATTCAAAATGACCTGAAATAATTGTAAGGGTATTTCAAATAAAAATTCAGACATTTAAAATGTAAGGTTTTTTTTTTGCACATGACTTTAATAGAAAACTCCATGGTTTCTGTCTCAGCCAAGATTATTTTTACCCATTCTTCTCCATTCCATTATTTAAGAAAAAAAAAAAATTGACAAATTGGATTTAGGACCATGCTTTTTCAATTGAAACCTTGTTTATCATTTCTTCTGATAAATCCAGATATCCCAATTTGACTGTTCTCTTTGCTTTCTCCCAAAGAGTTTTTCATTTATTTATTTAATTAATGTACTATTGGACAACTATCCCAGTGCAAAGCTAAGTGCTTTTGATTTCAGATGAGAAAGGCCTTTCCTTATGTTGTTTACATTCACTGGGGAAAGAGACTGAAAACAAGTAAAATAGACATATCAATTGCAAGGTTGTGAGTGTCCTGAGAAACAATGAGTCTGATGTGAAGGACAGGAGACTGGATGAAGTGATCAGTTTAGCTGCTGTGGTGAGGAATGAGTCTGTGAAGTGGTGGCATTTGACTTGCGGCTTAAAGGAATGAGAAGACATGAGGGACAGCATGGTAGTCAGAAGAAACCACAGGCAAGAGCATGCTGTTCAATGATGGTGCGACTTCTGTATAGAGTAGGAAGTTTCAAGATCTACCTTTCTTTCCCTTACCCAAAACGTTAGTGAGTACATGGGCTCATGTATCTGTGCTATTTCAATGAGCAGTTTAGGAGGACAGTTGACTCAGGAGTTATTTGCCATTCAGTTCATTTTCCCTATTGAGGCTCTGAATGCTAAAGTTTCTCCACTTCATTAGCTGAAATATTAGGGAGAGAGCAACCTCCAATTAGGTTCGTAGTGAACAACCCAAGAACTCCCCGTAGTAGATTCACTACCCAATTCTTGTGTCATTCTCTATATTTAACAGAAAATAACTTGTAAAGTCATGTAAATCAAGTAGTATATCTTCAGCCCATCTTTAAACCTCTCCTTAATAGCCACTTAGAACTCCACAAGAGAATGTATATAGATGGCTGTTTTAAGATTTAGTGGTAGAATGTGTTATTGTGCTCCGTTTTGATGCAATGAAATAATTAAATTTGTGTCTTTCATGGTAATGTTCAAACATGAAGTAGCTAAAATGTACACATACACAAATACGAACTCCATTGCTTTATAGGGAGCCAAGCATTTGACTGCTGTAAACAAATAATCACTCACTTATTGATCTGTCATTGATCTACATAGCAAAAAACAGTTATATTTAAATCCATTGTTCACATTGCAAAGACATATATTTGAGTAAAAAAATCAATGAACATTACTTTTCCTAATAATAAGTTGAATATAAACAAAAAATCTTATACATGAAATTAGTCTTGTAAGAGATTTGCTTCTCAGTTCTGTGTAAAATAGATCAAAGCACCATACGTTCATCATAACTAGACTAAAGACTATTATCATTTTAGTGTTATAAGGACTGTTAGTGGCATACCTTAAAAGTTGCAATGATGATTTTGAACAACAATAAATTGTGCATCGTTTAAAGTTTTTGGTGATGAGCCCATTTTTTTTTCAGATGTGCAAAAGTAGATTTTCATCTTTTTAGAGAAATTCCACATTTTTTTAAAACATGCATTTATTTCTAGTCTCCTTCGTTTTTCTATTCTCCTCCCTACTTCTCTCAACTTTCCTGTGTCCACCTCCTTATATTTTCTCTTTGATTTCTTTCTTTTCCTTTGGGTCCATTGAATTTCTTTCAATTTTTTTCACTTTCATTTTCCTTCATGTATCTTATCTATCACCAGATGGCTGTACTATCAATTCAGGGAGAGTTGGTTAATCAGAAACATGTTATTTCCCCTGGGCTTCCCAGCTCTGAGCATTTCTCAGGATTCCTCTAATGAAGAGGAAAGGTCCTGTGATGGGCACAATGGAGTCTGTCCCATGCATTCTATTGTCTGCCCGTTCATTCCACAAACTTCTGTCAAATCAGAAGAGTGAACATGAGAGCTAGACCAACTTGGAAGGAAATTAGAATACCTTTACCATAATCCTGACAGAGGCGTTTTCTTTAGATGGAAAGTATATACACTTTTCTCCAATTTATCCAAAGTGATTTACATGGCCTTTCTGAAAATGTAGCAGGAACAATCTGATTAAGAGAGTCAGGAATAAGGTTCTTATTTGAGCTCTGGCATTATATATAAAAGAGAAAGTACATTATTCTTAAACTTCACATTTCTAAAAGAAATGGAGAACCAATTAACTTCCCATTGCAGTGGCATTTCTTATGACACACTGAGATCTCAGAGTACGGAATTATACAGATCGTGTCTCTTCACCAGTTGGGTCTTTTAGCAGTTCCCTTTGTATCCACAGTTGGAAAAGAAGACAGGGACTGTATAAATGTGTCCTGAATCACTTTATGTAGATCTTGGATTACTTTGATCCACAGTTCTAAAGTTCCTTGCTCAACTTTGGTGTTAGCTATATCCTGCTTCCAGTTGCTGCTCTCTTGCCAGAACCCTGAATTATTTCTGCTTAGACTCTTTGAACCACTATTTCTGTGGGCTACGTTCTTGGCTCACCGTTTCTTCTAGACACTATGGATCCTCTTTAGATCCGTTGAAGAACTGTCTTAAACCCCAAGTCCAGGTCTCAGAACTTTGGTGGTGTATGGCTGTCAGGTCACTGCTTGGTCAGGCAATATTTCTATTAGACTTACATGGGATGTTTATTACATTATCACCTAAATTACCCTTAGTTGCTGATTGCCTTTCTTTTAACAGAAGATATAAATTCTCACTTTGCCCTTTACATGCATGTGTTTATTTACTTCTTTTATTCTGTTTCAATCTGAGGATAAAGACAAAAAAAAAAAAAAAGTCAGATGGTGACATCTAAGTCAGCTACATCCATTGTAAAATATATATTTTAACATGTTCTTTGCTAAGCATTAGGAATTAGATGTCTGAAGACACTTTTATTTTTGAAATATTTATAACTTTACTTATAAATTTCAAAGTGATAATAATCATTTTAAAAACTCAAACGATATAAATGTATATAAAATGAAGATCTGATTTTTAGATCTCCATTTATTTCCTAATAATTATAAGGTGAAGATCCAGAATTTCTTTTGCACTCAGAGCTTCCTAACAGTTTAACCCTCTACATGAAAAAGTTGTTAGTAAGATAATGAATGCCTATCACAGGAAGGTCGAGAGAACTGGTACGATAATTTTTCATGGTGACGTGGAAGAGAAACCTCCACTGAATAGGAAACTGGTCTGGATGAACCAAGTTGTTTTCTTCTGCAGTTTCTAGGATTGAAAATGATGTTTATTTCCTGTGTTAATTGAATAAATTACCTCAGTTAAAGATTCAGTAACAAAATGTTCAAAGCGAAAATAAATGCCTATGAGGCTACTCTTTCCCTGTTGTGATCAAGATATATGAGAGGAATGATATAGTGCTTTGGGAGAAATATACCATGAATAGTTGAAAAGACAGTTCGCAGACAGCAAGAGGATGTGCAGTTTTTTTCCCTACTTTTTCTTCTTTTATTACTACAGGTGACCTAAACCAAGTAGTGTGGATTCTAATGCACTGCTGCGCTGAGATCCTTTGTATTTTCTGAATAGCGATAAAAGGAGTACATTCAGCCTCTCTTTTACAGAAGGCACATTTTGAGAGAGAATATATGGGCTGTCAGGCCTGTGGGAGGCTGCTGAGTCACATATGATTCACAGATCTGGCTACAGAAATATCCAGAATTTCACGTTACAATGCAGGATGGTCTTTTAAAAACCGCATATTGAAATCTACATTGTGATGTGTTCTAAATGGAGCACTAGGAACAGTGACAGAATGGCTATTAATGACAAAAAAATTAGAAGCCTGAAATAATTCATTTGGAACGTGATGTTTAATTCATGCTACTGGCTGCTTCGTGATTCTTTCGTATTTCGTAAACATGAGTTACATGGGTATGCCGTCTTATAGCAAGGCCCTCGAGCCAAAGCACTGTACTCTTTTTTCAAGGGCCTGTGAAATGCATCCTCCCTGTTTCTAAAATGACGAATGAGATCAGTTTCTAAGTCTTCCCTTCTAATTACAGAAGAATTATTTTAAATGTGGAAGACATAAATATCAACAAAAGTGAGACTTTCTGTTAGGAGAATTGACTGTTGTGTTTAGAGCACTTATTTTATATTTTATGTAAATTATTTAAATTCTAGTAATGATCTTGTTATTTGCTTCCTAATAAGGAAAATCTACTGAAGACAGTGATTTTTAAATATTTTTATTTTACTTTTAGTTATGATGAATCATCTGATATTAAAGATTTTTAACTAGAAAAATATTTTTAGTTTGAGTTTAAAAATACCTTATAAGTAAATAGCATATATGAAATCGTTATTTATAGTATTTTTTTTTTAATTTACTGAGAGTAAGGCACAAGATTCTTCAATTAGATTTAGCTACAAAAGTGATACATTTTTTTCTTCCTGATATTTTTTCTGTTTAATTGCCTAGATTGTGGACCTACTTTTCCCCACAGAATGCATAAAAGGTCATAATTTTATAATATTTTTATTTAAACACTAGCAAATATTACATAATTTGAAAATTTAATTCAAATAAAAATGTTTGACATTGTGATCAAGAAATTAAAAAGGATTTCTTTTCCTTTGTTACTTTAACATTTATATAAACCTTTCACCAATAGTTTCACATTCTCATAAAGAATATTATTGGCCAGTGCTAAAACTATTTTTTCACCATTTGATAAGCATATAAGCATAAATTCATTTTTAAACATAATTCTCATTGTTAATTTAATTGTGTTAAAGGAAAAAAAAACAGTTCAATAAAAAAATAGTGTAGCTTTGTGTTTATATTGAGCAGGTCAGGAAAGGGAGCTGTCTGTAATTCCTACTGGGAAGCAGCCTTCCGCCTGGAATGTCTGGTGCATTCAGGCCATCGGAGGGGAGGACACGAGGCACAGAGGGTCAACGAGAACCACGTGTCGGCGAAGACAAAAAAGATTGCAAGCAATTAAATTTTAATATATTTTCTGAACTGTAAGATATTTACCATCTCAGTTTTGAAGGCTCCATTCCATTTTCTAGAATCCTGTGTCTTAATACTAAAGGAATAAAAATGTTGGAGAAACCTGTCTTTATAGTGTTCCTCTTCGATGGTTTTAGAAAGAGAGTTATTGTTTTTTCTAATTTGCAAGCTAATACATTTGCATTGACAGATTTTTTGGTTGTTCATAACTCTGTTCTGGAACAGCTGTTCGACAAATTTCACTATGGGCTATCTTTAAAGAGAGTGCCACACAAGTGGATCTGGGCCCAGGCTTTTGGATTTGTGCATTTGTTTGTGTATCTGAGCCTGCATTATGAAAACAATGAAGACCAGCTGAAACAATCATATTTTCCATTCATATTGGATAGGATTTGATTTTGCTTTAGAATATTTTATATTTAAAACACATCAGGGCTGACTCTACATCTAACCTGCTATTTTACGTCAAAAGTGTTCATGTTGTGAATAATATGAGAGTCAGTTTACTGTGTACCTAAAACTGAGGATGTCATGTTATGTTAATGAAAGCGGTAAAATTTATGTTTTTTTTTAAAAAAATAAATAGTTTCTTGTTTATTTGATAATCTTGATGAAAAAAATTAATTTGAGGAAAAATTGTAGCATGGAAGTAATCGTGCATATTTCCAAAGATTTTTTAAGGAAGAAAAACCTGGATTTTCTCAGTTTATTTAAATCCTTATTTTCTAACTGTAACTAACTTTTCTTTTGCTATGTAAAAATAAGACTCTGTAATTGTCATTTTCTCCTTTCACATCAATGAAGCAGACTTAGAACCTAGGGCTAGACATTCTGTAAAACAGAAAACGTTCGTAAATTGTGATGAGAGTCAAGGATGACTATCTGATGGTTTAATGATGAGAAGAATGACACTATGTTTCAGATCACCTCATTGATTAACATTTATTAATGAAATATAATCTATTGGCTTCTAAAGGCAAACTGCTCAGCTCTGCCACTTACTAGCTCTGTGACCTTGGGCATGTAACTTAACATCTCTGTACCTCAGTTTCCTCATATGTAAAGTGGGGCTCATAATAGTATTTGCCTCAATAAATCTTTATGAGAATTAAAGAGTTGGTTTTTTTTTCTTTTTTACACACAACATGTTTAGTTTCCTGGCACATAGGTGCTCAGTATGTATAATCTGTTATCAATTGAGCATCCTGCTGTGTGTTCAGAAGTATGCTCGATATTTCCAGAATGCAGAATATTAAGCTGTGGCCCATTCACTCAAAGGGTTATTGGAGAAAAATAATACTAACATAAAATAGTATATATGTGACATTTTGTAGGACAGGCAGATATATATCTTAGGAACCTAGAGAAAGGAAACAGATCTGAGGAGTTGAGGACTTGGATTACCCAGAGGAAAAAGGACTTAAAGCACAGATTTTGAAGGGCGAATTTCAGGAGCTGAAGAGACCTAGAGAGGTAATTTCAGGCTAGTGGAAAACACGATTAAATAACATGATAAAACTGACATGTTTGTGAAACAGTTAAACTGGCTGACTGCAGACACTGATTCATGTGGGGTAGTAGATTGGGCATTTAGGTCAGAATATAAGTATGATAAGCATTTGAGTATTTTGCAATGTGGAAATGTTAAGAAAACTCAGTTAATTCAGAGAAGAAAGGAAATGTGGACATTCGTATCATGACATTTAAATAACATTTACACACTTGAATTAGGCCAAAATAACTTTTCTGAACAGCCTGCAATGACTGAAGAAAATATAGATAAACAGCAAAAGGGAAGATCTTCAATAAAATGAATGGAAGTTTTGTAATGAGCGATTAGAAATTCAGCTTATTCGGTTAAAGAAACACTAGCGGCAGATTGTGAGGCCATGTGGGACACCTTTGTTGGCACCAGGCCACAGAGGGACTGTGCTGGAGGTGGTAACCAACTCTAATGTGGATGGATACAAAACAAAGCTCTCAGGCTCAGGGGAGCAAATCTCTGTATGAGAACCCTCATCCCTCTAGCTAATCCATGGAACTACATTAATATCAGCCCTAAAAGGATTACTCATTTATTGTTTTGGAAGCTAGGAGGAGATTGCTGCAGCTGAGGCAAAAATATTAAATAAATAAACAATGAAAAAAAATGCCTGTGTAACACAAATTTAATCCAAGATGGTAGAAAAGTAGATCTCATAAAGAATCTTTGATTTTTGAGAATTATAAATCTATATATTTGTAAAGTAGATTAAAACACACACACACACACACACACACACACACACACACACACACACACAACACACACACACACAGCAAAAGGCCAGCAGAAATGAAGGCAGAGGAACGTGAACAATTTAAGAATCAGATTTTAGTGATAAAGCCATATTTTCTATTCTCAAGTTCTTTACCTCTCCAGTCTGATTAGCAAAATCACATTCCTTTTCACATTTCAAACAGGGTTGACTCTAGGAAAAATGGAATACCAAAGCATTTCGCAAGTTGACACAGCTTTCTAAAAACAGCAGCAATTTATTGAAAGTGGCTTAAATTGCTAATAATTTCAGGAACTAAACATTTTTGGCATAATACCCATCTCACAAATAATCCTAGATTTGATGTAGATACCAAACACTCCTTTTACACACACACACACACACACGCACGCACACACAGCACACACACACATAATTTGTGATGTAGTTATCCATGTTCTAAGAAATGCATATTTATTAAAATAATGTGTTTAAGTTATCGAAATCTTTGGCTTACTTGCATTATTTCTACCCAACTACAGGGACTCTGTGGGTGGTTTTATTATATAACAAAAATAGGAGCAGTTTGGCAATTGATGGGATATTTATAGCAAGTGGAACGGTTTTGAAATATATGATTTTATTACTCAAATTTATGAATACGCTGTTTATCAACACAATTGAAATGGTCAGTTTGTTAGATCTCGTGATATTTTTATTTTTTCCAAGATCCACAAGGCATAACTATGTCTGTTTCCTTGGAATAAAAATAAAAATAATTTTCTTAAAATAGTAGCATACACAGAGAATTGCCTTAGGACAAGGGCTGCAAAGACAGAATTCTCACTCTCCCACACTCTTCTCTAAGTCTCTTACTGTACTCATCTTTTTCCTTTCTTTATTCTCTTGTGTGTATCTCCTATTCCTCTGCTCTCTATCCTAATTGCTAGTTGGATAATTCAAGAAGGATGTAGAAGAAAACGTATGTTTTAAAACTCTCTTTACTAATAGCAGTAGATTTACACACATTTGTTTCTTTTCCAAGGAACTTATCACATCATATATAGGAAGGAAGGACAGTTAGGTTTGGTAGGAACTATTAATAACAATTCTTAGCTATCACTTTGGCTCCATTGTTCCAACCAGTAAAAAAGCAAATCCTCTTTGTAGCATTAATAATTAAATAGATAACTGCAGATTTGACACTTTGTACTCAACTGTTACACTTTTCAATAGGTTAAATGGGGGTGTAATTTGCACTGTTCTGAATTTGATGTTCCTCAAATGCATGCAAAATGAAATAGATTACCATAATTCTTTAAAAAAAAAAGTTTCCTGAGCTATGCACTGCTCTTTTTATAGCCATATTGCAGGCAAATTTGACTTGAAAAAGGAACAGTCGTTGCATGGCAAGTATTTTTCATTAAAATGTGATGAAAACTTGAATATTTCATGTATTTGTTTTTAGATTTTAGGCTGTTTCTGTACAATAAAGTGAAGTGGATATAAAAGGTGATCCCAATTATTCAATTAGATTTTTGCCTCAATATTTAGCGATCTCACGTGAATTCTCCAAATTACATTGAGTCTGCAGAAATCATTGAACAATTGGAAACGTAATGTTAGCTCTGTCTGTAATGAGTTTATGGTAGGGACAGAGAAGGATTACTTGAAAGATTTGGAATTATAAGGCATGCACTCTAGAGGTTTATTTTTTTTTAACATTTAATTTTTTTTATTTTCCCCCTTCTCCCTCCCTCTGGTAACCTCTAGTCCATTGTCCATTTCCATGAATCTCTGTTTGTTATCCTGTTCATTTGTTGGTTTTAGATTTTATCCCATGTATATAGTGATATGTGATTTCAACTTTTCTGTCTGGCTTATTTCACTTACATGATTATTTCAAGGTCCACCATGTTGTTGCATGGCAGTATTTCATCTCTTTTATGGCTGAGTAATATTCCATTGTATATATGTACCACAGCTTCTTTAGCCAATCATCTGTGATAGGTCACTTTGCTCCATGTCCTGGCCACTGTGAATAATGCTGCTATTAACATCGGTGTGCAAATATGTTTTTGAATATGAGTTTTAAATCTTTGGGGTAAATACCCAGTAGAGAGATTGCTGGATCATATATGGTAAATCAATTCTTAGCTTTTTTGAGGAACCTCCATACTGCTTTCCATAGTGGCTGTACCAATTTGCAGTCCCACCAGCAGTGTATGAGGGTTCCTTTTCTTCACATCGTCTCCAACATTTGTTATTACTTGTCCTGTTGATTATAGCTTCTAACAGGTGTGAGATGGTATCTCATTGTGGTTTTGATTTGCATTTCCCTAATAGCTAGCGATGTTGAGCATCTTTTCATATATTTGTTGGCCTTTGTATGTCTCTAGGAAGAAGTGTCTGTTCAGGTCCTCTGCCCATTTTTTGATTGGATTATTTTTGTTGTTGTATTGAGTTGTATGAGTTCTTTTATATTTTGGATATTAGGCCCTTATCAGAGGTGTTTCTTGCAAATATATTTTCCCATTTGGATGGTTGTCTCTTTACCTTGTTGAGGTTTCTTTTGCTGAGCAGAAGCTTTTTAGTCCCATTTATTTATTTTTGCTTTTACTTCCCTTGCCTTTGAGGTCAAATTCATAAATCTCTTTAAGCCAAGGTCCTTGAGTTTTGTTCCTATGTTTTCTTTATGCATTTTATTGTTTCAGGTCTTATATTCAGGTCCTTAATCCATTTTGAGTTAATTTTGGTGTGTGGTGATAGACAACAGTCTAGTTTCATTCTTTTGCAGGTGGCTTTCCAGTTTTCCCAGCACCATTTATTGAAGAGCTTTCCTTTCTCCACTGTATATTTTTTGGCTTTTTTGTTGAAAATTATTTGCCCATATAAATATGGGTTTACTTCTGGACTCTCGATTCTGTTCCACTGTCATATGTCTGTTTTTCTGCCAATACCATGCTGTTTTTATTACTGTCTTTGTAGTATAATTTGAAGTCAGGCAGAGTGATGCCTTAGCCTTGTTTTTTTTCTCAGGATGGCTTTGGCAATTCAGGGTCTTTTGTGCTTCCATACAAATCTGATGATTTTTGTTCTTTTCTTTAAAAAATGCTGATGGATTTTGATGAGGATTGCATTAAATCTGTATGCTTTAGGTAATATGGTCATTTTAACTATGTTGATTCTTCCAATCCAAGAACACGGAATATCTTTCCATTTCTTTGTATCTTCTTTGATTTCTTTTAATAGGGTCTTATAGTTTTCATTATATAGGTCCTTACATGTTTCATTAGATTTATTCCTAGGTATTTTATTTTATTTTTTATTTTATTTATTGCAATTGCAAAAGGAATTTTTTTCCACTTCTTTTTCTGACACTTTTATTAGAGTATAGGAATGCTATGGATTTTTGAACATTGATTTTGTATCGAGACTTTACTGTATTTGCTTATTGTTTCTAGTAGTGTTCTTGTGGAGTCTTTAGGGTTTTCTATATAGAGAATCATGTCATCCAAAATAGTGACAGTTTTACTTCTTTTTCCTATTTGGATGCCTTTTATATCTTTTCTCTTGCCTGATTGCACTACTAGGACCTCCAATGTTATATTGAATAACAGTGGTGATAGTGGACAGCCTTGCCTTGTTCCTGATCTTAGAGGGAAGGTTTTTAGTTTTTCACCATTAAGTATAATGTTGGCTGAGGGTTGTCATATATGGCCTTTATTATGTTAAGGTACTTTCTTTGTAACCGATTTTGTTAAGTGTTTTGATCATAAATATGCTGTATCTTGTTGAAGGCTTTTCTGCATCTATTGATATAATCATATGATTCTTATTTTTAATTTTTTTATGTGGTGTATCACATTAATCGATATTGTGTATGTTGAACCATCCCTGTGCCCCTGGGATGAAGCCCACTTGATCGTGGTGTATAATCTTTTTAATATGTTGCTGTATTTGGTTCACTAGTATCTTATTTAGGATTTTTGCATCTGTGTTCATGAGAGATATTGGTCTGTAGTTTTCTTTTTTGTGTTTTCTTACCAGGTTTTGGTATCAGAGTAATATTGGCCTCATAAAATGTGTTGGGAAGTATTGCTCCTCTTCGATTTTTTGGAAGAGTTTGAGGAGAATAGGTATTAAATCTTCTTTGAATGTTTGGTAGAATTCACTCACTGGTGAAGCCATCTGGTCCTGGACTTTTACTTTTGGGTAGGTTTTTTAATGATTGTTTCAATTTCCATACTGCTAATAGGTCTATTTAGATTTTCCAGGTCTTGATTCAGTCTAGGAAGGTTGTATTTTTAAGTACTGGTCCATTTCTTCTAGGTTATTAATGTTGTGTTATATACTTTTTCATAATATTCTTGTATGATCCTTGTATTTCTGCATGTCTGTAATAATTTCCCCTCTTTCATCCTCGATTTTGTTTCTTTGTGTCCTTTCTCTTTTTTCTTTAGTGAGTCTAGCCAGGAGTTTGTCAATTTTATTAACCTTCTCAAAGAACCAGCTCTTTTTTCATTTTTTTTTTCTATTTTTTTGTTTGTTTTCAATTTCATTTATTTCTGCTTAATTTTGATTATTTCTTTCCTTCTGCTGACTTTAGGCTTCATTTGTTCTTCCTTTTCTAGTTTTTTAAGATGAAGTGTTAGGTTGTTTATTTGGGCTGTTCTTGTTTTTGGAGTAGGCCTGTAATGATATGAACTTTTCTCCACCTGCTTTTGCCATGTCCCAAAAGTTTTGATATGTTGTACTGTCATTATCATGTTTCTATGTATCTCTTGATCCTTTTTTATTTCTTCTCTGACCCAGTTATTCTTCAGTAGTATGTTGTTTAATCTCCATTATTTTGTTCTTTCCTTTCTTTTTAGAGTTGATCTCTAGTTTCAAGCATTATGATCAGAGAATATGGTTGGTATGATTTAACCCTCTTATATTGTTGAGGCTATTCTGTGTCCCAGTATGTGGTCAAGCCGTATGCACTAGAGAAGAATGTATAAGCAGCTGTTTTGGGATAGAAGGCTCTGTAAATGTCAATTATGTCCAGTTGGTCTAATGTATCATTTAAGGATGTTATTTCCTTATTGATTTTCTTTGGATGATCTGTCATATCCGACAGTGGGGTATTTAGGTCCCCTACTACAATGTGTTTTGGTCTGTTTCTCCCTTTAGTTTTTAGTATTGCTTTACATATTTTGGGCTCCCTGATTGGGAGCATAGATATTAATAAGTGTTATGTCTTCTTGTGCATGATTCCCTTTATCATTATGAAGTGTCCCTCAGTATCTTTCTTTACTTTTTTTATTTTGAAGTTATTTCATCTGATATTAGTACAGCTACTCCCACTTTTCTCTGAATGCCATTTGCTTGAAATATCATTTTCCACCCTTTCACTTTGAGTCTATTTGTCTTTGGAGCTGAGATGTGTCTCCTGGAGGCAGCATATGGTTGGGTTTTGTTTTTTGATCCATTCTGCAACTCTGTGCCTTTTTATTGGTGAGTTCAGTCCATTTACATTTAGGGTGATTATTGAAATATGAGGTCTTCTTATAGCCATTTTATCTTTTGCTTTCTGGTAGCTCAGTGTTTCCATTGCTTCCTTGTCCTTGTGTTTCTGTTTTCTTTATTTTGGTTGGCTTTTGTGGGTTTTCCCTCTGGTCCTTGTTTTATGTTATATACTTCGTTCTAAATCTTTGGCCTGTGGTTATCATTATGAATATGAAAAAGATAGTCATATATATACAGTAGTCCTTTTTTTGGTATGTGTGCCTTATCTCCATTTCCTTGCAAATTTAGATCTTTGATTTCTACCCTTTTCAATCATTGTTGTCTCATTTTGTCTGTATGTATGCTGAATGTTCATTACTATCTTGCGATAGGAAATCTGTTCTTATTTTAAGATATAATGCTCTGTTTGTAGTATGGGTTGCGCTCCTCTGCTTTTATCAGACTGCTAGTCACCTTACTCCTAATTATGCATTTTGTTTTGTTTGTTATTTTGTTTTAGGTGAGCTGAACTCTTTCAGTATTTCCTGTAGTGCAGGCCTCATAGTGGAGATTTCCTTCAATTTTTGTATGTCTGGAAAGGTCTTTGTTTCTCCTTCATATCTAAAGGAAAGCTTAGCTGGTTATATTATTCTTGGCTGGTATTTCTTTTCATTTAATAGTTTGAATATTTGATTCCAGTCCTTTCTGGCTTGTAAGGTTTGTGCTGAGAAGTACATGATAATCTAATGGGTTTTCCTTTATAAGTTACTGTCTTCTTTTCCCTGGCTGCTCTGAGAATTCTGTCTTTGTCGTTGATTTTTGATAATTTTAAAGATGTGTCTTGGTGAAGGCCTTTTTAGGTTGAGATAATTGACTTCTTGAATTCTAAGCTCCAGCTCATTCCTTAGCTTTGGGAAATTCTCGTCAACTGTTTGTCTGAAAATGCTTTCTAATCCCTGCTCATTTTCTTCCCCTTCGAGAATTCCCATTATTCTTATGTTTCTTCTCCTGATGGTATCAGCTAGTTCTTATTTCTTTTCATTATTTTTCATTCTTTGTTTTCTCTTTTTTTCCTTCTGATTTATTTCTAGATTTCTGTCTTTGATATCATTGACCTTTTCCTTCATTTGGTCGACTCTATTGTCCAAGCTTGTTATTTCATTTTTCAACTTTTGCAGTGTGTTCTCTATCTCCAGAATGTCTATTCAGATCTTTTTGAAGGTCTCAATCTCCTTGCTAAAGAACGCATTCTGCTCATCTAGGTATTTTTTTCAATTCCTGAAATTGTTGCTATAATTTATTTTGGATCTCACTTGAGTTTTTTTCAGAAGTACCATCCTGAATTCTCTGTCATTTAAGTCGCATATTTCTATGTCTGTAAGCTTATTTTCTGGAGATTTTTCTCTTTTTTCTGAGCTGTCTTGTTTATTTGGTTGTTCATGGTGTTTAATGGACTATTTCTCCACCTGGGAATTAATGGAAGTGTGTTTTGCTTCCCCCCCCCCCCCCCCCCCCCCCAGAATAAAGACTTATTATATAATGGTGCCTAGCCTGTTGCAAATTAAGGTGTTTTTCTTTTGGTTTCCAGTAGGTGGCATCTAAACCTCTTGAATCTCTGCTTCATATAAAGTGTTAATGTCTTTTTTTCCCTTATAGATGTTTAATCATGCTCACTACCCTCAGTCTCAGTTCATGTCAGTGTTGGTGACAGTTTCGGGAGTGTTTGCTCAGATTCTCCTGGGACTCCATGGCATTCTGTCTCGGAGGGTATGAGAGGTGGAGCCCTCTGGGTTGGGGGTTGGAGGCTGCGGCTCAGCCTCAGTTTTGCAACCGCAACTGGTAAAAACCAACTGTTGTTTCTCTGCCGTTCTTGCTTTTCTGCCGTTCCTGTTTCTCTGCCTTCTGCCCTGATGACTGGGTACTGCCGCCGGCTGTATGGAGCTCACAGCACTCTCAGGAAGGAACTGTTCAAGGAATGCCCAAACCACTCCTTCTCCCCTCCCCTTTCTACTACAGGGAGCTCTGGCTGCAAGAGGCAGCTTCTTTGTTTCTCCCAGTCTACCACCCAACACCCAGAGTTCTGACCTGTGGTAGCTCTTATGTGCAGATCCCACGCTCAGACGTGCGGGTGTGCAGTTGGATGTTTTTTGTTGTTTTAGGTGTTCAGCTTATTGTTGTTTTGAGAGAAGAGATCTGGGAACATCTCTCATGCTGCCAGGTTTAATACAATCCACTCTAGAGATTTAATAATTTCTTTAAAGTATTCAATCATGTTTTAAAAGTCTGCCACCTATTGAAAAGTTGTGCTAATTATGGATGAATGGGTCTGGCAGTTCTTTTTTTTATTTTTGATGTGGATTATAGGGAAAAGAGGGAATTTAGTAAATGAGCCACTTACTCTACTTAAATAAAGGTTATTGTGGTTTAAAAAAACATTAATGCAATTTTATTTTATTTTGTTTTGTTTAATTTAATTTAATTTTCTATTTACCTAATAAACAATTTGTGTGCCTACTATGTTCAATGTACTGTAACAAAAATATTGAGAATCCAGTAATAAAGGATAATAAAATTTATCTAATCAAGAAAGTGTACAGGAAAATAAGCACAAAGCACAATTAAAGTGCTTTGGAGTATAGTGGGTAGGAGATAATATTTAGTTTGAGAGGTTATATAAAGTGATATTAGAGTATTTGTGGAATTTATTCATTTACAGTGGAGATGGAGAATTAATTTCAGGGACAGGTTATGGAGGAAAAGCAGAATGTGGAAAAGGACAGTCAGCACACATGGAACTCTGTGAGGCTGGTTGAAGTAAAAGGTCTCAGAAAATAAGAAGCTAGAAGGCTGGGTTTTTAATTTTTCTAAACTTTAAATTTTCTATCTGTAAATTCTGAACACTAGTTTTTATGATAACTCAAAGAGAGTGTCAAACACTCTGGCATGGAGTTTGGCATAAAATAACTTCTCAATGCATTTAGCTGTCAGCTGTGTATTGCAGGCAAATGCTGAGATACTATTACTTAACAAGAGGATTGGAGGTGAGATGTGATGAAGAAATTGACAACATAGACCCAGATGACTGAGGAGATGGTTTGCCAACAATGAGAAGGAATGTAAGGGAGTTAGTTGTATGGAGATGGTAGATATTGAGTTCAGTTTTATAGATATTTTGAAAAAGAATGTTGGGAAATCAAGATGAAGTGAGCTAGCAAATGACAGGTAGCATTGAGGCTCAAATGTGAGGATTGCATATGTAAAGTGATAGTTGAAGTCATGAGATTTGACAGTTCAAAGTCCTGAGATTTTGAAGGAGTACAGGTAAAGAGAAGAGAGGAAGAAAGGATCAAACCCAGATGTTGACAATTGTATTTGATCTCAGGAGAATGAAAAGGAGTCAGAAGATAATATAGAAGAAGAGAGACCAGGACACAGAGTCATAGGAGCTAAAGAAACACAGGGTTTTGAAGAGGCATTGGAAAGGTAGGAGACAGAAGAGCAAAGGGATAAGAAATAGTTCTGTTGCACGCATGCATTGACTACATAGTCAGTCTCTGGAGTTCTCAATTTCCTTTACAAATATCATTTGTCCCAGTGTCCTATCTACCATGCTCAAGTCCTATCTTTATAACATTGAAGCCTCTGTTACCACTTGACACTTGAAACCAGAGTTACATTTCTAGCAAGCAGAGTAAGTGTGTTTCTCATCTCATACTTGGGCCACTTCATTTAATTTTTCAGCATATTCTTTTATAAGATTGTTAGGCTAAAAATTCAAGAAATTATGACAAATTAGAAATTTAGCAATATATTATTTTTACATTTTTCCTAGAAATATTGTAAAAGGATGTTTGGTTCCATAAAAAAGGGTTTATAAATTAAGCATTTTTAATTAATACAATACTATAACATTTCAATGGAATTTTTGGTAGTCTTTGTTATTCAGAAAATAGAGATCTTGAAATTGTCTGGCTCTTCAATTCACTTTTTCTTGTCCTTTCCCACCTGCTTGTATCTGCCCCATAATCTTCTGAGTGACCGTCTTCTCTCATCTTATCCTCTCTAGCCTAGTATCAGCGAAGACATTCACACAGTCATGCTGATTAGTACCAATGAAAACTGATGGCCTCCAGTATAGGTCATGTCCTGAAATACTCTCCAGCCATCGTTCTTTTTAAACTTCCAACTTTGTTTTCAGCTACCCAACCTTAATACCCACCGCTTGTCTCTGAACAGATGATTCTGTTTGCCTTTATTACAAAGGAAATCAAGACTGGTAAGTAGAATTGTCTCAACTTATAATCTGGTTGTTCTAGCCGTTTTCATTTAACTAAAATCTTTTATGTTTTTCTCTTCGATCTCCATGGAAGAAATAAGCTCTCTTTTAGCCATGGATAAAGCTCCTCCTGTGTTTGCTTATGTCCTCACTTATTCCTCTACCCCCTCATGTTTGGATACAGGGGGCAAGCAAGAAAAGGCCTGTGGAATCGAGAGTCTTTTGAAGGACCTTGCTCTTTCAGTAACTCGTTCTCTCCTGAATCTCTGAAGTCTCCTCTGCTTGCCTTTCTCCTTTACATAGAAACATGCCTGTATCTCTCCTATTAAAAAGCTCCTTGTTTCCATTCTTTTCTATGTTCTACACTTTTTCTCTTATTCTCACACGTAAGATGGATAAGTTTATCTCACCTCATTTGATAATTATAATTACTTTCTCTTTATGGAGCTGAGCCTCTTTGACTTTTGCAATACCATTGTTCTTGGATTCTCTTCTCTCGTGTCACTACTTAGATAACTCTGTCTCATCTTTAAATGTTATTTTACAGAGTTATAGCTATTGTGTATTTCCTTTCTCCCTCTATACATTCTCATTTGAGAGTCATACATGGAGTTACTTACGTACTTTATATACATTGTAACTACCAAATCTTTAAATTCTAATGAGACTTCTCTAGGAGCTCCAAACCCTTATATATTCAACTGTCTGCTGGATGTCTATATATGAATCTATCAAGAACATCTCTAATTGAACCAATAAAAACAAACTCATCAGTGTTCCTCAAAATTTTTTTCCTGTGGTACTTTCTATATCAGAATGTCCTATTATTATGTAACTGAGAGACTATGAATTATCAGCAAGCCCTTTCTCCTAATCACTGTCTCTGTCCAATAGTACATTAAATTCTGTTGCTCATACTTGAAAATTTTTGTTGAGCTGATTTCTTCTGCTTGACCACCCCTACTTTTCCTTCTCTCCTTTCATCACTACTGAGCTAGTTCGATTCCTATTAATTTACCTCTTACCTAGACCCTCCCGTCTCACTTTCTGTTCTCCCTCTGAGCCACCATTCCCTTGGCTGTCTGAGAAGTTGTTTTATCACGTTCATGTACACTTGATTGATTCTGTATCTCTCTACCTTCACATTTTCCATTATCTCTGCATTATTTTGAGAATATAATCTAAATGATTTAGAATGCTATTTAATACCCTTGGTCTGGCCCATCTATCTGCCCCAATTTGTCCCCTACCATTCCTACCCTCATTCCATACCATTTGTTGTTTCAGCCTTTGAATCCAGCCACTCAAACTATTTGCAGTTTTTGAATATGCCATGTTTACGTTCCCTCTGCCTTTATTGTTACTTACTTCTCCTCTCAATTTTGTCAAATTCCACTTGTCTTTCAAATCTCACTTTGAGTAGCTACTAGTCTAGAAAGCCTCCTATATCCACCTTTTTACACTACTACCTTTTGAACTTTAGGTCTCTCTCGGCTGATTTCTGAGGCGTATTGCCCTGATGGGATTCAGGACATGCTACCTCAAAATATGGCAGCTTGGCATGTTGAACATTTTATGTTGAAGTAGTTTGAGGTTTGACATGTGCAAGAAAGACTTTCTGACCTCTCATGTGAGATTATCCCTCCTTTCTTGGAGGAAAGGGGAGTCCTTACCTCCAAAGACAAGAGACAGAGAAAGGAATCTGAATGAACAGACTTTGTTACGTTTCCCCTAGTTTAATACGCACAGTTCATACTCCTTGACTTGCCATATCTTTCCATAACTTTCCATTCTTTATCAAACTAAGCATAAGAATACAAAGGTTTAACCGTTTTTGGGGGTATTATTTCCTTACTAAGGCTCCCATGTCATGTAAAACTTATATTAAATAAATTTATATGCTTTTTGCTTGTTAATCTGTCTTTTGTTATAGCATCTCAGTCAAGAACTTAGAAGGGTAGAAGAAAAAGATATTTTCCCTCCCTTACACCTGTACCACCATATTTTTGTTCTCTGCCTTTTTCCTGCCAGACCCAGTTTTAAACCCAACCAGATTGTAAGACATATTATTTTTCCTTTCCACATCTTCAGCTTTCAGTATCTTCTCCAGCAAGTACTAAATCTTATTGAATGAGTTAACAAAGAGCAAACAACAAATTCTTCCTCACAGAGTGATGTTAGTTTCTTATTATGTGAAAAGGCTAAATTGTCCATAACTTTCTCCAAAATATTATAGTACATTCTGGAGACATTTAATGAAATAGTGCTTTGTGATTATACATATGTGCTTGACCAATTTATCTAGAAAGAGAAAGGCTGATAAAGAATTTGCACATGTGAAAATTTTCCCTTGTATAATTTTTCACTTTCATGATGAATGGGATCTTTGACTTATTTCCTAGCCATTCTGACCTTCTAGTTCCAGGTTTGAAAGGCAGAGCACTTATGTATTTTAGGAAAACCAGGTAACACCTCATATCTAGGAAAAGTAATTCTTGCTCTTATAAGGTGTTCCTGATAGTTTGTCAGTGGGCAGAGAAGGCTGGATGGGCCCTGAATTGCTTTTCAGCCAGAACAGGTTCACCTCAGTGAACACTGGCCGTGACCATGCACTCAGTTATCAAGTTACAATGCACATTTTAGATTACTTTAGCATAAATGAGAATTCAGGCATGAGTTAAGTTAATGTTTTTACATTCTTTGTCTCTCAGTTTTTCAGCTACAGAGCTATATAACACTTCTTACTATTTGTCAGCGTTGGAGATTATATTTGAGAAGAGATGATTCATTTTTCTTGGGTTTTAGAACTTGTTCAGTACCTGCTCGGAGAAATGAGGTAGTCTGATCTGAATTAGCAAATGGTGTCTGCGGTCTTTATTCCTACCCATTTCCTACTGTAATTTATTGTTTTTAATGTAAAAGTAGGGAGCAATTATTTTTATCTAGTAGCAGTAATAAGAATATTAGTTAGCATTTATATCTTAAAAATATATGCACCAGTTCATAAACAGCACAAAGCCTAATATTAGAATAATGTGGTATGCATTATTCATTTTAATGATTCAATAATTTTTTCTCTACTTTATACCCTTATCCCATTTATTTTTTGTATTTTTTATATTGATTGTTTTATCATATTCATACAACACAGTTCAATAGATATTCTTCCTTATTTTCATTTATGTGAAAGTATCCTTAGCTTTTATGTATTTCATTTACTAACTAGTTTGTTTCAAATGTAAATCTAGCCTCTGTGTTTTCCTCTAAGGCATTTCATCTATTTTATAACTGATTTTAATTTTCCTTTTTAGTTTATCAGCTCCTTATTTTTTAATATGTTCTGCTATGCCTCATTTAAATCCCTTTTCCATGTTATACTTTTTTTCCCACATTTAATTTTTTATTTTATTACATTTAAATTTATCGTAAAAAAATTGGCGACCTCATAGTACTATTGAAACTCTTAGCTAAGGAAAAGAAGACAAATATAGTTAAATATCCACTATCCCAGCACTTTGGAACTACAGAGTTTATTTTCCTTTAAAAAGCAGCACTTTTCTACACCACTTTTGGAGGTGGTCTGTTAAAGGAGGGAAACAATTTTCGTACTAATAAAATCTAAAGAAGTAGGATAAATAAGCAATAGATAGATGTAAACATCATACTATGTAGAGAGAATTTCAAGTTCAAATATAAATCATTTGTCTTGCTTACCAGTGCTTTCTTATATTTGTATTGGCAGAAAATGAATATACACTTTTTACAACATGAGGATGAATAAATTAAATATATGAAGAGATTACAAATTAAATTATATTGATTTAAATGGTGAATATTGTGTGGTATTTAGTAATGTCTCTAATGCCAAGAAAAAGTAAGATAGACCATTGATTGAGGTTTTTAAAAAATGTCCCAACATCCATAACTTGTATTTTAAGATCTCCATTGCATTAATCAGAAGTATGTGCCTGAAAAGGATTTGAACGTAAATCCTTCAATCATAATTTTAGTGTTCAAAACTATTCCTTTAAAACTTAGACTTTGATCCAGTCATTCGAAATCTGAATCTAGCTAAGGAAATGAAATACTTTAAGCACTGAGATATTTGTTGCGGTGTAATTTGTAGTGGGTAAAAGCTGATGATATCCTAAATATCTTTTTTAAAAAGGATGGTCAAGTATATTATGGGATGTAGAGATAATGGAATATAAAGTGGCCATTAAAATAAAATGTTTATAAGATACTTGTAATGGAAAGGGGATATTTATCATGTGACCTCAGGAAAAAAAAGATACATAAATTTTACATAATATGCTTTCAACCATAATAATAACTTTAAAAGACTAGATGGGAATGCATCAAATGTTGAGTGGTTATCCCTGGGTAATGAGATTATGATACTTTTGAAAATATTTTAAATATTTCCTTGAATTTTAAAAAATGTTTTATACTTAGCACACCCTTAATATTATATTCAGAAGACTTGTAAGCTAAAGAATATTTAGATTAGAATATTATATTTACTTATTTTAAATGGGGAGTTTAGAAAAAATTAAACAAATGTTTATTCTTATATAAGACAAGACATCCATGCCATTTTTCTCTTTTTGATTTGGGGGTATTTCAATATTCTAAGAAGTTTGACACTAAGGGTGGGATGAGAAGGTAGATATAATGAGATCTAGGAGGGAGAATAAAGATTTAAAGGCAATTTAATGAATTATCTGCAGCACGGATATAAAATATCTGTGGCCTTAATTTGTCAGAGATATAATAGAATATTCTCTTTAATTTCTGCAGTATCAAGTCATGGGTGGATAAGATGCAAGAAGACCTCGTTACACTGGCGAAAACAGCAAGTGGAGTCAATCAGCTTGTTGATGTGAGTAGAACTCTAAGAAACTTAGTAGTATTTTTTTCTTTAATTAGAATGCAATTTTATCTCCTAGGAATCTGTGTTTCTATATTATAAATAGGATATGATTTCTCATATGGATCTGATAGTGAAGTTCTGAAAAAGACCCCTAGCAATGAATGAAGCTTTTTTATCACACTTTACAGTTTCTATAGAGCCCTCACTTAGATGAATCCTTGTGGTACCTAGACCCCCACAGAATTCAAATTGGGGTGTCACGTTTCTATTCTTCAGACTATTTCATAATCTCACACATAGCGATGACTAAGTACTGTGATGGATTCTTTTGAGTGTCCTCAGTGGGAACACTTCTTCATCCTTGAGGGTAGATTTTATTTTTAAAAAGAGTTGAAATGTGTTTACAGTCATGTCTAGAGACTAGAGTGAGTCATTGAGATGGGTAGTAAAAATTTTGGTGCAACAAAAGGAGTCACTGTAAAATATGTTTTTTTCTGATGGTTTATGAAATGACTATGAAAGTCACTCAAATGATTTTTGAAAGTGATAGCAATATATAAATCTTTATATAGTTTCTTAAATAGATTATTTTACTTGGGTAAGAACGTTTGCATTACAGGTTTTTAAGATTTATTAAAAATTAAATGTCATTTCTTTAGAGTCTCACTTCTTCCATTTCAATGTAAGTAATGTAACAATTTGAAAGTACTGTCATCTTGGTTTAGTGATGCAGCGAGGCCTTTTACTTCTCCAAAAAAGTAAGTGATAGGTCAATGAGGCGAAATGGTATAAATGTGGTTTCATGCATGATATATGCATATTTGTGTGTGAATATTCCTCTCTGGGAGAAACTGGAATGTATGGTTACCTTATACATTAATAGAAATTCATAAAGAAACCTTATTAAGTAAATTCTTTAAAAAGTTATTTCAGAAACTGTTTATAAAACAGTTATAGATTTCAATCTAAGAGTATGTTGAACAAAGTTAAATATCTGTGTGATAAGGAATACATTGGAAATTGAAAGGTGTTCCTTGTGAATAGCAATGATAAATTTAATTCTAGTCGACACATAATATGTCCCAGGCACTGTGCAGACTACCAAGGGTTGACAGAGACACAGGTCCTCTCCTCAGAGAACAGGTGATGTGCCAATCAAAAATCTCCATTATATGGGTACACAAATGCTTAAACGATCTTAGAAGCTGGTGCTTGGGATCTACAATGATTTATTGTGGGAAAATATATAAGAATATGAAAGCATGTAAGATAATATGTGCGGGTCTATGAAAGTGATGGAGTTTGTAGAATGAGAAAAAAGAAATGAGAATGGACAGATTCTGGTTAGAAGTTATATGACTCTCTTTATTGACAGACCGAGATTTAAAATAAACTACTCTTGGAAGCTCTCCTTCACTCCTCCAGTGTTTCTTCAGCCTCAAAAACCACTTTCTTGGCTGACCTCATTTTTGTTTTTGGTGTGAAGAGTGAACCCTCTATTGCCGATTCTGCTTTTTTCCTGAATCGTTAAGCGTAAAAGTTCACACCCGATTTCCACTATGCCTTATGAAGTATAGATGACTAAGAGGAGTGTAAATATTGTCAAATGAATAAATGTCTGAATTAGGGTAACAGAATGGACAGGATGAAAGAGAATTCCCACGATTTTTTTTTTATCGTTTATGAGATAAATACCTAATTAGAATGAAAGAAAAAGCTGCAATTAAAAGAATTAGATATTATGTGACAAAGGAGGGAGAGAGAACATGATTCATTATTGGAAAGATAATTTAACTATTCGGATACATGAAAAGTGTCATTTTATGTTGATAAATGACCCATATACTACTGTCTCCTTTTGCTAGAGAGAGATTTCATGATGAGAGCCAAAGTGGTACGTTGTTTTTGGCCTGAGCACTTAAAGCGGAGACTGATTGATGGATGCCACAGTTGAGAGTAAACTTTGAGCTGAGTGTGGGGGTGTTGGATACACAGCGAGGATCAAAAGATTTTTTTTTTTAGTTTATGTGCTGCCAAAGCGAGCACCCAAAAGTTGAATAAATGGAGGAACTTATCAGGTTCCTGGATTGAAATGCAGTTTTTTGGAAATGATGATTCTTCCAAAACTATTTAATAATGGTTTTCACTGGTTTTGCAGGATGGAACTGACATTTTACTTGAACACTCAGAAGCAGCTCTAATGAGGCAACACAGCTAAAATAAGACATCTTTGCAAGTTAAATAAAATTGCTTTATGGCATCAAAATATTAGCTCAGGGATGGTTGATACATATTTTTGGATAAATTCAGTACTTTAATTTTACAGTGAGAGATTTTGCCCAGGTTACCTACCTAACTTCTGTTAAAAGATCAAGTGTTAATAGACTTAAGTAGTACTATTACCCTGATACATTTGAGTAAAAAGATATCTTAATGAAATATTCCATTACCTAATCATTTATTGGAAGATAATATGTCCATTGAGTGCATATGCTCAGCCACAGAGTAGATTAAATAATTGAGGGAAAAAAGAAAACAAAATTAAGGCAAAGAGATAATGTGTTATAATTTTTCTTAGTGTATTTAATATATTAGAACTTCTTAAGTACAACTGATTTCCACTATGGGAACTTCATTTTTCTTTCATTAGTTCAGGCACTGTACTAAGCCCTTTATGTGCATTGCCATATTAATTCTCAGGACAGTCTTATGAAGTGAATGTCATCATTTTTAATATACATTAAGCAATTACAAGGTTATCATTTTTTTTCCCTAGGGTACACAAATACTAATACTAGGGTACACAAATAGATGTAACTTCGCAATTTAAAAAAATCATGTTATGCTTTAGAATATATGTTAATATTTTACCTTGTTATAGTGCAACCTGTATATTGAGAAGGTAAGTGGATCTGAGATTAGGTGTAAGGTTAACATATCTGGTTAACCTTTTATATAAAAGTTATCAATTAGAAGAAAGCAAGACTCTGCTACCAGTTATCCACTCATGAACATTTCTATTTGAATGCCTTTAAAAAATGAAAGTGTAGAAAGAAATTGTAAAATGTAAATTTACATGAAGAATTTAAAACCTTCCATTATTGTTGGCATGCACAGAAAGTTTTGTGTGTATGTCTATTGAAACTATTGCTAAGAAAAGTATGGAAAATTGTTTTTTGTGAATTTTGTTTTCATGGTCTTCCACCTAAAGAAAATACACATATTTTCTCCCAATTTATAGCTTTGTGGTCTGGCCAAGATGTTTCATCTCATGGAGTTGTTGAGATTGATAATATAATTTATGTAAAATATTTATCGACCTGTATTCAGAACTCAACAAAGGTCATTCTTTTGTGTGCTAGTCGGGGTACAGACTGAGCCAATGTAATGAAAGGATAAATACTGTGTATTGTTCTCTCATGTCACAGTCTAGAGGTGACCAGTGTAGGGTCAGCACGTTGACTCCTTTGTCTTTAGCATGTCACTTCCATTCTTGGGCCCGGAGCGATTCTTGCAGTTACTATTATTTCCCAGCCATTCTGGACAGGGAAAGAGACTAGAGGAGCAGATGCCCAGTTGCTTTTAGGGTTAGACATTTTGCTCACATTCCAGTGGTTGTAACTTATTCACATGGCCATATCCAACTAGAAAAGAGTTAGAAAAATGGAGTTGTGACCTGAGCAGCCGTATGCCAACTGTATCACAATGGAGGTGGGGGAGAACAGACAGTGGAGGACAACTAACGGTTTTCCACTGATATGTATTGTTTGAATACTATCCTTACAAGAGCTATGTTTAAAATGTGTTAAAGATATATTAACACAAATGGAAGCTGTATTTATATATTTTAAAGAGTAATATATCAATATAAAAGAGAAAAATGATTTCTGAATTCTGAAACACATGCATTTCAAACAATCTGATTGTAGAACATTTAAAAAGACAGTTTGTTTTAAACACACACATGCTGAAAAATGGAGAGGCTAATCATCATGTATTAATGAACAGATAACATTTAAAAAATAAAGTGTTCTTAATGTTTTTGACAACAATATTTTTAAGTTTATGAAACTGGCTAGCAACCATCTTTTTTCATTTAATTTGTTGATAAATATGTCTTACTAAAGATGCACCTAAATTTGGACCAATATCCAAATTATCCGATATTCTAAAGGGATGGGTTCTGTAGTAATGAGAATTTGCTTCATAAAAATGTTTTCTAAAAACATTTTAGATGAATAGAAACTACTGTTTGTCTTTTCTGTAAAATAGGTTTCTGAGTCTACAAAAAGTTATATTACATGAAAACAAAACTCTGCAAATATGCTAGAAAAGTTAGGTGCTTCATTTGATTGACCCTGCCCTGGTGACAGCAGACCACAACAATGTAGCACAGTAGAGTCATGGAGAGTTTTGTCGCCTCCTTTGCACAGTATTTTCTTCTCACCTCCCCTTTTCTCTTTAGGAATCCAAGTCTTTCTCATCACCTCCTCTTTATTATAAAAGAAGGGCTTGCTAATTATCACTTACATTTGGTTGTTTAAGTCCATAGTAAGTCTCTAATCTCTAAGCAGAACTTATTTGATATTAAGAAGCAGGTGTGAAGGCTGTATTTTGAAAGAATAGGTTTCTTTTTCCCTCTCTCTCTCTTTTCCAGTCAGGGGCCCAGCAGAAGCTGGACTTAGGGGAGGCAGACAATGTGCTAAGGATGCACAGTTTAAGGAGGAGCTCGCTCTGAGGGTCTAACTTGCAAAACCTACTGAGTGAGTGAGTAGCTCCTGAAATTTTGTGCCTTGGTGCCTCATTTGCCTCACCTTAGACTTAACCCTGGGGCTCAAGGACAGTTAAAGTCTGACTTACTCTGTGACTTCTGCTCTCCATGGCTGAAGACATAGACTTTTACAGCCTTTGGACATTACACTAATCCCAGGCCTCTCAGCTACATTTTCTTCCCTACTCCTTTCCCCTCCTAGGTATAATGCCAAGTCTTTCCAACAGCTTTTCTGGATGCTCTGTTAGCTTCCCAGGCTCATCTTGTGTCTATGTATTCTTATAGTGTTAACAATATATTCATTTTGAAAGCTTCACCTATATTATGTGATGTTGCTCCATATATCCCTTCTCTTTCAATTCCAACACTGTTGTATCTTTTGATAATGAAGGATAATAATGGAATAGAAACTTTTTTATAATAGATTTTTATATTCTTTTAGTTATCTAAAAGAGTTGAAATGAAGCATGTCACCTTCTTGTTATAAGGCTTTCTTCTTAAGTGGAAATTTTGTCTGGATTTCTAACATTTAGGCTAGAACATGCAAACATTTAAAAAAGTATGTGAGAACTTTTTTTACTTGGAAGTTTAGTTTTGAAGGTAAAATCATTCTGCAATGACATCATCGTAGAACTTTCTGGCTTTGATTCACCATTGTGATTTTATAAGTTAAAGTTGTTGAAATCAATACCATCATATTTCAATGTGCTCTCAAAGATGTAAATATGAAACGTGTCTAAATATTGAGCGTTTAGTATCTTAATTAAGGTAGTATTTACATAAGCGTTTTGAGTAAAGAATTAGTAACTCATGGGGTTCACGGACTGATGCTTTTTCTTTGACATTGTAGTCACATCATCTTATGTAAATTGAATATTCATTTTCTTTGTGGTAGAGAGTTTCATATAGTAATTTATTTGCAAAAGAAGATACTTTAAAGCAGAACATAATTAATCATTGGTGATTCTGACTAGGGGATCAGTGAGATGCAGAGACAACAAGGGTGGGAATCTTTTTCTTCTCTCATGAATACTGCTAGGTAGCTGGATGACAGATTTCCCTTTACCTGCTTGTTAGGTGAGGTAGATAGTAATACTCTCCATTCCTCACAGAAATGTTGTAGAAGTAAAAGAGAATATAAAATGAAATGTGAACACAATAATAGATAGTATGAAAAAGTTAAATGCTTATAACTTTAAAATATTGCTTTATATTACTTTTCAAGGTAATGTAACTGTAAACATACTGTAATATAATTACTTTTCAGATAGCTTATTTATTTCACATATTTTGGTTTTGATCAGTTGCCTTACTTCCTTCAACGATTAAATGTTGTAGCTAAATCAGTTACCATACTTCTGTGGGCAGTTTGGGATTATCATTGTTTTAGGGGAAAAAAAACCACATTCCCCACCCCCAAGTAGAGAGAAATCTATTTTGACTGCAGAATATACTATTGGTACATCTCTTTACCCATCCACTAGAGATTTAAAGTAAGAAGCTGTTTTTTTTTTTTTAATACATTTTCAAAGATATGGAGTAAAGTAAAATTTTTCGTGGGTTTCTAACCGTGTGGTGACTTTTGATGTTTTATTAAAAGGTTTTTGAGTGAAATACTATTGGTTCACAAACAAAGACTATTAAAATGTTTTCTTTTTTACCTTACCAACTTGTTCTATTGTCGATCAATAATTAACACTTTCTTAAGTTATGCTGGTATTTGGGGGATAAGTTATTATTTATCATTTCTCCAAATAACACTCTAATGGCTTGGTAATACTAACTACAGGGAAGATGATATATTGTGTTTGTGCTCTCTTCTTGTCTGTGGGCTACACCAAGGACAGGGAAGCTAAAAATTCATGAAAGTGAAGTAGCCAAGTATTAGCTTCTCCAAAACGAAGATGAATGGCATAAAAGACCATATTTGCTACTGCGCACTCTCAATATGCAACATATAGCTTTTTTCTTTCTTTCTGAGAACATCTTTAATGTCTTTGTATAGAGAGCTGTGGTTCTTAGCCAGGGGCAGTTTTGTCCCCCAGGAGATATTTGTCAGTGGTTGGAAACATTTATGATGGTCACAGCTGGGTATGTGTTGGGTGGAGGGCGAATGCTACCGTCATCTAGTGTATAGAGGCCACGGATGCTGCTAAACACCCTACAGTGCACAGGACATTGCCCTGCAACAGAGAATGATCTGGAAAATGTCAATATTGCTGAGGTTCAAAAATAGCCCTAGGAAGTCTGAAGAATTTGAGGCAATAATACATTTATTTATTAAATATAAATTTATAAAATCATATATCAGCATTGATAGGTAGCAGTTTTACTTTAGAAAAAGTCATTTGCTACTAAGATGGTTAAGGGCAAGTTAAACTGTAGGATATTTAAAATTCTTTTTGTTAGTAGAGAAATGATTTTAGGTCATTTGGAGTTAGGGACATTAAACAGGCAGCTCACTCAGCCTATGGTTAATTATTTTTTAATTTAGTTTTAATAGCATATAGTATGATCTTTTATTTGCACATGAATTTCTGTTCGAAATACATATTCAACTCATATATAGTTCCAGATATGCAAAGGGAAAGAGACTAGGTTATTATCTCCAGAATTAAAAAAAAAAAAAAAGTAGGTAGCTTCTTATACATATCTTAATATCTCTCTTGTTTTAATTCTAAGTATTCTTAAAGATAAACTTGTAACTTACCTTACGTGTGAAATGTTTCCAACACTAAAACTAAAGAATTCTTGCAATGACTCTTTCATGCTCACCTCAGTTTTTGTTATAGCTTAGTTTCTTTATTCCAAGAATCATGCGCAGTATTTCACTTAGATTTCTGATTAAATGTTATCACCTGTTCCTATGTGTAGTATGAGCATGTTTACATGTTTATGATTTTCACTTGTTCTGTTTGCGCTTGCATCCTTACTATATTGCTTAAAAGTGTCACCATCAAATTCTTGTTAATAGGAACAAGGGCAGGTAGCGGTATATGGTGTGGTGGAAGATTATCATTTCTAACTTTAATGTTCCTAAATATTCTGCCTAAAGGTAATGTCCCATTTGAAATGTGATACTATCCCAATTAAGAAGGTATGTTGTATAAAATAGGAAGAATAGAAGGACTAGGGAAAGTATTATCAAGCTCTTGAGTTTAATATTAGAAAGCCAGATTGATGTAGTTTCATTGGAAAAGTATGCACTATAAGTTTGAGAACATGACCAGTTATATATGTATATGTAAATGTATGTCCGTGGATGTATATATGTGTAAAATTGTACGTGTGTATGTATATATTTGAATGCTACTTATAATAAATAAGCCCATGTTATATTTTGAATTCTTCATATGTACTAATTGCTGAAATAGGCACTAGAAGTTCTGTATTATCAGTCTAAAATAGCTTAGAGTTGACTACATAATAAAGTACAAACCAATACTCTGTATTTTATAGTTCTCCATAATAGTATCACAATTAGCTTTTCAGTCTTTATTTTGTAATAGTATCTCATGTCACATTCATTCTAATTTTTTTACTTCCTTTATTCACAATTATTCCAAGGTGTGGCTGTAATCCATCTTGCTGACTATTATAACCCACGTGATTTTACTTTCTTCTGAATCTTGATAGTGTAATTTTTTATACTTCTTCATTAGAACATTAATAATCTTCCTGTTGGTCATTACCCTATTTTGTGTATTTACTCTAATTTAATCATCATTCAGCTGTTGTATTTATATTCCATTATGTAGCTGCATACCACCTTACATAGCCTTGTTATTTTTTTAGGTTCAAAATAAATATTGATTTTAAAATAAAAGGAAGAACTCGTCAGATGTCAACATTCCCATTCCTAGCAAAGACCAATGCAGTAATCAGTCTCAATGTCCATTCACTGATTCATGCCACAAATATTTATTGAGTGCCTGCTATGTATAGGCGCTGTATTATGTGCTGCTGGGCTGCCCCAGTGGGCAAAACAGAGAAAAATCTCCATCCTCTTGAAACTTTTATCTCAGGCTACCATCTCTCTGATTTTATTTTTTTTCCATAGTGATATCTTTCTCTTCTACTTTTAAAGACCTTGTGATTACACTGGTCTTAAGAGGACAGCCCAGAATACTCTCTTTCAGTTCACCTGATTCTCAAAACTTAATTCCATCTGCAAACTCAGTTCTCCTTTGTCATGTAACAATATATTTGTAGATCCTGGGGATTAGGAGGAGGCTGTCTTTGGGAGGCCATTTATTCTGCTTACCATAGCCATCACTCTGTCACTCAGTGTTTGAATACTGTTCTCCCTCTAGTCTTCTTACTTCTGCTTCTATTTCTGCTGTAAGTCCATCTAGCTGGTAAGAAAATCTGATTGGTTTAATGTATCATTGTTTATACAAATCTGATGTACTTGGCTCCTTACTGACCATTGATTCAGAAGATAGCTGATCCTGCATCTGGTATGGCCTGATACACTTAGGCAGGGGCCAAGGGCAAGGTCATGTATTAGAATATTGCTGCCCATTTAGAAGGAAACTCCTTGGGCTCCTCTTTCATCAGGGACTGTCAGAGGGGAAATGTCCCTCAGAAAGATGGCTGTGGGTATGGCAGAGATCTTGATGACTTGTCCAAGATGTTTCATGGGAGGGAAGTAAATGTACAAGTACTGAAGGAAGGAGTTGTCAAAATTTATATAGTTAAGCCTTAACATGCATAAATTTGACTGTGTTTCCCTTTAGGAAACTAAATTTACTCATGAGCTGCCATTCTCTCTCCCAGGAAAGGAGAAACATTAGTATCACCATTTCAAGGTTAGCTTCTTTCAATTCAAAAGAGCCTTTTGTAATGAATTTAATAAATTTGATAAATTTAATAAATTTCAAGTCCCTCCTCCCTGTCAGTATTCTGTAATGTTCTTGATTTTGCTTCTTGGCTTCTGGGTGCAAGGGGAAACCTATGTGACACAAAATCTAGTGTATTTGCTCTCCCCTGTTCACTTATCATAGATATTCAATGTGATTGCTTCTAAAATCTTGGCCAATCTCCTCAGCCTGTATAGGGACCCTCATCTCTGAGTGGTTTTCACTATCACCCTTTTGCTGTACCTCTGTTTTCCACTGTTCATCTCTCAATCTCTGCACTGAGGCAGTCTCCTAGCAGACATTCTGATCCTTAATTCTTAGCTATCTTTCTTGCTGATCCCAAGGGGCTTTTCTGTTTCCTCACATCCTGCTGAAGCCAAAGGAGATTTCTGGTAGAGTGGCATTGCAGATTCACTTTCCCTAAATATACCATGTTACCATTTCACCTTCTGCTGCTCTGGGAGAGATTTGGTTCTTTATGATGTGAAATGGAACTCAAACTCCCTCCACTCTGATATTCCAAAGCCTGAATCCCAGTGTTCCCACTAATACTTAATTGAATGCGTTTTTTGTTTTTTTTTGTTTTGTTTTTTTTTTTTTTAGGTTTCTTAAAGTGAGTAAAGGATATAATGTATGTGAAACTCCTCAGTGATATAGAGTAGCTGCTGGAAAGTGATTGTTAATCTTCTAGTATAATCTTCTAGGTCATCCAAAACTTGGAAGCCTATCTAGCTTTTAATAAGCATCTCTAAGGTATCTGTATTATTCCATGACATAATTCCATGGCATAATACCAAGTATTATGATACCTGAAACATTTCTTTAGTTATGTTCATGAAGCAATTATATTAATGAGTGATGTCACCTTTTAGATATTGCATGTGTGGTTATTTTTAAGTGTATTATTCTGAAGATTATCTTGACACTCTGGACTTAATTAGAACAAAAAGACTTAGAAAGAGGTTTCCAGTGAAAAAGGTAGGGAAACCAAATTCTCTGTTGTCATCACTGCAAAACTTGGTCTGTCAATGTAATAGTGAAAGTACATTAAAGCCAGTTAATTGAGATTGTAGGAAAGAATGAATGTACAGGTGATAAGTACTCTTTTGTCAAAGCTTGTGTCATGGATGGCAGGGAGAGGGCTTGAACCACTGAAAAATTAAAGCGTATTCGTTTATCAGTCAGGAGGAAAAAACATCCTGCCTTGGATTCTCTTTATGTGTTGCATTCTCTCTAGCAGAAGAAATAGAAGCCATTGTCACGCAGCATATGAGGAGTTGACATGTAATTTGAATAGAGCTCTGTCTCGTGCCAAAAAATCATATTATTTCCACCATGATGTTTTTCTTTCAGAAAAGATGTTGGATAAAATGCTAAAGCAGGTAATTTTTTTTAAAGGAAAAGAAAAGATACTTAAGGTTCTATTTAAAAAGTCATGTGTTAGCATGTCTAATACTGTAGAAGTGTGGTTTATTTTAATGGCAGAAAATATTATAAATGTCTATACAGTATCAAAATATATCATATAATCTTAAAAATTTATGTGAAACTTTCTACTCTGAAAGTTGTTTATTAAACGTTTACCAGGAGATTTTTTTGAGAGCCTTCACAATACTTTATTCAACAACAAATAATATTGTATTCTTTAAAACCAGAAGAAAGAGTTACTTCTTTTGGTGGGGCAGTTACACGGGTTTTATTAATTTTTATTACTAAGAAGACATTGCAAATGTGGTTTTATATGTAAAAAAGGACAGAAGAATATTTATGTTGAAGATTGAGAATAGAGCTTTTTTGATTCCAATTTTTAAAAATTTATTTGCAAGCTAGATTTTTTTTTATTTTCTAAGCATTTAAAAATTATTTTAGAAATGGAATTTGAGAGAATATCATATATAGTTGAGAGGAGGATATGTATGTATATACTTGAGCTAAATTGCTTCTTTTGATTAATAACCGTTTTATTCTTTAAAGCACCTATAATGTGTCTGGCATATGTAGGTAGTGCTTAATAAATGACATATCTGTAGTACATAATGCGAAGTACAGACTGTGCATCCAGAACTAATCTCCACCAACCCTGAATGGTATTGCAGTCTCTATACCACAAGAAGGAGGTTAGACTTCATACAGAAACGAACAGCATATTAATGTTTGAAAGCACAACTGCCTTGCACACCAATTAGCTATATTGGTTTTTCTGCAAAGAACTAAATATCTGGATCAATTAAAGTGATGTTGACATTTATCTGTTTGTATCCCGATCAATTAATCTATTCATGAGTTCATGTTCCGGGATGTCATCTTAGGCTGAAATGAAAGAGAGAGCCTTCGGTGGGATGGCGTTCATCATGGATAACCTGGGTCTTTAAAACAGAGCTTAGTAATCTGCCCCTGAGCAGAAAGCACAAGCAATCCAGTCATGTGCATGAATTCTGGATGAAACCAAATATGGGTGTTTTATATGACTAAATTTTTGTGCCTTGAATAGTTCGAATGAAAACCTACAAGGTCAAAATTCAGACGAGTATGGGAAAACCTCTTTGTTTCAGTAAGTCAAAAAATTTCAGGATTAAAACTTTGATTTAAATATTTTAAAACTAATAATTTTTAATCACTGAAATAAAAAATTATGTTTATGTAAACCTAATGTGTGCTCTGTTTTAAATAAGTGTTAGCATATGTATTTATGTCTATTTGAAACCGGTATTCATCAGTAGCATCCATGCTCAGCTGGGACCAGGCTGTAGAACCTGTTGGTAGTAGCAGACTGCTGGAGTTGTGCCAGAGAAAGCAGGGTTGAACTGGTTCCCGCATGTGCCTGAATTCACTTCTTATGAGATGGTAAAAAACCGCCTGGTCCTGGCAAAAAAAAAAAGAAAGATGCAAGTGTAACCCATTTTTTGGATACATAAGGGAATTTCCCTTCTCTCTGCTCAGCCCCCACGCCACAAACATGGTTGCCTCATCCCCGGCACCCGTCCTTCCTTAATTCTTTCCTCTCTCTGTCAGGAGTGTACAGGCTCTGCAAATCAGGTGCATCTTATGCCACTCTAGGGAAATTTTTCCATAGACACTGATGTGAGTCAAAAATGTAGTGAGTTTCTCTTTTGCTGCCTAGCTTACAATCAGTATAGTTTGATTCAGTGATTTAAAAACACATACAAAACATTCAACTTGATAAAAAATATTTACACTATAACAGTTTTAAGTAAACTTTAATGTAGACCTTGATGACCTTCAACTCCTCTGTGAAATAAAGCTTCTTGTGTCACCTGATGAACCTTATTTAGCAGGGGCTTCATACCGACTCATATTCTCCCCCTACCCGCCCCCTCCCACTCCACTATTTCATAAGGTTTTGCAGCATACACTTTAGTTCTTAGTGAAGGAAAACAGTGGGAAGGTTTCCTCAATATATTATTGCTTTCTACTCTCTCCTACCTTTGTTCTCTGCACATATCCTCCGGGTTTGACTTCTCAAGCTTCAGTTCTCCTTATGTTTTCTAGAATGGCCTCCCTTTTTCTTTAAAATGCAGATGGCAATCAATACCAGGTATGGAGTTTGGAGGTATAATTCAACTCGCAAAATTGCATATATAAACCATCGTGGTACAAGATGTTTTACATGTTTTATGTTAACATGAAATAATTATTTTGGTGAGCCGGCGGTCTTAAAATAAACATATATGTTTAACACACCTAAACTCTAAAAAGACCAAGGTTGAAAAAAGAGAGTAGGTTTTTCTAATCAATTGTTTATGGCTTTAAATACATCCTCATGTGAACTTATGAGCCAAATAAGCAATTATTGTTCTTATTAATTTTATTTTCTGTTCACACAGATTTATGAGAAATACCAAGATTTGTATACTGTGGAACCAAATAATGCACGCCAGCTGGTGGAAATTGCAGCCAGGGATATTGAGAAACTTCTAAGCAACAGATCTAAAGCCCTGGTGGTGAGTTTAAATGGGATCTGCTCATTTTATTATTTTCTATTACTTATTTATTATTTATTTTTTCATGCTTTATTTGGCAGTTTTCTTTAGTATACTTTCTTTACTATGGAAACCGTGTTCATCTAATATGTTTATTGTAAACCCAAAATAATCA
Source organism: Eonycteris spelaea (assembly GCA_003508835.1). Lineage (NCBI taxonomy): Eukaryota > Metazoa > Chordata > Mammalia > Chiroptera > Pteropodidae > Eonycteris > Eonycteris spelaea. The sequence goes on along the minus strand of PUFA01000033.1, from coordinate 7,952,253 downwards.
GTTAGCTTATTTCTGATTATTACTTTATTATTTTTTATATTAGGCAATTTTACACAGGGATAGTATATTGAATTGGTACATTCATTTTTTTATAAATGTGTGAATCACAATGCATAATAATAATCTTTAATCAGTCATATAGCATAAAACTCACAAACATTGCCATCAACCTGAAAACTGCCTTCCTAGCACTTTCCTGTCCCATCGCCCTGCCTCCCTGCCAGAGGGGGCCGATACTCCAAGTATATGATTACTTATTTCTTTGATTTTTAAAAATAGTTGTGGCTCACATTAATGTTTTGCTAAATAAGATATTTGTTAATTTGCTTGTTTTTCAGCTCTATTAAAACCACATTATACTATATGTAGCCCTCAGCGACTTGCTTTATTCCATTGACATTATCTTTGTATTATTTATCTGGATGTTTGTACTAGCTTTAATTCATTTTTATTCATAGTTAAATATTACTTTATGAGGATATATCAATTTATCTATTTTTCTATGTTGGTAAATTATTACTTGGATTATTTCTAGATGGGTGCTACTAAGAATAGCACTGGTAAATTTTCTTGAACAAGTTTCTTGGTACACATGTGCAAGATAGCTATAGGGTCAATACATGGTAGTTGAATTACTAGACTGTAGGGTATTCACAAAGTCCACTTTACAAAAGTATGACAAATAGTTGTATCAATTTAGACCTACACTCGCAATATGAGTCCCCACTGGTCCATTTTCTGGCCAATAAAGGTAGTATCAGACTTCTTAATAATAGGCAATCAAATGGGTGTAAACTGGTACCTTTACTTGTTACTGATGAGGTAGACTTTTGTTTTATATTCATTTACTGTTCTTTCCTGTTCAATGAAATATCTGTTCATATTTTTTGCATATTTTTATTTTTTAAATTGACGTATAGGTTATGTGTTCTTGATGGAAATTCATTTATCTTATATGTGATGCAAATCTCTTTCCAGTTTGTCACTTGTCTTTTCGTTGCCTTTATGGTGTATTTTGATAAAATAAGTTTTAATTTTAATGCAGTCAAAGTCAACTCAAAAAAATTATTAGTATTTTAAGATGTGTGCTTTGTTTAAGAAAGCCTTCTTGGGAGCCTTTGAGATCTTGACTCCCGGCATATGTTGTCAGTTCGGTTCAAATAAACATAAAAATTCCAGAAAAGAAAGAAAAAAACAAAATCTTTCCTTTCTCTTACGTTATTTATTTATTTTTTTATATTTTATTTTAAAAGCTTCTTTCAGATTTTCTTTAATCCACCTGCAGCCAATATCTGTCTATAATTGCAGACTGCAGTCCAAATTAAATTCTCTTTAACAAGTTTTCTCAAGGCCATTTATTAAACACCTTCTTTCCCCCAGTGAGCTCCAATTATCAAGCTAAGTATCTGGTAGGTCCAGTACCTCACCTTATTCTTCTTCAGAACTATCTTAAATATTCTTGAACTTTTAGATTTTATTTAAATTTTAGATTCAGCATGTTATTATCTAAGGCAATCTTTACTGGGGTTTTGATTGTCATTGCATGGACTCAGACCAAATTGAGAAGAATTAATATCATTATGATCTTTTGTCTGTTTATAATTATTTAACAATTTTTTGTACCATTCATAAAGTTTTAAAATTTCTTCATAAAGTTTTTATACATCTTTTGTTAGATATCATGCTGGCGCTTAAATTTCGCTCCTCTTATTCTACAAATTTCAGCACTGTTACAAATGTTTATCCTTGGACAATTCTGAATTCTGACTTTACTGTTTACTTATCACTCACAGTTCAAATTTTCAGCTTACTATATTTTATCATGGCACTTAGAAATTTTCCTTGCTTGTTTGAGCACTTATAAATCTTTACGTTTCTTAAAATATCCAGGATCTTGCTGTGATGTAACAGGAGGGCCTTTGGAATATTTGGTATGCCATGATGCCAGAAGTTGAAATATTTACTATTTAAGAGATATATAAATGAGTAATTTATGGTAAGATAAGCTTTCATGGTTAGAAGATTTAAAGTATTATCTTCAATTTTGGGTATGTGAATACCATTTTTAGGTATCATTTATAGATGTAAAGTGTGTTTTCAATAAAAGTTTATCTAATGAAAATAAGATACTTTCTACTGAAGTAATTAATAGTCATTAATGACATTAATGAATGACAGCTGAAAATGATTCCATTTGTATTGACGTTTATCAGGTTATATTTTCCCTCCAGATGTAGGAAGCAGGTAATTTGGACATCAAAGTCCCTTGAAAAGGGTCATAGAATGAAATGGGATGAATCTTGCCTTAACTGTATTAAAATAGGAGCCTACTGAGACTTTTCAAAAAAATCATTTGCAGTTGAATCTCTAGACACCTGGTGCATTATTTGAGTTTTCTTAGGAGGGGTAGGGGAATCACTGACTGTCTTAAGTGCATCATGGCAGAATATAGACAACACAATGACTAATTGAATGTAGAATTAGTTCGCTTTTATGTCAAGGAGAAAGATTTATATTTGTTTTCAAACTAAATTCTTTATTTAACTTTCTAGATTCCACAAAAAATAGAAAACACATTATTTAAAATAAAAATATTTTGAGGCAAATTGAAAAACAGGTGCTACATTGTACTGTAAATGAATGCAAGATGGCATTATTAATTTGCCTCTATTTTTGTTGTAGGCTTATACCTAGGGAAACTTCTGAATTAAAGGAGCTTTAATTTACCTGGGTAGGATCCCATTTTATAGTAAATATATTGGAAAAATCATGAATATACAAATTTGAGGTAGACAATAAAATTTAATACTAGTTAGACCTTATTGAGTGTAATTAGCATTATCTAATTATTTCTCACAATAATACTAAGCTCTAGACATCACTATTAATCTCATTTGTCAATAAGGAAACTAGGTCTTTGAGGATTCCTTTAACTTGCTCAAGGAAACATATTTAATGTGCAATTCCACTGCTTCTCAAACTTTAATGTGCATATAGTTCACTTGTGGTTCTTGTTAAAAAGCAGATTTTTATTCAGTAGCTCTGGTCAGAGATACTGCAGTTCTAGTAAGCGCTCAGGTGATGCTGATGTTCTTAGTACAAAAAGACTATGCGTACTTTCAAGAGCAGGGATGTGAGGGGATTCAAATTCAGGAGTATCTGACTTCAAGATCTTCATTTTTAGTCATTACACAAATATATCCTTTGGCCTGAAGAAGTGTATAATGATAATGAGGAAGAAGTGAGGGCTAGCTAGCATGCTGTAAATTACCATTTATTCAAATTAAGAATTGAATTGTTCGAGTAATTGAATATTTTGGAAGACTATGAATTTTTCAGTGCATTTTGTATCAACTAGCCATCTTCAAAAAATGGAATCAATGAAATAAAATATACATTATTGAATTTTTAAAATTTTTATTTGAATTTGAAAATAATTGAAACCTTTACTTTTTAGTATCAACGTTATCAACTAAGATACCTTTGAAAATAAAGTAAACAAACTGGAGTTTTTTTTTTTTTTTAAGTGGGATAATTCCATTATCTGTGATACATTTTATTATGCATGCACATACAACGATTTTGTGTATTTGAACATTAAATTTTTAATTCTTTTTAACCTGTTGATTAAAAATCAAAATAACTTATTTTATTTTATTGCTTTATGCTTATCTTGCATTTGTTTATATGTTTTGACTCAAAACTACTCCAACCAACATTTTCTTTTTTTCAACTTCAGCAATTTATTTACACTTTTATTCACACTTATATGTGCTGTGATGTTTTGATCTACTTCATCAACTAGACTTAGAAAGAGCTATAAGAGAAATACATCAATGTAAAAAAAGTTGGTTTTACCCTAAAACCACTTTTTTCATAGAGAGACAGATTTTTGCACTTAAGTTGTTTTTTGGTTTTGATTTGTTTTTGATACTATATAAAAATGTTATGGTTCTGAAGTAGGCACATTAAACACCTATTTGTTCTTATTTTAGAAATGAAACTCAGAAAGGACCAAGGTTCTTGTCCAAAAACTTGTACAGATAACATGAGGTTGTGGTGGAATCTGTCTACAAATCTAGCTTTCTCCCCCTATAAGTCCACACAGGTATTTTCAGCCATTTTATTTCCAAGATATAGTTTCTAAATGACTATCTTCTGACTATTTTTCTTGCTATACTTACTTATGTCTCAGACACTGGCTCAATATGACTATTATCCTGCTAACATTGTTGGGTTATTTTTAAGCAATCTTGAATCAAACAATGTTCAGAAGCATAGAAGAAACATTTATTTCATCCTGAACTAGGCTGAAAAACCTGCAAGTGTTAATGAACTGTTCATGGGAGAAAGCTTTTCAACAAAACAATTCAACCTCCAATGATGCCTCCTGAAAGGTGGAGGTGAATGAAATAAGTGGTCTCATTGTTCACCGACCAGCACAGCTAAGGGGATCTTCTGAGTTAATGAAGGATCAAGGTTATATTAAAAAGATTTTTCTAGTGACACTTTTTCAATTATGGTGTATCCTGTCTCCCTCCGGCTGTCCTGGTAACATTAATTAAAACTGCAGCAATCTGTTATGAAACTTTAAAAACTGTACTATGCCCCAACACTTAATTCAGCCTCCATATTCAGTTATGATAAGCTAATGAAAAAAAGAAAATAACAAATATTTTCCAATGACTATTGAAAGTCCCCCCCCCCCCCGCCTTTTCTAGAAGGGGTAGATCATTGTTGTTTAACTGAATTGTTTTATGGGTCTTTAGCTCTTAGACCAGTAGTTCTGTATTTTTTATATTATCATCAAAGATTCCTGGCTTTTATCTCTGGAGATTTTAACTCATAAAAAACAGAAGAAGTATCAGAAAATTAGGTCCAAAGAAGTGATAAAGAGGTGGAGAAATAAATGTGAAATTCTTTAGAGACTTAAAGAATTTAAAATGTAATGTATTTGGGTTTTAGGAATCATTGGTTTACTTTTGTAAGAAACAATTATTAGGCTATGTTAGAATGAAATAGAGACTACACAGTGTTAAAGAGTGGTTAGGAAGTGAGAAATTGGCAAGAAATTTGCTTGCATTTTTGTGGTCTGGCTGGATAGTGAAAGAGAACTTATGGAGTACTAATAAAGACTTTTTATGTTTTTGAGGATGGAGGGCATATAAGCATGCTTGTAGACAGAAGGGAAGGAATCTATGAACTATAAAAATAAAAAAAATGAATGTTGAACGATAATTTCAGAAAAAACAGCAGAGTCATGCATGCAATGTATCTTTGAAAAAATGGTGGTATCTTTCATTTGAGACAGAAGGGATATTAAATATGAATAAAGATAATTGAATCTGTAGGTAGAGAAAATTTGAAAGTCACATTGGATGACCACTTTTCTCTTAGTAATATAGAAGTTCATCTTATATGCAGAGAACAGCTGGGGCTATGGGAGTCTTGAGGACCATACTAAAGATTTGGGGGAGCAAGGTAAGAAAAAGTGAAAGGAGTCTGCTGTGGGTAAGTGAAATGATGGATAAAAAAGACAATCTAGAACCTTGTTGACATTGAGAAAAAAGGAGAAATATGTTCTAAGAGTGAGTGAAATGTTAAGCTACATCTGAATTTGAAAGAGCTGTTTGAAAATTGTGTGTGTGTATGTATGTTTTGAACATTAGTTTAAAATCTGTCTTGAGGGTATAAATTTATCTAGGTTGAAGAGAACAAGAGAAAATTATTTTGGAAAAGACATGGAATATTATGCTATTTCTGTTTCCCCAGAAGAAAAGTGTGCTTACCTTTCTCTTTAATCTTAGTATAAATGTTTTGAAAGAATTACTCATATTGCTTATATATTTCCCTTAGAGTCTAAGTGGTAAAGGGACTAGTTAGTCCACTATTTGTTTTGCCAAGTTGAGATTATTTTTATTTGTTTGAATTTGATACATGCCTCTGGATGCTAAAAATAAAATGCTGAGTGAGGCTGGATATGCCTGCTTGGTGGCTGAGCAATGGAGAGTGGCTTTATTAGGCACAAACTTATACACAAATCAAAGCAGAGGTATGCCTTCTAGGATGGAGCTAGTCTGGGGCTCAGTCCAATAGGTCATTCTTCCAGGGGCAAAGCCAGTTCAGCAGAAAGAGAGTAGATATACACTGTCGGATGGGAACTGAAGTGTGACATTAGTAGTTGGATATTCTGGCTATCTCCAAACAATGTAGGATAGCATCCCAAGAGAGGAACAAGTCAGTGATGAATATCTGCTAATCCCAGAGAGTGCCAGCCAACACACAATTACAGCCCAGAATGGGCTTTCTATTACTAGCATTCTTATATTGCCATTGCTGAAATCACCACCTGTGAGTGGGTCAGTGTGATTACGATAGGATCAGGAGGAAAAGTTCAGAGAGTGGAATAGAAGTTTACCAGACTCCTTAAACTGAAACTCCAGAAGTTTCTCAACCTGGAACAGTACCAAGCTAGTAATGGGATTACAAATGAATTTTAAATTAAGTTTAGACTTTCAATTTTAACCCAGATTAGATATTTTAATTTATTAGCTGAGATTATTTTTAGATAAAAATAAATGAACAAAAAAACCTTATGTATACTGTGTTGCATGGAAAAGTTATACCTGTAAGGCTTAGAGTTGTGTTCAGATATCAATAGACAAGCCAACTAAAGGGTGATTCGCATAGATTACAGGTCTGTTTTCTCTCATGTAATAAGAAACCTGGAGATAGGTAGCTCAAGAGATTTCCAGGAGTCTCATTCTATTATTATTGTTATTATTATTATTATTATTTTTTGGACATTTCACTGGATAGCCCCCGACTACAAGGGGGAATAAGAAATACAGTTTTTGCCTCTATGTACAAAATTATAGTACTCTTAGTATCCAGATAACTGGTATCTACATCAAGATCTTTTCAAGATTTAATATGAGTTTTAGGGCAGAAAGTCTAGAGAAAATTCTTTTAAAGATGTGGATGAGTGAAAGAAAAACATTGCGCTTTTTTTTTTTTTAATAGAATCCCACTGCTTCAACATAATGATTACATGCATAACCAAATCAGCCTTCTCTAACAAGGCTTGGCACAATATAAACAGCACTAGAAGTAAAGGACTGTTGAGTTCATCTTGGATTGAGGATTGACAGAGTAAATTCTGTAAACATCAGGGATACTTAAGAAATAGTTGAAATATTTGAAGAATCCTGATAGGTAGGGTCTGTTAATGGCCACGAATTATGAGTTCAAGAAAGTAGACAATTTTATGTGGATAAAATGTAAGTTTATAGGGAATAGTGGCAAAATAAGAAATTTTGGTAAGTGATATAATTTTAAGAAATTAAGAGCTCTGGTTAATAACAAGATTGAGGCATGAGTGAGTAGTCAGGTTACTTAAATGGAGAAGAGTGAAAAATTTTGAAGTTCTAGTAATAAGGAGTAAATTTATAATTAACCATTTATTAAATGTCTGCTATGATCTGAACACTTTGCTAGGCTCTTTCCTTATATTTTTAACATAATTTCTATGCTGCAAAATGGGTATATTAATCATGTTTTAAAGATGAGAAAGTACTTGGTATTTCCTTTGCGGCCTCTTTTTAGAAACTTCCCACATTAACTCTTTAATCTTCACAGTGCAGCTAAAACTCAGAGAGACTGAAGGTCTTGGGCTTGACCAAGTCTTTTACAGAGTGAGAGCTTTGGGCTTGAATCTTGTGTTTAGGTTATCTAGCTTTTAGGTCTTGGTACCACCATATTTCTCGCTTCTATGGCATCTCAATAATCTCAGTGAAAAAAAATTGTTATTTGTCCAATTCACTCAGCTCTCTCTGTACAGGTGGCATGTAACTATTACAACTAAATAAGCCATGCTAATTATGCTAATTATTGGGTCTCATAGTATCATTGAATTTAAGTCCTGTAAAGTCACATCTTCCTTTGCTTTATTTGCCATAGCGTCTAATACCTACCTCTAGAGCATTATTTAGCACTAAACAAAGCACAGACATATATAACCTTCAGAATGTCTTTCCAGTTAATGGTTTCACAATAGAATGCCTCTTGATTGTTGAAATCCAACTTTCACAGAATAAATCTCTCAATAAGATCTTTTTATTTCCTGTTTATTTTTTGCTGATGCTTATAAGGCAACTGTTAATATATACAGCTTCCAAACTCAATATTTTTTAACAATGTGATATCTGGGAGGAGTTTTGATTCACATTCCAAATACAATTAGTAGAACATCAGTGTTGTGTGTAGATGCTTTGAAGAACAAGCCAGGTGTCAACAACCAAGGAGATGTGCATGTTTTCTGCTGGCACTAAGAAGCCAAGTAGAGTCTATAAACACTTGTATGTTAACAGTCCTATTCCTTGTTTCATTAGAAAGTGATGTTAGTAGCACTTTACACTTTAATATGAGCATTTCTTCCATTTTCAATACATTTTCACATTTGATAAGTATATTTTACTGTTTTACTTAGGGTTTAAAAAGCTGGTTGGGGTGTGAGTTGATAAAAATACATCGTGTATTTTTTCCATTTGACATCATAAATTGTAGGCTATCAGAATTTTCACTCAGAACATCTGACTTTTCTGAAGCAGATTACTGGCCTAGATGTCTGTATTTATTGATACCATTTGTTAGTGTGTTAAATGGAAATCCCTGCATATGTCACCATATTTCCTATCAGGTTATATACTTTAGCACCTTTGTAGATTTCAAAATCTAACATAATTATAATGATAGGAATTTGGGGCTAAACAGAAGGGATCGGGAAACGCTTATACTGTTTAGGAACTCTTAAATTATACTAGGAAGAAAACAACAGATCCATATACCTGTAACTCTCCTACCGTTCTCTACTACACTCAGTGTTTTAATTTTTATAAGATTCTGTTCTGATTAATATTTTATTTAAAGGTTTGCAGTGAAGTGTTTTTAAACACCTTCTGTTGTATATCACTCAGTGCTAGAAAGAACTTTCTCTGTCCTCCATTCCATGAAGTAGTGTCTGCTCTAAATGACTGTGTGAACAAAGACGCTTTTAGGAAAAAAAGGTAGTTGCCAAATAAACCTTGAAGATGGAGAGCACAGTTAAAGTATAGTGCACCTAATTTTTTAATGGAAGGTATTCAACAAGGAAAGGTTTAAGGCAACAATGATGGTCTCTTTCTAATAAAATAATTCTCTTTTGAAAATGTGATTCTCATAGTATTGCATTGATTTAATTCTATAAGATCGGAAAGTAGCATTTAAAGTATCAACAAGAGCATTACGGTGTTGGCAATTTGACAGAGATAATGTATACTCTATCACACAGCACTTGCAAAAGTTAGGGTAAAAGAAAAGTTTTGGTTTATTGGTTGTATTGAGTAAAATGGGAATTAGATATGTTAAGTGACTTGCAAAGCCCACATAGTCAGGAACAAATATATAATATGTGGGGCCCATGCAAAATGAAAATGTGAGGCCCTTATTAAAAAATAATTAAGAATTTCAAGACAGGACCAGCTGAACATTAAAGCAATTGTGGAGTCTATCCGCATGAAGAAACCTATCTAACTGCATAGGTTGCATACCCATGAGGCTGGCCAGCCCTTGTACACAGATGATTAGTGGTAGATCTGGAACTGGACTTGGGATTCTTTACCACTCCTACAGTGCTCTTTCTATGATGATAGTCATTGAACATTACCTGGTGACTTGAGAGTGTATGAAACCAATGAGAAGTTGTTAAAAAATAATCCCAAGGTGAGGGGAGGAAATCCATATTTCATTCTGCTTCTGTTTTACGAAATTGAAAACTTATTCATACATAACAGTACAAATGCTCTGTCCTGAATGTGCTAGTAAGTGGTGTTCGTATCAAAATAGTTATGGAGAAACAGTGCTAATCCAAGGTTACCCTTTTTGATTCACATAATGCAATCTTTAGATAGACCTCCCTAGCCTTAAAATTGAAGACAAGCAAACAAGTAGTGTTTGCAATGCCTGTTGAAGGCATTGATAAAGTTGATCTTCAAATAGTGTTCTGATTCTAAAATGTTCTTAACCTTATTTTTCTAATCTATTGATATTTAGTGTTTTCTTTTCCTCATTAACTCTTTATTATCCTGCTACAGTATTATATAAACTCTAAACCTTCCTCTCTAAATTAATTTTCTAACTTTTACTTAGTAATGCAGGCAGAATCCCTATGTGAGAATCTCAACACTATTCTAGCTTTTTGTATACACAGTTCTTTTGAATCTATTCTCCATAATTTTTTTTTAGCTTGTAAAATCAAGAACTGTATTTGCAAAGATGAGCTATCTGTGCTTTCCTTAAAATCCCCTGACGCAGTTTACCATTAAAATGGTGGAATGCCTTGTTAATTTAATTAAAATATTTTATAATCATAAATCTTGAAAAACTTGTGGGAAGTAATTTTTCTGGCCTCCTCTCAGGCAGGTGACTGAACCACAAAGCTATTCCTTCAATGATGAAGCTACCACAAATATAGTGCCCCATTATTGTTGTTTAGCTTGTTTTTCAAGAAATTATTTCTAACATTCTTGTCTAATTTAAACCCATTTTATTTTCTGCCCCCATGTGCATTAAATTTTGATTGGCATTTTTCTTATGAGAATTTCTCATTGTATGTGTGTGTGTGTGGGGGGGGATGGTGGTAATAGGAGCCATCATCAACTCATCCTAGCTTAGCATTCTTGGCAAATGATGATTCTCAGTTGCTAAGCAATCATTATTGCCAGACATTGTGTTAAATGCTTTACACACATTATTAAATTTAATCTTCAGAGCAACCTTATGAGGTAGGTATGTTAATTTGTCTGAAAATCAGAGTTTTATTGAGGCATAATTGACATACGGCACTATATAAATTTTGGGTGTAAGCATAATGATTTGACTTACATGTATCATACAATGATTGCCACAGTAAGTTTTGTTAATATCGGTCATCTTATATAGATACAAACAACAATATATATCTTTACATGAGGAAAATATTTTGATTATTTCATTATGATTAGTTCATGTAAATAGAATGGTTGAGTCAAAAGTAGATGAGCATTATTTAAATTTTCAAGGAAATAATAACCTTTACTCTTTCCGTTAACTCCTCCGCTCCTTTTTTAAATTGTTTTTAAATATCAGGGCCTCTGGTAAACTTAGGTAGGAGTGACCAGGCTGCATTTGGCCCACTATAAGTTAAATATGATTCTGTAAGTAGTACATAATTTTAAATGATAGGTATATATTTTTTAATTATTATAATAATGTCAAAAACTCATACTGTTCTCTACAGATCAGTGCTTTTGTTTTGGCAACATAATCAGTTCGAAATTAACAGGCTGGCTGGGGCAAACATCTGTCTTCTGGATTTATTAAAAAAAATTTAGCCTAAGAGTTGCAGTTACTGATTGCACATACCAGTTTATATGCTCTGTCTTGCATGTATTATCCCCGCCACGGGCAGCATGCCAACGTGCCGCACTGTGGATGAGTGATCCTGCTGCCGGCAGACCTTGTGTTCTAGGGCAGCTGACACCGTCAAAGCGTAGTGAAGAGGAGCAACCAAGTCGTGTCTTGACAGCCGAGGAACTGGTTCCAAAGGATTGTCTCTTTGGCTAATTTATCCGTTTAGTCCCAGGACTCATTACTTCCCAATTACAGCTACTCCTATAAAATTGGTCTGTTGTTGCCTGACAAACCAATCACCTCTGATTGTTTGTACTGTCTTCTCTCAGAAATTCTAGGTTAGCCAACTTAAAAATTCATTAATAAATAATAATAATGACTCATTTTCTACAAGAGAGTTTACAGAGAATTCATTGCCCTGTTACATTACTGCCTATGCCATTATTTTCTCCAGCATAACAACATAATGGGATCTCTTAAAAAGGAAAAGAAATAAATCATCTGGTATATTTATGTGCTCAGAACATTTCTTTAAAATGTCGATGTTCAGTAGCCATTTTTGTTTGCCGTTCATAGAAACGAGTTTGCTCTTGCTGAAGTGTTCATTTTTATTAAATGACTTTGGAAATACCAACTTTCCCTTCTCAAATGAGCATTTTGAAATTTACAAGGTCAAAATAGATTGAGTATATAATTTCTAATGCCTTTGTTAGTAACTATATTTTGACTCACTAATTATAACCAATAAAATTAAATTAATATTCATGATTTCTTAGTAAGGAGTGATGATGTTTTTAAGTTTAAATGTTAAAATATTTTTCAAATAACTTAAATAATACCTTACATAGAAGAGTAATAATGATAATAATAATTTATTAAGTGCTTATGATAAGTACTAAGCACTTATTGAAGGAGTGCATTGAGGACTTTATTTGCATTTACTTATTTAACCCTTATAGCATAATTCCAAGCTTGGTATTAATATTATCTCTATATTATGGAGATATTTCACCGAAGGATTTGCATCCAGATCCATTTAATTCCTAGGCTTTATTGCAACATTTTTCTTCACTTTGCCTTGTACTTACTATGTGTCAGACACTCTGTTGAGCATTTCATATGTATTATTTCATTTAATAATTTCTCCTTCTCTTCCCCCACCTCCCTGTCCCCTTCCTACTTCTCCTGTAATGTGATAAGGTGAGGATGTACAGATTAGAAAGTTTTATCATCTAAGGTCATGTAGTTGTAAATTGGTCTTTTTGTTTCAAAATAAGATTATATATTATCATGTTTTATATAAAATAAGCTATAAAACAGAAGTGGTAATGGTAGCTTATTTTAATTTTAATTAAAATGTAAAAAGAGAGAAAGATTAAAAAGAAGGAAGGAATGGAGGGAACAAAGGAGAGAATCTAGCCTTTCTATTCTCTAGTTTAACTATTGTAGTGTATTAAGAAAAATGTGAGTTTGTGTAGTGATGGAGGCAGATCATAAAATCTAAATATTTTTATAAGCTCAGTGTATTTACTTGGGTTTATATAGGAAAACTATCTTAGAGTTTCTACAAGCCAGGCACTGTACTGGAGCTTTTATATCCCTAAGTGAATATGTTTTGGGAATGTTATGGAAACTTTGGTCTAGATATAACAACACATATAATTGTAGTGTAACAGAGTTAATTCAATGGTTTTTATATCTAAACTTGAGCTTAAATACCATGCAGAATCGTTTTCTTATTATCACCAATGAAACCACTTAATTTTTTTGACATTTTACTTTTATTTAGTTGGCACTTCAAGAAGTAAATTGTACTAATACCTAAAACATTGGTTATATGCAAGGATGAAGAGCTAAGTGAATCATTCTAAATTTAAGACATGCTTGAATTAACTAAGTTTTAATTACAAATAGTGAGAAATGCAGGGCATCGTATATAGTTAAAGGACAAGACCTCTTGCTCAACTGAAAGAGAGAGAGAGGCATCATGGGAATAGGAAAGAGAAAATGAAGTCCAATGTGAGTTTATCTAGTAGACTCCAAAGAACTTTCAAAACTCTCAGAATTTTCATTCTCTTTAAAATTTATAAATATTTAATATATTCACTATCATTCGTTTGCCCCCAATAATTATTTACTAGAGATTTATAATTTTGAAAATGATGTTATATTTTGGGATTTAGCGGGGAGATAGCTCTTCCTTTAATTTCAAAGATGCTAAATGTCTGCCAGTAATCTGGCCGGGAAAATGAGCACTGCTTAATGTTGTCTCACTTCCTCCATCAAATTTCTCTTCACAAAATGGTAGCGTCTAGTCCTTAGCTGACATTTCACACCAATTGCCCCGTCGCTGTTGGAAGCTAAATCAGCATATTAAGAAGCAGCAAGTGGCACCTAATGCCTGCCTTGAGAAAAGTTACCACGTTCTAGTTACTGCGAAGATCTTCGGCTGCTCTCCCTGAAGAATTTCAGACGTGCTCAGTGATTTGAGAAAGCATTTCTCAGCCGCATAGAAGGCACACTGAATAAATACGGGAAGGAGGACAGTTTAAAGACTTAAAGGCAGTTCCTGTCAAGCCAGGCCATACTTTTCCTCTCAGATGCACACACACAGGGGAATTATCCCTATGATCTGCCAGTTTTTTTATTGCCACATAAGTAGGCGTCCATTACAGAAGGAGCTGGCAGTGTACATTTTCGTTGTGTTTGTGTGACAATAGTAATTTCCCACTTCTCCATTTAGTGACAGTGTTTAAAAAGGAAAATAATGTGTGCATTTTAAGAAACAGTGAGCTCCAAAAGACTCTTGGTAGCTTGTAAAAATGCAGCATCATATGTACGGTGCAATTAATGTGTAAAAATTGGGTGGATAATATTCAACAAACCTTAGCCAGTGAAAGACTAGGGTCTGCCCAATGTGCCCTTGATGACACTGGTATGTCATTTTCTGATTGGCTTTGTGGTTGGTACCTGTTTAAGTACGACTTAATCAGATATTTTGATTTATATATTAAGTCCTGATTCGGTTGCTTTAGTTTTCTTTTCTGGTAAAATAGAAAATTGTTTCATTGTATTTGATTCTCATTACCAGAGAGAAAAAAATATGGGCATGTTTCCTTTTAAAGAACTGTGTTTTTCTCTTTATGAGAATTTGGGGAGTGGTGAGATAAAGGAAACTTAGAGTTAAAACCAGCAAGACAGAATTTTTTATATTATATTTTCTCAGATATAATCAGAGAAAAATAGTTTGATGTTTATAAAGGTAATTAATTAGTAATGAAAAGAAATCATTAAGTTATCAAGGTCATATACCCACATACCAGTACGCACTACTCAGTGAGAGATGTAAGTTGGATGGTCTGCCCTTTGAATGATGAGAACAGTATATTAAATATGCTTAAAGTAGTTATTTTAAATGGTTAAAGTTGTTTTAATATAAAATATTAAAACTACCTTATTTTTTCCTTTTGTAATTCTTAGTGATTCTACTTAACATTTATCAATATAAATTTTAAACTGCAAGCAATATTATTTGTTAAATAAAATATATATTTATTTTTTATTTTTAAGGGTCTCTGTTCAGTTTTTCTATACCTAGAATCCCCATACCATAAAGTAAATATTATTTAAAAAAAAAACAAAAAACAATACTTCCTATTTGGTGACATTAATTTAGGAATTAATTAAAATTACTACTCAGTTTTTGCAAAGTGTCATTTAATGATTAACTAAAACAGTAAGAGTTCTTTAAATTTATCTTTATGACTAAAAGACTCAATTTTATTTTTTCAATGTTTACTCTGTATTGTTTTGCAAAGTTGCTACCTCTTATTCTTTTCTTTAGTTTTATTTTTTATTTTATTTTTCCTACTCTGATCAAATTTTTTTTCTTTCCTTTTCTCTCTTGGTAATTTGGAAGTTGTGTTGTTCTTTTTGAATGGATTCGTGACACTTTTCTCTTCCCTTATTTTCTTAATGACCCTAATAAGATGTATTATTTCTCTATCTTGATTCTCCGTTTCTCTCTACTTCCCTTAGCCTCCTCAATCCTGTTGATACAACTTCGAGATAGATTTCTTATTAGAATTTCCTTGATAGTGATGTCCCTTTGGTTTCTGTTTCAAGAGTATTTTTTATGCATTTAAGTTCACGTTCCCAGGCAGTGTATCTTTATTTCTTGGGCAGCTGTCTTATCTCTCAATATTTTGTGAATATTATCTTAACCGTTTTCTATTCTCTAGGCTTAAGATGAGATGTCTACAGTAAGTCTGATTGTTTTCGTTTTTGTTTTTCCTTTAAGTGTAGCATGTTCATTATGTCTCAAAGCTTGTAAAAGCTTTACTTATTCTTGGAATTTAAGAATTCTACCAGGATATACCTAGGTGAACGTCATTTCTCATACATTCATCTTACAACTCTGTCAGCCATTCTGATTTTCAGACTCAGGTATTTGTTTTCCCCCCACCTCCCCCCCAACTTAGTAACACTTCTCGAAGTGTTTATAAAGGTATATGGTTAATTATAGTCTCTATATTCTTTTAGACTATTTTACTATTTGCATGGTAAATTGGCTGCTTAGATCTCTTCTTCACATTTCTTAGCTTTTTTTCTTTATTATTTTCATTCTTTTTATGTTAATCTGTTTGAACTTCTTGTATTTGAACTTTTAGGCTGCTAGTACAGATATCCACAAGGCAATTACCCTCGTCTTTATCTGCTTAATTTTTTATTTATGGACACTCATGATTTTATTTATTTTTTTACCCCCAGATTTATTTATTTGTTTGTTTCTTTGTTTGTTTTGTTCACGAGTTGTCTATTTTCTTTATACATTTTGTTTCACTAAAGAATATTCTGATAATTCTACTTAGTCTTCTGTGGACCTATAGTTTTTATCAGTCCCTCTGGGGGCTATAGTCTGACAATAGAAATACATTTCGTGCAGGAATCTGACAGGTGGTGAGAGACAAAAGATTCTTTGGGCCCATGTAACCAGGCTTTCAGTCAGGCCTCTGACTTAGAGTTTTCCTGTACTTTAGTAACTCATCCTGTGCGCGCGTGCGTGTGTATGTGTGTGTGTGTGTGTGTGTGCGCGCGTGTGTGCGCATGTGTGTGTGTTTGGGGGGGAGGAGAATGGGAGGGAGTCAGATGGAGCACTTTTGAAAAACAGGGGTGAACAGGAAATAACTGTATTTTTTACTGATCAAGCAACTTTTCTGCACATTTGAAAATATTTTAAAATTATTTTTAAAATAGAACCAATTTGAAAAAAGTAGAAGGAGCTAAGTAAGTAGTTCCTAGCTCTTGAGGCTCAGAAAGTACAGGAAAACTCTAAGTCAGAGGCCTGACTGAAAGCCTGGTTACATGGGCCCAAAGAATCTTTTGTCTATCACCACCTGTCATTCTTCTTGGCTTTTTGAGGCCAGAGAATCTCATAGGAGACTGCAACTTGGTGGAGGGTGTGGGTAACATAGGTACTAGATGCTAACTCTTCCTTGATTGTCTACCTTTTATTTCTCATTCTGGGTTTCCATTCAAATTCGAGTAAATATTTTACCCCATTGGGGAAAGAAGTCCTATGTAGTTTTTTCTCTTGGATTTTGTTATGGGCTGAATTGTGTGTCTTCTTGAATTTGTATGTTGAATACTTAACCCCTAGGACTTAGAATGTGGTTCCCCATCCAATATGATATGTGTCCTTCTAAGAAGAGGAAATTAAGACAGACAAGCAAAGAAGTACAACCATTTGAAACAGGGAGAATGTGGCTATCTATACCCAAGGATAGAGGCCTCAGAAAAAACCAACCCTCTGACAGTATGAACTTGAATTTCTAGCATCCAGAATTGTGAGCAAATACATTTTTGTTGTTTAAGCCACCCAGTGTGTGGTACTTTGTTATGGCAGCCCTAGCAAATTAGTGCAAATCTCAAATGATCCAGTTTCCCAGAGGTTCCAGTAGGTGATTGATTCAGCAGAGGCAAAGAGCTTGACTGATTGATTCAGGAGAAACAGGAGATGGAGGAAAGGGGAATAGTCATTATAATCCCAGAATGTCTCCCACTAAGTGAAACTATATTCATTACATGGCAAAATGGTACACATTTATTATTCTTAGTTCCAACCATGTGAAATATACTAAGAAAGTAAACATTTGGATTCTTTAAAGCAAAACATTAATTTTTATTGCTTTTCAATTATAAATAAACATTTCAGGATATATTATCTAGTTGTAAATTATACAAAATTCTTACCATGTCATTAATCAATAGTAAAGAACCACTTTTAAAGTTATCTTTGGGTAAATATGGGGACAATCCAAATCTGACAGTTTTTGTTACTTTTAATGTCTATGACAAAATTTTCTGGAAGGAAGATACCAACTTCTATCCAACTTTATTTGTGTACTTCCTTTAACTACATTTTCTTTCTCATTGATTATCCAGCAATAACTGTTTATATAAGAAGGTAATATACTTAAAAATCTAGAACAAGAGAGACAAAACCATGGTTCTTTTTTTACCCCACAGTGAAATATGAATTGGAATGGTAAAAAAAAAAAAAAAAAAAAAAAGGGTGCTGAAGCCACTCTTAGCATCAGTCATATTTGCTTTGAATCATGGGTATAAGGATGGATAAGGTTATCTCATGAATTCTGTACCATATTAAAATATCATTATTACTGCTGCTGGAGTGATTGGACATTATTCAAGTCAGGAGCAAATGCCTACTGTTTAAAATCACAAATTGAAATGGTGAATATATATTTCTTACCTAAATGTGGACCAAATAAATTAACCCAAGTTCCTAATCTTTTTTTAAAGGAAAAGGTGTCATGTAAAGGTTCAGGCAAAATATTTCTTTCAGGAGCTGTAAGATTGCCAATAGCTTACCTATGTTACATTTTCTAGCAATTCTTTCTACTTATTGTTGTTATTCACTACTCTTATTTGATATGCTGACTGCAGGAAAAAGTAGAATACTGTTTTTGCCAAAAGTCTCATCATGCTGGTGTTCGAAAGAATTGGATGGACACAAGATTCTCTGGCTTTCTCACATTCTTTAATGACCAGTATGTACAGCTGACTGGAAGAATAAATGCTTTTAGCATTTTGAACACAAGTACAGTTCTTTTAGTGTCTGTAAAAAATTAATGAAGTCAAATATAACTTTTTTCTTCAATTTTTAACTAAGATAAGATGGCAAATATAACAAATTGAAAAAAAGAATCAAGCAAACCACAGTATTTACCATTCTGCCTTGGCAACCTTTGATTCTTTGAGTTTCAGATGTGAAAGATATCAAACATTAAAATTGAAAATATAATGGCTTAAGCATTATTTATTCATTGGATTCTTTTAGAAAAGTATGTGTTCTTTTATAGAGCATTGGATATAAATAAAAATAGTCAAAAAGAATATATACTACTTTGCCTTAAAATTATATTCAAAATATTGGTAGAAATCTTTGACAATATGTAATATGAATTTATTTTTTTTAATTTAGTACTTATTAAAGTAATTGTTTTTTGCTTTAGAAAATATATATGCTTACTGTAAGAAATATGAGAATGAGAAATACTTTAAATTCTATTATCCAAAGGTAACTATGGTTTATATTTTTGGTGTATCTCATTCCATTATTTCTATACAAATGTTTACTTAAAAAGTTAAAATACAAATATTTTCTTCAAAAGGTTATCCAACGTATTTTAGGTGCATGTATATGCATGCACCAGACTCTTGCAAAATTTTCAAATGCTTTTTCTTAATTAATCTTCACAGTTATAATTTTAGAGAGGAGTTATCTGAAACTCAGATACATTAGATATATTTACCAGAATCACAAAATTAGTTAATGGTAGAGCTGAGATCATTTGAAACTGATCACAACTGATGTTTTTGGTCTTAAAAATTCCGTTGTATCATTTCCCTAACATACTACCACATTTACATGTTCCTATTTTACTGACTGTGCTTTTATACATGATTTTTATCGTTGCCTAACTATCTTTAGGACATAACAGAGTTTACTTAAGAATCCCTCTTCTGTTGACAAATAGGTTTGACTCATATTTGTTTGTTTATAAGTAAGGTTAGGATACACGTCCTTGAGGTAGTCATTTTCCAAATTCTGGCTTATTCCTCTAAGTGGATTATAAAAATTAGATATCACAGCTGAAGGTGTGTGCATTTCTTTTTATTACATATTCTTACGTTGAACTCTGAAAGTTTGTGCCACTGTTTGGGTGTATCCATTTTTCCCATGCTTTGCCTGCATTGGGGATTTTAATTTGCAAATATATGTGTCAACTACATAAATCATTATCATTAAATAAAATATTTTTTATGATATGACATAAATCAACAAAAACTGGAAATCGAGAGTTGTAATAATGGTACAGTTATATGAAGATTTTGTTTCTCAATAGAATTTATATGTTCATGGAATGTTCTTTTTTTCAAGAAAGAAATTTTAAATGTATTTTTATTGTAAAATATAAAAGTATGTAATTTATCAAAAATGATATACAACTTAATGCAAACACACCTCATTTATGTAAAAAACCTTATTAAGAATTAGGATTTAAATATTTGAAAATTAAATATCAGATTTACCATTTAATAAGTTAGAGAAAGTAAAGTAAAACACTATTAGGCTATTCTTACCAGCTCTTTTCTTCATTATGAATGACTAGGGTCATAAATAATATTTTTTACTACATATAAAATATTTTCCTATTTATATTCATCAAATTTATGAGGGGAAATATTAAAGTAATCGTTTAAGTTCACTCCATTAGGATAATAATGTTCCTTTAGTCTCTACCATCTCAGTTTTTATGCAAGTATAATGAAATTGTAATATGTAAATTAAATTGTAGTGATTACATTTGGTTGTTATTATCAACTCATTTCTCTTTTAAAATTTACATTTGATAGTTGCCATCAACTCTTTCTTTATAATCACTAATACAAGTAATCCAAGTACTAGTTTCTTATCACTATATTGAAATATTTAGGTTCTATTTGGAAGATGAGATTATATTAATAAAATATATTTTAAGAAGTATAACATAATATTTATATTTCAGTTTAATTAAATATTTTATTTTTATTAAATGGAGAAGACAGATACATAGTTTAGATATGAGTTATCAATATTCTTCATGCTCTGACCTCAGTATTCTAAATGCTCTTAGTTAAGAAGCCTTCCTTTGGTTGACTATCATTTAATAATGGCCCTCAGTTGAAAAATGTGTTTGATGGTGTTAATATTTAAAGAGGCAAAATAATTACTGCTAAAATATGTTCTTTCTTGCATAGCTGTAATAGCAAAATGTAGCAAAATGCCGAGGGTTTTTATACATATTCTGCACATAAAACTCTATTTTTTAAAAAATTATTCAAGAGTTTTCAGTTTTATTTAGTGTGGACAACATGATCTGTATGTAAACTCATCCAAGAGCTTTTCAGATTCCATTCACTGACATAAAATATTCATTGACAATAAAATCTGTATTACATACAAGGTCTGCGAGCCCTTATATATCTAGTTTGTTTTTTCCTCTCTGACCTCATTTCATTGCTCTTGACCTCTCACAATGCTTCAGTTCAAGGGCTTTATCTTTATTCCCATCTGAGAGTATTTGCATATTCTGTTCTCTTCCCCCTCTTAGTGCTTTATGTTGATTTCTTAGATCTCAGCGTGAAGGTCAGTTGATCAAAATAGCCATGTTCAACTATGTTGTTTCAATTAGACACCCGCCCACAATTGTTAATTTGAATTAGAGACTTCTATATTACTATATTGCATTTCTGAATTAGAGACTTCAGAGCGCTAATCAAAAATTGGTAATTTATTACAGTTTGTGTCTGTTGATTGGTTTCATTTCTCCTTAGATGGTAATGTCCATAAGGGTCTATTTCAATTCTTATTTATTTTTATATCTGCAATACCTCAAATAGTGCCTGATGTATTGTGAATGTTCAATAAATATTTACTGAATGAGTAATTTGCCTAATGATTGAAATATAATTTTAGTTCCTTAATGATCTCTCTAATATTTTCTGATTTTCTATAATTCTGTTTATTTAGGGCTATAGAAATGAATTTGAATCATGTTTATTTGATTGCTACTCAAATAATAAAACTGGAAGTTTAAATGAAATAATAGTGAGAATTCTTTGAAATTATATTGATGTATTCTTTTTACTTAAGTGATCTTTGCTGTTATTTCTGAGAACATGATTGCAAAAACAAAAACAATAAAACAACAAAAAAGCTGTAATGAGGAAATTGAAGTTCCCATTTCCTATTCCTTAAAAAAAGAAAAACCAGAAGATTTTAGTGTAAGATTGATTTTTGTTTTATGTGTAATATCTCTTTAATGTTAGCAGCCTATAAACATGTCTGTGTGATACATCTGGAGATTTTTTTTTCCAAGTTGCTAGGTCACACAAAAGTGATTTGGCATTTATTATTGTTTATGTTTGTTAACTTAATTGTGCCCACGTTAACTTGGGCATCACTGTAAAAGACATTTGTAGGAACCTTCATTTTAAATAAACTCCATAGTATGATTGAATTACAAATATGAAATGTACAATAAAAGAGAAAACTAATTCATGAGTTCTAGTCTGCGGTTTTAGAGAAAGATAGATGATACTGTCGCTCAGGTGTCAACGGTATTGTAGAAAAGAATGAGAAATCTGGATTGTGACAAATTATGAAATATATAAGCAAATAAGTAAGACAATCGAATATCAGGGGACTTCATAATGTGACTCTATAATATTTGTCTTCTAGTGGCAATTTCAGTTATAGTCCGTTAATATATATTAGTAAATTCAGGAATAAAAAGATAGGTAGTTTATGGGAATGTCTCCATTGCCTTTAAAGACCCAGTTTATGGAAAATATTTATGTGATACAGCTCTTGAGAGTACTTACTACTAGAGCACTTTATATATTAAGTAGTATAAACCATAAATTGATATTTATGGTTGTACAATAGCTGCAGATATTTCTTTGTATTAAATTGAGTTTTTGAATAACATTTTAAAATTATTCATTCACTTTATATAATAATTTTAAAAATATATTTAATGAAGAAAGCTTATTTATTTTTTATTAAAACCTCAATCATACCCTCCTTGATTCTAATTAAAACTACCCCTTGGCTAAAATCTGTTTCTGACATGTCTATACCACAAGCTTAACTGTGGAAAATTATGTTTGGGTCTCATTTGATAATAAGTTTTTTTATGAAAGTAAACAAGTACAAAATTATTTTTAAGATTGCTAATTAATTATCTGTTATAAATTTTTTTATTGCTGGCCTCCAGCACCTTAAATATAATACATTCCTGAGAGTTTGTGCTATGTAGAATGAACTAGACAATGCCATAAGACACAGATTTTGAAGACCACAGCTAGATTCAAGGGTTAAAGGTAATCTAAGGGATAAATGTAGCTACTACATCCTTAAAATAAATGTTTTTTTTTTTTTAGAGACTCTATTTTATAATTACAATGAAACTTCTCTTTATTTTATTTTATTTTTAAATGAAACTTGACCTTTCTTGAAGTTTACTAGCCTATCAAATTCTGTACATTCTTCCAGTTATGCTACAGATGTTATAATGAGATTAGAAGAAATATACATTTAATTAGATAAAGTTACCTATGGAAAATAAGTGGTAGATTGTCTTCCAACCTTCCCCCCCCACAAAAAAAATGAAAAGGGGTACTATCTTTATCCAATATTAGATATAGGAGACATTTTTATCAGATATCGATTATTAAGATCGTTGTTATACTATTGAATGGGGTAATAGATTTAATATGATTTTTTAAGGTGAAAAACCATAGTGTCCTAAAACTTGAAATATAAAAGGATCTTTGCAGATAAATAAGCAATCTCCAACTACATGCACAAATCTTTTTAATATAAGGTGTTAGAAACTTATTTATTGATTAGGCTATTTAGTAGACTGATTTAGTGTCCTGATGATGAAGATGCTAGAAATTTATATTTATATTTATATAAAGTTAAGATACTATATAACAAGTGAAACCATAAAGAACATTCAAAGTACAGTGGTAATACATAGGAGAGAAAGATTAACTCTATCTTGTAGGAGGAGGGTAGGATGGGGTCAAGGAATAGTAGTAGCGTTGTAAATCAGTACATACTTAATAGGAGTATGACAGCTTAAAAAAGGGACATACTTATAAAAATAAAATGTGCAATTAGGTCCCTTAGGTCTCAGTTTCTCTAAATTCATAAAAATCTTCCCTACTAATCCAAGGTTTCTAATTATGTGTCTTTCTGCTAATTAATTTTGGTAGTTCAAAGCTTCACCTACTATAACACCTGTGACCCTCAAGGCTTAAGTCTGCAAAATTTTAGCTTAACACATTGAGCAGACTGATTCAGATGTCTGAAATTCTCTGAGATGTTAATCCTGTTTTAAAAGGGTCACTTAGAAGAACAGCTTTTCCTATTTAATATCCACATATTACTTAGTAGCCTCACATATTTTCCCTACCCTTTAGTCCTTTTTGCTGTCACAGAGTTGTCCTGTGTTATAGTAATAGTGACTCATCCATGTTTACACACTGTAAATCACTAAACCATCTGTCCTGCTAAATTTTGAAACTCTCCCTCCAAGTACAGTGTCTGAGAGCACAGTTGAGAGATAACTTGTTATTTTCCAGATATGCTTATTTAGGGGTAGGTGGCCTAGGTGCTCTTGTTATTGAGATTGAATAATTGAATCTTTTCTTCTCTAATATTTCTTATTTTATTGTAACAATGAACATTTTAAATTAGTTTATAAGTTTGAGTTATTTTTATTTATAGAATATTTGAGGAAATAGATATAATGGAATCTTTGAAAATATGTTTTCTTTTAAAAAAATGATGTCTTATGTTTTACTTTCTTTCCTAAATATTTTGTGCAACAAATAATTAGATGGAAGTCTTCTCTCCATTATTTGTTTAAGTTAGCATGTAAAAATATTGATAACTATATGCCTCTACACTTGTTATTTTTAGTTGATATGTTTTGGGTTGATTTAATTTTTTCTTTGTTCTTTTGTTAATATTTAGATTTTATAAAGGGAATATATCATCTTGAAAGAACATGGTGCAATGATTTTAACAACATACAATGTAGATAGAATATATACATATAAATTAAAAAGTTAGCTCAATTTATTAGTGTAATCCCCTTATCAAATTTTAGAAAAAGAGTATTATGTTTTCTAGACTGTTAGTGTAAATTTTGTTTTGCATATTTGAGCTTCAGGGATACAACTACTAAATCTGAACAAACATCAGTTTTGTTACATGAGATACCTATGTAATTATTTTAAGTAAGCTAGATTCTCTGACCTCTGAAATGGGTTAACATTAGGAGATAGTTAAGGATGTAACTTCTTATTAACCTTTAATCAGTATTTCATTTTAAACTTATTTCTCTCATAAGAATAAAATAGCTCATTTTAAAGTAGAAAAAGTTCCATTTTGTTGCAGTAGAAAAGCCAATAATAGTGAAAATAAATGATGAATCATGCCACCATATAGTAATTTCAAGTGTGAATATCTCTGAGTTCCTAGTTTCAAGAGAAAAAAAAACCTGTGATAAAGGGGCCTGATAATAAGTGAATTTTTTTTATTATGGATCTATGTTATAGCTGACTTTTACATCAAACAAAAAATATTTTTAATTTTATATAATGAACACAAGTAATTTTTAGTACTTAGTAATAGTAAGAAATAAATTTATTAGCGCGTAAGCTCATGTTACTGTGACACAAAATAATTTAAAAGTTTACTAGAGTTATAATTAAGCATGGTGGTTTAAACAAGGATGTTTATCTCATCTTCCTTTCAAAACTCCCTTAAATAATATTAGGGAATAAAGAGGCTTAAATCTGTGAAGATAAAGATTATAGAACAGAAGATTATGACTAGGGATACTAACAAAAGTTAAGAGCCAGAGGAGTGATCATTGACCTATGAGAGCAGAAAGAGCAAAAATCTAAGTGTCTACTTTGAAATCGAATAATAGATAATAAATATGTACCACGTTAAGAAAAAGTTCCATTTGTGCCTCAGAATTCTGGAAGAGTTTAGAAATTGGAGCTACATAGTGACTTTGAGAGGTTGGGTGCAAGGTAGGGCTGAAGACATTAAGATTGGTTGAGAGTATTTAAAAGTTTCATTCCAAAATACCTCCCTCACTGAATTCAGCCTTGGGTTAAACCCAAGAAGCTCTGTACCCAGAGATACCAGGAGGTAAGAGAAGTATTATCATTCTAAAAGAGGAAACTCTTTTTAGAGTTAAAGGAAGTCTGTTCCTTGAGTTATGAGATTCCCATTTCCTCTCCTCTTGTATCTCAGCATTATAAAGGAGTTTGGGGGCTTTCATTTCTGGAGATATAGGCCGAAGAGATGAGATCTACGAGACTGATATTTTGGGATTCACCAACAAGATGACCAGGTCACCGACTGAGCACCTTGTGGTAAAGCCCGTATATCAGCAAATGTGTCCAAACACAAAGAACTTTCAATCAGCTTTTCAATGTCTTACTCTTAAATATGGGTAGACAAAACTTACACACACACACACACACACACACACACACACACACACACACACACATTTGGTGAAAGCTTTGCTCAGAATGAGAGTCAAAATGACAAACAGGATAAAAAGAAGAAAAGGACAAAAACAAAAAGGAAGGCAACAGAGACAATGCAGGAAACAAAGAAAAATTTCAAAAAAACTGTAGTAAATATCTTTTTATAAGTGATCTTTTATTTTTAAAGTAAGATCAGAGTGCTATATAAAAAGAATCTTTAGGGAATGTATAAAACTGATAACAAAAATGAAAACATTAAGTAGAGGGAAGAAGGATATAGTTGAGGACATCTTTCTCAAAAAAGAAAAGGCAAAGAAATAGATGACTAACCTTAGAAAATTAGAAAATCAGCCTAAGGAATCCAAAATAAAATGAGTTTAAAAAAAAATGGATTGGAAGAAATGATATGCATATGTATGTACATGTGTGTGATTTTCATTATATATTTTATGTACATCATGAATGCATATTTGAATATCCATATTATTATATATTTTAATTACATATACATATGTAGATTTTTTTGATAACTAAAGGACATGAAACCCAGTTTAATAGGAATCACTAAGAATGAAGTACAAAAAAGAAAAGACATTGATTGGCAAAACATTTGAGAACGTGGAAGAGTTGATACTATAGCTCCAGAGAGAAAAATAAAGGACACTATATTGGAATAATAGCCAAATGGCAATATACTTTTTAAGAATAACACCGGAAGCTAAATATAATGAGAAATGTTTTCAAAATTCTGAAGGATGATTATTTTCAAACTGGATTACATATCTAGTTAAACTATGACTCAAGTGTGAGGTACGGCAAGTAATTTTTTAAAAAATTTGTTCTCCCATGCACTTTCTCAGGAAGCTATTGGTGGAAGTATTCCAACAAAATGAAGAAGCAAGGAATCAAGGGAATTCATAGATTAAAACAACAACAAAAAAACCCATGAAATAATAATAATAATAATAATAATAATAATAATAATAATAATAAAACAGAAAAGAAAGGGAAATTATCTGGATGTCAGCAGAGTGGCAAGCCAAGAATTAATCAGTCCAAAAAAGTGCAGGATGAATGGAGGGGCTCGGAGTGATGTCTCTGAGGGAAACATGAAGCAGACTGATTGCTCAGTGTATTGACCCTGTTGAAGGGACTGACATTTCCTTTGGAGAGCCAGGCAATGTACAACTCTGGGGAAATCAAAGGTCGTAAAAGAAATGAAATCTTATCACAGTATACTGCATGGCTTAATGATGAGTAATATTTACATTATAATTATATCAATACCGAATACAGAGCCACCTAAAAATTATGACTACCTATAGTGGAAAAATGAGGGCGAGAACAATGCTTTTTGTGTGTGTGCGTGTGTGTAGTAGGGTAGGGGAGATGACATTAAGAAAACTAAACATTTAGTTTTCACAGAAGAAATTTTATGCATAAGTTTAAAAATAACCCAATGATTTTAACATGCTATGTTTAAAAATGGAGTTATATAACCAAAGAAAGATAATATAATCGAAAGTGGTTGGCTGTGGGGATCAACCGGTAGGAAAAGATGTGGCAAGATTAAAAAAAAAAATCCTACCTTTTTTTTTTTTCCTTATAAGACTTGTCATACTGATTGACTATTAAATGAAACATCTGCATTATTTGGGAAAATGTTAGTTCCTAATTGAAAATAAATATATTACATTTGTACTGCTTCTATAAAATTTTTGTATTACCCCTCAAATTTAGTTTGGACTCATGTCTTTTGTACATTTGTGCTTATTTTTGGGGATAGTATAATACTTCCAAAAGATACGTTTATTTTCTTCTTGAATCTTATATTTTGTTTTAAATAAAATTGAAATAGCAACAACTTATTTTTCTTTCTTCTGTGTCTCAGCATGTCATCCTTTTGATTTTTCCTGTGTTATGCTGGCCTCTGTCCTTTAATCTTCACCCAGAAGTTCACTAACTCCCCTGGAATACAGCGACCACTTCTGAAATGATACTCCAGCTCCTCCGCTTTCTGCTTCACTTTGTTTTACAGTGTTTTCAGATTAAACTTCAGAAGTTACAATAGTGATGCAAGTTCTTTCTGTGAACAAAAAATAATTAAAGGGAGAATAAGGCAAAATCTTTTCAATGGGCAATAATGATCTTGGGAAATGCATATTATGTCACTGTTCCTGGTGCCGGTGATAAGGTTATTCAGTCAACAATATTTACTGCTCACTGATTAATGCCAGACTCTCTACTAGCTACGAGGCTTATAAATATAAGAAAGACAATTCCTTCCCTAATTGGTCACGTTGGTAGAAAGGCTGCTGCAAATATTAGCATTTTCACAGAGTCGTCCTGGGTTTCAGAGCCAATAGCTGGCCAAGTATTTGTCAAGGGAGATTCAGAATCAAACTATTTCAGCTGTGGTAGATTAAACGGAGGTTCTTTTTCTTTCTATGTCTTTACTCTCTGAAGATAATATTTAATTTTGGAATTGAAGCACTTTCATTTATCATACTTCGAAGTTAGAAATTAATTATATAGCTGTGTACAGTCTTTGGAATGGTGAGCCCCTTTCCTCTGTGTCCATTTCTATTCCCATTTTCACTTACCTTTTTATTTTGAGCTTCTGCATACTTTTATCCACAAACAACTGCAACTTCAAAATGAATAATTCATCTGGTTCATTGTATCCTGAATTGGCATGTCTGAGAGCAGATATAATACTGTATGTTTGTACAGGAAGCCTTTTGTTCTTCAACAAAATAAGAAAAAAATTATGTGAGGTGTCAAAAGATGTTTGTGCTAAATTATGTATATGTTGGGTGCTTGATTCTTACATTCATGCTGTGGGGTGTATTTAAATGTGGAGACATATAACTAGGTTTCATTGTACTTATTTGCATTGGATAAATTCAAATAATATCATTTCAACTCTCAATTCATCATAAACAAATAGCATTCATCTTCTCCTTTAGAAAGGACAAGTTGGTAACTACTTCAATTGGATGCCATCAAGATATACAACTGTGTAGAACTAAATATTTGCACTATGTGGTCATGGTGACTTTCTGATAGGTAGTGGCTGTTGCAGGCTGGCTACATGGCTGTGATTTATTATTTAACTATAGGCTGTGTTCATTTCGGCAGGGAGCCTCTCTTCCTGTAGCTCCTTTGAGATCTATGACTGTCATCAGACTTTTCACAGTGATGTGGACATCATTCTCAGTTGCAGATCCCTCTGAACTCCTCTGCAAGGTTCATTTTCATAACCTCAATGAAACACACAGAGAATTCATGCCTAAGTTTATTGACTCTGATATCTAGTGTGTTCATAGGAGCATAAAACCATAGGCAGCTGTTCTTTTGGATCACAGTTGTCAGGTGGGAAATTATGAAGAGCTTCATGCTGCTCTAAATAATTAAAATTAATACCGGAAGAAAACCAGTTCAATTAGCATCAGATTCTTTACAGATATGGAATAATTAAACTATTGTCTGTAAGATAAAAGTGTGCATTTGTGAGATACAAATATTTAAGTAGGAATAATTTTTAATCTGCCTAAACTGCTCAACAAAATATATCAATTCAATGCCTCTTTATAAAGAAGGTAAGTATTCACGGGTGTGTGTGTGTGTCTGTGTGTGCGCGCGCGTGCGTGCACGTGCGTGCTCATGCACATATTTATTAGGTAGGGAAGTCAAGCTAGCTTTTGAAATGAGTGCTCCTTCTGTCTTTCCTCCAGGCTTCTAACCTCAAAGCAAGTCTCCCTCCCTTCGATTCCTTTTAAATCATTCATATTATAACTTTTAGAGGACAGAGATGGGACCAAAGGGAGCCAGGAAAAAAATGAAACAAAACATTTTTTAAAGAAATATTGAATAATAGAAACAGGTTTTAATTCTGAAATGAATATCAAGTAGACAACTGCAGGCATGTTGAAGACCTATATAAAAATTCTTGGGATGATTGTACCTCAAGCATTCATAACATTTTATATAGCAGAAAGCATTAGCAAGCATCTGCCATCCAGCTCTCTGCTCCATGTAAGAGATGAGGAAAGCGTAACAGTGTGAAAGGATGTAACCAAGGTAAAAGGAAGATATAAACAAGTTCTATTCTTAGTCTTTATGACTCTCAGATCTTTAACCTGGTATATTTGTCATTAGATAGTTCATAGTTTCTTTTCTCATTATATTAATGATCTGTATTGTTTTTAAAAGCCTGCCAAAGATAACTTGCTAAAATACATGACATTTGAATCTTTAGGGAATCGTATTATGATATTCCAGATCTGAAACTAAAAAGTGCATTTCAGTGCTATCATTTGAGAATTTGGGTCAACACTCCTGGGAGTTCTGAATTTGATATCCATTCCTTTCTCAGCTGCATTTTTTTTTTTTCTTACCTGAAAAGACAGTGCAGTGAAGCATATAGAACAGATCTGTGTATGAGAAAGAAAACTAAAAACAAACACAACTGTGCAATGGGAAGTGATTCGGAGGAGATATAATAGAATTCAATATGGTTATTTCTCTAGAAAATCCCAAGTATAGCATCTATTTTTGAGGCTACTGACCTTACTATTAAACCTTTCTGCCTAAATATAATTTAAGTTATTTAGAAGTTGGCTTTTAGAATTAAAGAAGGGACTCTCTAGTATTTAAAAAAAAAAAAAAAAAGAAGAAGAAGAAGAAAAATGTCCAGACTAGATTTTGCAGGTGTAAGTTAATTTGTATTTAGTGACTGGACAATTGGCCTTGAAGCCATTTTCTGGAAATATATAAAAAAGAAAAATAAAATACATTGGTGCTAATTGTCAATGTCCTGGGTTGAAGACAATATTATTAAAAAAAAGTGTTCAAAGGACAGTGATAATAAATTGTAAATAAACTGTGAATTAGATCAGCTGATGATTAAAGAAAGAAGAAATTGCTCTTTTAACCCATATGTGCTCATAAAATGGTGCAGGAGGCAGAGAGTACCTGCCTGCTTTTTTATGCCATGGACCTGCTGTGCTTTTGAAATGTATAGATGAGTCAAATATGTTCTGAGCAGCCCATGGAGTCTGTTTCATCCTTATAAATGGAAAAGAAAAACAAAAGCCATATACACATAAATAGGCAATGAGACAGTAACTTGGCTAAAGAAATAAAACCCATTGGAGAAAATATTTTAATAAAGGATTATTATTTTTTGCTTTCTTCTTCCTTTCTTATCAGAACAAACTAAGGCTTTTAAAGGTCAGATGAGGTAACAAGACATGATCTAATCTGCCTTCTCCTCGCCAGGCTGTGCTACATCAGTAATCAGGGTCAGTGACTCAAGATGAAAGTAGGGAAACTTAGGGAAAAGAGCTAAGCTAGAAAATTAAAATTACTCAGCCATAAGAAGAGATGAAATACTGCCATTTGCAACAACATGTATGGACCTTGAAAATCACATGATATCCTATATGTGGGATATAAACCTAAAAGCAACAAAAGAACAGAAGAAACAGAGACTCATGGACATGGACAATGGACTAGTGGTTACCAGAAGGAGGGTAAAGGGGGAAAATATAAAAAAAAGTTTTAAAAAAATTACGTATATAGAGTATGAAAAAAAATAATAAACTGGCATTTAAAATAAAATAAAATAAAATAAAATAAAATAAGACTGCCTAACATGTAATAAAAAAAGAAAATTAAAGACTGAGAAAATCAATTTGGGATATTTTTATAATGTATTTTGCTATCTTTTATTATTTAAAGCTATAAGATACTATATATATATTTATCTCTCTATATATATTTTAAACTAGATTGAACCTTGTGTCTATTTTTGTGTTTTATATTCTTTTGATAGACAGTTTGTGTGTGTGTGTAAGTAATAGTTGAGGTTCAGCATTTCTTGTGAGCGGTTATAAATCCATTTTTTTCTTCAAAAGTGTAAGAAGACAAGGGATATGGGAGTAGTATAGTAAGGAAGCAGAGAAGGCAGGAGCAGAGATGAGGCTGGAAGAGCAGAGACTTCTGGGAGATGCCCTTCAACCTGCCCCACAAAGCGAGTGTATACATAATCGTTGGGATCCTTTCCTTCAGAAGAGCTTTGTGCTGCTTTCTGGATGACTAGGGTTATGGGGTGACAAGTAATATCCATGAAATCTATTCAACAAATACAAAAATGCTGTATAGGTAGACATGGGAGAGAAAGAGAAACAGGAGAAAAAGTAGAAAGCGATGGTGTGCTGTATAGGGAACAGAGAGGGAAGAAGGAATAAACAACAAGGGGAAAGGAGAACAACAAATACTACTCTTAGATGTCCCGTTAACTGCTCTCATTTCTATGGAGTAATTTAGTGGACTCTGTGACTTTTTCATTGTTGGTCTACAAATAATAGAACGAGTTATTCGTTCAAATACATACTCCTAATGATGTTTTCTCGACTCTGCCTATTTGACCTGTTTAACTCAATTGTATCACAAGGAGAGATTCTTCAACCCGTATCTTCATAGAGAGTCCTATAGGCTCCAGTTTCTAACTCTTAATTATGTCATTGTCAAAATAATTAAGGTACCCTTTTGTTCCATTTTGCTTGGGGCAGTCATAATTTTGTCTGTCATCCCATATATTTATGTATACCAGTCAATTTTACTCTCCAAAGGGTTCCATTTGAGAAAATGTCTATTTATCACTATGGATCCAGCCGATTTACTCTAAGCCAATGCTGTCATGAAATATCTAAGTCCTGTCTCTGAGACCTTCTTATCACTCCCTTTCCAGTAGCTAAGATTTCTTGGAAAAGTTATTTGGTTCATTAAAGAACTGAAAAGTTAACAAACATTGAAAGTCCCTTAGATGTTAAAATTAAATAAGCAAGTCACTATTTCAGGAGTAGTAGCTATGACACACCATGACACATTGCAATCTGCTATCTTTGCTAGGACTACAAGATTATACAGGGTTGGGCTGCATATGATTTTGGGCTAATCAAGGGAAAAGGTATGACCAAGAGATGCAGTAACATACAACAAGCATTATTGGGCAGCACTTGGAAATAGTTACATGAGAGGGGAAGTCCCTCATAGCATGTGACCATCCAGAAACTTATGGCACAGAGGCAACCATCCGGAAGGGGAGGAGGGGCAAAGGAATTTGTGGAGAGGTGCCCCAGAGCGGGGTTTACCTGTCTAGGTGTTGTGGCTCAGCAATACTGCAGAAGGTCTCTGGGTCAGAGAGTCATGAATGGGAATGGTGTCATGGGGTCTTTATGGCCAGGGCTTACCTTATTATTAGCAGATGTGCAGTGGTGTTTTAGGAGGTATGGTGAGTGTCGGCTTTGGTAAGTATGGAGGATACAGTGCCTGCATTAACTTGAATGTGCCCCGTGCTTGGAGAGCTGTGGCCAATCAGTTATTCCTATTTTTTCAGCTTGCCTTTGCTTTCATTTTTTAATTTGTGTAGTTAGATTTATCACTTTTTTTACTATAGTTTTTATCTTTGTTGTTTTGCTTAGAACATCTCTAAGTTGAAATACTTTTAATTTGTTTATTCTTTCATTGTTTTTGTAAACTTTTTTCTTCTCACATTTAACCTCTTACTCCATGTGAATTGGGCCCCTTTTCGTTTTTCTTTCCAAATAGTTAACTAAGGATTCCAGGATCATGTCTCCATTTATTGAAAAACATATCATAAACCTGCTAATTTGAAATGGACCTCTATTTCTAGACATTCAGTTCTAGTCTATTAATCTGTTTGTATATTATCATACTAGTAACATACATTAATGTTATTGTTTTCTTTATTGTGCAATTTAATATTTGAAAGCCCATGTATAACCTTATTTTATTTAAAAATGGATATTCTTCATTATGATCATTAATATCGTTTTATCAGAATCTTTCTATTATACTATGCCCTCCAAAACATAGTTTTAACTCTTAATTCCTTATAATCCTTCCCATATTCACAGTTATTTTTCTCTTGAAACTCTTAATGTCTTAATCCCCAGATTAAAGTACTCGAACAAACAATTCTACCAGCATCTATGACATTTAATAGTATATTATAATATCTGTTCTCTCTTTGTAAATTTTAAATTTCTATAAAGCCATAAGCTCTTTAGATACTGGATCCTTCCTGGCCTTTCCTTTTTATTCACCTTGCCTTCGCCTTGTATATTGTAAACATTGAGTGTTCCTCTTCTGCTATTAGAAGGAATCTTTGAGGCAGGTTGCTTTGAAATATGTCATAAAATATTAAACAGTAGAGGAAGGTCAGGTTGAATTTTGGAGTACAGATTGGAAAAGACTGATATACTATTCATTTATTTTCTGAAATGAAAAAAATTTTAACTTCAGTTTTTTGATAGAAGCAGGTAGATTGGTATTCTTTAGAGAAAATCTAATATGGTCAAAATACTATTAGAGGAGTAAGTTTTATATAATAATTTGTATGAAATGTGGTAGAAAAAAATTTGTCTCTTAATTCAGATGTTTAAAGTTCTGTTAAAGATTCTTTAAAATTCTGTAAGTACAATCACCATTGCCATGGAATTGACAGTGTTACTCAATTTGTTTCTTATGATGGGTGCATCACAATATTTAAATTATATTCTATTGCAGGGAGATTACATGGTGACCTGAGTTGCTCCCTCTGCCCCACCATGCATACACATAAAGAAAGAAAATCAGAAATAACCTAACAGATGTGTTTTCACATTGGAATCCATTTTAGTGGTTTGGATATCCTTATAGATAACCCAACCATGAGTTTTCTCCCATTTTTCAATTTTGTTTATACTGCATTTTCTTTAATAAAATGGAATTATGATTCTTAAAAAAATGTTGGCAGTGTGGGAATTAGCTATAAATGTAAGAAAAATGGATAATTACTTGGGCTAACTGTACTGAGAGAATCAGACATGCCCTCCTCCTGATAAGAGTTTTTCTCCCAAGTCCCACTAACCTCTCTGCCCTCAACTCTTTCATAGGGGTTATCATGGGTCAAGACACTTTAGTTTCAACTCTTTTCTATCTGGAACTTAGGGGAGCTCGCTGTTTTTTGTTTGTTTGTTTGTTTGTTTGTTTGTTTTGGTTCAGGTAGCCTTAAACTTCCCCAGATCACTCAGTGAATGTAAATATTATTGTGACAACAGATTAGATTTAGCTTTGGTATATAGAGTTGCTTGGTTTTCTTAATACTTATAATATTATGAAAGATTTTAGAGCTTGCTATTGTAAAAAGAAAATCTGCATAAGTCATTTCAGAGGGTATGGCTTTACATTTATAGAAAGAAATGCCATTTAAAAGTGGAATTATGCAGTTTTAAGTTTTGATTTTTTAAGTTTTTAAGTTTTTGAATTTTTAAGTTATTTTAGCCGTTCAGTTAAAGTTCATCATAACATATATGTGCATTTGATATTTCTATTCATGTTGCATTTGTCATATTGATATAAAACTTATGCAAAAAATAGCATATTTCTTTATAAAATACCCATCATTTGTTTATAGTCTTTTAATTATTTCTCCTTTCTTTGTAGGAATATTTGTGTAAATAAAATGAAAGTCAAGTCATAGCTTTTTGAATTTTACATACAATACATATTTTAAAGGATGGAAAGCTTTTAGGGATTGTTACTTAGTAATCTATGTAAAACTGATAATATAATTAAGAATGTTTGCTGTCTAAAGGATGGCAGTTAGTAACATTTATATGAAAAAGTTATATCCCCACATTTTCTTGTGTAATACACATTGTAACTGTCTCCTCAACGACAGGCCACCCTTCTTCCTTATAGTTTCCATTTAGTTTGTATGACACTGACCAGTTGCTCACATGGTATTGTGTCTCTTGAAACACTGACTGGTTCTTGTTACAACCCATTAACACATGGCCTTCCATTGTCTGGAAGAACTGGATTATGGGTAACCCCATCAGCACAAAGCTCAGATTCCTTCTTCAGTACTGCAGGAGTTGTGTGAGGAAGAGAAAACTCTCTTTTTCCAACTCATCTGGAACCTGGATCTCCAAATAACAAGAAAGAAGTCTTTGGATCACTGGTTACTTGCTTTCTTGATAATGATGCACAATTGCTCAGTCAATGAACATTGAATTGTACCTTATATCTGGACTCCCCTGTCCCATAGTCCAATAGACCTCTTAATGGTTAGGCCAATTTCAGTTGAGTTTTCAGTTTTTTGCAGTTAAAGAAACTCAGTTGGTATACTTGATGCTGTGGAAATAGTACTGAACCGGATTCTAAATCAGGAGCATAGATTCTTGTCTTAGCTTTTCTGTTTGCTTGTAGTTTGACTTGAGACAAATAAGATATTTCCATGTAAAAGGGATAGGGTAAATGACATAAAAGCCTCTTCTAGCTCTAAAATTCTAGAATCCTGTGATCCTAAATTGATTTCTGGGTTAAAAGTTGAAGAAAATACAGTATCTGAATTTTGGTTAATGATGAAGATCATTAGCTTCTTACAGAGCTGGACTCATTTTTTAGGCACTTGTTAGAAAACTACAGACATTGAGAACAGGATGACAGGCTTGTATACTCTTTAGAATATATTAAGATGATACACATCAGAACATCGATGTATAACCCATTGTGGTATTTGTTACTCAGAAGTTGTTCCAGTAAGACTTTTAGAGTTCCAAATAACAAAGACTGACAAGCTGATTTAAATAGCAGACATATTTATTAAAAGACTATTTGGGTTATTCACAGGATTAAGAAAATTGCATACAGAGCCAGGCTGGGGAGGACACACTTGTTACAACTACTAAACATAGGTATTGTGGCTCCCAGTGCCACCGTCAGCACTGGAGCTGCTGTTGCTGCCCTTAAAACTAGATGTTGCCGCTACAGCCAGGTTGGGTCTGTCATTGTCCCTGCTTTTCTGGGTCACTAGCTTCTCATTTAAAATCCAGTGCAGGCCCATCTGATTGGCCACGTCAAAGCTGTTGTCCCAGGGGCAAAGAATGCAGGCAAAACAAGCTTTCAGTTTCTATACTTGGATGTGAGCACTTCCTCCAACAACATTTATATCTTGAGAAATTCTCCAAACATAGAAAGATGTTTCAGTGGCTAAAACAAATAAGTACAAACTCAGACAAATGTCCACTATAGAGTTTAGCTAACAACAATTAAGTTCCTTTTGAAGATGCTATCTCTAAATACTCCTCTGTCTAAATAATTTGACATTTCAGGTTAACTGTTTAATCAGCCAAAGTAAAATAGACAACTCGGTTAAAGAATATGATAAAGTAAAACTACTTGTTTGAGTGGTTTGCCTTTTAAGAATTGGGATTAGTTAAACAACCACTTAATTGGTGTAGAGGTAAATGAGATGATGTGAGTAGAGACCTTGAATACTTCTTCCTTTATGGAGCAATATTTTTAATAAATGACAGTTCAAAAGCCGATTATGGTCTGATCAATTTGCTCTTTAAAAATCTGAGTTTGAACATAAAACCATTAATTATAATACCTGTCAAAGGGCAAATATAGTATCTTCTAAAAACAATTATTTAATGCTTGCTGTGTGCATGCTACTTATAGTGCATGCTACTCTTGCTTACAAGATACATACTTTGATGTCTGAGCACTGTTACTCTTTGTTTTCCAGTATATAGCGCCTTTAATCAGCTTGGCACGATGAAGTGTTGCTTTTGGAAAGTAATTATAGGTTTTCAATGGAAATGACAGTGTAGAGCCAGTTAGATGGTGTTTGTCATGCTGTAGAGTGTATGAAATGCATAAACCATGGTTTCTCTGAAGAAAGCCCCTTCCAGAGATAATGATAGATCTGCTTTTAAGACCAATAGAATCAAACAGCAACCTGATTGGGGGTGCTGCCTTCACCTTGGGTGAGCTGTTGTGCTATCTATTCAAGAAGATCAGAGAAGTTAAAAAGAAAGTGTTAAATAATGGGTAAACACTGTTGGGTACATCCTCTGAGGTTCATTAGAATATAAAGAAATATTATAAAATGGAAAGTGGTATTGTAATTTTGATCATTGGGGGAAACGGTTCAAATATGATATTGTTTCCAAGTCTTTTTAGGGAACGACGTTTCCAAGTCTTTTTAGGGAACGACGTGACAGAGCCAAGAGTCTAAGTAAATTTTGATGTTTAACTGAAGTAATAAATTTACACTGTGATTTAATTGGCAGCACCAAAGACCTGGTTGCTTGATGAGAAAAGCTGTGTATCATGCAGCCGTGTATTTTTTATATCAAACTTACTTAATGCTTGCATGTGAGATTGGTTCATGAGCAAGTGATTTTCATTCCGTATAATTTTATTGCTAAACACTTTAGGTCACAATGTGTGTGTCTTTACATAGAACTGCATTTGTTTTCTAGAAACGACAAACAAAAAATAATTTCCTATCTCATGGAGCTTGATTTCTGGTACTTGCTGAGCATGGAAGTGTACTGCATTCATATGAACCCCCGCACATTGTTGACAGTAGAGGTGTGAATTCTCCACTCTGCTTGACTCTTTGCCATGCTTTAGTCGGGATAACCTAGTAGTGACACACTTCAGTGAACGCAGAAACAGTACTCATTAGAAATGAAGAAGGAACAGTTAGCGATTGGCAGTACCTATCAGCCAAGTGGGGGGACAGCATGAAGAATAGGTGATGTCAAAAATGTTAAATGAGGCATTTGTTCTAGCACTCATTCATTCGGAAAATATTTCTCGAATGCCTGCTAATCGGTAGGCATTTTTCTAGGGACTAGGTACAGCAGTGATCAAAACAGGCAAGTCTCCTGCTGTAATTTTATATTTTATAAATTAAGGGTGCTACAAACACAATAAACAAAGAGGAAAATTAAAAAAAAGGATTGTATCATAAAAAGTGCTCTGAATACAGTAACTGGAAGAACATAGTTCTTAATTCATTGCTTGGGCAGGCTGCTATGAGTGTGATGATCAGTAAAAGTCCTCTAAGCTGGTGTGAGACAAAAAATGCAATGGAGGAAGCAGTCATGTGCAGGTGTGATGGTGCCAATCCAGGAAAAGAGAGTGCTGAGTCAAAGGCCCTGCGGCCCAGGGACCTTTTTGCATTCCAGGATCAGAGGGTGAGTATGACTGGATTTTAATGAGCAAGTGTGAGGTGTCTAAGGAGAGTTCAGAGGAGCGTCCAGGAGTCAGATGACGTATAGCCTTCTGGAAGAGCATTTGGAATGTGTGACAATGATATTAATTTCTTTACTTGAAAAATTGACTTGTCAATATTAAGAAATTGGTAAGTAGAAAAGAGAAATAAAACATACTCTTAATTCTACACTCAGTTATAAGTATTATGAACATTGTGGTGTTTTTATTTCTATTCCTCTTTCTATTCTTATACACACCCACACACATCTATGCAGGCACAGACACATGTACAAACATGCATGCACACACATGCAACTTTTTATTAAATTAGACTTATACTCTTCAC
Organism: Eonycteris spelaea; assembly: GCA_003508835.1. Lineage (NCBI taxonomy): Eukaryota > Metazoa > Chordata > Mammalia > Chiroptera > Pteropodidae > Eonycteris > Eonycteris spelaea. The sequence continues at coordinate 7,912,739 of PUFA01000033.1, read as the reverse complement.
ATGTTTAAAATCAGTTTTTTGCACTTAATGCATTAAGAAAGTTTGTCTATGTCATCAAAAAAGTAATAATATAATACATAATTGGTAGAATATAATACATAACAATAAATAATAACATAAAATATAATTTTAATGGCAACATCATACATATATATATATATACACACACACACCAATATCTGCAGCTAATTTAGAAGAACTTTGATTTTTTAGCATTGTAAATATCAGTCACCTAAACATTTATGTGTGTGTGTGTGTGTGTGTGTGTGTGTAACAAAACTTTTATTTCCTTAGCATAAATTCCTAAGGTGGAACCATATTGAAAGATAATATTGTTTTAAAAAATATGGATATAGCTTGCTGAATTCGTCATCTGAAATTGTAAGCAGTGTATGAGAGTGTCCTCATCCTTAATTCCTCTGTAACTCTAGATATTATCATTTCTTAAATACCTACGTTGATAGATAACATATGGTATCTCACTTTTATCTATTCTTTTGTGATTTTCTTTAGGACATGAAGTCAAGTTTGTTTATTATGTAGTTGTGTAAGTTATCTATTGCTACATAATAAATTACCCTAAAACATAGTGGCTTCAAACAATAACTATTTGTTATCTCATAGTTTTCATGGGTGAGGAATTCAGAAGTGGCTTAGCTGGTTAATTCTTAAGGTCTCTTATGTGGTTATGGTTATCTGAAGGCTTGACTGGCCCTGGAAGATCTGCCTCACAGTATCTTTCTTGCTAGCATGGTTATTGACAGAAGATCCTAGTTTCTTGACACATAGTTGCTTGACTGTGGTTGCAAACCTGCCCGGCAGTGAACAAACCAAGATAGCATGAGATGGAATTCACTGTACCTTTTGTGACCTAGTTTCTGAGGCTGCATACTGTCACCTCTACTTTGTGCTGTTTATTAGAAGTGAGTCACTAAGTCAGGCGTACCACTTGAAGAAAGGGATATCTAAGCATTTGTAGACACATTTTAAAGCCACACAATGGTTTTTACCAGGGTCTCACTGGCATAGTAATAAGGCATTAACCATATTACTACAATTATTATTACTGTTGGACAACTAATTCCACCACCTCGATCATTTTAGTACAAGTTACTCAATAAGGTCAATTTTACATTTGTCGTATATATTGATTCCCTTGGTGTCAGTTCTTTTTAAAAAAATTTGGAATGCTACAAGTTAAGTTATATTCATGTTTTATAGAATGTCTTATGGAGGTTATATAGAGGGCAAAATTCTGTCTCATAAATTAGTAATTTTGGATTTCTGCTTAAATGCATTTTGACTTTTGTAAATTTTCATTTTTTTGTGTGTGTACGTACTGTTTGGATTCTTAGTCCATCATCTATTGTCTAGGATTATAAATACTATTTATTTCAAATAAGTTAAGGTAGATGTAGGAAAGAAGATAAAGATTATTAAAGTTTCACATTGTAATTAACTGCTTTCCTGGCTCCAGCCATTTACCTTACTCTTGAAGCCTTTTCATCTCCTTGGCTCTAATAACTGTCTGTCTAAACCTCAGTTTCTTTCAACTTCCAAATAAGGATAATAAGAGTCTTATTCACAGAGTAGTTGTAACACTTAAAGGAAATAATGTATTTGTTCAAAACCATGACTTGTTATTGTTCTGTTAGTAGGGGCAGTAGTGGTGACAGCCTGAGCACCAAAATCAGTAAATTGAAAATTAGCAAGCATGTGTGAAATTTGGCCATAGAAAAATTGGAATAGGTTCATTTATGGATTGTAGAAGATACATAAGATTATAATTACAAATTTCCATTTTAATGGAATAAGTACATTTTATGAAATAACGAATGAAAATAAAATTTGAGAAAGAAAGTAATTCATTTGCTGCATATAAGGGAGAAACAAGAGTGAAAATAAATGACTCGAGTTTTAGGACAAATGGGTGAATAATGGTATTTTGGGTAAGAAGGTGAAACTCTAGAGGGGTATGTGGGCAGGGGAAGAGGGGAAGATAGCTATTGACTCAAACGAGCTCGAAGATATATGAACAAATTCTAAAAAAAAACAAAAAATAACACTGAAAATCAGATAACTGAGGAGACAACAGCTTAAGAACTTAATTAGCTGAAGCTGAAGGATGAGTCTATAATTCAAGATGTCGAAACCAGAGAGGCAGAACTATTTAACAACATAGGTCATTAGAGTCTCTCTTGTCTGTTGTTTATGTCTGAGAAGTCTCAGTTTAATGCTATGACTTGGGAGGAGGAGAGAATATAAATGAAAGGGTTCATTCTTTTCTGCCGCTGTCTTCCTGGTATCTGTATGTCATTATCATTTGCTTAGGAAATTTTTACTAAGTACCTCTTATGTTCCAGAATTTGAGCTAGGTATTAAGGATATATAGCTGAAAGATTATGTCTTTGCCTTATGGAATTTACAGTCCAGTGGGTCAATTAAATAATTTTAATAGATGTGCAAGTACCATGGAAGCATATAGAAGAGCTCTCAAACTCCTAAGGTGAAAAGAGAACCTAAGGGAATTTCAGGTGGTACACATGCCAAGTTAGGATGCGTATAAGAAATGTTGAGTATAAGATTAGAGAAGTAAGTAGGGGTCAGATAATAAAGGGACTTGTAATGCATGTGCCCTAGGAAGTCACTACACTTGAGAGTGGACACGTCTTGATTTGAATCTTATGACTTGCCTGTGAAGTGGGGGACATGGTGTCCATTTTGCAGGGATGCAAGAATTAAAGGCACAAAGCTCTGCTGTTGTTTTAGTGACAGGTATTAAAGGCATTAAAGACGGAGACTAAGAATTGATATTAGTGTAAATTCACATTGGCAGCTTTAGCAGGGTATGGGCTAGAGGATTTCAAAATCTGATTTAGAAGACCATTGAGAAGTCTACTGTAGAAATCCTTGAAAGTAAAGACAGCTTGAAAGGAAACAGTTCTCGTACAAATGGAGGAGTGAGAGATTAAGGAGGAGAACATATAAATCATGCTGTCACTGAATGTGAGCATTGAGAGAAAAGAATATATTTAGGTTTGTGTTTTGGATAATCGAGAGGACCAGATTTTCACTGAGGAAGATTGTACAAGAGGGGTGTCCACTTTCTGTTGCAAACCGCTAACTAACCTTTCTGACAAATTTCTATATAATTTTGTCTTGTTCTCTGATTCTGGCGCAAGTACCACCATTTTCATTTTCCTCTTGCCACCCCCTCTTACAGATTAGGAGCTCCAGATTAAAGCTTCCTGGATACCCTTTCCTTTTTGTCTTTTTCCTGTCTTAAGCTACTTAGCAGACTCTTCAGATTTACTGGCTTTGAAAGGTTCCTTGTCTTTGTGTTCTATTCACTATCCTTAATTTTATCCTCATGTATATATGGTTTTTTTGTTTGTTTGTTTTTTTTTTTTTGGTCTCAGATATCTCTCAAGTTCTCTTTTTATTCCTATTTTCTCTAAAGTTCAAATAGGCAGGTTGTAGAGTTTATAGGGTTTAAAGAGGTTAACTGTAAAAGCTTTAGTTTCTTCAATTCAGTAGAACAATTATGTATTGATATTGTGTATAAGGAGTAGTATGAGGTGATGGTTGTACAAAGAACACTAATACCTTTAGTCAAGAAATGTATAGGCTAATTGGAGAAACAGACAAGTGCTCAAAAAGTGGGCAAAGTATAAGAAAAGGTACCCACACCCCCCACACACCAATAACATATGAAAGTGCTTATCTTCTTTCTAAAGAATTGCAAATCAGCATTTGGTATAGCCTTTTTTTTTCCCCCTGAAAAATGTTATTTTTTAATGAAGGATATATTTCAGCTTTTGATATTTGTCTTGAATCTATTTGAATCTAAATGAATCAGTTTATTTTAAGGAGGCTGTATGCTGTATATGTTCATTGGGAGATTCTGGCTGATGAATTTGGTAGATGAAAATATTTCAGAAGTAGTTTGTTTTGTGATTAAAGTGTAGATAGAGTATAAGCCAAATACTTCCTCGATTCAGTCTTTCAGGTAATACAGTTCTTCTTACAGTTTATCTGAGCATGGAAAAAGATCAGATACATTTTTATTAAGAATTAGTTGAAGACCCTTGCACCACTTGATTGTGGTGGAAAGCTTTCAATGACTGACCTGCTTATATTTGGGATTTCATAAGATAATACTTATGAGCTGATTTCTATAACCATTATAATTTATTTTACACACAAATCTTAGAAAATCATAACCATTTTCACAAAATGTTCTTCTAAACTAACAAGAGTACTCGTAGGAGCATATTATTTAAATTGGTGGAAGCACATTGAGGGAATCTGTCTACTGGTAACCAATAGCATACTGCACTTGTTAAATCTTAAATCAAAACCTAGATTTTCAAATAGACAAAGAGATGTACCTCATTGTTATCTAAAAGCCAGATAATTTCTTTTATTTTACAGATTGGTTTATTGAATAGAAAATGCTTTTGTGGCTTTTTCAAGGCAATTGTATGGCTCCTGTAAGACTGTCTCTATAATTTTTTGAAAGAAAAAATATGATGCATTAGATGCACACACAGAAATAAGTTGTCATCTTGTTGCTCAAATAGATGATTTAATGAGGTGGAATGTATTTTCATCTAACTGTTTTATCTTTATATAGGGTTAGAACCATTAAAAATAGCTAACTAAAAATATTGCTGTAAGATTCTGCATTGCCTCTTACTTCTCAGAGTCAAATCCTGGATAAGGAATAAGGAAAATAAAGAGGACAATGATTGAAAAATCAAAAGTTTAATGTGCAAATAATGGCAGTTGGTTGAAGAATAAGGTATAGTTTTAAGATAAATTTATTCTTTAGACAGTTTCACAATATTTTTTTTTTGAGCCTGATAGATTTTCTAAATCTTTTATAAGGACTTGCATTAAAAGACAGATATTTAGAGAAGAAAAGAAACTCAGAGCAGATTAAATAAACTACTGCGAGTCCCCAAAATAAGCCAAAGGACCTATTGCAAATGGGATTTGGGGATTTCTTGAATGAAATCCAAATGTGTTCTTTGTTAAATCGAGGGACAAAAATATACAGATGCCAGAAAATGAAAGAATAAATCATTAATATGCATGGATTAGATTTGGCCCCAGAGATCTTAGATCAAATATGACTGGGTTTGCATTGCTTTAGGAAAATTGTAAGGTGATATTTAGAAAAAAATTATACAGTGAAATTTAGCATTTCAATTTGAGAAATAGTGCTTTGGTTCTAATGAGCAGATGCTCAGCTGTGTATTGAGAGACCTGATGCAATTAAAAGATGTTTTTAGGTGGGAGGAGATCATTCAGCCATGTATCGCCTGTCAGATCTACCTTGGCCAGCTTTCTGTGTGACAGATGCAGTTATATTTTCCTAAGTCTATTCAGCCAGCCCATTAATTTGGCAGTGGTTCCTCCAACAATAACTTATAAGACCCGGGTTTGGAAGAAGACGTATGTGTTCCTTTTTTAATATAACAGAGATCAGATGTGTTACTGCAGTAATATGAACATGACTGATAAATGGATAAACTCCACTGACTTTTCAGGGGAGAAAACAGAAACTGAAATTGGAAACGGGGCTATATCTAGTTGGAGAAGTCTGCTGCAATATAGGTATATATATTTGATCTATAAGTATATATATATGACAGAGATAAAGCTCTTTAAAATAAGGTCAAGAATGCCACTTTTTAGATTAAATGGTTTTATTGCCAATGATGAATCTTGGGTCACACTAATTCTTCTATTTTTAAAAAAATCACAGATGAGGAAGCAGGTGCATCTTGAGTTAGAAAGTGGAGCTTTGAGACACCAAGTCATTTACTGGAGGCCAAATTTGATTCAACTAATACACTTTCTCTTGTCCATCCTTTTCCTTTTCTTTCTTCATTTCTCTTCAGGTCAGAGGCTGGCAGCATAATTAAAATTTGAATTATTTATGAAGAGCCATTAAAGTGGATGGCTTTCAGATTAGTCAAAGACAGCAGAGCTGACACTAAGCTGCATTTCTTTTACCCTCTCACAATAGACGATACCTCAACTGTATGCCTTGAAAATGAACATATGAAGTTAAAGCTTTTAAAATAAAAATATGTAAAGTGTTGTGGCCATTTACATTGAAGCAAACATAAGTGTGTATCTGTAATCATCATGATGTGCAAAACATCTTTTGTGTGTGCATATATACATAAAAGTTGTTTCTCTGCCAATAATTTATTAATGTTGAATAGAAATATAATTACCAAGGGGGACAATTGTTTTGTAGATATAAAGATAAGGCTAGAACTATAAATATACACACATGGGTATCATTAAGTGTGCATTTTATATTTGGACAGGGACCTTGAAATAGTTCTGAAACATCTGTCACCAGCATGATGTGTTAAGAAGCAAAAGACATGGAAATGGATGTCTGTTTTCTCAAAAGCATTAGGATTTGTAAACATAAACATCATTTTTTTATCTGCCAGTTAGAATGAGTTTATGGGCTTAATGCAATTTTTGAAAACAGTGAGAGCCTGCGTAATAATGTTAAAGTAGAATATTCTCCAAATTAACAAAGGAGGAAAAAAAAAACGTGATCGGTTTCTTTATAGCTTTATTCTAGTACTTGGGAGAGAAAAAGGTATATTATGATATGTTCCATTTTTGCACAGAGATTAAGGTAAGCCTCTCTCTATTTTGCTTACCATACCCATGTAGACTTTGTTCATACCATTCAGAGGGAAATCAGAGATACCTTTGCTTTCTTCCTCTCCATGAAAAATGGCTGAAAATGCTGGATAACAGTTCTATTAATGCTAAAACTGAACAAAATTTAATATGTTCATACCCTTGCTTTTATTATTTTTATTATTCTTTATTATTTATGCCTGTAGCACCTAGTCTTCCTAGGTGGTTTCCCATGCAAGTACTAACCAGGCCTGACCCTGCTTAGGGTCCGATAGCAGACATTGGGCTTGTCCAGGGTGACATGGCCATAGATGATGGACGGTGGCTCCACTGGAGCACAAACCCGGGACCTTCTGTGTGTAAAGCATATGTGCTAACCGCTACACCATGGAACCACGTCCTGTTGTCATTTTAATATAGCTCTTTTAGACATCTCGAAGCAGAATAGATTTAAATACTCCATTGAAATAATCAGTTTTATCTAAAAGTTTTGTCATTTCTAATTTCAGAGTTAGTTCTGTGGGTAAGTTCAATTTTCTGTCTTATTTTCTTTTTTTAGGAAAAATATCAGAGCATTCTTTTGAATTGGTAGAAGTGTTTTAAAAATAACACCCGTAGGTTTAATCATTTAAGTTTAGGCTAAAATCTCCCTTTTGTTTGCAACCAAATGACCAAAGCATGATGCTTTTCTTGGCATGTTGATGTACATATGTAAAAGAGTAACATATCTCTATCTCTTCCTGTGTTTTCTATTTTATGTAAGACTGAGTCTCCTCTAGCAGACTTTTCTACATGTAGGTCAGTGGGTGTTACATGATAAGGAAATAGCAATAGCAGCAACAGCAATAATAATAAACTTGATGATTTTTGTTTTTGTCAGTATGGACACATGACATACTTTGTCATTTTCAGTAGAAGGGATAAGTAGGTCAGTTTCTTCATCAACATTTAAAATTATTACCTCCAAATAAGTCATCTACAGGGAATGATTAACCCGTTTAACAATTTAAATGTTAAAGTCATTGAAAGAAAAGTACCAGTAAGACACTAGACCTTTTTCCAACAGCAAAAGATCAGTTACCTCAATTTTTCCACTTAAAATGAAAATTCTGTATCTATTTGTAACATTCTGTCCTCCTCATATACCTGTATGATGAGGTATCAGGAGTGCTTAGAAAAACTGTTTCTTCTCACCAGTTCTTTCCCCCTCATTGACTAGTACCTGAAGGGAGACTTCATCAGCCTAAGGAAGGCTTATTAAAATGGAACTGCCATGGCAAAGGGATACACTTCAGGTTGACCTCAGTCACACTTGACCTTGTGAGAAAAAAAAGAAAAAGAGTGGTCTGCGAAGTCTGGAGATGACAAGGTTATTAGAGTGACACACGCTGCTAAGGAGAGGGCAGGTTATGACACGTGCGGGGTTTGCTGAAATGTGCTCCGCAGAACTTGGGTTCTGAGAAATACTCTATTAAAAGTGGTCCAGTAAATTTTGGACAGTTCATATCACTCCTCACAAACTCACTAAACCCTTGGTTGTATAAAAGATGTCCTACATTCAGGAAGCCTATTTAAGTCTGTTTAGTCCAATGCTTCATATATCCAAATGATATATATGTATGAATATAATGATAATATTGTTTGAATATATATATGTATATATGCATATATGTATGCATAATATCATTTGAATATTATTTATACATATACATATCATTTGGAACTAATGTTTTTGGACACACTTTGAAATAATTTGAGAGGTACTGGTATAGTAGATATCTGTTGTTTTTGCCTTCCTGATATTTGTTGTCACTTATTATGGAAAAGTATTTGTATTCCTTATGGTCCTGGTGGCACTTCAATAATGATGTTGATATTGATGATATCATTAATGATGACACATATGGCACTTGTTGAGTGTTAGGCACTATTCTAGGTGCTTTATGTATATTAACTCATTTAATCCTTATCAACCTTATTACATACCTGTTATAATTATTTCAATTTTACAGACCAAAAAATATAAAAAGGAGCAAAGAGAGGTTAAGAAACTAGCTCAGGGTCACACAACTCGAAAGTGGCTGAGTCAGTAATAAACCCAAGCGATAGGGCTCCAGAGTCTGGGCTCTTCATCACTACACTACATGCAGAAAAGGGCTTCTTGAAGGGCCCTGCTCCCCACCTTCCACCTGGGAGGAACAATGACCTAAGCCATGTCTAATGTTTCATTTGTTTAGCATTCGAATATCAATGTTCCTGGATGATTATATCTTTCTGCCTACTTTATAATCCTTTTAGCATTTAGGACCGAAAATAGCATGTACTTAATGTACCCGATTAAAGAGTTCTAGTATTCATTTTACCCTGAACCACCAATCGAATGCTATACCTCTAGAAATTGTGCTATGTCAGAGGGGAAGTTATTGGCTGAATGATTCTCAGAGTTGTTTAACTACCACGATATCTTCCAGTAGACCTTTATGGGAAAGGACTTTGTGTTGTGAAAAGTTTCTAAAGTACTATAGTACTAAAGTACTATAAATATTTACTCACATGATATTCATTAGCCTTTGACTATATATATGTTCAGAGATTCTTTGGAACCTCCAAATTTGTAAACAGTGTTCTGCCACTTTAGTCCCTGATTGTTTATTTATGAAGGTGGGGCATTGATACCTACTCCACAGTATTAGGAGACTATGGTGGTAAATAACAAAAAGGTCCTTCAATTAGGCTCAGTGACTGAATAATTCACATGAAATTTCAGGCTTGTGGCCTTGGTAACTCAGTGTGTACCAAAGAAATATCGCCAAGAGGTTCATAATAAAGCTTTAGATTACTTACAAATAATTCAAACACCAAGTGTGACATAAATATAAGTATGCATGTCTATACACACACACACACACATACACACTGAGATATCTATAATTTAAAATAAAATTTAAAAATTAATTTTGCATTTTAACTTTATCACCACCTAAACTATTTGAGTTGAAGCTATATATAACAATCTTTTCTTAATTAGGAGATTACAATCCCCAAAGGGTGTACCATACCCCAAGCATTTACATATGTATCTGTTTATGAACTTATCTATCTGTCATCTATTTCTCTCTCTCTCTCTCTCTCTCTCTCTCTCTCTCTCTCTCTCTCTCTCTCTCTCTCTCTCTCTCATCTATCTATCTATCATCATCTGCCATCAACCTTTCTATCCATATGTATTCCACTGTTTATTCATGAATCAAATAATGGATTTTATTTTCTTAAGAAATCAAACTTTTGTTCTAATAAGCAAAAAGCACACTTTCAAAAGTATTGGCTTATCTGTTCCTCTCTTTGGTCAGTTGAGTGGTTATTGAATAAAAAGAGAACACCATGTTTGGAAGAGAAGAGTGTGACTAATATTTAAATGTCAAAAGAACTTTTTTGGTGATATAATTCATCTTGCCATCCTAAACTGTTTAAATGACACTACAGGTTTTTAACTAGAAATTACTTGTTTGTCAGAGCAGTAGTGGTTATTAATTGGGAACTTTAGTTCTATAAACCCTATTGAGTCAGTAAAGTTTGTATAAGTCTAGAGGGCTCAACTGGTGGGTCTGCCAGGAATGCTCAAGAGTAGAAATTCCTTAAGGAAAGCAGTATGTACCATTATTGTCCACTGAACTGGACAGTCTTACACATTTTCAGATTGAGCAGGAGACTATATCCTTGGCTAAGACTCATAGAAGCATTATTTTGCTTCCTCCATGGGAAGAAGGAGTAAGTGAAAACAGGACTGCAGAACTGTATTCTCCGAAGGCAATGGGAAAAAGGCATTGTGGGTATATACCTTTTAGAATGGAGAATATTTGATTTACTTTAGTCATAAGGATTCTTTCCTCTTTCAACTCTAATATCTTTAAACTTTATCTGTATCCACTTGTACCTCTTTCCTTCAGTCCCAGAAAAATGTCCTTTCCTCTGCTAGAAGTTAATGTTTTTAACTGTTTTCAAAAACATTTGCCTCTCATCTCATCCAACATTGGGATCTCCCTCCATCAAGAGCTGTTCCTATTTTATTTTCAATATCTTCCATTTTGCCAGCTCGCACCCAAAACTTGTAAGTTTATACATGCTCTAATCTCTCACATTTTTATAAGAAAGCTGCAAACAAAATAAAAATTTTTAAATGTTGTGTTTTATTTAGCTAGTGTGTTTCTTCTCTCCTTTACTTGATAGCCAGACATACCAGAGCATTACACATTTTCAGATTTCATGGACCAGTATATTTTTTTAAATGTGAGAACTGGTCTAATTGACTAACAATTATTGTATCTCATTTATTTCCTAAAAGAGGATATAATAACATCATAAAAGGAAGAAGGACATATTTATAGTTATTCTGTTCTGAGTACCCGGTTTAGGTTTTGAATCGTCCTGGAATATAGAATTTTTACTCTCATTAATTCCTTTATCTCTTTGTTGTGATCTCATTATTGCAACTTAATGCCTGTATTCATATTTTAAGCATTATCACACTGGCTTTGCATCAAAACAAGAAGTGTGATTTAATTCAGTGGATTGAGTTGCCAGTTGTAAATGGAAGTTATCCTAAGATGTGTGTGTGTGTGTGTGTGTGTGTGTGTGTGTGTAATTTTTTTTCCCCCTGAAAATAGATGACTGTGATTGAATGTATTTTCAGTGTCAAGACAGTTTTTCAGTGTCAAGACAGGGGTAATGTATGTGATTGGTGGTAAAATATAGACTGCTGTGGGCTTGGGGCCAGAATACTGTTTCATATTCTATGCCAGTCCCTTCGAGGAACAGAGCTGACTATAGCTGATTTGCTAAACTGAAATGCCTTATGTAAGATACCATACTGAGTGCCTTAAAAGGAGGGAAAAATGAACTGTTTTCTTGACAAACTAACAGAAGCTTATTTTTATTTTTTTTGTAATGTAAAATATTAAAATTTGACACAAACACGATAACAAAGACAGTGTAGTAAAATCTGATTAGTATTGGTATCAAACAAAAACACTTCTAAATTGTAAAAATTCAGGTTAGATTTGTTGTAACCACCTTATCACTGATATTATCCCTAATGAATTCTCGGCACATATTGAGCATAAGGTATATAAATTATTGAAACTTGATATATTGTACACATATTTCCAGTGATACTAGTGTAATCAGAGCAAGTACTAAGTGAACATTGTTTTATGAAATATACCTTACTTTAAAATTTTTGTTTCAAATTTTAAATGATGTAGAGATTCAGATTATTTTAGTTTTTTGCACTTTTATTTTATCAAAATAATACTGTCAACAAGTGTTGGAGAGGTTGTGGAGAAAAAGGAACCCTCATACACTGCTGGTGGAAATGTCAGTTGGTACAGCTGCTATGGAAAACAGTATGAAAGTTCCTCAAAAATTTAAGACTGGAATTACCATATGACTTGGCAGTCTCTCTTCTGGTTATCTACACAAAAGATTTGAAAATATTTATTTGTAAAGATATATATACCCCTGTGTTCATTGCAGCATTATTTACAGTGGCCAAGACATGCAGTGTCCTTCAATAGACAATTGGATAAAGAAGATGTGGTACATATAAATAATGGAATCCTACTCAGCAATAAGAAAAGATGAAATACTGCCATTTGCGACAATATAGCTAGATCTAATAATATCAAGTTAAGTAAAACAGGTCAGACAGAAAAAGTCAAGAACCATATGATTTCACTCATACACGGGATATAAAACTAAAAGCAACAAATGAACAAAACAAACAAACACAAACTCGCAGACACAGACAACAGTGTGGTGTTACCAGAGGGAAAGGGGGTTGGAGGTAGGGGAGAAGAGGAGAAAGGGTAAAGGGGGCCATAATTTAAGCTGTGATTTACGTTAGCTTATAAATAAATGAGGCTTTCTAAATAGAACACTATACTTACTTTGAAAATTCAAATGTAGTTTAAAGGCAGTTTTATAATTCTGTACCACTACTTTCTATTTTCTTTCATGTATGTACTATGTAAAATATCAGTACGTGTTTATATTTTTTCTGTACCTGTTAGACAGTGATTACATGCTTTACATAATCGTGTCACTTTAAGGCAAAACTTAATGTGACCTTTAGCATAATATATTAGAAAATACACACATTAATTATACAAGGTAAGTGTAGATTTATACTCATATTTTCATTTCAGCACTGGACTCTAGAGTTGAAGCACCCTTTAAAAACTTAGAAAGAAGATCAAAGTTTGATTGCCAACTTTTAACTCATGTGCATAGGCACGAATACACATTGGGAGATTGAAGCATGAGTCTTAATAATCCATAATGAATGCTTCAGTAACTTGAACAAGTGTATTCACTTATTAAAGAGAGAAAGCACTATACTGAAGGGCAGTTGGTGAGTAGTTCAAGGAAAGATCTTTCTTTTCAGAGAGATCATAGAGAATATCTTTGGCAGTGACCAGTGATGAATTACCTCTAGAGGGAGACATTTATCTATTGGTTTTCGACTTTTAGGTATCAAAGGAGAGGTGTATATCTGGATCTATCAGCCCATTCTAATCATTCCCATTAACTATTTGGTTTATGTAAGGCTCCTTATTCTGACTACATACTCAAAATCTGTTTACCATTTAGCTTTTTATGAAAATTTACCTGTAGAGAGATAATGTATAGGTTATACCAATTATAATAATCCAGAAAATGATATTTCTCATAAAGTTGAATTATTTAGAATTCAAAAATCTTGTGAATTAGGTTAATTCTTTCCTTTATGAAATAAATATCAAGAACCCTAATGAGATTAGCTTTATTTTGTATTCTGGGGATAAATCAATTAATAAACAGGCAAGTTGCTTGTCCTCAAAAAGCTTATATTCTGTAGTAGTGAGACAGGTGAAATACATTGAGAAAAATCTGCTGAAGGAAATGAACATGGCTCTATGACACAGAAGAACTAGGGGGAGAGGGGAAGAGTATTGTAGAGAGGGGAGTCAGTAGGTGACATTCAAATTAGGACCTAAAGGCTAGGGATATTTGTTTAGCAAGTAAAAAGAGAACGATTTTCCAAGCAGGGGAGATGAAATTTCTGAGCATACTAGAGTTTTCGTCTCTAAAGGAGGCTGGTAGGGTAAGATCAGTCGGTAGAGGCAGGGAAAGGTCGGACTAAATAGAACTTTGTAGATCAGTGAGTTTGGATTTTTTTTTTTTTTAATGCAATAAGTAAGTTTTACATCCACACCTGAAAGATGGGTTTACTTCAAAGGCACTGATAAAACCAGGATTCTAACTCTCTAAAGCTGAAAGACTGACTCTGCAATGTGGTAGATTCAAACAAGATAATGAACTCTACCCTGTGAGATATTTTGAGGCCAGTGTTTCTTACAACCTCATGACTGACTTTTCCTGTATATGCTAGCGAAGAGATGAACGATAGCATAGAATTATTATATAAAATGTCATACTTCTGATAATTATCATTTCAAAACATGTGACTGACATCATATTGCTAACTCAGAAAATGATATGCTTATGGGACAAAGAGAGACCGCACACCTAAAGGGACATGAATGGTGTTTTACCGCTAGGTCTTAAAAACATGTCTTTGTTTTTAACTTTTTGGAAGAAACTAGGAGTTTCTTCCAAAAAGACGCATGAAGGATCAAGAACAGAAATAATAGCGTGAAACATGAAAATTTAAAGAAAAGTCAACCAATAAATGGTATATGAAAACAAACCAATCACTTATGGCTCTCTGTCGACAATTATATATATGCAATACTAGATATTTTCCCCCTATTAAGCACGGTTCTGGAAACACACAGGATAACCAAGGGATTTGTGCTCAACGTTAATTTCTTTTATTTGCTTGTATTCTGTATTCATTTTTGGAAGGACTGCATAAGAATTAACCAAATTAAATTGCAGAGATGGAACGAGGTGAGAGAAGGGAAAGTGTGATCTTTTTAAGCCCTTAATGATGTATAATTCACTTTCTAATGGCCCCTTATTTGGTGTGTAGCAAAGCAAAATTTATTTTTTATTTCCTTTTTGGTGAATTATAATAAAGATTAGTTGAATAATCTGTTGGTGGCATTAATTTTTGATGTTTTGTTTTTAAGTCACAATAGAAACGCTCCCCAAGCACAGAGTCAGAGGGAGGGTGAAGCTACTCATCAAACTGAGTTGTCAAGGAAGAAAAAGTGTTCCTTTTCAGTAAAACTGACACTTAGAAAAATATTTTCACCTCATGTTTCTTAGCCATATGGAAAGATACTAAATTCAATGTTCATTAGCTTCAGGGAATCTTCTAAAACCTTTCACATTTCCGGAAAATAAACATTAAGTATATATTTTTTCTAATGTAAAATTCATATGATTGAAATACATTATCTAGCACCATGAAATTTGTCAAACGAAAGATAACAGATAAAGATTTAACATGAAATGCCATTAACAGCATTATTGTACATTTATTTTGTATGCTAATATTTTATGTCTTAACAGATTCTTTTTGGTAGTCTCAGTTTTATATATTAAAATATTTATCAGAATCTGTCAGTTACCCTTGTAAAAATGAAATCGTCTTCCAGAGCCAGTATTTTTTATCACTATGCCTTGATTAATGTTCTTGGATATTATATTATACATGAAATATAACAATATCGTAGTTAAAAATTATTTTCTCTTTTTATGGATTCTCTTTTTAAACAGATTTAAAAAGTCTCACCATGACATCATCCCTATCTCAGTTCATACTTTTATCTTTTCTGACCTGTATTTCCTAACTGTCCTCCTGCTTCAGATTCTTACTGCTCTTTGATTCATTTTCCACACCACTGCCAGTCATCTTTTTTAAATTTGAAATTTATCATTTTACTTCTTTACCGAAAATTTTGTACTCAATTCTTATTCCTTTCAGGATAGAATCAAAATGATCTTGAAAGTCAAACAGAGCCCACATTCCAGCATAAGCTCTTCTTCTCCAGCCATTCCTTTGCCTCTTTATAGCTATTCAAACTTCTATTTCCCCGAATGTCTGTACACTGTGTTCTGATTTTTGAACACCCTTCATTTTATAGAACTAGTTAACTTCTCATTCTTCACACTGAGCTTTCTTCATAAAACCTTCCTAGATTTTAGTCTCTCTTATCTGTCCCCCAACTCTGCAGCTACCACAATTTATATTTGGGTTAAGTGTTTCTCCTTTGGCTTAAGCTTAACTCTTATCACACTGTAGTGATATTTTTTAGTGCTGTAATGCCTACTATTTTGTAACTCCTTGAATCCAGGAACTCTGTATCTTCGTTGAGGAGTACAGTGGACATTTAGTGAAAGAACAAATACACCAAGAGAGGGAATATGGCTAGTGGAGTTGTGATAAGGGCAGGCAGTTCTGCCAGTTTTCAAATCCTGGTTCCACTGCTATCAGCTCTTTCTAACAGGTGTTACTTAACTTCTCTGTGCTTTACTTTATTGATCAGAAAATGAGTGTTAGTGAATAACTACCTCGGAGCATAGTTGCAAGGAGTACATAAAGCAGTTAACAAAACGCTTGGCATATTATCAGTGCTCAAATGAATGTTAACTACTATTATTATTGCAAATGAGAGACGCTTATCAAAATTACAGTATATGGAATCTTTATTTTGCATCAGTCAAAGTGTATTCACGTTCTCATTTTAGAGCACCAGTAAGAATAGGTGGGATAAGACATTATTTGGACAATAGTCATTATTGTAGTGTCTAATAAGTAAAACGTAGTAAATGACAGAAAAAGAATTAGATACCCTTGTATTTTGAAGGACACACAACTTCAGGTAATGAAAAGTACATGAATCATAGGAATTTAAAGTGATGATTTGTTAGACTTTTTCTCTCGCATATCCTTGTAGTTCAACAACTGATTACTTTTATTGAAAAAAAAAAAAGTTGAAGGTGGTTCTCAGGAAAGGAGGCATTTGGCACCAGGCAGGACTAGGTTTGCATTTCATCTCCTGCCCCTTCCAAGTTGTGCAATTACTGATGGACTATTTGACATTTCCTAATTAACTTGGGAGTTATTTTAATGAATCTAATGTATGGCATATAAAAAGCTGGAAAAAAGTTCAGGGTATGGTTCCTTAAATAAAAACAGAACAGGGGGCATGGCAACATCAAATCACTTACATACCCTCGAAAGGAAATGAAAAAATACATTATAACTCAATCCTTTCAGAGCCATACTTTCCTTCCTGGGAATAGCTAATGGAGTGATTACTTTAAAAGGATCTGAATGTTGTCAAAAAATGTTGTATTTTTTTTGATTTTTTAATCTATGTGTGTATTTATGTATTTATTTTGAAATATAATTTATGCACAAATCTTTTATGAAACTCAATTAGTCTTGATGGATGCTTACAGCAAAGCTGCTATCAAGATATAGACATTTTCCAATGCCCCGAAAGTTTCTTTGTGCTCCCTTTTCTGATCATTCTTAATGCAAGATTTCGAATCTCTTTGTTTTCTGAATCACCGTAACAGACCATTTAGGTGCTGGTAAACTGACCCTTATATAAGCCCTTTAAAAAGGTGGAAATTATGCAGGTGGTAGAAGCAAGTGGTGTTTCTGGTTTGTTTAATATTGTTTAGTAACTTTTTATTACATCGTGGCATTCAGAGATGGGAAATACAAGAGAGTATAAGAGATCAACATTCTTTATAATCTCCCCTGTTTTAATGAAGATTTTTGAATACAGATAGAGATAACTGGCTTGCTATGTTTCTAGTGACTTCTTGTTGTTCCTGGCTTCATTTATTTAAATACCTGTATAATTATGTACAACAGACTCTCTTAACATTTGAAAATATCTGGAAAAATGTTATTAAGAATTATACAAATAAAGTCCTGGGATATTCTTGTGGCAAAGTGTGATTTTTGATTGCTGTTAGCCTTTGGAAGAAATAATAGTGATGGTAAACAAAATTTCAAATGACAAGTATTTGAAATTACCAGTAAACCATAAATCTTTTTAAGAAGAACAGACAGAAGAGCCAATATTAAGTTTCTTAGAAGAACGCTGAATACTGAAAGCAGATTGCCAAATATTAAATAAAATTAAATTTAAAATGTCTTACTGTATTATGGTGAGTTAGAAATTTCTGCTTATTACACTTTGAGATGCTACACTAAAGTCATTACTTAAGCAATAAAATTGAAGCTTAGACTCCTTTTGCAATAGTGATCACCCTTGGAGAGAAGGTAATTAATGCCACTTGCTATGGATCCTTAAGAATTGTCTTATATGTACTAAGTTATATAATGAACTAAAAAAGGGGAATAATTTTCAATACATAACAATAGGAAATTAGAAGTTTTTTATTTATCTGGTATTTTAAATAAGCAATTTTCCACTACGAAAATTTATTTATATAAGGTTAGCTCTCTTTTTCTGTTTTTCTCTCTTCACATAATGTTATCAAAGTTCATTCAAATGCGGAGAAGTTGCAGGGGAGGTGTAGAGACTGTTTTGCCAGTTGCTTACTCATCATTTTCCTTTCTCCCTTTCCAAAGCTCTCCTATTGCACCAATCATTAAGATTTAGGTAGGATTGATCCTAGGCCCAGTGTCAGGTTGGATTCTGATTGTTCTAAATCCATTGAGTTCAAGATTAGAGGTAAAATCTGCCTAAGCCCATCAGCTCAAGATCTGCTTCTCAGGAACATTGTTTGATAGCTGTGAGAATAGTTGTGAGAATATAACCCTTATTCTCCCACAGGATAAAAACAAGGATGATTTCAGCTCTCTTTCCAGCCCATTTGCAATCACGAGGTTGGCAAAGCTGAAGAGGATGTGCTAAAGATAACGCCAGCACATGGAGGAGGTCAGAACCAAGCAAGTGTCTTGTCTTCCTTTAACGTGGCAAATTAGTGTTTCAAGATCTGGCTTGTGTGCACCTTTCCAGCCTCAACTCCAGTCTGTCCCATGCTGTTCTCTTTACCCCATCTATGTAATCCTGTAAAGCATGCCCAGGTGGTCCCATACTCTTATTTCTCCCCCATTTTTTTTTTTTTTTTCTTCTTTAAGTCCCTTTATCTAGAATCTTTTGTTCAGCTATTCTCCTAGAATGCCTGGCTACCATTTATTCTTTAAGTCTCAGTGCTAGGGTAACTGTCTGCTATGGTCTGAATGTTTTTTTGCCTCTAAAATTCACATGTTGAAACCTCATACCTAATATAAGGGTCTTAGGAGGTGGAACTTTTAGGGAGTGATTAGGTCATAGAGCCCTTACGAATGAGATTAGTCCCCTTATAAACCAGAGAGTTCTCCTGCCCCTTCTACCATTCGAAGTTACATTCGCAAGACACTGAGTCTGCCAGGTGTCATGATCTTGGATTTCTCAGCCTCCAGAACTATAAGAAATGTTTCATCTTTTATCCACCCAGTTTTTGGTATTTTTGTTATGGCAGCCAGAATGCACTAAGATACTGTCTTTCTGAAATATTCCTTAGTATGTTTTACCCCTGTTGTATCTACTGAGTATGGTATTCCTCCTCTGTGACCTCATAACACCTTGGAGATGCAGAAAGCCTCTATGTTGAATTTTCGGTGGAGATTTTTTTTGGCCACTCTCTCACTGGAACATGTTTAGGATAGGTATTTCTTTGTTCATTACTGTGTCCAAAAAATCTACCCTTTCTTCCTGATAGTACTATTGCAGAATTTTGATATATATGACATCGATGCTCTTTTTTTTATAATTAAGATATAGCTACATTCTGGTTAAGGAGTGAATTTTAGTATTCTGCCCAATATACAAAACTGATAATAATCATGCTTCAAATGATGTCAAGTGCAAGAAAAGTATTACTAATTCAGAATCACAATGTTATCTTCAATTTTTGGAAAACAAATCACTTGCTTATTTAAAGTGTTAGCCTGTGAATAAGACAACTTATTCTAATATTGCCTTTAAGATTTTCATAATTACCAAAATGCCATCTTAAATCACTTTGAGAGCAAAGTGCTTGGGGAAATCAACAGCACATTTCAAGTAGGGTCACACCTGGGGTTAGGGTTTGTGTAGGTTAGAGAGCTTTTTCTTCTCAGTTTACCAGAAGTGCCCTTGTCCCCTGTTTTCAGTCTTCTAAACGGAGGACCAGTAGGGAAGAGAACTCTCATGGGAGACATGTATAGATCCATGGAAATCTGCCAACAACTTAGAAAAAGCAGTCAAAGTGACTGACTGCTGAGTGAGCATTACTAACTTATGTATGACATACTTTATCATTGTAATTTATTGTGCTTATTATTAATACACTTAGTCATGACCTGTGGCATCTTAAAATCTAAAATAAGCTTTTGTAATATCTATAGACATCCTTTCTTTGGTGTGTTGGGTGTTTTAAAGTTGTTAGCTTGGTTACTTATAAGCTGCTTAGAGTTCATTGTTCAAACCTGGGCCTTTTCACACATTTGTGTTACTTCCTAGTTTCACTTTTCTAAAACAGGAGTATTTGGGCTTCTTAGCAGATATTGAAATTTACTGTTTAAGAGCTTAGGGTTCTTTCCCACTCTCCTTCTCTCTCTGTCTCTCTGTATTTCATAGAGTTGAAATTTGTTCTTTGTGTAATATTTATCTCTTTTCAAATTTCAGGATTATGGAATAATTACTTTATGATGTTAAAAATCTCCAATTTAATTTAAACTAAGGAAATCTTACAAACTAAATGAAAATGATCATGGGGGTTCTTTCCTTATAGTTAATATTTTTAAAATGGTTTTGTCAACCTAATGCCATGAAATCTAGCAAAGCCTGTGTTTCCATGACAAAACACAACAAATCCAACCATACATGTGATTGGATACATTCCAGGGCCAGCTTTGTGGGCCCTGTGAAAAGAATTTGGCCCTTCTACTTTTCTTCTCAGAGTTACATATTCAAGTGGGCTTGAAAAAGGATTGATATGGTTTAATTACAAATTAGTTACTAAAATGTTATATTTCCATGCAAATCTCCGTTTTAAAATCCCTAAGAGACGTAAAAGAGGAGAAAGCAAGCTAATGTGGTCGGCAGTCCTAAACCTTCTCGTTCTTTGTCCAGAGAACCGTGGCTTTCCTCCTCAAAGTTTGTAGCTTCGGTGGATAAGCGGTGGTCCTAGAGAACTGGCAGAAAACCCTCATTTACTCCTCATGTGCATGTGTATTTGTGGGGTGAGAGTGAATAGTATTTGTTATACAAAATTAACAGAATTAAGCATAAAGGGCACCAAAATTCCATCTCACTCTCCCCCAGGCCAGCCAAAGATGGTTTGCCCTTTTCATAAAGATCAAAACTGTCTGAATATTACTCAAAATAAGTTTCAAATACTTTTATGAAACAACTGATAATTAAAGGAGTTTCTACAGATGTTTCCACTATTTTGTCAGCCCTCCCCCCCACCAAAATTCTCTCCACCCCGCTATTACACACACACACACACACACACACACACACCCACACACACCACAGATCAGATAGGGCTTACGCACATTGACCCAATTACACACATATAGTAGTTTTTTAAATAAAATGCTTCTCACAGAGTGCTGAAAAAGTTCTATGATGTTTCTTAGATGTTTTATCAAATAATAGCAGATTGATTAATTAAAAATAAGACATTTTTATGGTACCAGATAATTGTTTATCAACCTGAAAATACATTCACATTCTACTGTCATGTGAGCAAGAAGAGGTTACACAAGTATATTTTTAATTTGATAAAATAGTATATATTTTATAATATTTATATATTTATAATTATAAAATTTATATATTAAATGTATATATTACTATCTCTTCATATGCATACATATGGAAGTATATATGTGTAATATATTAAAAATATTAACTGAGTGGGCTGTAGAGTATTTGCATATTTTCCTTATCAATATTTCCTTTTTTTTTTCCTACAATGAGCATGAAACACTTATAAAATAAATTATTTTTTTTTTTGGTGTTTTTTAAAAAAGTGATTGATCAGGGTTCTTGGCTGCAGAGCCTTTTGGGCTCTGAAGAGATATTACTGTGACAGCATGAAGTAAGTTTACCCTGAGTCCAAAGTATCCAATATACACAGACAGTGTAACACCTGACCTTTAGTGGAGGTGAGGCCACAAATTTATATACACGTAGCATTAAGTAAAATATATAAATTATTATGGCAAGGATGCTTAAATATAAATATATAGCGTATGCTATGCCAGAAGTGAAGCTATCAGGACTTTTGTAAGAAACCATGAACATATATCTTATTCTCTAATGTTGCCAGTATCTCATAAGTGAAAGCGAAGACTTGACAACCTTCTCTTTAAAGTGAGTTTTACAAAAGTAACTAAAGAGTTTTCTAAGCTCTGTGTGTGTGTGTGTTAGGCTGGGTAAAGAATTTGCAACATTTTGAATTGCTGAATATTTAAGAATGCTTGTCTTTTAGCGAAATTTGGGGTTCCATTTTTCTTTATAAGTATTCTCACCGATTTGGCTATATATAGCATTTAGTTATTACGTTACTAAAGTTTTCTTCTATATTGGGAAACACTAAACAAAAGAGTTCTGTTCCACTTGGAAGTCACTGAAGGCAAATTTCAATTTTGTAGTGGAGACTGTTTCATGAATAGAGAATTATCCAGGGGTTTAGTCAAGACAAAAACAAATTATGCATCAGTGCAGGGCCGAGCAAGCTGTAAGCCCAAGAGGATTCAGAGAACTTTGGGTCACCTGTGATAATGGTGACTTGAGTAAGACAGTAATCATTGATCTTCTGAAACTTATTAATGTTCTGTGGCCAGTTTAGGTTTGCCATGGAATTGCTGTTCAGGTGACATGTTACATTTCTTGTTTGGTTATCAGCGCTGCTCCCTCTGTTTGAGTGGACATGCTGGAGGACGCTTTATGCTTTGGTCCCCTGTGTTATATGTGAGCCATTGCTACCCTTTCAATTTTATTATACTCTTCCCAGGTATGAGGGTAGCAATGATCAAAGATTTTTCTCATGTGTAAAGCAATTCATATAATTTTGATGGAAAGCACATTGCAGTGGTGTGTAGAAGTAGAATATAGTTACAATTATAGATTTAAAATAATACTAGTAATTGTGTTTTTGTGTGTTAAAGTTGGAAAGTTGTGACCATTAGGAAAAGGTTTTGGAAATAGAGTTTTAAAAGGCCTTTGTCCCTTGATCTTTTAGCTACTCATTAACACAGACATCTAGGGTGTACTTTATCAAGCTGTCAATATATGCACCTTACTGAAGATGAAATTTGTGGGACACTTGTTATCTGCATTTATGACCTAGGCAATCATACCCTTCACAACTTTTAAGCTACTTCTGAAATACTTCATTGCTTCCTTTAACTTAGCGGTTCATCTGACTAAAGAAATATATGTTCTATACTCAGGTACAAATTATGTTTGTGCATTAATATTTCCCATTGCCTAACATTGCATTTTCATTAAATTTGTTTATTTATGTTTTTATGTTTCTGTGGCCCTTAGATTTAGCTGTATATTCTGTCCTCAAATTCTCTATCCAATTTTACTGAATTATAAATAACCTTTCAAGAAAAAGACCCAGTGAAGTTCTTATATTAAGGAATAGGTATACAATGAAAATAATCAGACCTTAGTTTTAACAGACACACACACATCTTTAAACTAAGCATACAACACAAACTTTAATAAGATGACTAATGACTAGTTGTTGCCACCCATTTACACACGTGACATTGTATAAATGTAAATTACATATAACACAGGGAAGCATGAAAGCTGCCATGATGTTCTTGTGAAGATCAAATAAAGTAAAAGATGTGGTGATACTCTAAAAAAATTAAATATACTATACACAGAGGAAATTTGAAAGAGGGTACTACATAAGAAATTCCTAAGTAATAAACCTTATTCTTATTGTGAATAACTTTTCTTTATGTGACCTTGTTTTTCTGTGGCTATTAACGTCTTCCAATCATAGTCATTTTGTGTTTTATTGCTTGCTTTTTAAAAATTACTTTTTAAAAAATTTCAGCTGATATGAACACACTTGGCTATGTTATTGTGTTACTTACACATGGCTTTAAGCACATCTCATAGAAGTTGTTACTTAATTAACTTTAAGATTGGTTAGGGCTGTTGATCTACTGTAGAAAACCAAAACTAAACCTAAACATACAATTTACAGATAAAATGTCTATAGAGACCATTTAAAAATATAGTTATGATTAAGTTATTTTAGATTTCTTTCTTCCTCAAGCTCACTTTTTTCCTTTTGTCTAATAGAATTATAGAAACCTTTCCGATAAATAAAAGATTTTGAGTGTAGGTTTGGATACATCATCTTTTAGTGTCATGAAGACTTTGAACTTAAAGATAATTAAAATCCTAATAAATGAATATACATATGAGGTATTTATCCGTTGAGATAAAAATGACAATTTTAATAACAAGAATGTACTTCACTTCTATGAAATGTTTTCCCTTGAGAAGCTCAATGCCTTCAAAAAAATAATAAACTACACAGATTATCTCGTCAGTGTGCACATTAATTAATGAATGAAAAATTCACTCTCATTTAGAGATACAAAATCAAGGGTGAAAATATGAAAGGGGCTTAATATCACTAAATAGTCGGTTGAAGAAGCAGTGAGCTCAGCCCAGAAATTCTTAAAAGTCTTTGGTCTCTATTCCCTGTACGAAGCCAGGATGGGATTTCTGGTCACCTTTGAAAATGGAAATTTAGACATTTAAATGCAGGACCTACAAACCATACTTTTAAAAATTCAAAAGCTAGAGCTAAATGTAAACCTGTGATTTCACTATTGAAGGCTTTATAGGATAAAGGTTAAGAGTTTGGGATCTGGAGTCCAACTTATAGGGGGTTTTTGCTGGCTTCACCCATGTAATGTGTGTGAGTGGATTGTGCTACGGAGTATCCATGTTTCTTTGGATACCAGGAAATACCTATCCTGGTTCTCACCTCTGAAAGGGGATCATGACACGTTGCTGTGTGGATTAGAAGAGATAATGTGTGTAAAACACCATATACGCTTAGCAAGTAACATGCATTTAGTCACCACTAGCTATTTTAAAAATAATTTGATAACTAATAAGAAATAACTACTAAGAAGTAAATATTTGGATAGCTAACCTGTGCCAACTGGGGATTTTTCCCCTTTTTAGGAGAAGAAATGAACCAATTGTATGTCAAACTATCTTTAAGACACGTTTACAAGGCATGGAATCTCCTATAGAATTGAATGATCTGTAACTAAAATTGGCCAGTATTCTTTTCTTCTTTGGAAAGGTGCATTATAAATAAAACTTGTTCTTTAGTAGTACTTGTGGAAAATGGAGTGGCGGAGAGAGGGCAGCAAGATGGGGAGGACTCGAAATAAGAAATAGGTAAATAATTTAGTTTCATATACCATATTCAAGGGCTTCGTTTCATTATGAAACAGAAGATCAGAACAGCACAGTTTAAAATGCTTTGATATAGACTTTAGTAGATACAGATATTAGGAGCACAGATATCTATTTACCATATACCAAAATGTTTTGGTATTATATATAACTACCTAGAGTTAAATATACATCTTTTACATACTGTAAATAGTTCCTTGAAAATTTATGCTTTTAAAACAAGATTGATTTTCATAGTACATAAACTATTTCCTGACCTTGACCTAAATGTGATTTTAAGGCACACTCTTACTTTTAATAAAATGTGAACAAAATACATTTTTCTTGCTTTTGCAAAACTTTTTTCTGTAATAAAATTAATATGAGCCTGAGTAATAAAATTGTTTTTGAATGTACGTATGTGTATATAATACAAAAAAAAAATCAAGAACAAAAATCAATGCAGTGAGTCCAGTTGGAGAAGGAAAATTTTCTATTTTAAATATCCCATTTGTTTTATTTGATTTACTCAATAGGATATTTCGCATTTGAAAGAGGCATATTCTTTCAGTGATTACAATAAAAGAGTGTATGAGCATGAAAAGTGGACTTGTTTAAAAAGATATGACACCAAAAATCTTACCAGGAGAAATGAGTATAAATTAGTTAAAATCCACAAATGGCATTCTTTGTCTAACAGAAAAGTGAAATAGTTAGTGAATTTCAGTATGGGATGAATAATATTTTTATTCGAACTTTATGAATATTGCTCATGGTAGCCAACCACTGTTAGCTGTGTTTTTAAATTTCTTTAGGTTTGATCATGGTTATTGTCTGCTGAAAAAAATATCTCAGGTTAGATAATTGATTAAAACATTTTGTATTACTAATTATTTTAGTCTTGTTTAATATATATTATTAGTATAGTATATAGATACAGATCTTATCTATATCTATATACTATTAATATACTCAGTATATATAGATCTAGATTAGATAGATTAAATATGTATATATTATCTATACTACTATAAATTTTTTTGGCAATAAAATGCATTTATTGTTACTTTAAGGATATTCAGATTCACATAATATTAATCCCTAATTTAAGTCGTGTACCATACTAGATATTTTTACCTTTTTTTCCTTCTTATTCTAGCTTTGTAACACCTTTTGATGACAGAGTTTTATTCTTTATGAAGGTGAAGCAACTGAGGACGGTATTTGGAAAATGATTTTAGAAGCTTATATAGAGAAGCACACACACATTTCCCCCTTCTCCCTCTCTCTCTCCCTCTGTCTCCTTCATTCTCTCTCTCCCCTCAGGCATTCTAGGATGGTTAGGAAATTAAAATCTGTAAGGTGAGATGGTGATGGGTATAAGTAAATCATTTGGGACCTCTTTTGTCGTGAACCCCCAAATTGTTCCTACAGAGCCGAAGAGTGTATCATTCCCAGGATGTTTGAAATTTCATTGAGAGGTACTGGCTTTTCCTCAGCTGTTTGACCTTAAATAGGTCTGAAAAGCCATTCCCTGGAGATTTAGAAGCCCTTGAATTAAGAAAAACATAATCCAGATTAGCACAATTCTCTCTGCAGCTGCATCATGGTATAGAGAGCAAAATATAGACAAGAGAACAGTATTTAGGTCAAATGTTGAAATAAAAACACAGTTTTATCTTTTAATAAGTAATCTATTAATCTAAAACATTCATAAAGTTTATAAAGGTATCTAATTCATAATCAGGTTAACACTTGAGAAAATCTGAAAATTATTTTTAATATACATATGAGTTAGATCAGTTTTACTGTACAAGAGGTAGAATTGTAATTGCAGAGACCTTGAGATCAAATTAAAAATATTTAAGAGCTGGTTTAGATCCTTAGGTTTGTGAACTCTCAGTTCAGCTCAAATCTCAAATTATTTGCGTAACTACACTTAAAAACGCCTTTTAGGCAAAATCTTAAAGGTGTTCTTTAGGTAAAATTACAGGAAGAGTGCTTTAAAAATTTAATAGAAAAAAATTAATAAATTAACTTATAATTATTGATATATACAGCAACAGGAAGTAAAAGATATGGTTTGTGAGAATTCTTTGATGTGTTGACACTGCCCGGTCAGTAATACACTTATTTGTGCTTCTAATCTTCGAATATTTTAAAATTCATATTATGTTCCATATTCTCAAGAAAAGAGACTAATAGTTTTCTAAACTCTGATATAATTTTAGATCTAAAATATCAATCGTGATTATTAGATCGGGAATGTAATATGAATCCTTTTGAAGTTTATAGTAAATTAGGAGATGGAGAAGGCGAAGGAATGTAACATTGAGAACCTGCTGTTTTAGAAATATTTTTTTATTTAATAACTACAATAAATTTATAAGGTCAATGAATTTTTTTCCAATTTTATAGAGGAGAAAACAGAAGCATAAACATTAATTAATTTGCCCAATTGATACAACTGGTGGGTGAGTGAGTGCGTGCCTGGGATAGGATTTAACCTGAAATATGTATAATTCTAAAGCTGAAGATCCTTTTCTTATTCCATACACTCCATGGAATCTGAAATTGTAGTTTGAGTCTGTCGTTTAGTACTATTTCCATTTTTAATATACCTATTCTTAGCTAAGCAAGAAAGATCTATGTTAGTTCTTGTGTCTTTATATTTAATGTCTATGTTTTTATTGTGGACCAAAAATTTTTTTTTCTTTTTTATGCAGGGTAGCAAAGAACTTGTAAATAAGAAGAGAAATTGAAATTGAAAACTGATTCAGTGTGGTTGTGATGGTGGTGGTTGTGGTGGTCGTGGTGGTGGTGTGTGTGTATATACATATCATAAGCACAAGTAGGTTCAAGTAGACTCTGTGGATAAGCAAGTACTTCCAAAAGATCTTCTTGTCTTATGCGAAATAATTTATAAGGCATGAAGGTGCAATTGGCTTCTAATATCATACTGAAAAAAAGAGGCAAGTGATTTAGACATATTTCCACCCTATGGAAAAACTCTATACTGATTTTAACAATATAGGTTTTGATGTCTTTAGGTTGGATATTGGGAGTATTATTCTATCTTTTTTTTTTTTTTAAATGAGAAGCTTGCAGCTACATAAAAGTACCTTAAAAAGAACAATGAATTTCCTAGAAAAAATATACCAGATAGCACAATTATTTTTAGCTTCTATCATTAGTAATGAGGAGAAACTTAAAATTAGCTGCTATTATTACTAACGAGGAGAGACTTAGGAGAAACTAGGAGACATTACTATAGCAGTGTTTTTTGTTTTCTTGGAGGGAATGAGGAAGGGATGAATATTTAAAAAGTATAGTCCATTGAATCATGATTGAGAACTAAAATTTTAGTTCCCTTAAGGGAAATTTATCACATTAATCACACATATGGCTTCATTTGACTATCTTATTGGAATTTGGCAATAAGATCTATCTTTCTAAGAGTAACATATTCTTCAATATCTTTTATTTTTCTGACACAATGGTATTTTTAAATTAGTATTCTGTTGCTATCAAAGAAGTTAGAGAAAAGGGGAAAGAGATGGGTTTAACTAAAATACTGTTATAAAAATAGTCATAGTCATTACTATGTTGCTATTTTCATTTTGTCAGATGAATATATTGGCTCCTAACATATATAAGGATCCTCCTAAGAATATATACTTAGCAATATTTTACTTATGTTAAAATGTCTATACATTATTCATTTACTCAGTGATTTTTTTTTTTATTCGACAAAGATTTTTTATTCGACACATCTGTTATGTGTCGGATATTGTAATGAGTTTTGAGAATAAGATGAGCGAATTCAATTGCCGTGCTTGTATTCAAGCATTGTGTAGTCTATCCACAGAGACAGACCAGTCTGAGCCAACTACATGTGTGATATTATGTAATGACAGTTTTCGGTTTAACAAACTTTTACTCAATGTCTGTTGTGTAACAGGCATAGTGGTAGCATTGATGATACAAAAGTGTGTCTAAGTCAAGATTCCCTCCTTCGAAGAACTCATAGGCTTGTCCAGCCAACAGAAATGTAAGCGTTCAGTTAGTAGTGACTGTGCTATTAGAATTACATCCATGGCTCTGGGAAGCACAGAGGAAGGAGTGGTTACCTGTGTTGGACTAGTATGAGAATGGTACTGCTACTACCTGACTTAGGAATGCTGAATGAATGACATTTTTAGAAACAAAAAAGGAAATTACTCGGTGGACTAGAAAAACTACACAGAAGAATTTTTTTTTTTTTTCTGTACTTTAGGTAGCAACACAGAATGCTATGTTAAAGAATTTGGAATTTTTCTTGAAAATTATAGACAACTACAGAGAGGATTTAAATGGATCGTATTGGTCCTTAAAGCTATTTACTGCAGGAGTGCATACTGGAGAGGGCTAGAGCCAGAGGCCAGAAGAACTCCCACAAACAGGAATAAGGGCCCATGCCGTTTGCTCTTTGTGACAACTGCTAGGTTATTCAACAAAATTTTTCAAGTACCTATAATTTCTTCAGCCTTGTGTTGAGGTCTGAGAGTATAAAAAGATCATGACACAGGTCCTTCCCATAGGCATTTTATGGTAGACAAGTACAAAAATGATTCATAGTTACCCTCCCCGTGGTTATTAAAAATGATCTTTAGCTATGTTGGATTAATTGAAAATGCTTCCTCAGTTTTTTGAGGAATGCTTCCTTCAGTTTTTTCATTTAAATTAAACTTAATGTAGAGCTCCATTGGTTTATATCTAATGAAATATCTAAAAATTGCATGTCATATTCTTAGTGAGCAACAGATTATAAAAGCCATGCTATAGAAAAAATGGAAATATGTAAGAAAGTGTAGTGGGCCTGTGAGTCTTGGACCCTTGGTGGTGCCCCTTGTGTACCATAGAATAGCTACAGACAGAATAGATAACACAAACCTATATGTTTCAGATGAATATGTTATTTTATGGTAAATAAAAAGGAAAACATTGCAAAGAATTATTGATTTTATAACAGGCTTTGTTATTTATTTTCCCAATCCATAAATATTAAGAGCTCGATTATGGGGGCAGGGGGAATTCATGATATTCGATGATAAAAAAAAAGTTTACAAAGATTTTGGAAATCACCCTAGAAGAGGCACTAATGCATTTGTACTTGGCTGCTGGGTTTTTGTTCATAGAGTCCTGATGATTTTATTGAGATCCTGGCCCATAGCCCATGTTAGTTTTGAAGTCTTGGACTCAGGCAAGTCCCCATGACTTTGGTCATTGAGGCTTTCTATTAAGACCTGATCTGCTTAGGGCTGTCTGTGATATAACTGATGAATAGCTCCAGTGTGCATCTGGGAATGGCTATTTATACGATGTGATTTTGCTGTTCTCCTTTAAAGTTGGACTACATTGAATTGAGGTGTCAAAAATGAGTACCTGTTCAGAAGGTTAACGTAAGTTCCCTTGCTGGTAATGAACACAGGAAAATATAATGTAGCTTCTGTCACACATTAGATAACGATTGGACACTGGACTAGACAGCCCGGAATCCTATTCTGTTCTCCAAAGTGAATGTGTTGTGTGACTTACTGTGTAACAAAATTCAGGACCTCTGTTTTCTAATATTTTCATTCACAAGAGAAGATAGCACTTACTTTATCTAAACTGTAGGATGGTTGAGAGCATGAAGTCAGATTATATATGAGACAGTGTGTGAAGAAGTATTATCGTGTTACAATAAACACCTATGAGTAATAGTAATAAGTAATGCTTACATTGTCCTAAGTGTGGCTCTTATTTCCTTATTTTTTTTAGTTGAGATCTTTAGCTTCTATGTAAGCCACTAATTGCACCAATTGTTTTGCATTCAGAAGATAATTACATTAGATCAAAATGTTAACATGAGATTCATAATTGTACATGAATAAAAATGACTTAAGTGAGTAAGATTTGAGACAATGCTTCATACCTGATAATCCCAGTAGAAAAGAAAATAGCAGGAGACAGAAAAGTAAAAAACTGAAAAATTAGACAGAAGTATATATCTGTATGTTTGTGTGTTTTTGTCTGATATTTTGCCAATAAGGTATACAACTATGATAGCTTGTGTTCAATAAAATTCACTGAGCTAGCTTTAGAAGTGTTAGTTATTAGGTTTTCTGTTAGTTCCTGACCTTAACCGAAATTAAAAAAAAAAATAGTGGAAAGTATTATTTTTTAGTATTTTGAATTTTACAAAGAATTCAACTGAAACACTGATTTTTATGATGTAGAAAATTTTTTTTCTGGTTCTGAGTTTTTACATTATTTATATATGCTTTGTATAAGTTAAGTACCTAGCTATTAGAGACACTTTAAAATATGTTTTAAGCACAACGTTATAGAATTAGTGCAATTAAAAAATATTTTTATAGGTGCTGATATATGATTTAGGTGGACTCATTAAAAAGAACATTTTTATTTATAATTATATTAATATACCCAGTTAGAAATATAAGCTGGTTCACCATTACTGAGGAAACAGATTTCCTTTAACAAGTTCTTGCTAATTAGATTATTCATTATTTTATTTCACTCTTAAGTATAAATTTTTAAAATTTAGAATAAAAATCACATGCAATAAATGGTAAATTAGTTTTATAGCATGAAACTCTGCCATAAGTGAGGAAATATTAAGAATATATCAGTCAAATAGAATTTAAAAAATACTAATGTCTTTCTTCCGCTTTTGTAATATCAAGTTGGACGCTTTCCGAAAAAGCTCACTATAAGAAACACTACTAAAACTAATTTAAAAAAACATCCAATATCTCTAAATTTTTCATTCTAACTTAAATCACTGAAGAAAATGCTTACTCCAAGTCAATTTTTCTGATATACAATTGGTTAATGTAGAGATTAAATTATGAATGTCATATTTAATTTAAAACTAAAGAGAGAAATAGCATTATCACAAAGTACCTGCTCTTTTGTGAATGTCAAGTGCAACTTGTTGAAGGTCTTTTGAAAAACAAGTAGCAAAGACTGCGCATTAGTTATGCATGCCTAGAGCACATACTCCTTTGGAATACAGATGCCAACTACACTATTGATTTACCCCTGTTTTCAATGCATGTTGACTCTTGGAATCACACTCTATTTTCCCTTGGAGGGGAATGAGCTTATGCTACGGAATGGATCCAAAGCCTCTTAAAATCTGTGTAGAAAACAGCATTCTTGCCTAGGAAGTTGGTTACACATCCCTTAATTTGAGATTTACCTAGTAACTTGTTAGAAGTTTCTAGAGAGGCCTTTTCTCTCCTCTGTTTTGCTTTTTCTTTCCCTAACAGATAAGTGTCTTTTGTTAGCATGTTGCCGTTACAGTAGGGATGATCTAAAATCCTTCATTCCCTCGATAGCTCTGAGGGGTCCTTGGTTCTTTCTGTCAATGCAATAAAGAATTACAGATTAGCGAGATTTAGAGAAAGTAAGATTTACTAAATTTCAGCTATGGCAAAGAAAGCTACAGCCTCGTGGAGGTGGCAAGGTCTGTATTATATTAAGGCTGTGATGGAACATTGTGAGGGTGGTGCTAGAGGATTGGTATGTGGTCATTTTGACTGACATTTGGCTGTATATAAACCTTTGCCTACTGCGCATGCGGTTGTCCAGAATTCAGTTCATTATAATTAGATTCATGAACTTCCGGGCATGTATATGGTATTATAATGATTGAATAACAAGGCTAAGATCACATACGGAGAGTTAGGGTAGTACTAACTGTGTAAGCACTTGTGGCTGGACCAAACCAGCCGCTATTTTATGACTTTTCACTCTTTTGTGCCTTAAGATGTGGGGGTAATTTATAACCATAAAATGGGGGTTCCAGGGAGGTCATAAAGGGAGGTCTTTGGGAGGGGCCTTCATTCCGCATTTGCTCATGTCTACCTAACTACCTAACATTTTCTCTATCAGTATTAGGGACCCAAATTGTTGGGTTTTGGGGCAATGACCTCTCTAACTGCTTCAGGCTGAGATGGGGCAAAGGTGGAGGTTTGGGTCCTATACTTGCTTTCTGTCAACTAGAGGTGAAGGTTGTCGATGTCCATATAAGGAATGGTCTGCAGTATGGTATAGGATCTGTTGCCTGGACCGGATAATATCTCCCTTGGAGTGCCATCTGGACATGAATTGCCTGGAATTCTCTGGAAGAAACACATTGGATGAGGTGATTTAGGAGGGGTAGTCCTAGGAAGAGGAGAATAAAAAGTAAGATTAAGGGAATAACCAGCAGTAAGAGAAGGGATTGTAGCCACAATTGCTAATTTCCAATAGAGTGCCTGTGGCAAGGTGGTCTATCTTGTCTGTGGATTTAAAGATGTTTTGGATAGATGTGGAAACCTGTCCTAATCGTTTGACGTAGAAACTATTTTTCTTTGAGGTAAGCACATGTTTCCCCCTGTCCTGCCATCAGAAGATCCAGGGCTCTTTGGTTTTGAAGTATCATGGCTGCTAAGGAATCCATTTGTTCCTGGATGGGTCAGGCCAAAGGCTGTCTCCTTGATGGCCTTGGCAGTCTCTGAATATAGCTTGATTTAAAGCTTTAGTTCTCTTGCCTCCTCCCTACAATGCTACACAACTGAGAATGTTGCTCAGTATTGTTCGCTTGCTCATTTCTGTTTACTTCTTGGCCTTTCATATGGGTAATTGGGAGGGTTTTTAGGGTTAAGTCATGTAAAGCTCTTACACAGTTTATGGCACATAGTCATCAGTAGGGCAGGTGGTGAGTATATTTCCATAGGCAGTAAGTCCTAGGAATATCAGTTCTTTAGTAGGGACATAATTGGGCCTTATATACAGTGACCTTTTCCAAATACACCCAGGCCATTCTTGTGTCCTTATCTGTGGCCCATTGGTTTGTCATTACACTATCATTCCCAATCTAAAAACCCAACCACAAAATCTAGAAAAATGAAAAATATCTAGACATATGAAATTATGAGAATTAATGTAAAAGATAAAATTAGAAATGTCATCAGTAGATATTTTATCAGGATTCTTAAGATGATTAATCTTTAGTTATCCAGCTATTGTTATTATTGATATTGATATTATTATTATTACTATTAACACTTTACTTTTTTTGGTATAATAAAATTTAAAGTGAAGTGTGAGAATGGAATGAGTTACTGGCAATTAAAAGGATCATTGGGTATAGAGAATTTGTTGCCTGAGAACTCAGAGCTCCCATGACCAGTTTCTTGTCTTATGCTATGAGAAATAATCCAGGGACAGGACAAACAGCAAGAAGAAAAGCACAAGGTTTATTAAAATGACAGTACACACTCAAGAGGAGAATGTGGGCGAACTCAGAGAGGGAGAGTCATGTGAGGATATCTTGACTCCAGGCTTTTGTTCTTGGGGCAGAGCCCAGAAACATGGTACTGACTAGCCTCGTTTCTTCCCGGTAGGCAGGGAGCTCAAATTCCTGTTCTTTCTTCCTTATATGTTGTTTCCAGAATGGTCATGGCGTCAGGTGCATGATGGTAGCTTTAGTATTTGCAATGCGGATGAGATTATAATGATACTATAATTAGGCAAAGGTCATGCCTTAGCCAAAGATGACATCTAACCTGGAAAAGACCAGTTTTGGCTTATCCTCCCTTGCTGGGACTAAAACGGGGGGAGATCTAAGGAAAGGAAAAAATTTCCAGAGCCACATTGTGGAAGGGCAGGGGGAGTCCATGAGCTATCCTGCTTCACACTGATAATGTTTCCAGTGTGTAGTCAAATGAAAGTCACTTGCCTTTGGTGAATGGCTGAATAATGTTTTCTAGGGCACTAACTAAAGAATTAGGGGTAATAGATTTAGTTCCATTACATTAGCACTGGTTTTGAATGTTTCTTTCAGGAGATAAGCATTGTAATATTTTTATCCACAGAGAGAAGAGTTGATTTTGCTCATTGCACCATAGAGAATATTTGAACAAAATGTTGAGTTCCTTTATATAGTTTACCATCCATCTGTTTTGTGAGTAATTTTAATTAATGGAAAAAGAACAGAATTAAAGCATATCATTGTTAGACATTACTTTCATCTTTTAGTTTTCTTGTTTAGCCTGGTTAGCATGTTTTGGTACTTTTACTCATTCTCAAGTTTCATCCCAGGTCACTGGATTAGATATTTGCCAAGCAATAAATTGCAGCACTTGAATAATAATGGTTTAATTAGTAATTCTCATCAGCCATCATATTTAATACGAATTCTATTTAAAGTCTATTATGAGTCCAGAAGGAACAGGCATATATGCGTGTTTTGGAGAGAGAAATAGGGAAAAGTTTCTCTCTTTGAATGCATAACTTGTATGAGGTAAACCAAGGTAATTCATATTCATTTCACTGTCAAGTATAAGATTTTTATGTTAGTTAATAAATGTTTTCTTATGTTTACTGTTACTTAATTTTCATGAATTGATTGAGTTCATTTTTAGGTTTTTTTTTTTTTTTTCCTGCAAGCTGGGTTGTGTAAAAAATTCAAAGAAGATAGTTTTGGCCCCCTTGTGGTCAAATAATGTATAATTGTCAAGACTGAAGAATAATCTTTTTCTAAAATGACATTTTGGAAAATTCTAAGACTGTCTGATAAATAATAAAGACATCAGTTAATTGAATAGATATTTAATTAACATATGTTCAAATATCTAATCTTTTGTATAAATACATAAATGTTCAGGCTTATGTGAATTAAAATATCTGAATAATTACATTCCCTACCCAACCCTCTGTGACATTTTAATTTAGATGGATTAGTAAGGTATTTTTAGAAAATGTATGTCTCATATGATGCTGATTCTGTTAACTATATATCATTTAATATTTGAGACTTATTAAGATGGGATGTAAAATAGCATATACTATGCACATACTTTTGGTAATTAGATCTTAATATTGTTATTAAAATAATTATCTTGTTCATCACAAAATCCATTTTACTTTGACTAGAAGAAACATCTTGAGACATTTCAGAGAAAATAAACATTAATAAAAGTAAGTTTTTCAAGTTTTCTCTCCTATGTTCAGGGTATGTTTTATGTTCTTCATCAGGTTAAAGAAGTTTATGTCAGGAAATATATATATTTATGCGTATTAAATTAACTTATTCTAAATGTAACAAGCAGTTATTATCTTAGTCACGAGAAGACCTTCAATTGTTTATACTGAAAAAAATATTGATGTGGGGAATTTGTATCCTACCATTTAGAAACAACTTTATACACAAAGAAAAAACAATCTGGATTTGGGCCAATTGCTCTCTAAAATAACATGGAAAGTTACATAAGATTGTTTTATGTATAAATCTTTCTACTTAAAATATGAAAACAGATGGTAGTGAGCTAAGCAGGAATAAATTATGTTATGCAAATATAACTACTATCTGTGAGTTGTTTTAGTGAAACATTCTTTTTGGTTTTGATGTGGTTGGAAGAGTGGAAAGGAAAAAAGGTCTGTAATGAATAGTATGTGCCATTTATAGACATTCAAAGGTTGTCCTGATCACTGCCAGTTTGACATTACTATTTTCATCAGGTCCACTTTACTTGATCTCATGGGATATACTTCTATCTTCAGTGAAGAAATGGAAAAGCTAGCAGAAATTAAATGAATACTTCAATAAAAGTCACAAAGGATTTATCAGAGCTGTAAGATTAAAAAAAAAAAAGTCTGTGAAGGCAAAACTAATCTCTGGTGTTAGAAGTTAGAGCACAAGGGACGTTTCTGAGATACTGGTAATTTCTGTTTTTCTTTTTTTTATATGTATGTGTCATGAGTGTTTATACCTTGTTAAAATCATTATGATTTATACACTTTTATGTATGTATGCTATTTCCAACAATATGTTAATTAAAAAAATACTTGTGAATACCTGTAGAAAATTATAGAAAAGTTCATGTTGTGAAAATATTGTTATGTCAAGAATATAGTGTTCTCTGGAACATACTGTTATGCAGAATTCATGCTAAGATGCTGTAGAATGAATTCTTTCACCTAAAATAAATTTTATAAAGTGTTTATTTTCAATAATTAACTTGAAGTCAGGAAAGAAAAAGTTGTCTTTTAAATGATCAGTTAATTGCTTTCATGTCATAAGAAATTAGCTAGCTGATTTCAAATTTTATGACAATTCTGCTTGAAAGCAATCTTGAAGCATCAGTTTATTAATTTCTTTCTTGTGTATTTGGGCTGCTGTAGTAAAAACAGAATGGACTGTGCTTTACCCTAAATTTTGTAAAAAATAGGAG
The DNA here is from genome assembly GCA_003508835.1 of Eonycteris spelaea. Classification (NCBI taxonomy): domain Eukaryota; kingdom Metazoa; phylum Chordata; class Mammalia; order Chiroptera; family Pteropodidae; genus Eonycteris; species Eonycteris spelaea. The sequence goes on along the minus strand of PUFA01000033.1, from coordinate 7,875,373 downwards.
CAGTTACTATGTACTTTGCAGCCTTAAATTAAATGACACATATGAAAGTCTATAGCATCGGGTATGGATTATAAGGTATTTTTCAATAAAAATTACCTTTTTTTCCTTTTTCCTCCCTGGGATCTTACCTTAGTCTACTGCTGGAAGTGGATGGATTTTCTGACTGCTGACAACACAAAAAAGCAAACATTTGCTACTTTGAAATATGAATCATTTTTTTAATGAAAGTATTAGCTAGATAAAATATTGTATGTTGTAGATGACATTTATGAATGTGATATGGGCCAAAAGAGGATAGTATTCTAATTTGGGTGCTACTTAGTTTTATATTTTAAGACTCTGACTATTTAAATTTATAAAACTGGCAAAATTACTTTAGAAAAAATTAATGTATACATTCAATTTGACCTTATACTCCTGTTGCTGGGTATATATACTAAAAAAAATAATGTAAAAAGTAGGATAAAGTCTACAAAACCACAGATATGGGAAATTATAGTCTAAATATCACATAATAATAAAATAGTTAGAATTCTGATTTATCCAGTGGGTAGATTATTATATAATTTAAAAACAAATATTACAAAGTGTTTCAATAGGGACGTTTCATGAAGTGAGGTGAAATGAAAAAGTCTATGCGCATCATGATTTTCATTATTTATTATAATTATACAGTTGATCAAAGACATTTCAGGAATTAGGAAAATATCAACATCCCTTGAGCTGAAGTGGTAGATAGAATTTGTGGTGCTAATGTTTTTTTAATGTTGTTATAATTTTGTTTCTTTCCACTTGGGAGAGGGAGGGTAACATAATAAACATAAGAGCAGTTTGTTTTTTTTTTTTTTTTTTTTTTTTAATTAGACCAAGGACATTTTTCCTGGCATACTGATTTCTGATTACCATAGTGTGATTTTTTTTTTTTTTCATGGTAGTGTGTTAAAATCTTACAAAATTGAGGTGCTTTGTTTTGGGGTTGTGTCTATGTTTAGTTCTCTCCAAAACATATCATTGAAGTTTTACTTAAACATTTCTTAGAAAATTTAAAAGATAAACATAAGTTATATAACAAACTCAGTTAATGTAGCAGCAAATATGAATGCGCTGTAGCCTCTGGAAGCTTCCGGGTTTTGTGGCTTGCCTTTTTCCTGTTACCCCCTTTTGTGTCCAGCTCTAGCTACATTCACATTAGAACAGAATCTTTCTTCATCCAGCCTGAGGGTTGGAGGGCACCTGCACAAATGCATAGGTAAGCAGTCTGTGTAAGCGGAACAGGAAAAATGTAAACATTTATTTGCCTTCCATTTTTGGTTTAAGCCCCTTCCAGCCTCCCACGGAGCAGTCAGGCCTGTCTCCAGGTTCTCAGTGCTGTGCTCTAGGGCCAGAAGCACAAAACAACAAAAGAAGGGCTGAGAAGGCAGATTTAATTAATTTTATCAAGTGTCCTACCACCTCATTAAAAGAACATTTTCTAGGGGAACATTTACTGACATGGCTTTTTGAAGATTCATTTATTCGACAGACATTAGCCACAGCCTACTCTGTACCAGAGGTACAGATATGGGAATATAAAGATGAATTTGACCTGGCCCCTGCCTCCAGCAGCTTATATAAGGGAAGAGTTTGTCCTGCTTAATTTTAAGGCTCTCTAAAATGAAAGCAGCTTCTTCTTTTTTTTATACTACATAAAAAGAAAGCCAAGGATGCTTTTTATTATACTGATATTCTCACACACACACACACACACACACACACACACATACACACATACACACGTACACACACACATTTACAGTAGATGTAAATTAAATTTCATATAAGCTAGTCTGTATATTTCTAGAAGTAAAACTGGCATAACATCTGTAGTGTTCCTTTTATTTTTTTTATTTTGAAAAATATTTAATGCACTCTTAAAATAACATTAATATCATAGAAAATACAAAATGGAGTCATACTTACTTGTACACTAAATTTCTACCTTTAGTTTTAGTTGAGCACCAACACATGGTTCCCTTAGTTTTTTTTCGTTGTTGTTGTTAAAAAGAGCATTTTTGTATCTATCACAGTGAAACATATATACACTATGATACTTCAATTTTAGATACATTCCTTGCAGAAATTTATAAATTGCTGAAAGTTTTGCATTAGGATATTCACAGCAGCATTATTTTTTATAGCCCCCAACTAGAAACAACCCAAAAGTCCATCAATGAAAATACAAGCAGTGGTACATTTGTTATATTAGAATATCTCATGGAGGTGAAAATGAGTGTGTTGCTCAGATTCGAGGTTCTGAAGTAAGGGGTTTGAGGCTTGGGTAGCTGGAAGAAAATATAGGGCGCTGTAGGCAACTGCGACATAGCTCTTTATTCCAGCAAGGGCACAGCCAGCCATGGAGGGCGGCATCTTTAAATACACAGGTTACACAATAGTGGCCACTGACAGAATCCCGTGCTTGCGTACAGGGCACATGGGGAGAAGTGCTGAGTTGCTTGTGCCCAGAAGCTGCTAAGGGTGTTGAGAGGGAGCCTGACTAAGGCCATCTTTCTTTCTCCGCACAATGCTATACGAAACAAACAAGAAAGAAAAGCAGGCGTCTCTGTGACCATTATTTGGAGTAGTAATTCTCAATCTGAGTGAATATTAGAATCACCTGAGCTTTTAAAACTGCCTTGATACTGGTCCCACCAGCAGATAGAGATGCTGATGTAATTGATAGTCTGGGACCCAGCCACTGCTATTTTTTTGTTTGTTTGTTTAAGATCCCCTTGTGATTTTATTGTGTGGCTAGTGTTGAAATCCATTGACTTAGTGCAAAGGTTATAAAATGATATAACATATATTATATATGTTGTATACATATATATTAAAGTTTGACTTCATGGTAGTTGCTGGTATTAAGTATTTTACATACACTAATTTATTAAATTATCAGCATTCTATGAGGTAGTTGTTATTATCTTGCTTTTAAAGATGAGGAAACTGAACCCTGTTGTAATTAAATAACTTGCCTATAACAACTAAATAATTTGTCTGGAGTCACACAACTATAGGTACATGAGTCCTTATTTACAAACACAAAATCTGGCTTAAATTCAAGTAAGACTATATGTAGTCTATTTATTCCACTTAATATGAATATTCAGACATTTTACTGTGTTTGATTACTAGGTGCTGGGAATGTTAATATAATATACAGCATATGCATTATAGTTCCTTTCTAAAATTAAAAAAAAAAAAACACATTAATTCCAAACTCTGTCTTCCTTCAAGTTTTCAGATAAAGGCTTGTGGTCCTGAAATAAGTAGCAGAACAGAAGCAGGTCTAATCAAATCCAGAGGAATCTCTCTTTACCACTAAGCTATATACTGCTATCATGTGATATTTTTATTAAGCTATGATAATCTAATAAATTTCTTCATTCTAAGAACTTGTTTATCCAAGGAACCCAATTGCTATTATTCAGAGGTCTGTACTTTCAGGCTTGGAATGTGAATATATATAATACTCACACTATTTATTTACGTATTTATGTATGTATGTATTTATATTATTTTATTTTAGTTTCAGGTAAGGAAGAAATCCTAACAGCGTGCTACACCAATCATTAATCTGATATTTGGTTCTATTTTATCTTCTTAGAGCTCAAAACCTATCGTGGAGCCTTTTGCAGAATCCATACCAAACTTTCAACTTTGTCTTTTATACTATTTAATTATTTATTTTTTCCCTCTGTAAGATCAGTTGCACTTGTGTATCTAGGCTCTTAAAGCCCTTTCTCTGTTTTCTGTGAGTCATTTAAGACCATGACAATAGTTTTAGCTGCCTAATTTTCAACTTTACCCAGCTCATGTCATGTTCTTTAAGGCTGAAGGACCTGAGCTCACGAGTGAAGAAATTTGCTGTCATAAATTGGGGAATGGAGACTGTTTTATTCTTTTCCCAACCTTTATATCCTATAGGCAATATTGACCTCTGTAGCAATACCTTTCAATTTTATTAATCTATATCCAAGGTTTTTTAAAAGGTATTTTAAATTAATTACATGGGTTTTGAGAAGTAAAAAGTAACTCGCTAGTGTAAAATTGTTCATGACCTTGTGCAAATAAAAATTGTAGTATTCTATGTATTTTATATAACACAAGGGGAGGGTGTCCTAAAATAGCTTTTTACGTTTCATGTTAAACAGGGCATTGTGTCTGGCTCGACTATTTCTTCATTTAGAGGAAATGTGGAAAATATCCAGTATGTAATAAAATATATAAAAACATACAAACTGGGATTTGAGGGATTCAAAAATTATAGCTAAAATACTTTCTAGGTCAAATATTGTAAGATTAAGCCTCTGAATCCCATTTTTCTTCTTCCTTTAGGACATTAATTGCTTTTTTGGTCTATGAATCTGTTCTGAGTTCTAGTATAATAGATGATTGAATGAGCTCCTTCCTCTTCTGTACTCAGGAAGCCTATTCCATTGGTTCTGTAGCTCAATTGCTTTTTAATCGATCCCTCTGAAGAGCCAATATGCTAGCAAGATGACAAAATGTCTCGGAGCCTACACACTTGTCTGAAAAGTTAAATCAGTTCTTCTCTTTCTCCCAAAAGAATGGGTAATAGGCAAAGCCTTCATTCCAGAAAGGAGGTCGAGGAATAATTGCTTGCCTCCTCTAAAATGCAATTCAGTCTCTTTGTTGAAGGGTTGTTTGGAGGACAATGACAACATATGTGTGAAATGCCTCTCAGAGTGTGTTAGTCCTCCATAAATGGTGGCTGTAAGAAATAAGCAGAAGGCAGCTGGTGGTGGTTTTGCTGATGGCATTTTGAGCTGTTAGTAACTCTGTGTATCAATGAGAACCAATGAGTCTTTGGTGTGAGAAAGTTTATTGGCTATAAATAAAATTATTGTTCACCTGTATTTTGCAAAAGATGTTGCAGAAGTATTGACTACCTAGTAAACCAGCTAAACATTTACCTAGGACACACACAAAAAATTCATATTTGATATTAAAACAACATTAAAGCAGAATTATGTTGGGTTTCCTAACATGAGTTTTACAGTTTGGAATTGGTTTTATGTTGAATGATGAATAAACTATAATCTTTATAATATTTAGTTTTTCTATAAACCTTAGTCCTACCTCAAGACTACATTTGCATGGAAAGCCATTATTAATATGAATTGAATTTGTGCTCAATTAAATAGATCATTGATATCATTTTAGAAATACCCTTATACTACAAGAAATTAATAATCGAAGGGACCACTTTTATTTACTCAACGCTTTATAAAACTAGCAATTTAAAACCTCTTGTAGAGGCTGCGTTGACATCTCTTATGCAGGATGACTGTTTCCCTAAAGAAAAGGCTTGGTTTAGTATCTTATAAAGCTGCTCCACCTCAGCTACAGACAGAGAATTGATGATAAATCGATAGATGATAGATAAATAAATGGATAGATGATAGATAGATGTGTGTACGTGCATATGAAATATATAGGTATTAAATATCAACTATTTTGTCACAATTATATTGAATAGTCTTTTTCTAAATCTCATGAATTCCCTTGAAAAACTGATGTACAATATAAAACTTTTCCCAAAGAGATAAATATATAAATGTTTACACAAAATTTTGTGGACAGTTTCTAGAAATTAACGGAATTCCTGAATCTAATTCTAGTAGGTGGTTCCTGAGCCTCATAGTCAGGACTCTTCCTCAATGAACTTGAATTGGAAGGAAAATCTAAGTGAGCAGATTAATTTTATAATGAGTTTATTGAAGTACAGCATATGTAAGCTACTCAGCTATCTTTTACAGGAAAAAAAAAAGCTTAGTTCTTAATTTTTATTTTAGCAATTTCTTTGTTTTCTAGCCATATCCATAGTGATTTAATTCCATAATCAGCATGTGTTGTACATGCCATAAACACTTCTGTTCATAGTTCTTATTGTTTTTTATATTATTTCTGCCAATTTAATTTATTTTCCACATTTCACCCCTTTTCTCAGCAAAGTAACAAGGTCACTTGGACAAAAAGTCATCTAAAAATGAGAAAACAGAAAAAATAGAGAACAACTTTTATATAATTCTAAGTACTAGCTTTTTGGCATAATTATCATATAGTTGGTATATTTTTACATTGGACAGTCTTATCATGGATGCATTTTGTTTAATTAGTAATCTAAGTTTGTTTTCCAACAGTGAGACATTCAAACTTAGGTTTGAATTTCACATCCAAGTAAGAGCAGAAATTTCATCTGTCATTGCACATTTTGCTTTGCTGAGGGGAAGACCCAGATGCCATGTGGAGAGAAATGTGGCCTGGGGACGAGTAAACAGCTACTGCATGATAGATGAACAGGAGGAGTTCACACAGTTTCTGTTAAGACAGGGAGTAAGATCTCGTCAGACCTATATGAACTATCAAGTGTGGACTGACTGAGAAATAGGTCCTGTCTTATTTCTTACCCTTCTTAACATGACAGGAAAAAATGCTCTTTGAATTGTAACAAATCATTTGACACACAGTAACAGTAAATCAAAATGATTTTATGAACCCTACAAGAAAATGAATGTTGTGAGGAGACCAGGCTATGTTTGTCCTGAAGTTCCTTTTGTTGATTCAGATAGACTCTGGGATTGGAATGCTTGAGTTCAAAACCAGGTTTTTATCATTTACTATGTTACTTGGGTTAGTTACATAACTTACTAAACCTCAGCTTCTCAATTTCCAAATGGGGACAATAATTATACCTATATTTTAAGTTTTGCATGAGGACCAAATTAGTTATTTTCAGATGTATATATATAGTAAGTAAGCACTCAATACTAGCTGTTCTTATTTTTTTATTTAAGGTAATGAAAAATATTTCACTGTGATTACATAATTTTGCTGCATGCTATCTAGGATTTCTAGAAATCATTATCAATAATATAATCATTCAACAAATATTTTTGAGGGTTCACTAGGTAACGGATTCTGCTCTAGATCCTGGGCAAATCGCAGTGAAGGAAAATAGAGTGGTAGCTGGGTCTGAGAGAGGTTGCCAAGGTGGAATGATGATAAAGGAATATTTGAGTAGACAATTGAAGTAAATAAAGTGAAAAGAAGTGAAATGACCAGCACAGCACTCTGGGCAGTGGATTTTCAGATGCAGCAAATCTCCCAGGTGGGTGTGCTCGTCACGTTCAAGGAACCACAAAGAGGCCAGAGAAGGAGTTGTAGGAATGTCATGTTGAGAGATTATATTTGGAGTGTTGGAGTGGGGCACATCATTTTAGCCCTAACAAGTAGAAGGAAGGGAAGCCATTGGATGGTTTGGAACAGAAGAGTGCCATATCTGACTTATATTGTAAGAAACATTATATTGTTACTGTGTGGAGAATGAGGGTGCATGCATGGAATCAGGAAGGTAAATTAGGAACAATCATGGTGGTTTATGTTTTTGAATTAGCCTGATAACAGTGAAAATGCAAAAAAAAAAAGAAAAAAAAAGGCCTAACAGTATGTTAAATATCTACCATGAACCAGATGCATGACAAATATATTGTCTAATCCATACAACAGCCCTAAAAGGGAAATACCATTACCATTCAGAGGTATGATTTTCGAGGTCGTGCAAGTGAAGTGCAAATATAGAATAATGCTTTTTCTATAGCCAAAAATAAACAATAAAATAAAAAATGGAAAGTGCCTCACATCCTCATTTTGCCTGGCTAAGTAAATTTTTCCCCCCATCTATATTATAGATAGTTCCAACCCCAATGGGTATCTTGGAAAAAAGGGTTGTAAGGTTGGCAGATTGAGGAGAATAGAAAAAGTTGCACAGCAGGTTTTGGAGATTTTTAATGTTTTGAGATCTAGGTACAAAATGCCTTATTTTAGAGTAAGCTGAACAGCAATTTGACATTTTATGATAAAGAACTAGAAGCAAAGTACAAAAATAAATACTAACAACCAAAACTCCTGAAAAAAAACTTTTAACTTTTAATTGGATATTTATTTAATGACCATTATAATTGTTTAGTATCTGCTATGTAGCAGGTACTGTGTTAGATGTGTGGAATAAAAAAATGAATATAGCATGACACTCAGAGCTTAGCTATAATAAATGATAATAGCTGTATTAAAGGAAAAAATAAAGTATTTATTATAAATTAGAAAGCAGTAAGCAGTTACGTGTCTCGAGGGTGACGGGAAGTCTTCAGAGAGGAGAAAGCATTTGTGATAGATCATCTCTTCTGTTACAATCGGATATAATTGAAAAGTTCACTTGAACATCTCCATTCTGCAGTATAGAACACGATATAATTGTAGTCACAGGTACATGTGACTGCAGTTACAGGTATATGTAACATACCTGTAGTCTTGGACAACTCTCTTGGGCCACACAGATCTCAACTGACCATGTTTCGGATTAGCTTCTGGTCATTATTTTGAGTTCCTTCTAAGAAGTTCTATTGCTGGGTGAGTGTTATCTGAATTCTGATGCAGTAATAACTCTGCTCTTTCACATTCTGCTGGCTTCAATTTGAACCACACTTTTTTGGCTGCTGCTTTTGATTCTGAGAGCATGGGTCCCTCTCCTCATATGCCTCATCAGAATTCTCATTTTGCTCATTTTGAAATGATACTGTGCTAACACCTAAAGAAGTGGGCCTTACTTCTGAGTGGGTGCTGGGATTCCTTATATATGGGTAAAAACCTTTGACTTTGAAGATCGATTAAAAGAACCTCTTATTTTCATTTTTTGTTACAGCTGACAGGCCTTTCACTGCACGAAAACTGCGTAACCTTTTACACTACAAGAATTTTTCTGAAACCACAATTATGGCTATTTACTTTAAAAGCGTCATTGTAGAACATATTCTATAACTTGTCTTAAAGCCATTTTGATGTGTTATCAGATTTTGTAGCAAACTAATATTTTTGTAACAGTGACTGATTTAACAACAATTAGTTGCTCCACCCTGAGGTTGGAAATCTAAGGCCATGTCATAGCTCTCATAGGAATCTTGATTAGAAGCAAGTCTTATGTGTAATATTCAATCTTGAAGCATAATATTTTTATATGTGTATAATTCAACAGTGTTGTAGAAGTTGACTATATTAAAACATCAAACACAGTGGTTCTCAAAGTGTCGTTCAGAGACAATTAGAAGTCTCCAGAATTTTTCAGAGGGTCTGAGAGGTACAAATCATGCATGGGTAAAAAAATGTACTCAATGTGCTATACAGAACAATAGGTTTTAATGGAACAGAGCATGAAAAGTTAATTGATAGGTTTCAGATTTCACATTTCACTAATCTTTAAGAAGCTTTAAGAAATGCCACTTGTTGAGTTTTAGCATAGTGTCCTAAAAGATTATCCACAATTATTTATAAAAGCTATTCAAATATTTTGTTTTTAAACTACATATCTCTGCCATTCTTCTCATTGTTCTGTTTCTAAAACTGGTAATTTTTTATTAAAAAATGTCATTAAATCATGTAATGGGATTACTATTTTTATTAAATGAATGAATATATAATAATTTAAAAATTTATCGGTTTAATTTCTAGTATAGTAAATATTAATAGCTATAACCCCCCACAAAGAAATTTTGGGGGGTCCTCAATAACTTAAGTGTGTAAATTGGTCACAAAACCAAAACATTTGAGAAATGCCGATGTAACAGAATTGTGCTGCATGACATAAAAATGTGCATTGACTTCAACAAAACACAATAAAGATGCATCTAAACCTAGGCAGCTAATTTTTAAGTAGGTTTACATTGATTTTTGAATACAAAATTTACATCTCATGGATTTTTTAAAAAAATAATTACTATCATTCTCTTTATTTTTATCAGACGTGTAATATGAAGTTCTCAAAAGTTTTTCCCCTCAGACTCTTTTATGTATTGATTAGACAACAGATGCCTATACTTTTTCATAGGTGTTAGCAGATATTGACAAGACTGAAGATATGCTCTGTGTCTTCTCTTGTGAAATAGAAACAAAGTCTTGTTACTCCTAATCTTACTGCTATGAAATGAATATTTGTTTCCCTCAAAATTTATATGTTGAAACCCTAACCTCTAAGGTGATGGTATTTGCAGGCGGAGCCTTTGGGAGTAATTAAAATTAGAGTAGGTCATGAAGGTGGAGCCTTCTTTTGGTAATAATGCTCTTATTAAAAAAAAAAAAAAAAAAAAAAAGAAGAAAAAGAAGAAGAAGTAGAACTCCCAGTATGAAGTAAAGGTCACGTGAAGACAAAAACAGACAGAGGACTTTCACCAAGAACCAACTGAGCTGGCACCCTGATCTTGGACTTTCAGCCCTCCAGTCTTTAAGTGTTTGAGTTTAAGCCACCCAGTCTGTGGTAATTTGTAATAGCAGCCCAAACTGACCGATACGCTTATGCAGGCTCTTTGTTAATGACTGTGACTTCTGCCATTCTCAAAAATCATGCTTTCTGTATTTAAAGAACAAACCAATGAAACCAACAGCAATCTTTAGATCATGAAAAAGGAATATTGATCATTTCATAAAGATTCTACACATGAAAATCTATTGGTAACATTGTAGACTTTTTTTTATGTCTAAATTGCTTTGAATGGATATTCTACTCTTTGGTAGGTACCTTTAATATTGATATTTAAATGTTCTCATCAGAATAAGATAAAATTAAATTATGAGGCCTAGATGAGAAAGTTGCTCAGATGTTTTCATAACTCAAATGTAGTTGGAATTTAAAGATCATCTTCATAATTTTTCTTTAAGCATGAATAGATTTACTTTGTTATCTTTCCTGACAGTTTTCTTATTTATAAAATTTACAGGAGAAAACTGTGAAAATAGTTCTTTTTAATAAAAAAAAGGATTTTTATTTGCATATATCCCTAAATTATTAAAGCATAATGTCACCTAGATATTTGGCTACAGTTTTTTTGTTTAAAAATAAATACAATAGATAGGAGATAGTCTTTTAATATTTTTATATTAAAAGTGACACATAAACAGCGTGTGATTTCCTGTTACTACTGGAAATGTAAAATTGTAGAGATGGAAAGGATAATACTGCCTTCATTTAAAGAGAAAAATAATTACACATGGAATCAATTATGTCTTTTCTAAAGTTTTTTTTTAAAAGCTATAGAAAATAATTTTTATGACGTATGCTATATTGTAATGTGATTGTCAATAAGAAAACTGTCAAATTACTTTTTACTAGATCATAAACATTTGATCTATATTACTTTTATCTCTATGATTATAGACTCTGCAGGTTCTATCTGATAAGACTTTTGTCATCACAAAATGCTTCTCATATATTTTCGATAAATATTTATTAGGTAACTACCTCAGAAAATTGTAAGTTTCTTAGGCTCTATCATTGTCATTTTACAGGTGAATAAATTAAAAAAACTTTTTGATAAGTGTTTATAATTTACAATTAATATTAGCATCATAAAAGGGAAAAGAAGCAGTCTTGAATGGAAGAGCCTATGAAGACTATTTAGTCAAAGCTTGCCTACCCGTGCTTCTTTCTCATAACTAGAGGCAAATTTCTTTATTTTAATGATATAAACATGTTAAAAAAAGCAATCCAAAATATGTAACTGTTCAAGATTTTAATTGGCTCAGGGCATAACATAAACCACTAGGACTGCCTGATATTTCTTGAGAAGAATATGTCACATTCTATCAAAAGGCAGTATACACATGAGACTGAGATGGACATGCATTGTAGCTATTTTTCAGCTTCTATACAGAAAATAAAATTTTGTATCAATATTAGAAGTTAGACCACTCTTTTCTGGTCTATTCTGCCTTCCTGGTGATTAATAAATTTATAAGAAAAAAAATCTATCTATAGAAAAATCCTACACTCTTATTTTATAGTAGTTCATCATTATTTTTAACAGAAAATATTATCAAATAGAAAATGATTTAGAATAAAGACAGAAAATTGCTTTGCTGTTTACTAGAGAAGCAGAATATTACAGGCTTAATAATTCTAAGTCTAGAGGAAAATTCTCTGTTCTAGTGTCAGTACTTAGTAGTTGCTTGAACATCAATAAGTTAGCCAACTAGTTTCCTTAAGCATCAGTTTTCTTATCTCTTAAAAGGGGATAAAGATAGTACCAATCTGAAAGGGTTTATCTGAGAATTAAATAATCTAGTCTTGGTGAAGCCCTAGCATAGTGTCTTCCCCCATTAAAAAAACATCTTAAATCCATGATTAAAAAAAATCTTTTTGATGACCACAACAATGATGAAGAAATAACTAAAAAAGTTTTCAAAGTGAAAAAAATTAGAGATAGTTATGCCTCCAAAGTTATTCTAAATTTTTATAGCTTCAAATTTATTCTCTTTCATTTGAAATTAATGAGTGAAATTGTCATTATCTTCATAAAAATGTGTGTGTGTGTGTGTGTGTGTGTGTGTGTGTGTGTGTTCAGATTACTTTGTAGATTATGATTTGGCAATAATGTAATAACTGCAGTAGAACTATTGAAATTGTTTGTATACCCAAAATGAAATTTATTTCCCACGTTTAACTTTTTAAAATAATCTTTGGAAATGTGTCTAATTTATTTGAACTTGACTATGAAATATCTTTATGTCAGTGACATAGACTTTTTCCTGATATTTAAACAAACAAAACAAAACAAAACAGGATAAAACATATTTGTGTAATATGAAATACAAATCTTGATTTCTACTTGTTCTGATTAGCTTCCTATTTTAGATCTTATTGCTTCAGGATATTATCACTTTGTATGTGGCCTCGAAATTAATTCAAAGTATATTTTTTAAACATTCAGACAAAAAGGTGATTGAGAGGAACAAGTTAAAAATCACTCACTAGCTAAGCCAGTCAGCTGCATGATATAAATAAAAGACTGAGCTTATGTCCTTAATTGGAGATTGTTAAAGACATTATGAAGAGGAAGGAAATTTCACTTTATAAAGGAGATGACTATGAGATAATTATCCACTGGTTTGACATAAAAAATATATATTAATTTTAAAAATGTCTTCAACACCATCGTTGTATAAAATACATTATTGGTGCATTCCCCAGTTATTTTCCTCCCTCCTTCCCATTCTTCTTCAAGTATTTCAGTTATCTAGACCCTTAGTAATATTCATTTAGGCTTATAGCCAATCTGAAGATCAAGAGGTTTTGAGTTTATAGCTGTTTTTTTTTTTGTTCATCAAATATATTTATTAGTTTTTTAGTTGCTTATTTATGGAAGTCTTTGCTATTCAGGACACTATCTCCCTTTGTCCTTTATTTTTGGATTCATTGTGCTCCAGTTGCTAGAAGTCTGGTCTTTGTATAGCTGAAATACTTGACAAAATGAAACTATTCTTAGGAGTAAACTGTCATTTTTGCGATGCTTTACGTTCCAGAATGTTTCATAGAAGGAAGAATAAATCAGCAGTTAAGTTTTGGGAAAGGAAAGTTCAGAATATTTACAATCGAGTGTCTCATAAATATGTAGCAAACCAAATTGATTTTGATAAACTGCTTCTTATTCTACTGTTATTACTCTGCGTAGAAAAATGTGCTTTGTGTGGTGAGAAATTAAAACAATATGACAAATTTTTGGAAACAAAAAGAGGTGTGAATGTCAGGAGAATGAAAGAAGAAAGAGAAACTACCTATTACTTTTAAAATATGCTGAACAAATGCAATACAGAAGTGCTTGCAAAACATGCCTATGTTCAGGACATGAAAAGAGTTTGTTATCTCTGTTTCGATGGGATCTCACTTCTGGTTTCCTTAGGCCCTTTCTATTGGATTCTTCTAGACTTGAGAACATCTCCTCAATTGGTCCTGGATTGCATGATGTTTATGCTTTTAAAAATGTTCTTACCTAATCCCAAGTCTCTTTATGTGGAGTGATAAGTACATTTGAGGATATATAACTTTATAGGACAAAGAGGTCTACTTATTTGAAAGCCACAAGGTGACACCTCTTCATGGACAGTACACACTACAAAATGAAGAACTGTAGTTTTGTTATTAGATAGAATGACCAAGGAATATGATAATGTGAAAAATAATGTACTAAACAGAAGGATATCAATTTGAGGAAAATGATTTTTGACTAATTTTAAGTGAAGGCAGAATCAAGATTTATTGTATATCTTTTATTTTTTGTCCAATTAAATTGAACTGTAGGGATTATTTATCTTGCACAGAACTTTTCATGACATATCAGGGTAAATGTATCTGATCATAAGACAAAGATGCAAAAAAATTAGTAGAACTTATCAGAAAAACATTTTTAGAGAATCAAATTTCGAATTTTGGTGCTTTAAGAAAATGATTATTATAAAAGAGATTTGGGCATAAAAGAACTCATGGTAAAGAAGAAATGTAATTTAAAAACTATGACATTTGTTTTTTATTTTTATTTATTAATTTTTTTTTTAATACCTCTAGCACCCAGTCTTCCTAGGTGGTCTCCCACCCAAGTACTTACCAGGCCCGACCCTGATTAGCTTGCTTCTGAGATCAAACATCGGGCTTGTTCAGGGTGGCGTGGCTATAGACCATGGACTGTGGCTCCGCTGGGGTGAACCCAGGACTTTCTGTGTGTAAAGCTTGTGTGCTAACTACTACACTATGGAACCACATCCTGACATTAGGTTTTAAAGGAGTTTTAATCAATTAAAATTATTTTAAATGCCTACTGTATCAGAGCATACTGAATAAATGAAAATGCTTAACAAGAAAAAATTTTAAAGTAGTTATAAGAGAGATTATAAATGAATTACATCAGGCATTATATTATATTTTACTTAATATCATTTATTGCTAAATCATTCTGAGAAACTAGTATTTTTTTTCATAGGATGTGAAATATAATTTCTGAGGCTCTGCTTTTTTTTTAGTTGTAGTTTTTATTGAGGTAACATTAGTTCATAATGTTATACAAGTTTTAGGTGTGCGTCACTATAATTAGACATCTGTAAATGTACAATTGTGCTAACCACTAAAAGTCTAGTTTCCATTAGTCACTATTGGTCCACCCCCTTCCCTCTGGTTGACCACCTACCTATCTGTTTTCCAGGTTCAGATTCTTGATGTATTTGGAACAAAATTATAAGATCTGTTTGCTAACGTCATTCTTATATATGGCTAACTGCTTTCTATAAAACTGTCTTTTAAATTAATTATTCTTTGGAATGCTGACTTAAGTGATATTTCTTTCTGATGATCCCTGAAACGAAGAAACTGTTGAAAAGCTAGAATTATATATTCTGTTGTTTAAATTACTTCATAATAAACTTTTTGGAAGTTTATAAATGCTTTTTATTTCACCAAGGTCTTATTAGGGCATTAAAGAGTCAATTGATTTTCAAAAAGCTTACTACAAGGGGTAATTTTGATATATTGTGAACAGAAACAACAGTACATACCAGAGTTTTGCTGCAGTTACTTACACTGTTTTTTCATTGTAAATGGATATATCAGCTAAGTTTATCATTTTTGTTTTATCTCTGGTGATATAGTCTTATTCCAAACTGCTGAGAGTTTTGACAGGTATTGGTATAGCATAGCAGAAAGCCAGATTGTGTCCCCTATTTAGAGGTAACCTGTATCAATTAACTGGTTAATCAGAGGATAAATATGAAAGAAGCATCCTATCCGTTGAATTTTATAAATAGAAGAGCACTATCTCAACAATGTAGGGTGGTAACAGATCAAGGAGGGCTTTCTCAGAGTAATTATATTAATTTACTTTTCAAATGTGGGTTGAGGGGAAGAAGTGAGCAGGGTATTCTAGGTAAAGAAAACAGCATAGGCTATTTAGAGTTTGCGAAAAAGGGCACGGGTTGTGTACAGAACTTTAGAAGTTCAGTGTGATTAGTCAGTAGGTGCAAGCAGAGAATGATCAAAGACAAGAAAATAAAAACAGACAATGGCTAGATAATTGAAATTCTTGCATGTCAGTATAAGGAAATATACTTTGCTGGTAAGCTGGGGAGTGACATGTTCAAATTTGTATTTTAGATGTGTATTATTTCGTAATTTATATTATAAACAGGTTTTGTTTGGGATTTTGGTTTTAGTTTGCTTATATTTCAAACATACGAGATAGTTTGGAGTGAGTATAGTTTTATAGAAGCACAACCAGGTTGTGGGGAGCTGAGCTTTTTCTATATTATTTGGCATTGTAAATTTCCCCCTAGATATATGAGCTTTATGAATATATCCATGGGAACCTCCAACATGCCAACTAAAAGGAGCTGGCTTCTAGAGAGAGTGTCTCTCTTGAGTTTGTAAATGAATTTTTAAAAATTATTTGCAGTTTATTTTAGTTATATATATTTTATTTTTATATTAATTTCATATATGTATATATAAAAAAATATGTCTTTTAGAAATACTGTCTAGAATATTGTTTAAGAACTATGATATTGTACCCAGATTTCCTTGTTTTAAAACTCAGATCTACACACATACTTGCTCTGAGACCTTAAATTTATCAAAATATGTTTCTTCAATTATAGGGATGATGACACGTTAGGTCAGAATATTTCAGTGCTATGTAACATAAACCAAACTCATGGTTCAATGAAAAAAAAATGTATTAGCATAATAACTTTGAATTGTAACAATCCAGAGAAAGTCCAGAAACCCTGTTGGATTCAGGAGCTTAAGTGATATCATCAGAACCGTGGCTTTGCTGTATTCTGTGAAGACTTTGTTTCCAGGCAGACTTTCTTCATGTTGAACAAAAGCTAGCAAGCACTTAAGAACTTTAGGCTTACATTCTACAAATTTAGCAATTGCAAGAAAAATATGAAGTGTCTCTTGTCCAATGGTTTACTATAAGTCCTGGACTGAGTCTTACCATCTTTTCTTGTTGGACTTCCAGATAAAATTCAAATGTTTTTGAATTTCAAATAAACAATGAATCATCTTTAAAAATTGTGGCTTAAACATTGCATGGAATGTACTTATACTAAGAAATGATTCACTCTGTATTTGAAATTCAAATTGAACTGGGTATTGTATATTTTTATTTGCTAGATATGACAACCCTTGGTGGGGGAACCTTCTCTCTTTCTGAACCCATCAGTCTGGCCAGGGATGATGAGTGTTGACTAAGCTTGGTTATATGTCTTAATAGCAAAAACTTCTATTCCAAAGCAAATGGATTCAGAAAGGGAAAAAGTAGCTCCACATCAAAAAGTGAGGTGCTAGTATCAAAGAAGAGATGCCGTACAATTAGAAAACAAAACATATGAACAATTAAAAATGTTTTATAACTTCTGTGAAGATTACATTAAATGGGATAATCCTTTTTAAAGCTGTTAGCACAGTGATTGACACATAGAAAATCTTAGTAAATATTTTCTACTATTTAAGTTATTACCATTCTACTAATTCTAATACATGAATGTTTATACCACTAATTAAACAAACATGTATTGAGCCTTTCTATATTATTGTACAATTTTCATATTTTTCAAATCTTAGTAGAATAAAGGAAGCAGTAGGATAATTATGAGGTAAGTCTGTTGAACATCTTTGTGCATTAGGCTTTTCCTCCTCCCTAAGTGAAGTTTTTTCTAAAACAGAAAAAACAGAGAAAAATTACCAGCTCAGAGGAAGTGAACATTTTGAAATCCCTAGATACTCTATAGAAATCCGTGTTCCAAACCACTGAGTCTGTTTTTTCCCTTCTACCCACAGACTCAGCCTTATTTTCAGTAACTTCTGCCTAGACCCATCCAATAATCTAAACTCTATTTTTAATTCACAGCCCGTAAGATCACTTACTGCTAAGGTCAGATCAAGGTTAAAAATTACTGTTTCTATAATTTTCTGACCTGGGAAAGACCCTTTCAACTGCTACTAACACAAGGAAAGTCCCATCTTCTAGATGATTCAGGAGGCCTGAAATTTCAATGTTGTTATTAATTTTTAAAGCTACTTATTCAGGTCTTTCGATGGTGACTCCTTCCAGTATATCTATAATATTGTGATAACAGTCAGTCCTCCTAGGCAATCCACACAATCAGCAAAATGAATAGTAGGTAAGGAGTGTTACATAGGAAAGCCTTACTAAAGTAAACCTAATATTAGAGAAAAATCAGAGTTGGTAGCAGAGTCGTGAAGTTGCTCAAATGACTGTTTTGAGGAGGAACAATAAGAATCTCCATTCATCCAATTGACCAGATTGATCTGTTTTCCATCAAGACAGAGGTTCAAAGAGTTATCCCCCTCATTTTCAGTTCTCTTTTGTTCAGAAAACTAAAGAGAAATTGACTATGATTGCAGTTATTTTTTTATAGGAACTTCAAAAAAAGATATTTGTATTAATGTTTAGCTTTGTCTGTTAAAGATAAAAGCATGACTGAAAAGTCCCTATAACAAGCATCTAACCAAAACCACATCAGGGGACTCATTTATACCTTAACTGTTATTTTGAGTGCATGCAGGACTCCAGCCAAGATCTCCTAAATTACTTTGTCATCTCTCTAAAAAGAATTGAAATTTATTTATTTGAAGTAAATTGGCAAATATCTGGTAGACAACCGTCATTGTCTTAATATTCTTTTAACCAATAAAACTTCCCAATTTCACCAATATTTACCTTTTCCCAAATCTATAGTTCAAAATTTACAAGTAGTAAACTTAACTTTTTTGAAAATAATCAATCAATCAATCAATCAAATTTTCCATTAATGTAAAGTACTGTGGTTCTTTTATGTCTCAGAGTGGTTCTGTTCCATATCGTAACTCTTATTGGCCTGGATTTTAGATTTTTCTCTCATATCCAAACCCACCTTCAACACTCATGAAATCTCATCATTCCTTTCATTTGACTGACTATGAATTGCTTGCCTCCACACCATCGATTGTGCCGCAGAGAAGCTCATCAACTCTTTCAAGATAAGAAATTCACTGACTTGGTTGTATCACACCTCAGATGGTTGCCAATTCAACCCTAATTTATAACAAAAAAATACTGTGAAATCATATAAAACATAGCTCAAAGAGCCAAAAGGAAAATTAAGTTCATAGTGCTGAAATTATTTTCTGTGTACTCAAATAATGAAAATGAATGATAAGATTTTATTTATCTATAGTAAGAATAATCATATTAAAACTAGCTGACATTTATATATTATAATTTTATATATTATAATTATATATTATTTAGATTTGTATATTATATGTTAATAAACATATCAGGCAAAATGTACAAAGATACAGATGTGACACTCTTCAGAGTTTGGAAATAATTGTTTGCAGGAGGCATATAATTTAGAAAATAAATTTTATCATAACCTGATATTTAGGCTTTTCTTATCCAATATTGTGGTAAAGTAACTCCATATTTATGTTGAAGAGGAAACCTATGTGGAGCATTGTTATCGCTTTGACTGTATTCCATTTATTTAATTCTGTGAAAGAATAGGTATGCATTGTATGACCAGGTGCCTCATATTATGCTCATAATGCTATTGGTGCCTAATATTAGTGACATGGTCCATTTGTTCAGTGCTTAGGATATGATAGACATTGTACTTAGCATATGACAAACATTAGCTAATTTAACTCTGATACGCCTGCACGATAGTCATTGCTATTGCCATAATCAGGTGGGAGAGCGCATAAAATTTTCTTTTAGGTTAGTTGAGCCTTGAAGAGGTCCATATAGTAACAAGAAAAAGTCTATAGATAGGTAGACTGAGAGAAAACACTTGAAGGGAGGCTGCTGAGCACAAGTGAAGAGAGATGAGTTTCTTAAAAATTAAGGAAATTTTTTCTCTGAGATGGAAGAAAAGAGAACTTTGTAGGAAGTATGGATAAATTGAAAAGCAAACATTAGTGTGACTCTGGTTGGCTATGATTATGTACTTAGTTTTGGCAGTGATAACAAAATACCTTAGACTGGATGTCTAATGAACAACAAAAATTTATTTTTCACAGTTCTGAACACTGAAAGTCTGAAATCAGAGTATGTGCATGATAGAATTCAGGTGAGATCTCTCTTCCAGTTTGCATACTGATAATTTTTTCCTCACATAGCAGAAAATGAATGAGAGCTCTCTTGAGTGTCTCTGTTATAAGAGCAATAATCTCATTCATGAAGAGTCCACCCTTATGATCTAACTATCTCCCAAAGGCTCCACCTCCAAATTATATATAGAAGAATTGTATGTGCCTAGTACCCTGTAAAACATTAAATGGTCACAAAGAAATATAAGAATCAGTCTCTGCTCTGAGAAACTCATAATTCATTGAGAAGATAAAGCATATAGGCAATGACAATGCAAGGAAATCATCAGTTATTACTACAATGAATGTTAGAGACAATTAACATGATTGGAGATCAGAGTAATAGCAGAGAAATATTAATTTCATTAATGTTCCTTAAATCAAGGATGCCATCGATTGTAGGACACAGGACAATATTGCATTTTTTAAAAATCTGCAAACTATGGATTGTTTTCCATTGTAAGACATCCAGATTTTGTAGATGTTGACATACACAAAATGTATCTCTCCAAGGCAAAAAATATAGTAGATGAGAAATACTTAAAATAAAATTAGAATTAAAGCTTCAAATTATTGCAAATTTGACAATTTTAAAGAAAGCTGTTTTCAACTAATCTTAATAAATAAAATGATGAACCCATTATTACTTCCTTCCTTCATTCATTTATACAACAAGCACTTGTATAATGTGTGCTATTTTCTAGACACAGTTCTTGTTGATTATAAACATTAGCACTTATGAAAATAATTGACTTTTATATTTGAGTTGAGAAATTTTGACTGACTTAACGACTGCTGATCTCAAAGAAGTCAGGAACATAAAGTCATTTACTTTGTAGTTGGCAGCTCTTTTTATTTTTATTTTTTTTAATTCAAGATTAACATGATTTAATTTTTATACTCACATTTAGGATGCATTTGGATTGTGTTGTAAATGTTGGTCTGAAAGTACCAAAAACATACTCTATTTTGTTAGTATTTAGAAACAAAGAGGGATATTTATTTGGATCACTCTGCAAAAATGTGTCACTGGCTATATGGGGAGCAATTTGACAATAGTAAAACATTTCATAACTTCCATTATTTCAGAAATAATGCCCGTTTTTGTTTTTTTGACTATAGGAAAGAATTAGAGATGGAACTTTTCTGGCGCATATACAGAAATGAACTCATTAGCTTTGGAATATCTTCTTGTAACTGTTGGGAACAAGCAAAGAAAAACCAATCTGTTTGTTCCCTATTTCAAATTCATAAGGCTGCTCAGCAGGCAGTTTGATTGACACCATTGGTATATATTGTCTGCTTTCTTTAGATCAAACTGGGGATTTTGGTTCACCTATCACTCACTTCCACTTTGCTTCCAAGGTCTATTGTGGCTCTCTAAATTGTGTTGTGATGAATTGCCCACTTGGGAATTTTTAGGACATCTTAATCCCAGTCTGACAGAAATCCCTTCAATAAATAATCTACCAACCCCTATGCCAAATGCAAGTGGATCAGGTGACATAGATTTATGACAGCTTTCACGAATGAAAAGTAGCAGCAGGGAGAGTTTGCTAGTGCACAGAGAATCCATGAATGGTCTCTATTTTCTAGTTTATTTTTCCCCAGGTATATTCATTTGAAATGTGCTCTGCAGGATTTTCTTTAAAGATGTGTGTGTGTGTGTGTGTGTGTGTGTGTGTGTGTGTGCGTGCGCGCGCGCGCGCGCGTGTTTGCCTATGTGTATTTGAATCTGCAGTTGCTTCATTGATAAAAAATATGGGACATCACGTTATATAGCAATTACTGGAAGTCATTTTTTGCTTATAAATTGGGCTTTTGGATAATATGAGATGATAAAATTGGATAATGATGAGTGGTGAACATTCTGATTAAATGCTTGAAAATAATTTCAAAATTATTTTCAATAGGTTTTTACAAACAGTCGAAGAAACCAATTTGAGAATTTAAGTGATTTAATTTTTCTTCAAGAAAGGTATTTTTTACTGAAAAACACATGAGAGATTACATGTGGTTGTGTTAGTCTGATTAATATTTTACATTTGAATCCAAGCTATTTGCATATAATCTGTATGATACAGAAATAGCAAAACATAAGTTTGGTAGATTGAACAATTAACCTATAATATGATTAATGTAAGTTCTATTGCTTTGTGATGAATTATCAATAACAAGTCATTAATGCTATGAAATGATAGCTAATGTTAAAAAATAAAATCCAAGTACTATCCTTCACATGTATTATATACATACATATATAAACATTAAAAAGTAAGAAGCAGTTTTAGGGAACAAATCTTAAATTGAGTTTTTTTTTAGTAATTCTTGCATTACCACACATAGACTGTGAATTCTGTCACTCTATTATAGAAGCACCATTTTTTTCTATAAAGTGACAGCCACCTTTTCTTGCCCTTAAGGTATATGGCACAAGTTCACAGCAAGTCAGAATATGACATGTTGCAAATAGACATTAAAAGTTAGACAACTTTATAAAATTCTTATGAGACCAAGAGGTTTCTTCCCTCATGAAGAGAGGGTTTTGTACTTATGTATACATTTCTTTCCCTCTCTGTTAATATACTATGGTTTTGTTTGTTTGTTCGTTTTGTTTTTGCATATATTTATAAAAGCACTGGGAAGAAAAAAACATGAACTGAAAGGGTTTGTAATTGCCTAAATCCATAGAAATATTTTTTTGTCACCAGTTAAAAAAGACTGGATTTTTCAGAACAAACCTTACAAAGGTTATTAAATTCCCACTAAGTACAAGCTTCTTTTCCTTAGCCACCAGAGATACCAGCAGGTGACTGGAGCCTCATTAAGGCTGTAACACAGGGTCAAAGATTAGAATTGCTTCTGGCTTGGATAATTAAAAAAATCAGTGCCTCCAAATTAGTACACTTACATTCAAATTAGGCAGTAATATATATACTTTTTAAAATGTCAAATCCTTTTAAATTAATCATGAAAAGTATAGCATAGGATAATCATTAAATGAAACAAAATGTTTCAGTCATTGGCTACA